>CM019179.2:58201432-58801432 GCA_009739505.2 Apolygus lucorum
GCCAAAGACTCCACATTTATTATTGTTGTTTTTTATTTAACGGATGACTAGCATCGCAAAAACACATTCTGTGTTCCTATGATTTCATACAGAGTATGGAAAAAGAAATAAACCGGGGGGGTGCAGGGGGCGGAGCCCCCCGCCGAGGCGCAAAGCGCCGAGTTTATTCTCCCCCGATCTCCCCTCAAAGACAAATTGTCTTTGTGACGGAGAAGGCACGCCATAAATAAAATAAATAAATAAATTTTTTTTTTTATGAATCTCCCCTCAAAGACTGAAGGTCTATTTGACGGAGGGGGCACGCCATAAAACTAAATAAATAAATAAATAAAATATAATGGGGAGGACGCCCAGGACTCACCCGACGCCGGCCCTAGGGATGAGGGATGATGATGAGGGATGATGAGGATGATGAGGGAGGAAGGTGGGGGTGGGAGAGAGGGATGAAGGGAAGTGCCTCTATAAAATGACCACCAGTTTAAATATGAGCCGAGCAGTACGCGTCTGGTGACACCACGGAGTACGCCTACTGAGATGCCCAACTCGCGCAACTCCGTGGCACTTTTCCCGCACCACACTCCGCGCCACGACAAGGTCGCAGCCATAACCCTGATGTTGTTGGGTTCCACTCCTTTTAGCTCTGACACTGCTTGCCGTAAATCATCTCTATCATACTTTCTTATCTTAGCCCGCCAGGTCTGCTCCATGTCCATGCTGCCATTAACAACCTGGACATCCAGGATAATGCAAGACCTGTCGGGCTTGACGGCAACAATGTCAGGCTTCTTGCCCTGGTCACTTGGCATGTGGTATAATCTCTCCCTTTCAACATCCCAGCCGCTGGATGACAGGGCACCTGCTATCTGCTTGGCGACCGCATCATGACGTAGGATGCGGCCCCCATATGTAGGTACTACCTACCTACTTCCTACTAGGTACTTCACACCTTCACAATCAAGTTTATTAGGAAGAAATAAACGCTTCACACAAGAGATTAGACCTCTTTGATGATTCACACTCGCGATTCTGATTTATCATAATTCCGATCCTTAAGTACTCGTAGGTAGCGAGCGGTTTGTCGTGTGGCCTCTAAAACTTTGTAAAATTCAATACTATTTCAAATCGGTAAAAAAAATACCTTCATTTCGAGAGTTTTCGAGCTAGGGCTGTCTTGATAATTTCATCCCTTAGACATAGATCCAATCTATTCTTAACAGTTAAGAACAGTTATTCTTAGAGTTAAGATCGAGCCACTGAGGAATACCTCAAATCTTATTCCTCAGTGCAAAAAATGTCAGGGGTACAACCACACAAAAATCTACTGTCAGAGAGAGGCAAGGTGCGTGAAGTGTGCAGGAAAGCATGAAGCCACGAGCTGCTCCCACAATGAAGGACCGGCAAAATGCGTCAATTGTGGAGATGCGCATCCAGCGAACTATCGTGGGTGTGAGGTAGCCAGGGAGCTACAGAAAATGAAAGATAAGACAAAAGGCTCCAAGATTGGGAAGCCTGAAGCGAGTCAATTATCAAAAAAAGATCAAGAAAATAGTAACTCGAAAAAATTTGGTACTAGTAAAAAATCAACGGTATCTTATGCCGATGCTGTGCGCAGTCAACATATCAGTTCACCGGTTGACAAGATGCTCACCTTGCTATTCGAAATGGTTAACGAACAAAAAGTAACCAATAAACTCCTGATTGAGTCAACGTACTCGAAAAGAGTATGAAAATTAAGCCAACATTAAGAAAGTCATGAAAATTCAGAATACATTCAGAATAGAAACATGGGCAACATGGTGCGCAACGACGACCTCCATCGTGATCTCAAAATGGAAACTGTCAGCGAAGCGATCAAGCAACATGCTATTAAACACGAACATCGGCTTCATGGTCATACAAACCCCGAAGTTCTCCGTCTCCTAGACAATACAAATGCCGTCCGGCGACTGGATAGAAAAAAACCCTATGAACTTGTGACATGACACAGTGTAGTGCGTGGGGTGTTCTCTTCTAGAGCAACAGCCATTGGGCTGCTAACTCTAAAAAGTGTGAATATTGTATGCATAGAAATTAGCTTGATGGGCACAAATGCTCAGTTGTTATGTTACTGATATTTTAATAAAATATATCGATTTGAAAAAAAAAAACGTCTGCCAAGTGGGTGTGGCACATAGCTTCCTCGTATCCATAACCCGATTGTATAGATGATCCGATGCATAGTAGTTAATCTCAAAACATCAAAACAAGTTAATCTATAACATCCCTGAAAATTTCGTTGAAATCGGATGGAAAATGTAGAAGTTATGGCCGTTACAAGGAAGTCATGTTTGCGCATGCGCAGTGGCTACTATCAGTCCGAAGGTGGTGATTTTCATAGGGGACCATCTAAATACTAATCTGTAACATCGGCTTCATGGTCATAAAAGGAAATTCACGTTTGCGCATGCGCAGTGGCTACTATCAGTCCGAAGGTGGTGATCTTCATTGGGGACCATCTACAACCTATTCCGCATAATCCCTGAAAATTTCATCGAAATCGGGTAGAAAAAGTGGAAGTTAGGGCCGTTACAAGGAAATTCACGTTTGCGCATGCGCAGTAGCTACTATCAGTCCGGGGATGATGATTTTCATAGGGGACCGTCTACACACCAACCCGCACAATCTCTGAAAATTTCATCGAAATCGGATGGAAAATGTAGAAGTTATGGCCGTTACAAGGAATTCACGTTTGCGCATGCGCAGTCGCTTCTATCAGTCCGGGGATGATGATTTTCATAGGAGACCGTCTACACACCAACCCGCACAATCCCTGAAAATTTCATCGAAATCGGACAATAACTTCGTATAGTTATGCGCGTTACAAGGAATTCATGACAGACAGACACACAGACACTGAACCAAAATTGTTCAGAAAGGTCTAAAACGCAAAACGCGAGTGAAAATTTTGATTTTGGAGAACCTTTATTTTTCGTCCTTGAAAAGTGAAAACAAAGCTTCCGCTACCTTGGTAGACTCGGAAGCAAAATCCCTTAGACTGACACCAACCAAAAGCTTCGCGGCACAACTAGACCCCAAATGGAGCCCATACACCAAATTTCAACCAAATCGGTCCAGTGTTGCTAAGAAAAGTGCCGCATACGGCGAACGGACGGAAAATTTTTTATTCAGTTTTCGAATTCTACGTACCTTGAAACGTAAAAGATCCAATTTTGAGGGGGGGGGGGTTAACTTTTTTGCTCGATTCCAATGGTTCATTATTGAAAATAATAAACCAATAGGATTATGATAGAATTTACAGGAATACGTAGCCCGGGTTAGACTCAAGACCGTAAAAAATTATCCCTACTCAAATTCACGAACGTAAAATGTCTACATCTCCATAAGCTTTATATTACACTTTTACGAGCCAAGGATGCCTCATCGAATCTCAATAAATCTTGGCAAGGGCCTCAGGGGAGGGGCTACCCGACCTCATTATCGATGAAATCCGAGAAGAAATGGATGAGTTTACCATTAACCGTGGTTATCGCATTTCATATCACTTAAGAAATATTCATTGACAGACTTCTAACGATAAATTATTAAGACTACCTTAATGAGAGAAGTGTAAGACAAGGCGACGCAGTCAGCTACCCTTTTCAACCTGGTACTTCCAGCAAAAGAGTGTGGTAAGTGGATATCTGGCCTCAAGTCAGATGATGGGATATTCAGATGACAAGGCGATTTTAGGGCAGACAAAGAAGTCTTCCTGGAGCTGGACCGAGAGAGCAGGAAGATGACAAATTGCCTAGTGATATAACCATCTTTAACTTGTACACTGGCTCGCTACACGAATGTCGAACCTTTTATTCTTAGTGAAATCTAAAAACGTAGTGGATCTAAACTTATATTAATAGTAAAATCTTATCCGCCAAGAAATAGTACCGAATTATGACCGCTAACAGGGCATATTTTGGTCTAGCAAATTGAATCAAAGCTCCTGGCCAGGCAAACAAAACTATCATTGTGCAGAGCACTGGTTATAAAGCAAGCGCTTGCTTTAGTGTTCAAACTTTAGTAATGATGAAAAAGACCTCCGAGTTTTCGAATGAAAAATCCTGAGAAGGATATTTGGCCAGTCTGTGAAGGAGGAACATGACGAATCAGTTGGAACCGAGAAGTCCATGAATTGATCAACCATGAAGATATAGTGATACTCATAAAATCCTGAAGGCTCCGCTGGCTTACACTCGGTAAGAACGAATGATACAAAGATGCCAAAGATTGCAGAGAAGATGTCCATATAATCCGATGACGAGGCGGATCTAGAAAGAGTTGGATGGAAGATGTTGCTGTCGAGTTATCGGGGAGGAGAGATGGAAGACAATGCGCTTCTGCTCTAAATAAACAAATAGAATAAAGTTAAATAAATACATCATCCTAGTTAAAATCTATATTTATCTTACTAACTAATGGTGCCAGCTCTTTGAGGACTTAATTAGGTAGAAAAAGATTTTTTAAATGATTTTTCGATTACTCATCTTGCAGCTTCAACATTACATTAATCTTTTTTGCATTAAATCATTAGCATTTTAAAACCAATTCATTTATTTTCTCTCCGTTTTTATTTCACACAACCAAGTTTATATTTGGAGCATAAATTGCAGTAATTGTATAATTATTTTAATTCATTTGTATCAATTTGCACCTCGTATAATACTAATATCTTCCAGTGGGCACCCTGACGAGCTCATTATTCCATGGCTTATTTTTTCAGAGTGATGGCGTTCGTGCAAAAAGCTATCGCCAGGCTAAACGAGCCCGAAAAATTGGACCAACTTCTGAAGGAACTCGGAAGAAAACACCACACCTACAAAGCCAAAGCAAAATATGTTGACGTACGTATCACGCCGTGACCAGTGGAGATTAATATGTTTATTTGAAAATAGATAGTTGACGTTCGAAGATTTTGTTAACGACGTTGATGGTTCAAGTTCATTGATATTACCCTGTGCATTAGGGTGTCCCTTATTTCTCGACTTCAATTTTTTCCAAGTCAAACTCTCTGAATCTTTTATTTGTGGCCCACAATACTCTCACCAGATTTTTTTATGGTAGGACAACGATAACCTGTGCCGAATTCCTATGAAATTTATAGTGGTGGAATTGACGAGATTGGAGTGTGTTTAACTTATAAATCGATAGTTTAATATAATAATAATTTCCGAAACAAGTCGAGTGCTTTCTCTCCCTCAATCACAGAGTAATTTACATATCTGTTGAAGGGTTGCGATCGGGTGCAGACCTTCTCTGACAAAATGCATGTTCTCTTCCAATGTAGTGTCGTCTAGTTTCGTTACGTGTACAGAATTGTCACAAGTATGGACATTACAATGGAAATGGTAGTTATTATATTAGTACGATTATCCTTAATTCTCAATAGAAAATTCAAACCTTCGTTTCTTCTCTTTCCTTCCGAAACCCCCGGGAGCTATAATTTAGGCGTGTTCAATGACATATCCCATATTATGGCAAATTCAAAGTCAATTCGGCACGGGTTGACGATGTCCTATCAGGAAACAATTTAATGTGGGAGTCATTTGGGTCATGTATAACTATTCAGAAGGTATGCGTTGAAAAATTTGGGAATTTTTTTTTCGGTAAAATGAGTAGGTAACATTTAAATAATTTTAAATTTTGGAATTAAATTAACGAGATGATATCATGTTATATCCGTATGTGCTCAGTTGTTATGTTATTGATATATAATAAATAAAAATATCATTGGGAAAAAAATACAACAAATAAGGGACACGACTGTGCATACAGTATGTATGGTCTAGGAAGGTACTGAAAATCGAAAAACAACAACAAACGAGTTGAGTTTTAGTTACTGTTAAATTTGGAATAAAGCCGAGATCCACTTAGTGCTAAGTCGAGCATAAATGAAAAAATTCTGTTTCATTGGTTTGATCCTTGATAACATTGAGGATCCGGGGGTTTGGTGTCCCCAGATTTCATTCTACAGTGTACCATCATGAATAAATACCACTGGCAGCTAGACACCCCCAACCCGTCCTTATGCGATTAATCTGAGTTGAAGGAGGACAACACTCAACGGAGAAAAAAATAACATCTTACAAACCCATTTTAGACCATTCTGAATCCAAAACTCAAAAAAAATCGATAAATATAAGAAGAAGAAGACACGTACCATTCAGACCTTGAGCGCGCTTCTTAGCCCTAAATTCACAACTGATATGCGTATTCCCTTTTTGTTTGGCTCAGACGTCTCTCCAAGTGTCCATTATTTCCCCAGAATTTCGAAATTTGCATGAGAACAGGCGGAATGAGGAGAATACTCAATTAAAAAGCACACGATTTTCAATATTTCGGTGCCTATAAATGGCAGAAATTGGCTTACTAATTGGACCCAAGCTTTGAAAATCGCGGAACATAATCAATGTAAATCTGGATTTTCATGAACTATTCTTTGTGTCAACTCGGTACAAATCAGTGGGGTCACCATCGTGCCAGGACACCAAAAGCCTCGTCATAGAGTAGGGTTTTGGTGTTTCATACAAGTAACTTTACCATGTATCTTTTGTGTATGGCTATGTTGCCAGCCTGACACCAGTGGAGAAGGAGGGGGGAGATGTGGCCTAGAATTCACGTGTTGGGTATCGTACATCATGGATTTTAAAATGGTATCCAAATTTTGGGCTAAAGAAATGTTATGGTGGCCCTAAATGAAGCGGGAGGGAAGTCAAATATATGAGTTGGGCACCTATTTATCGATAATTTCGAATTACAAAATACTGTCCAGTGTTGAGATCTCATCCGAGGTTCATGAGGTTCATCCGCAACATACTAGTAAATAACGAGATATGAAGGTGAAACTGTTTTGTACTGTAGAAATATAATAACAAATCTATGTTCTATGTTTGCTGGTTGGAATGGCAAGTTCTACACTTTATCCAATGGGACGTCCACTAGAATGCACGCATTACTAAACAATATGTTTTTTGATCTTGGGAGGGACCCTATGAAGAGAAAGACTTACTAAGTGAATACATCAATTTAGAGTTGGAAGTAATGAATGAATGATGAATGAATGAATGAGTTGAATGAGTTTTTTATTGTACCAGCCACATGGTGGTAATACAATAGTCGAAGTACTAGAATAAAATAGATGATTTGACGTGAAAAAAATCCCCTGAAGTTGATTATTAGGTGATATGGAAATTTGTTATGAAAAGGCGGTGCATGATGAACTTCGGTGAGGTCTCATCAATGGTTGGAGGTAGGTAGTCCAGGTCAATACAAAAACCTTTTTCTTTCCCAAGTACCTACCAAAAACGCTTGCATACGAGTCTGCAACGCATTGGGACATTTTCATGTCTTTACCTATTGCTTTAAAATAAAATAGACGATTCCGGATTAATTATCTTCTACACTCACGATCATTAGTTTGTAAACAAAATATGAGAACAGTTATGCCCATAGCTCCGCTATTCGTGTAGTCAATATGTTATGGAGAACATGAAAATGTTCGTTAAATCGAGAGCTTTCCAACTAGTGGTGAACGATTTTTGTGGGTTAAAAAGTGTAGAAAAGGAACAAACCTAACAACGGGGTCGTTGTAAGCGGAAATCATTATAAAGGCACTGTAACACAATTTCGTTACGCAATTTCGTGACAGTTTTTTGTGCTATGTGCCAGGGCAAAGACATGAAAATGTCAAAAACTAATGCAACAACGTGCGAGCAGGTATAGGTAGGCAGGTACATTTAGTGGGACTTTGAGTGCTATAACTACGATAATACTAAATTATAAAAGACTACAAATAACAATGAACACATGAAACACCAAACGTAATAAACACTCAACAAATAACAGTAATACTAAAAATGCACCTACATACTCTAATCCTAATATCACACTATGGTTTCGCTATCACAGACAATATCACGGCAACTTAAAGTAGTACACTAAATTAATGAAATAAATACGCATGACTGGAGTACTTAACAAAAATATTCCTCCGTCAGCGAGTCAAAACATTGTTTATACATACAGATATAAAATTCAAAAAACAACCGAAAAAAATTCCGAAGACTTATAAAGTTCCGCATCTAGGAGGATAGCCTTAACCCGTTCATCAAACTTTCTTCCACCAAGCTCGCGCACTGGCTCCGGTAAATGGTTGAAAAACCTCGCGCCCGTCTGCAAGGGATTACATTTTAAAGAGGTCGTCAATCGAGTGGTGGGAGGGCGGAGATTATGACGAGCTCGAGTCGTATATTTGAGAACCTCCGAACCACTCGGCATCAATCCAGGGTTATTGTGGATCAGCGTGATGCAACTGAACACATAGAGGCTGGGAATGGTTAAACAACGTAGTTTCCTGAAGTACCCCCTGCAGCTTTCTATGTATCCCAAACCGAATATACAGCAGAATTTTCAGTATACAGCAGAATTATATTTCAGTATAGTAGTATTTCAGTATACAGCAGAATATACAGCAGCAAATTTTCAGACAGCAGAAGGCAGCTGTGAGGACTATATAGTCCTCACAGCTGCCTTCTGCTGTCTGAAAATTTTTTCAAAACTTGAAGAGTTGAGAACTTGAAGAGTAAATAATTGCATTGAACTATTTGTTCAATGTAAACAAGGCAAGTTTCGATCTTTTCGTTGTTCATGAGTCTGAATGGTTTTCAAGATTATATGTGCCTATTGTAATACAACAGAGGATGTACCTAGCTCCTATTTGAGAGAATCTGACGTAATTACCTAATAAAGCAATTCGCATGCCCATCAACCTTTGAAACCTTCTGCATTTACACCATCAAAGAGCTTGCGAATAACATTTTTTTATTCGTCTCGTTCAAGTTTGGGAAATATATTTGACAATGAATTCCGTCAAGTTGGCGCTTTTGTGACCCAATCAATTTTTCATCGACTGATGAATGTCCGTCACCTACAAGCTCCGACAGATCAGAATTTACAAAAAAGAGTGGCTTTGTCGTTCGTTGACTTCTCTTCGCGCGATCCACTGAAATATTGAATTCTTTACGGGATCTGCTGTTTTATTTTATTCGTTCAAATGAAAAATTGTTAGGGTGGACTTGTGTCTGTTTTTTGCAACCAGTGACGTCACCCACCCCGCACAACTAAAAATGTTCTGTTCATAATACTAGTACCTATCGCAAACAACCAGCCTACACACTCTCCGAAGGCATCTATCATCTCCCTGTCACTTCATTCTCGCCCACTACAAGAGGAAGTATAACGACGAACGCGCGATGGCTAATTTCATCTCGTCCAATCGTCCTCTGCCAATACACGAAGCCAGATGAGAGGCTCTTGAGGCATAAAATTGACCAGGGATTGACGAGAAAATTGGCTTCCAGATTCATTATAGAAGTCCTTCCCGATGAAACGACATCAATATTGATTGTTCTCCGTCAGCTCTTTCCTACCCTGAAAACATTTTAATGGAACTGTCTAGTAGGTACAGTACTGGGATACAGCCTCGGTTTTTTTTACTGCAACGAATACCGCGGAGAAACAGAATCTGTTGATTTCCAAATAATTTTATTGCAGTCAGAATAATACCGAATTGTCTGATTTCTCTCAATCTTGGAGTGTTGAAGAAACTGTGGGACTACAAAGAGGTACCAAAATTTGTATCTCAAAAGAAAACTCAGCCCTTTGGGTCTCGCCAAGGGGCAAGCCCCCTGGACCCCCAGATGCTTCCTGCTTAGAGCCTTTCACTAAAATTCAAGAAACATGCAACATGCTTTAGTCGTGTTTCATGACTGATATGTAAACGACGTAAATATGATGATACGTAAATTAGGACTCACCTTAAATGGAAAAATAAATATTATGTTATCTTATATTACACCTGTGTTTCAGGTTCCTTAGATTCAATTTCGTAAATACGTTGCCAACGTACTACATAAATAACACCTTCCTTCGAAATAAAACCCCGCTAAATCTATGATGGCTCTTACCGCGAATGTTGTTTACAGTTATTTTACCTCAGGGGAATACCTCAATTTCTTCCATAGTTACAGCGGTTTTGGCACTATATAATGTATGTATAAATTTAGGGCTTTCCAACGAATGGTGAACGGGTTTTCTACGAACACAAATGACGAAGATAAAGTTCCAAGTGACTTGGTTGTAAGTGGAAATCATTGCCAAATTTTCAAAACACAATTTTGTGACCTTTTTGGCCAGTTAGCTCATGGCTAAAACATCTTCCATGTTAAAACTGTATAAATATATATATTACGGGTGTTCTTTAGTATAAGCCCCCATTTTCAAATATGTATTATTCCGTTATTATTCATCGTAAATATCGCATTTTAAAGGTAATTTTCTCTAGTTTTCGTAAAAAATTGAATGGGGAAAAAAAGTTTTACCAACTGGTGCGTAAACCATACGAATAAAAAGTGGGGGCTTATACTAAATTATCTCACAGTCAGTTTCTTTAGTGTACATTTCTTTCTCCGGTAGTTTACGCACTTGGAGACATGAAGTTGATCTAAATTTCCACTTTTGTAGAAATTAAATAAAACAAGCTGTCAATAATGCTATTGAATACAAACAATTAGTAGATAATGACTGTAGGTAAACAGGAAGCAAGCCGATGTAAAAATCAAAGTTACCTACTCCCTTCCTATTTACCTATATTCCCCAATGCACTCACTGCCGTGATTAATGCTAACCGCACCTGTCCTAACAAGACATAAAAACATTCGTATTATCAGCTCCCTTTGGGATGGGTGTATGAAGGTGAAATTAAAGAGTCAGTTCATGTTCGTGTTCTATTCTATTAGATCCATTCATGTCATTCATGGATATTGTGAAGGATTGCTATAATCCAGATTGAGAGAAAACCTTATATATAGGTGTACATACAAAGTATGTAAATATTAAATACTTGACAAGAATATTTGTGTTAATAATAGTCCTAGGTACCTTATCATGATCAGAAAGAAGTGAGGGCTTATACTAAAGAAACTGACTGTGAGATACTTTAGTATAAGCCCCTACTTTATACGTGGTTTACGCTCCATCAGATAGAACTTTTTTTCCTACAATATCTAGAGAAAATTACCTTCACAGTGCTCTTTTAAAACATTTTTTACAATGGATAATAACGGAGTTATACATATTTAAAAATAGGGCTTATACTAAAGAACACCCTATATTATGTGGGTTTGGATTATTGCAATTAATGGTTGAGAAGGAAAGAAAAGAAAAAGGCAACTATTGTACTTGAGGCTATAATGAGGTAAATATGAACAAAAAGGAACAATGGGATAAAGGAGGAAAGAGTGGAGGGAGGAGAAGGGTACTTGATGTACCTACAGCATGCCAATAAAAGATTGAAGGTTCTTGATGGAAACAGCTTTCTGTTGAATTCGAAGTTATTCAATAGATGAATGGGCGGCCACCTCTTGGTGACAAACTGTCGTCTTGGAATAAACACGGTACGAAATAGCTTGGGAGACCAACCGGAGATAAGACTAACTCGCTCATCTGTTTACTGAAATAGTCCAAAACATGGGATATAGTTGAGAAATCAAGTTTTGATTGCTTTGTGATAATCACGATCGTGTTATGGACCACGGCCAGCTCTAGTGATATTCTAAAAGACTGCGGAGGGATGAATGGGTGTCTTCACCCATTTAACGATTCTGTTACCTCTTAACTCACATTATGAATATTGAGTCGGATGAATCATTCAAGAACACATTTTTGCAACCTAACACTCAATGTTGTCTGCTTCATGGTATTGAAGAGAGAATTTTTTTTTTTTTGTATTAATCCTGTTTCAGAAAAACAGGAAATCATTTAGAATAAAGATTAAGTACGAATGAAAAAAGTAAAGCATTGGATTAGGAAAAAAAACATTCAATCAATGGAATGGTATTGGTCCTACGAGGAATGGTATTGGACGCGAATAACTAATTTAAGAACACTCAAAATTGGAATACTCATGAAAACCTTTCAAAAACCCCTATTAAAGACATCCCATTGGCTATCATAGTACTGACACAGTCCCTGAGAATTGCATTGCTGTTTAACGGTACCTACCTGTGAACATACCTACCTAAAAGTGAATTCCTTGTAACTTCTGTTTCTCAGTTTCTAAAATACCAAAATCGCTCAAATTTTCTATCCTTGATTTTGTTTCTGGATGTAGGAAACGATCAACATGATGGCGACGTTCTCGTTACTTCTTATTCGAACGCAATCGATTTCGAACCTACAAGGTTCCTCGTGTTATTCATTGTGAGGAAGCTATCCCGCCTACCCATAATAATACTGACTTTTTGCTTCCCAGTCTACCAAAGTACGGGAAGCATTAATTTCATTTTTCAAGAATAAAATAAATCACAATTTCCACTAGTGTTTTACGTTTCAGACAAGAACAATTTTGGTTTTGTGTCGGTCTGTGTATCCACCAATCCTTGTAACGGGCAAAACTATTGAAGTTACTGTACGATTTTTGATGAAATTTTCAGGGATTCTGCAGGTTGACGAGTAGATGGAAGTAGACTCCGCGCATGCGTAAACTTAAAACCCTTGTACCAACCATAACTTCCATTTCCATCCTAATTCATGAATTTTTTAGAGATTGCAAGGATGAAACTGTAGATGATTCCCTATACATTTCATTGTCACGCGATCATCAAATTCGGAGGGTATTGGTAGTTATTTGGAAATAGAAGTTTTGAGATCACCTAAACAATGGATACGAGGAAGCTATGTGCCTCAACCACTTGGCAGACTTTTTTGTTTCCATTAGGTATTCACTCAGTGTCATCCATAGTCATGTTGTAAAACTTGGAAACATTGAATACCTACTTATAGTCACACGATATGTTAATATATTATCAAAATCCTTCATTTCCTTATCTGATGTCATTGATTTGGGATACAACTTGCAGGTGGGTACTTGAATTTATCTTGTGAGATTTCAACTCAGAAAAATTTCGGTATTCACGTACCTTCCCTACATATGAGTATAGAACGTAGAACTAAACGCGTATAGAGCCATCAAACAAAGGGGTAGGTCGGGAATGCCTTCCACTTGATAGACACGTAGAAGCAGATTCTTGTGGGTCGCGCGCTGCTTGACAGAACGAGGGCTTTGCGGTATTTGCACCGAAAATTCCACTGGAATCGCCTATTTGTGCGTCCCATCTCTGAACAACGGAATCCTTTGTCGCCTAGCAATTATCCCGAGCTGAAATGATTCACTCGATGACGACTCCATTACCTCCTGCAGCCATGAATAGTAGAAGCCTTTCAGAACAGAAATACTAACAGTCGGACAGAACAACTGAATAGTTGAGTGAGGAAAAAATTAACTATTCAGGACGTTCGATAAATATATGTTCCTCTACTGTCCACCCCACTCGGCTAACATTTTTTCTTTCGACCAGAAAAAAGGCCCAAAATACTGAAATTATCTACAAATTTGTAAGTGAAATTCGACCAATTCAGGCAACCCAAACTCAAAAGCTTTGAACATGAACTTGTTGAATCTATACCAGATTCCATTGAATCCAACCCTACGTACAACTCCCGATCTCACAAGATGGCAGTGAAGATCTTTGTTTCCAAGCAACAGGTTGAATATACCTACGAAAGAGGAAAAATCCGCTATCCAAACTTACCATAACAATTATTTATTTCATTTATTTACCTACTTGTTCTGCCTGAACCTCAGCAAACTAGAGAGACGAGGAAGGATGTCCCGAGATTAGTAGGTATCCTGTCCTGAAGATCCGTTTTCTTGATGAACTCGAAATTCACATCACTCACAATTCACTCATCGCGCATCAATGCTCATTACACTCCCGATTGCGCCGAATTCTTCCGCCGAATTTTTTCAGTTGAACGACGATGAAACGAGTAGGTAAATCAAAAAGAAATTGAACGCCTCACGAAAAACATTTTTCATCACTATAAAAGACAGCAGAACGCCCGGCGAGAGAGACTACTGATGAACACAAATAAAAAACAAAAATACACAACACAACACGTTTACAAGTCAACTTAGAACTGGAGGCGGGAACAAGGTTGCCAACTACCTCTCACTAAATTCTGCTTGGGGAATGTTTAAAAAGAAAATAATGAATTATGTTTTTAAAGATATCCTGAAGAAACACACTATTCACTAGTCCTGCTGATAAAAATAGATATTTTCTCAACTTATTGTTCGATATTTTGGTATGTTTGCAAATAAATTATGGAATACGAATGGAAGGACTAATTAAATAAATAAAGAGAGAGAAAAAACACTTTATTGAACATTGTAGAGGGAATGAAGGTGGACAAGGACTCCAGTAGTTGTCGAAACGTAATGGATTTGCCGAAAGTTCAAAATGAGTTGCCAAAAGTTCAAATTGGTGTGCCAAAAGTTTGCCGAAAATTGAAATTGATTTATGCCAAAGGGTTTTTTTGTTTTTGCGAGCGTGCGAGCAAGCGAGCGTAAATGTGGAGGAGTTAGTCTTGTGGGAGCCAAATTTTTCCAATGGGAAAAAGCTGAATCTAGAGGGAATAAAGAAGAAGAGTTTTATAGACGTTTTCCAGTGACTTCAAGCGGGAAACATGCAAAGTGAACTATACCTACTGTCTTCAACCATGGACCATGGACTTCGTCAATCTTCTATTTTTTCAATATGCCTACCTTATGCATAAACCTATTGGAATTCAATATTTCCGAAAAATTACTTACATATAGGAAACTAAAATAGAACCTAGTATTAATTGTCGTCTGAAATTATTTTCACGCTCTTTGCTTGGCACCTTTGATAAGCTACTTCCTAAGCTTTTCTTTTATTTAAATTTAAAGGATTTACCTGCTGTAATGTAGGTACCTACGTATTTTATGTGGATATAGGTACTTATAACCATACATGAAGTAGGTACGTATAGAATAATCACAGTAAGGAATAAGCACAGTGCGACAACATCAGTTTTATTGTAAGTGACTACCATAACTATAATAAGGGTGGGGAGGCAATAAAAAGGACCAGCCAACTTCACGCTGTATTCGTGGAAATTATAAAAGCCCTTGTCTAAACCATCTGCTAATCTGTAACTTTTACTAAAGTTTCAGTCCACATTGGATAACAATAATAATAGCAATAATTGAACATCAAAACTTCATACTAAAGTTTTATTGTTCAGACTCGTGTTAAATAGTCTCGTAACAGTGTAGTAACTTTCGCCTTCGTGGAAATAGCATGAGAGAAGTCCTTTTGGTTGAAGCGCGGAATACAAAATTCATCTTGCTTCTGGACAGGCGATTTATCATTCGGCGAACTAATCAAACTTATATTCTGCATTTTCCCCAGTTTCATCTATTGCCAATATTTTCCTCCATACTCTCGACCGTGCGAGTTTTCAATGAAATTTGCGTGCTCAGTGAACTCCGAAATAATTTGACCCGAGGCGCCTCGAACTTTGTAAACGTTGTGAATTTTTCATGTTACTGGCTTGAAAATGAGATTCTATCGACCCATCAGCATCGAACGTTGATTTGTACTGCTTCAATTGATCAATTTCTTCTCAATTCTTCAATTTGACTCAAAAAAGATCTTTGAAAATCATTTACAAAAAATATGTGGTGCGGTACCAGACGGTAACAAACAGAAGCAGACGGAAAATTAATCCTAAATTTGGAAAGGCACATTTTTGTCACTCGTCATATTTAGTGACAGCACAGATTAGGTATACTTACGAGTAATGTGGATCAAGAGTACCTATTCTTTTTCCCAGTAACTCTAATAATTTCCTCTTTCTTTTGGAATTGAACAAGAAAATTAATTGTTGATATCCCACCTCAAAAAGTGGTGTTCAAGTTTTTTAAAACTAATTTTGACGTGAAATATTGTAGGTATTGAAAGTTGAGTCGAATCCTCCCAGTTCCAACCCACCGATGGAGAATAATCAACCATACCTACAAGTATTTATACTACAATAGGTATCTACTGGAATAATGTATATATATAAAATGGGTATCTTACTAATTATATATAATTATAGATAATTATATAATTCCCACTAATTATAATATTTACTGAAAACTACGGTAATTGGTCGTTGTAGTGTATGAGGAGAACTTTTTTGAAAATAAATTTGACGATTTCTCCTGTTAAGTATAATTTTTGGATTTGGTGGAGAATCCCGTAATCTGTAATGAGAAAGTTAAGACTGTTACGAATTTTCTTTTTTCTCAATTGATATTATTTATTTCACCAAAAACATTCAACTTATTTGGAACATTTCTAAGAAAATGTATAAGCATATGGGATTGAAATGAAAGTGTTGTACACAGCACACCTCCACAATTTTTGGCTATTTAAAGGGCTTTTTTGACGCACTAGATTCACAGGAGCGCTCAGCACAACACTCATTATACATTTTCATGAAAACACCACTATCAACTGCCACAGATCGAAGGATTTTGGCCTTATTAGCTGCCTGATTAGATCATCAATATCGACCAACTATTACGAATGGACTGCACTCTCATCCGCCCTTTCCTGACGGGCAACTTCAGTGAAAAATTTGGGAAGAACGATTCCGATGAGTCGGTTACGAATACTAGGAAAGCTTTTTGAAAGCCAATAAGTGTCCAGAAAAGGCAAGGTCTTGTACTAAATCTACGAAGCCATCCAGCGCTAGCCTATCATGATCAAAACCTAAGAAAAGAGTAGTAACGGCGCAAAGGATATACCACCCCTTCAAGACCGCTCAGTATTGCGGTGTTTGCCTACTGTCCTTCATCAACGCGAGGAAATCAAAAAGGAAACAAAGAATTAATTTCGGAACAAATAGTGATAGAAATCATATTATTTAATTATGTAATATCATAACCTGCATCTTATATCTAAGACAAATACAGGGTCTCTAGATTTTGGGCTGAAGAAACGCCATCCAGAACATCAATTGAAAACTTCGCTACGCGCTCCTATTTTAAGCTTATTTGTCTTAAATTCTTTGACTTTTGGTTGACTCATTGACGAATTCTTTTACAGTTAGTTGGGCCACAGTTCATGCAAGCGATACAACCATCATTGGACTCTGAATGGACTGAAGAGGTCTCGGTGGCGTGGAAACTCCTTTTCGCTCACATCGGCTACATCATGAAAGGTTCGTTCTGACTGTTTTACTTCTTCAACACAACACCTTGATCTAAATCAGGAATTCTTTAACATGAACGCCTCACGCCCATGTTACATCCCACCCAAGAATATGTTTTTGAAACACGACTGTGAATTTCCATTAGTTGAGAGTTTGGTAAGGGTTACCACCTAGTCCTTTTGGCAAGATCGTCTAAAATAAATACTTATCTAACTGTGTACCAGCCGAGAGTTATAAATCAAATTTACAATTTAGGTAGGTATGTGATAATTTACGTTGAAGATGTGGATTAACGAACTGTGTTTCTTACTGTCAACTCTCCTCAAAGCAACTTGCAAATTTACAAGAAACTATTTTCGTACCAAAATAATTTAATGAAGACTCAAGAAAGTAAGTCTGCCATACGTACGATTCTGTCTCCCATACGATGAGGTGGGGATTTTGATAAAAGAAAATCCAATTACTCCTGGCATGTTAAGTAACTATTTAACTGTAATGTAATGCAACTGTAATTTGGTAAAGTGTTGACAAAATAATAAACTAATGAAGGAGCTCCTTCTAACTGGTGGTTGATAGAGTTGAAAAGGAAAGATAGTTCACACAGTACGCTTAGAACTATGCCTTGGCAATAATTGTTAGCTCTGACCGTATGAGGATGTGCAAAGACGACACGTAGACGGGAAGCACGCGTATGCAGATCTCTGAGACTGGCGAAGAATGTGTCCTTACTGTGCTGTGACTTCGAGCTTTTGGAACGGTGCTGCCTTCGTCCGGTGACCTGAAATCAGGAACCCGACTTTGAGCAAGTGCTCCTAGATTTTCCCAGTAAGCATGGCAGCATTGAATCGTTGTATGTCGCTATTTACAATAAAGATCAGTAGATTCCTCCTGCAGTGCTGCGATGAGATACTGGCGACCTAGACTCAATAGGTAAGTGTGCCTTTTTTGGGATGCTAATGACCCGGGATGGAGGAAGAAGAGAGACCGATGAGTGGCACACATGAAGCAAGGAGCTTGACTGAATAGGGGTAGGGTTGTTGGGGTAGGGTAATAGAGGGTGTTTTTATCTCTTCGGAGCCCTTCTTATCCCTACCCAAGTCAAGGTCATGCGTCCCCGTCGCACAACCCGGGCCCCCTGGGATGGACAGAGGTGGTCCCATTAGGTTTCCCTGGTGGACCCCTCTTGAATTTCCAGGGGTGGCTGAATGACCCTCTGGCGATTAGGGAGGGGACCCCTGTCAACGGGTTCCCTGGCCCTTCTCTACTAGCGCCCCCCCGTTATGGACAACAATTCAACACGGCCTCATAACCCCCGCCAGCCCATTGGCTCGTGGGGTATTAGGGGAGGCGCTCAGAGGCGCCCCAGGCAGGGGCGTCGGCCATCCTCACCCTCCTCCTCTTCCTCATCATCCCTACCCTCTTCCTCTTCCACTGCCTCTTTAGACCACCAGTGTGCCCATTGTGAGCGGGCATTCACCACCAGGTCTGGCCTTGGTGTCCACATCAGACGGAAGCATCCTGTTGCTGCAAATGATGAAATTGATGTTGAACGAGTGCAGCCTAGGTATGCTTCCGAGGATTTGCGCAGGATGGCGGCAGATGAGGTGGTGGCTGTGCGCAATGGGGTACGTAATATCAATGTCTATTTAAGCGAACGTTTCCCACGCGCACAGTCATTGCCATCAAGAACCTCCGCCTGAGGCCCCACTATAAGCAGCTTGTCCAGGAAGCTATCCTGGCAAATAGCGGTGGGGCTTCTCCCGCATCTCCTTTTGCTGGTGTGGACCAGCAGTCTGCCATTCAGTATCCATCCCCCGGGACCTCCGGTCTTCTCGCCGATTTGAAGACCGAAGTCTTGAGGCTCGGGGGGCAGGTAGGTCGTATTGAAGGCTATGAAAGCACCTACCTGCAGGATCTGGCGAGGCGGGCTGCTGAAGGGCTGGACAACCTGGAAGACAAGGTTGCAGCCTATCTAGGGAGAATCTTCCCGCGGGTTGGGGATGCGACCGTGACGCAGCACCAGGGGGGACCTCCTCCCAGAGTGGTGTTGCGTGGAGGTCGCAGAGCAGCTAAGCAAGCAAGGCGGCGGGAGTACCACCGAGTTCAGAGTTTGTGGAGGAAGCATCCGGCGCGTGTAGCTGTGGAGGTACTGGAGGAGCCTGGGGAAGATCAAGTTCAGCCCCCTCTTCAGGAGTTTGTGGATTTTTGGGAGCCACTTTTGAGTGCTCCCAGCCACAACCCTGGAGAGCGAGTGGTTCCCCCAGTCTCCACCAGGGATTCCTTACGCAGCATCTTGTGTTCGCCGGTGCTACTTGACGAGGCACACAAGTGCCGTGTCAAGAACTCCACATCCGCTGGACCGGATGGTGTTTCCGCCCGTCGCTGGAATAAAGTACCAAATACGATTAAGCTGCTCATCCTCAACCTGCTCATCCTTGCGGGAAGACCCCCGAAAGCGTTAACCCGTACCCGAACCGTATTTATTCCCAAGAAAGGGGGAAGTGGGCCTGGAGGCTATCGACCGATCTCAGTGTCCTCGGTAGTCTTCCGCCACTTCCAAAAAGTACTGGCATCTCGCCTTCAGGTGGCTGGTGTCATTGGTGACGTCCAGAGAGCGTTTCGGCCAGCAGATGGCACAGCAGAGAACCTTACGGTTCTCCAAACTGTCATCTCGCTGGCCCGTATTAAACGCCGGCAACTCCATCTCGCCGCTCTGGACGTCGCTAAGGCCTTTGACACAGTCAGTCACCTTGCCCTGACCGATTGCCTTCGTGGTGTCGGGGCCCCATCTCGATTAATTGAGTATGTGGCCTGTCTGTACCGCGAAGGCGTGACGGTCCTCGAGGCAGGAGGTGAGGTGTCAAGGGATATAGTGATCGGGCGCGGGGTACGCCAGGGGGATCCCCTATCGCCACTCCTCTTTAACCTGGTCGTGGATACGGCCTTGGGTAAGCTGCCCACAGAAGTAGGGTTTGATCTCGCCCCTGGGGTGCGAGTAGGAGCATTGGCCTTTGCCGATGATGTTATCCTACTCGCAGAAACCCGCGAGGGCTTGCAGATTGCCCTCAATGCATTCGCTAAGCAGCTATCCAGGTGTGGACTCGTGGTCAACCCCGATAAATGTGGGTCGGTCTCCTTGGTCCCGTCGGGTCGCCAACACAAAGTGAAGGTTGTGGATGGGGGTTTTGTCATAGGACAAGCCCCCATTCCTTCTCGATCTGTGTTGGAGGTCTGGCGGTACCTTGGAGTCGACTTCATGGGGGTGGCCACCATCACTGCCAGCCGTGTGGACCTTGGTAGAGCGCTAGCCCGCGTTACCAAGGCTCCACTAAAGCCGCAGCAGAGGCTGCGCCTCCTCCGCACGTACTTACTGCCGAAGCTAACCTACGGGTTAGTCTTCGGTAGGCTTACGGCAGGGAGGCTGCAAGAATTAGATCGAGAAGTCCGCTCTGCTGTGCGCTCTTGGCTGAGGTTCCCACCTGGTGTCCCAAGTGCCTATATCCATGCACCGGTCAAATCCGGTGGGCTTGGCATTGTGTCTCTCTCCGCATGTATCCCTTCTCTGCGCCGCCAGCGCCTGCTAGCCCTTCAGGGGTCGAGCTGGGAGGTCGCCCGTGTTGCTGCTGGTCTTGATTTTGTCAGGCAGCAGTTAGCATGGTGCGACCGAGCAACACCATCTGCTCCAAAACCCAGTTCGTCTGCTGAGTTCGCTGCTGCTCTGCATGAGTCAGTAGATGGTAAAGAACTCCGACAGTGCTCCGAAAGCCTTATCTCATCCCAATGGGTGGATTGGGCTTCGGAGGGCATTGGGGCCCGCGACTACCGGAACTTCCACGCCGTCCGCGTGGCAACACTGCCAACAGCGGTACGGTGTTCAAGAGGTAGTCGTGGGATGACAGATACCCTTTGCCGTGCCTGTCGGAGTGGAAATGAACACCTGTATCATGTAGTGCAGCAGTGTCCACGAACTCATGGGGGCCGCATCCTACGTCATGATGCGGTCGCCAAGCAGATAGCAGGTGCCTTGTCATCTAGCGGCTGGGATGTTGAAAGGGAGAGATTATATCACATGCCAAGTGACCAGGGCAAGAAGCCTGACATTGTTGCCGTTAAGCCCGACAGGTCTTGCATTATCCTGGATGTCCAGGTTGTTAATGGCAGCATGGACATGGAGCAGACCTGGCGGGCTAAGATAAGAAAGTATGATAGAAATGATTTACGGCAAGCAGTGTCAGAGCTAAAAGGAGTGGAACCCAACAACATCAGGGTGATGGCTGCAACCTTGTCGTGGCGCGGAGTGTGGTGCGGGAAAAGTGCCACGGAGTTGCGCGAGTTGGGCATCTCAGTAGGTGTACTCCGTGGTGTCACCCGCCGCGTACTGCTCGGCTCATATTTAAACTGGTGGTCATTTTATAGAGGCACTTCCCTTCATCCTTCTCTCCCACCCCCACCTTCCTCATCATCCCTCATCCCTAGGGCCGGCGTCGGGTGAGTCCTGGGCGTCCTCCCCATTATATTTGATTTATTTATTTATTTTGTTTTTATGGCGTGCCCCCTCCGTCACAAAAGACATTTTGTCTTGAGGGGAGATATAAAAAAAAAAAAAAAAAAAAAAAAAAAAAAAAAAAAAAAAAAAAAAAAAAAAAGACACATAGGGCTCAGTGAAAGAACGTGGCAAGATCAAGTTATGGAATAATATATTTCACCGTAAACTACCACGTAACAACGGAGTTACCACCTGTTGGTAACCTTGGGGAATCCACTGTAGTTGACGTCACTACATCTTCTCCCCCCTTCGTCATGTGATCAGCATGCGTTCTGAGCTCCTGTCCTTTTGCTAGTAGCACCGAATATGAAAGAGGACCTGTCTTCCGTGTCACCTGAGCTAGAGTGTGTGTGTTTTCTGGGAACGCCTTCAACGACTCATACTGCCAATCAGAATTGTTGATTCCGACAATGATTTGGTCTCGGACTCGCTCGGTCAAAGAATTTCCGAAGTCACACTTTCCTGCTAGAGCTCTGAGAACATTTATGAAGTGTCTTATTCTTTCATTTTGTTCCCTTTTCCTCACAGTAAAAGCCACTCTCTCTGTTGTGATACTGTGGGCCTCGTCATAAAATTGGCTAATGGTCCCCAGAAGTTCCTGATACGTACACTCCCGTAAATTGCGTGGTCTGAAATGGTCCAGAAGCAATTTGAAAGTTTTTGGACCTACCTTTCGCAGAATTGCATCCCGGCGATCCTCATCATTTAAGATATTCGCTGCTTCCAACTCTAATTCAAAGTAAGGTAGATAGGCAAGTTAAGGTAGATACTACACTCAGTTCACTTCCACTTCACTGTCACTATCTACCTACTTATCTGACTAGGTCTAGCATCTAAACAATAGTTATACTATTGAACACAGGCCTAACATAGTTATAGCCTATAACATAGTTACAGGCCTGAACACAGTTCTTTTTCTATAATTTTCTTTTTGTTTTTCATATTGCAATGCAAACGGTGAATTGTGGATAATATTACCGTTTCGTGAAATGTTTACCATAGGAGCGATGGCAGAGGCGGCAGAGGAGGAAGCAGCCAAAGGAAGAGCATAGCACTCCCAGCGGCGAGCGTCCACCTCCAAGAGGAGATGGAGCTTAGCTCGCAGCCCTAAGTAGCTTGTACGATCCACTTGACAACTCCAATTAACACTCTGTACAGGTAATAGTAATACAAATTTACAATCGATCTACCTAAGAGATGTATTCCTAATTCCTTTGAATAAGTCAGTAATTTAAATTTTATTTTTCCTCACATAGGTTTGTATTTAGCCATACATTTTTAAATTATGAAATTGATATTTTTCTAAATACATAAAAATGATTTAAGTTTCCAGAACTATTATTCTAAAGCCTTAGTTCCCCAAGTGGTCCAGCGAACATTGGCGTGACAAACATAAAATGTGGGTTCACAATTCGTTAACGGGGGTCCACGAAAATGTATCTGCTTTCGATAGTGAAGAACTAAAATTTTGGTTTGTCTCCACCTATTAACGTAGGCAGACAATATTTTAATTAGCTCAGCGACTGTTAATTGTCAAGTACCTACCAAAATGTTTTGGCTGCAGGCAAAAATACCCAAAAATTTTCCTGGACTGTGGGGAATTGCGAGAAAGCTTTTAAAAGCGTTTCCCTCTTCATAACTTGTTGAAAAAAGTGCCGTAACGAACCTTTTTACAAAAAAAGGAGCATAATATAGAATATGACAGAAGGGAAAGATTAGAGTTTATTCCATCAAAACTGAATCCAAATTTGCTGCAAATACATCAAGTACGAGTACATTGCTCACATTAAAATTATGACTATTTTGTGAATTTCCATGTAGAAGTTACGTTACGTTATTAATTTTTAATTCTAATTAGTATATTACGAATGTTATCAGTTAATACAATGTGAATGGAGCCGATATGCCAAATTTCATGAAAAAAGTGCCGCGGACGGTCAGATTTTTAGTTTATTTTATTCAATAATGAACCTTTGGAATTGACCAAGAAAAAAATTTAACTCCCTCTCAAAATTTGTTGGTTTACGTTTCAAGGTACGTAGAATCCGAAAATCGAATAAAAATTTGGCCGTCCGTCCGCCGTACGCGGCACTTTCCTCACTTAGCATTGACCGATTTTGATGAATTTGGTATATGGGCTCCATTTGGGGTCTAGTTGTGCCCCGAAGCTTTTGGTTGACGTAGGTCACTTCTAAGGGTTGAAATTTTGAAAACGCCCTAACTCAAAAAAATTGTATATAAAGGTATTGTTTTTCCATCAATTTTAGATAGTTGTTGGCTCCCTACGAGAATTTAAGGGTTGGACTTACGATAAATCAGAAACACGAGTGTGAATCGCAAAAGAGGTCTAATCTCCGTTCAAATTTAGTTGACCGAAATGCCATCATTCCATGATTTTAATTCTTTCTCACTCTCTTACTTCATGTTACAGATTTCCAATATTGGATAAACATTGACGTGAGATGAATCTGAGTCATCTTCTCTGTAGCTGTTAACAGAAAATTGGAGATGCGTCGCATCCATCAAGACTTCGTCAATGATCTTTCTCGACTTCTGCCTGTGGTTTTTTAGAGAACTGTTGAAGATCGTAATATTTTTTCTGGGTAGCTTAGACAATTTATACTGAAATTGGGGACGATTCTCTCTCATCTGGCACTTTTTTTCATTACTTACTTGTACCTATTGATTTAGGTTATTCTCCCTGTGTATTCAAACTTTTTTTTCAAATCTGAACGGAGAAGAATTCGCCGACTCAATTAGGCAGTATTGCTTGGAAGGGAAAGCGTATTCGCACTATGACGTAGCCACCAGATGATACAAAAACAGATCGGACCCTGGGCATGTTTACGCAACTGATCACTAAAACTGGAAACGGTGGAACGCAAACACACAACTGAAGGATGCTTATATGCCCACCTCCGACGTAAACTCACTCAGAACAAACAAAGAGCTATTTCTGAATCATTATAAAGTCAGTAGGTATCACGCGAAGTTTTTTGAACTTCTCATAGCAATGAAATTTCTAAAACAATACAATCATGGTAAGAAGAAGTACCATCAGGCAAAACAGTTATTTGAGTGAACAACCGGGAAACGAGGAAACTGACGAAAAATGCTAGTACAGTAAGAAAGTACCAACCTAGAAGATAATCCTGTGATAATACCATAAACCCAATTAAAACATTTTTATTTGAAAATTTGACACTTTTTATTCAAACATACGTACTTTTTATTCAACATTTTTTGCTTTTAATTTTTTTTAAAGAACAAATGTTTTTTTATTTTAATTTTTAAATGTATGTCCAATTTGAGAATTTTTTTTTCAAATTCTTGAAAATTATTCGAAATTTACTAATTAATTTTTTTAAATTGAAAATGGAATATTTTGTACTAGCGACCACCAACACTTAAAGGGTTAAACGATCGTACAGATGATAAATCTCCTTTGGTAATCGACAAATTTCCACATTTGTCTAGATCGAAAACTACCGATCTGGATCCCAATTCAGGTTTTAAAAAATCGTGGAGTTGAATAACTGCTCTAGCACAAGCTGTTTTATTACTTTAAAATGAACGTATTTTCTCGATTTTCAAGAAATTGCAATTTTGCAAGATCACCGCACACTTCATTCGCTTTATTCTTTGGGTTAAGGAAAGTAAAGTGTCTTTAGACTGGTGGTTTCTACCTACTAATAGCACACATAATATTATAGTCACCTACTCTTGTGTTTTTGGTGTACTTTATTGTTGTCTACCTACATTATGTTTAGGTACGTACATACCCACATAAATATGAGATGATCCGTAATAGGTGAGTCTTGTGAAAATATAAATTATTGTTATGAGTAGGCATAGAACTGTACATAGTTGATGAAATATCTCCCTTTGTAATAATAACATTTTTACTGACTACAGCACCAAATTAGTGAGTATAACTAACTTTAAACTTACATTATCTTCACAAAAAAGTATTGAAATATGTCCCTACCATTCTATAAACCCATATTAGTACATTTAATAAGATAAATAAATGAAGAAAGGACTCTGTGATTCACTTTTTGTACCTATGAAAGTAACTGTTTTGTATAAAGCGAAATGTATTTACCTACAAGAACTTACTTAATATTTATATACGTACCTAAAAACTGTTTTTCAAATACTGCATTCAATGTTGTTTTTGGTTGTTTTTACTGTAAGTTGGAGTATCAGTTAGGAAATTCATTCGCCATTCTTTTCATTTCGTAATCTCCGTGTAAATACTTGGTGGACAAGGAATGTATAACTAAATTATTGAGTAACCCCCAGGTGTACGCTGGAGCTTTGTAGTTCTAGTTATTTTCAAAGTGACTTTTTTCAAGGTAAATGAGCAATGACAAACAAGTACCTTCCTACTTTCTGTAACTGGTTGCTTGTACATATTTGAGCTGTGCCATGTAGCGTAAAATACCTAACCAATAATTACGCAGAAATGTACTGTATTGATTGAAGAGTACCTAAATAGTACATCTTTAGACCTTGGTGTCCAGGAAAAAGGTTAGGTAAGATCTTATGCTGTGTTTGAAATAATTTGAGTTGCTCTGTTAGTAATTTAAAAAAAAAAAGTCTATAGATGAACGCGAACCAGATGTAAATAGTTTTTCGTGAGAGGTAGGTCCCTACTCCTTCAAACACCGGTAATAAGGTACCTTCCTCATCATATAATGGAAAATAATATTAAGTGTATATTTTTCAGTTTCTCAAATGAGGTGATGGCTTAATGACTCTAAATTTAGAACCAACAAGGGACTAATTACAGCCAACTTGAAAGTGATAGTACCTACATATTTTAAAACACATTGCATAGTAATACATACATTGCAGGCGACGTCCTATTGGGTAAGCATTAGATCAATTTAAACCAGTTGATAGGCGATTAAAAAAACGCATTTTTATTTACCTTCCTCCTGCACAAAACTGTTTCACTCAATTCAACCCCCCCCCCCCCCTCTCACCAACCCGGCCTGGACAGAGTACATAATATGTACTCTGTTAATGCTACAAAAACTTGCGTTTTCGGGCATAATCTTAATAAGATTATGTACATAATATTATTATGTACATAATCTTATTAAGATTATGCCCGAAAACGCAAGTTTTTGTAGCATTAACCCTCCCTTCCCTCCCATAAAAAAAACTCGAAATTCTCGCGACCTAGAGCACAACTAGATAGATTTCCGCGTCGAACCAATAAAAAAAAGTCTGCCAAGTGGGTGTGGCACATAGCTTCCTCGTATCCATAACCCGATTATATAGATGATCCGATGCATAGTAGTTAATCTCAAAACACCAATCTCTAAGTACCTTTCACTACCCTCATAGGGTACCATCTACACGCTAATCTGGACAATCCTAGAAAATTTCATCAAATTCGGATGAAAAATGTAAATGTTATGGCTATTACAAGATTTTACGTATGCGCATGCGCAGAGGCTTCTGTAAATTTTAAGGCCTTGATTTTCATTGGGGACCATCTACAACCTAATCCGCGTAATCACTAAAAATGTCATCGAAATCGGGTTGAAAATGAGGAAGTTATGGCTGTTACAAGGAATTCGCGTTTGCGCATACGCAGCGGCTACTATCAGTCCGAAGGTGATGATTTTCATGGGGGACCATCTAAATACTAATCTGTAACATCCCTAAAAATTTCATTGAAATCGGATGGAAAATGTAGAAGATATGGCCATTACAAGGAATTCACGTTTGCGCATGCGCAGTCTCTTTTATCAGTCCGAGGATGATGATTTCCCTAAAAATTCCATAGAACTCGGACAATAACTTCGTATAGTTATGCGCGTTACAAAGAATTCATGACAGACACACAGACAGACAGACACGGAACCAAAATTGTTAAGAAAGGTCTAAAACGCAAAACGCGAGTGAAAATTTCGATTTTGGAGAACTTTTTTTCTCGTCCTTGAAAAGTGAAAACAAAGCTTCCGCTGCCTTGGTAGACTCGGAAGCAAAAACAACCACGAAAATCGGAAATTGAGGCCTGGGCAAATCTAAAATGGGTTAGTGTGAGGTTATTTTTTTCTGTTGAATGTTGTCCAATTTCACTCCAGATTGATTCAACTCTTACTGAGGGACATCCTAATAACAACTGGTGGTAGATTCTTAAAGACATATCTATATAATAATTTTGAAGATAAATAATACTGAAGGAGACTCTATTATGTCCTCTCTGATTTTAGAGTCATTAGAAGCGGACACCTAGTAACGACTTGGTAATGCTTTAAAGTACTGTACAATAGTTTGTGTAAGCTAGGTAAAGAGTAGGCAAAAGCCTGGTTTGGTGGGCCTAAGAATTTATAGAAATAGGTAGCGTCGTATAGTCCAGAAATATAGTTGTTGTTAACTTTTGATGTAAAATAAGTATTGAAAACGCTAAACTTTTGGAATAAGGGTGACCAAGAGGTAGCGGAGTGTATTAGTGTAATTAGTGAGGAATACTAGTGTACTCCGCTTGAAATTTCTCAAATAAGTTGTACCGAGGTACCGGAGTGTAGCACTCCAATTTTAATGTCTCAAATAAGTTGTCCTGTGGTTGAAGAACAGTTGTTCACGCCGATTTCTGTCTTGTTCACACACTGGTAGTCCGATTTATATACAACCCCTTAGATCGAAAGCCGCGTCAATGTGCAGAGACCGATCTTTGTTGGTGCTGTTCTAGTTCCACGTAGGGCAAAGTTTAAAAGAGCCAATCGGATCATGATGGGAACGAAAGCATTGGAGGATCCCCATCCGAGAAATGCTTGAGTTTTAAACAAGATGCGAAGATTTACTTCCCACAACCATCTGCTTGAGAGTACTGGCTCACTAGGCTTGACTCCAAGTTTGGTTTGGCAGACAAGTGTGGCGTAAAAAATTCTATTTTTACCTGAACAAAAATATGAATTGTATATGAACTAGAAACATATTGTTTAGTAATGCATGCATTCCAGGGGACGTCCCATTGGATAAGCATTAGACCAGTTTAACCAGTTGTTAAGTGATAAAACTGTTTCACTCGATGTAATTTATTTATTACTTTAGGCAAGAAATACTGACTCCCCCCCCCCCACCATTATCCACCTTAACATTTCTAGCGGCGTGGGAGCCTCGAATCTGAAGAGCATTTTAAAATCCATAATCTACGATACCCAACATGCGAATTCGAGTTCACCCCCCCTACCAACCCCAATGGTGCCAGTCTGGCACCAAAGCGGAAATACGTCGTAACATTGAACTTTCATCTGTTAGTTTTGGTAGGCAGTCCGTCGAAGTTCACATCCGTATTCAAGGTGAAACACACAAAAAAAAAAAAAAAAAAACACGAAATAAGCGGTTTATGGCATCATGGCACGATGTCCTGGCACCATGGTGGCACCACTATTAGTTCCATGGTGGTACAGAGAATAATTCACGAAAATCCGGAGGTATAATGAGAATTTTTCCTCAATTTCAAAGCTTGGGTACAATTAGTAAGCAGTAAAGGAACCGAAATATTGAAAAATCGGATATTTTATGAATGTTATCCCCCACTCGCCCCCTCCCCTTGCGAATTGTGGTACTCTGGTAAAATCATGTACAACTAGGAAGTTATTTGAGTCAAACAAAAAAAGAAACACACAAATCGGTTGGAAATTGAGGCCTGGGCAGAGTTTACAAGATTATGCACGCAAACGCACGTTTTTCGAGCATTAACCCCCCCTTTCCTCCCCTTAAAAGGCAAAATTCGAAATTCCGGCGACGTAGTGCACAACTAGATAGTTTTCCGCGACGAACAAAAAAAGAACCAGGAAAATCGGTTGAGAACTAAGGCCTGTGCAGAGTACACAAGATTTTGTTACACACACACACACAGACATACACCTATGGTTTTTTTTCGCGGATTTGGATTCAGAATGGTCTAAAACGGATTACTGTGTGGTTATTTTTTTTCTGTTGAGTGTTGTCCAACTTCAGCCCAGATCGATCGCATAAGGACGCCCAAGTCTTACAGTGGGACGTCCTAAAAAACCCACGAAATAATCATTGATAGAATCCAAGTCATAGGTGCTGCAAAGAGTAATTTATTATTCACCTGGGGGGCTACTGTTGATAAAATTGGAAAAGCGGTGGGCCTAGAAGCCAAAAGGACACTGCACGAATTGTCACGAATAGTAATTCTGTGCAGACGAATTCTGCCACCACCTATCGAATTTGGTCATATTTCTCTGCCAAGCCATCCACCAACATCTTACAAAATGCGTGAAATTCCTGATGAAGGTCCCCTTCGCAAGAAGTAATTAGTGACGAAAATGAACCATGGAGGTCTTCAGCAGCTGCGTCATACTTGCGATGCTTTGCTCTTGCCTTTTCCTTTGCTATGGCGTCCCAGTCGCTGGTGGAATAGGAATCAGCGTCAGTGTTAACAACGCTGAAGAATTTCTCTTCCTTTTCTTTCAACCCCAAGAAAATCCCACGAAACGCTCCAAATTCTAGGCGGTAGGTAAGATCAAGATGGTCCCAATAATTCGTTTTCTATCCCTTCCTATCCTTGATCCGTCTGCGTAACACAAGCATAGCGATTTCTAGCTTTGTTTCCAAGGCGAGGGTGGCCTATAATTGGGCCATCATTTACCGCATTGAGGTAAATCAGAATTCAACCCTCTGCAAGCTGTGTGGAGAGGCTGAAGAAAAAGCCTCCCACATAGTATTCGATTGCGAAATGCTATCAAATCGCTAGGTTGACTAGGAACAGAATCCGCGGAGTAGCACAGTAAGCCACTAGGCTTCAGCGCTTTGGGCTCCCATCACCCTGATCCGCAGATTCATCTACAATCTACATGGCCTATCGAAGGCAAACCTGATTGAAATTGGACGTACCAATGTGAAGACATCTGCGAGGTTTTCCACGGTGAATAGAATCTAAGCTGTGCCAAATGAAACCGGACTAAGAGTGAAGTAATTGCCATTGACAACTCATTTAATAATAACCCGAGTTTTCGAGGCCCAATTAAATTCGTTTTCCCGTTCAATCCCCTAATTTTTCACAATGCAATATCATCTATAAATTATTGGTTCCGATACATTTTCAAGCAATTCTTCTCTAGATTGAAATTTGTTTCAACAACTACCAACCTATTGAGATTCCTAATCATTAGAGAAACTTGACAGCCTCACTGGCTCCCCCTATGTGATGTACTAACGCTCGACTCAAAGAAGAAAATGTGAAGAGGGTAGGTAAATCTTCTGCTGTGCAAAATTTCCTGTCTTCGTGGTGTTTGTACTTCGTATAACTTGCACACAATATTTCGGTCGTCCACCTCCTTTTCAAGAGAAATGCCACTTAAGAGAGGAGGAATTGGCGAAAACCTAGTAAGTACCTACATGCACAGAAAGAAGCGAGCTGATAACGTATAAGTAAAGTTTCTCTAGTTCATCTACACCTAGTTGTATGGCTAGGAGCTTGAGTTATTCTCACGTTCAAGGATCTCAGGTAGGTATAGATTAGCGACATAACCTGTAAACAAACTCAAATCGACAGTTTTGAAAAATGTATAGAGGTATAAGGTAAAAAGATTTATGTAGTCCAAGCCTACCCCGCAGGTTGGAGAAATTGTGTATGTCTACTGATTATATTGAGCTATTAGATTTTTACTGCAGAATAGTAAAAATAAGTAGCCATTTGAACATGAAAATATTCATGTTATTAAAGAACCTGATATTATAAAACTGTTTGAGTAAAATATATTGAAAGTGTATTTACCTTGTTTATCGTTTACTTCCCCCTTCTTACATTTTAAAGACCTTTTTTTTACCTTAACATTCTCGATGCTGACGTAGACACATGGTGGATGGAGCGGTCTATTCTCCGACTGACAACCACGCATGGTGGACGCCAACATTTGATAGAGGAGGAGCAGAGTGTGGGGGAACTGTTACAACTGGTTAGAACTGAATGGGTTCCACCCCATTTTGGACACTTGAAAATTTTCCAAACGAAGAAAATAGCGAATTTTTTCATTGAAAAAAAAATTACCCCTTTAAATAGAGTAGGTAGGTACCTACTAATATATTAAACTATGACATACTATGGAATATTTAGGAAAAATTAGGAACACAGGAATATTGACCAAAAGGTTTGCCAAAGGTAAGGCACTATTTTTACTTGACAAAGGAATTACTGAGCTCACATAACATAAAATCATTTGGTTTAACCTGATTTTAAGTTCAGAATTAACATTGTTCCATGAGTCCATGTGTTGGCAAACTTTGAAGCCGCTCACTATAGGCTCTCTTGAACATTTTAGCATGGAACATGCTTTAGCCATTTAGGGCAAAAACGTGACGAAACCGTGGAATGAAAGTAGCTCGGGATTTTGTAATGATTTTCACTTACAACCGACCCGTTTCTAGGGAGATGAGTCGCCGTTAGTTTTCATCCCACCAAAATCGTTCGCCACTCGTTGAAAAGCCATCAATTTGTGCGTAAATTACATAATGCCAAAACAGCTGTAAATACGGACAAAGCTGAGATATACCTCAGATTTAAAAGAACTGTAAACAACATTCGCGGTAACAAACCAACATCGATTTGGATTATATTGATGTTGCTGGTTGGCTTGGTTTTTACGAATGTAATCAAAGGATCTTGAAACCTAGGCGAGATTTTGTTATGATCGCGGGCTTTTAGTTGTGATGTGTTGTTCGACGCTTTAGATGTTTTCGATTTCTTAATAATAAGAAAACATTTGTTGTGATTGAGACTGCTCTACAAAGTAGTGAGTCATCGTCTACTTCCACGGAAGAGCGAGTGAGGAGCTAAATTAAAACAACAGACAACAAATTCCTAGTAAAATGAAACAGCAAACAAACAAAACACAGCTAAAGCATGTTCCATGTGTCTTGAATGGGGTATTTCAGTCAATTTAAAAAAAAAAAATTCAAAAGAGTATGGCTCAGGAATAACGGTAATCGGGTCTGTTCGTCGAGAAAATGTTTTTAAAAAATCAGAGAAGCTAAGGAAAGTTGAAGATTTGAATGGTGTGACGTAGCTAGCCAATCGTGACGTAGCTAGCCAACTGTCTTTGAAAGAGACCCAAAAAATGCTTGCATACGAGTCTGCAACACATTGGGACATTTTCATATCAACCACTACGGTAAAACCGTCAAACTTTACCCCAACGGGGGAACTTTACCCCAAAAGTGAGAATCTTTAATTGTGACGTAAGCGTGGTAGAACTTAGATAAAAGTTAGCTATTGTGTTACTCCACAAAGAGGAGGAGAGAGGAGAAACATAATAGCAAACTTTTATCTAAGTTCTACCACGCTTATGTCACAATAGGGTGTACGCCTGGGTAGGAAAAACTGTTTATTGTTATTTTTAATCTAAGGTAGACCTCATTCTGAGAATTTTGGCACCAACCGCGACCTTCTAGCGTGTGTAAATCTTTTCCTATGAATTTTTAAAGTTTCGACCGTTTATGACGTCACAGTGGGCTGGGGGGTCCCGCCCAGGCGAGAGGGGCGCGTGACGTCATAAACGGTCGAAACTTTGAAAAATCATAGAAACAGATCTACTCACGATAGAAGGTCGCGGTTGGTGCCAAAATTCTCAGGATGTAGTCTACTTTCGATTAAAAATCTAACAAAAATCAAGGCGCACCCCCCATTGAAGATTCTCACTTTTTTGGGGTAAAGTTACCCCCATTGGGGTAAAGTTTGACGGTACACAACAAGGTAGTGAAGTAAGGTTGTTAGTTCATGTACCCAAGCATCAAAATAAGAAAACAGTTGATTGTTCTCTACGCAACACAGTGAGTCTATTTTATTTATTGGTCGCGTGAGCAAGACTTGCTTAGTTTTTGTGACGATTTTTCAGTTCATGTGCCAAAGCAAAGACATGAAAATGTCAAAACGTATCCATGCACAGAGAAGAGATGAAACCCTTGGAGGACCTCTTGGATACTACAAAATACTACTCACACACGCGCGCGGCGTAGTGTGTGTGCATTTATGGTGGCCTGCCTTTTTTTTCAAAAGTGTGATCTCTTTAATTAATTTTTCTACCACATGTTATAGTATCATTGGGCTTAAAGTTGGAGTACATAGGTTTTCAAGGGTGCTGAATCCAAATTTGAGGTCAAAAACCTGAATTTCTGATCCACCGAATACCCCATTTTACCCAAAGGCTCTAAGCAGTAACCATCCAGGGGACCTGCGGGCTTGTCCCCTGGCTCGAATCGACTTGATCACTTTTACCAAAAACCAATTTAGACATTTTGAAACAATATCATGTTATCGGAGGAGTTTAGAGGGGAGCTGCTGTCATCGTTTTGGCTCCAGCTCGATTGTGTTAAACTACTTTGGAACGGACGTACAAATCAACAACAGAAGGTACTTTTTAGGGCTGATGTATTTTGAGGAAAATACCAAACATCAAACGCAAGTAAAACTTAATATTACAACGACTTTCATTCAGCCGAAAACACGTAGTCATGAGATAAGAATGATGAATTCGTGTATCGTACATCAACTTACGGCAGACAACTGAGTGTTCGAGAGCTCGACAATCCAATAGTTGCAATCACGCGGCTGCCCACAACGGTGATTTCAAGGAATGCAGAAGGAATGTGACTAACAAATTTTAACAATAATTTCCCAAAGAGAACAAAAAAGGTTGATGACATTTCGGTTCAAGGGAACCACTGGCGGAAAATCCGCTCTCAAATTCCAAAAATTGAAGGTTATCATGTAAACAACAAGATGCACTAAAAACAGAGGAAACCACGCAATTAATAATTTGTTTAAACACATTCGTTTCCAAATAACTATAAATGTGTGAACGCAATTTGGAATTTGTGCCTAAGATTTGATTTTTCAAAAAAATGACCGATTATAGTTAATTTATATCCATTGTCAAATATACATTACAGGTAATTAGGTAGTTAACCCCGAGTCGAGATAACTCTCTTTTGGTGATAATAAAAAACTCTGGTAAGCATTTCCAAAAACTTAAAAGAAAAAACGATAATCAGGATGCACACCGCACGATGGCACTTAGTCAGCCATTAGCTTTCATTGCAATAATGTTCAGGTATGTACCTGAGCCATCTGAAATAGAGCTTACTTCTAAACTGCTCGATATCAGTAGGAAAATTCATGTTTCAACTATATTCGAAATAAAACAATAATACTACCGAATGATCTGATCAGCGTACGCCTCCATTACAAAATTAATGATACTTTTTTATATTCTATACAATAGGCACAAAGTCAATATTATTTTGATCAAAAATAACTTCTTTTTTCAACTGTCGGAAGGACGTAGACAGTAGTACTACTGAGATGGTGGAGTAGGCTCATACTGGTTCTTGTTTTTCAAAAGGTATGCAGCAAGGTAGTTGATGGGGTCGTTTGGCCTGTAGAAAAAATGAAAAAATTTCAGTTCCTATACTTTTCGTGACTCTAATAACAGCTAACTTGATTAACCCTAATTGGACCTTGATATCACCAGTGTCACCGAAAACATCTCAGGAACTCCACAGCTGACCTAAGGTGTCTCCGGAGTAACCAAAATTAAATTGCAATTTCAAATTTAATGGACACCAGAATTTTTTGTGGGCTATTAGAAGTCTCAAAATAAAGTTATGAAAAATTCCGAATCTTAGAAAAAATGGTTCAAAAACTTCAGATCTGACCATTAATTTTTAAATTGCAATTTCAATCTAGTTGATCTAGACTCCTTGGAACAGCTGTGGAGTTCCTAAGGTGTTTTTGATGACACTAGTGACACTAATGACACCATGGGCCAATGGGGTGTGCGCATGGGTCGGAAAAACTGTTGATTGTTATTTTTAATCTAAACTAGACCTCATTCTGAGAATTTTGACACCAATCGCGCCCTTCTAGCGTGAGAAGACCTTTTTCTATGATTTTTCAGTTTCAAATGTTTATGACGTCACAGTGGGCTGGGGAGTCCCGCCTAGGCAGGAGGGGGGCGTGACGTCATAAACATTCGAAACTTTGAAAAATCGTTGAAAAAGATCTACTCATCCAAAAAGAGAACGGCTGGTGTCAAAATTTAAAAGATTAAAATGTTTAAAAAGACGCACCTTAGGGTTGATAACCCCCACCTCGACGATGGGCAACCGTTCTTAACCCTTACACGGGGTTCACAAGCGTCCGACTCTGCATTTCCGACTCTCTCCGTTCTGCCCGCTGATCGGCTCTTTCCGTCTGTTCTTGGCCAATCAGCGGGCAGAACGGAGAGAGTCGGAAACGCAGAGTCAGACGCTTGTGAACCCACCTTTAGAGTGGCATGGTGTCACCAGTGACACCACAGATATTCCTCCACATGACTACCTATTTGGCACTGTCAGCAGGTAATATTTGTATCAGGCACTCAGTAGGATGTGTGGAAGTGAAAAAAGTGCATTTTCAAACCATGTCGCCTGATTTTCCTGACAACTAGCTGACACGTATCATGTCAAAAATAAAACACTTTAAAACAAGGAGACTCCATTTTTATAATTTCCCAAAAGAAAAATTGACCAACCAAATCAACTAGAAAAAAACGTTGGAGCAGCCAAAGGGGACTCAGGGAACCAAAGACAGAAGTCCTCAGACGTAATATTATCAACAGTGATTACCTAGACAATAATTATTCTCATCAATAATTATTATTGATGAGAAAAAATCGGAATATAAGAGCAACCAAGGGTAGAGTAGTATAGTAGGGCGGGTAGCTTACACAGGAGAGTGGGCAGTTTCTCGGATCCTACAGATAAATCCATGGTCCAATGTTTTCCCAGGGGGGTTTCTAATAATCAGACAACGGTGTTAATGCATTCAATTTACCTCTCTTTCGCCAATACTTGCAAGCCTTGGAGCAATATGGGTACCACAGTTTGGTCAAGGTATTGTCGGGTTGGCAAAGACTGGAGGTCCACCTTCGACTTCTTAGGAACTGCGCTATCCCCCGCCTCCTTCTCGCCGGTAATCACTTTCTGTAAGAATAATAGTGATGATAATTATTTGAATGATAGCCGTATTGCGGAAATCAAGTGAAATGGACTTATTGAAGCGCAACGTACCATGGCAGTAGGAGTGATTCCGTTGGAACCACCAACAGCAGGACTTTCATTGTTCGAAGCTCCAGCGCCTTCTGCAACCAAAATAATGATTTCGGGCTTATATTCTGAACAGCAATTGAATTGACAGGTAAGAAATCCAAAAAACATTAACAAGAACCTGAACTTGAATGCGAATCACTTTTCCCACCGTTCTAACTCTTGTTCATGATTAATGTTGATGAACCAAGATGTATTCATTTGGTAGGTATTAGGTGTTTTTTCAAAGGGAACCTACAGAACAATGCGGAGCCTCAAGCAAGCAGCTGATCAGGAAACAGGAATTGCAACTGACCAGACCACGGCTGGTTGAGCACAACCAGTACTGTATTGAACCAGCCAAGGGCCAGACCATATTCTTGAGGGTAAGCGACCTTCAATAATATAACTACGAGGTTTAAAGGCGGTAGTTCGAAGGCACCTGAGCTACCCATTGAGTAGGGGAGTGGGGGGCACATTTGACATAGGGGCACATTTGACAATGGCTGTTTGTCACACAAGATTTGAATTTTACCGCGATTTCGTGTTTTTGTATTGTGAAGAAGAAGAAGAAGAACCATTCCAGGTGAAAACCGTGCAAGTTACAAATCATCTAGTCGGCTCATGGCGGTTTGAGTGTTTGGACCCCTCAAAAGTAAGTTTTTTTTCATTTTGTTTTTCGTTGATTACCGAGTGGATTCAGTTTTTTTTTCAAATGTAGCTCATCCAGTTTGTCAGTCGTATATGCCCCCATGCAAGTGTTTTCCTTGGATTCTTCAAAACAATTCATCGTTCGAGGTTGGCTTGGGTTTTACTGTAATGGCTACCCTCGGGGTAGTTTTGACAGTTTTGCTAGGGGAACATTTGACATATATTTTTATATACCTATGAAGTTTGTCAATGCTATGTTGATGTAGGATTTTGAATACCTACTCGACCTGACGTTTTTCAATAAACATCTTTGTTTTGATCATTATTTTTTGTTACTTCAATTCCTACATCCATAAAACTTGGTGTTCCTTTGAGAAAGAAGAGTGGGTACTCATCTAATTGAAATTGTGTTGGTAGTGTTGATTGTTACAGGCTGCAGGGTCTATAGTTGTTCTGTCTGACTCAACATTATAGCCAGATAATGATTTGCTGGACGTTCCATGGTTTTTTGGTAAGATTAGTTTAGAATTATGGTACTTTCTGTGAACTGTCAAAAGTGCCCCTTTCTCATGCCAATTGTGCCCCACCGGTGGGGCACAATTGTCACTTCCTAAGCATTTTGAAAATTTACGAAAAAAAATACTTGGCAAGCAGATTGAAAAAGGAACGAAATGTATGTGGGTAGCAAAAATACCGTAGTTAACGATAGAAGAAAGAAATTCAAGACCTCTCGTTCTTTCAACCTTGTAGGATGGAAAATGCGAAAAAGTGTCAAATGTGCCCCCCACTCCCCTAATGAGGAATTTCACCGAATTCTGTTTGCATTTTTCCTGAATAGTTAATGGTGTGGGATAGATGAGAATCGGGCTGATTTCGTAAAATAAGTCTCCTGTTATTTTTGGGAGACAATCAAAATTGTTGATTTCAAAACTAACCGGGAAAACGGATGAGAAGCGGGAACGCTCGCTGATTGGGCTGTTCGGATCGCCGTCTCCTCCCAGTGTTGCCCATTGGGACGACGAAATCATGTTTTCTAAGAGAAAAGTTATCAAACAAAAACAAGGGAAACCTAATTTTCCCCATCTTGATTTTTCTATTTTTTTCTTCAGTTTTTCGATTTCGAACTTTGCTGTTTCGTGAAATTTTGCATCTAGGGACTATAGATTTCTCGATCTCAGCGCTTCAAGCGGCTGTAAATGAACTATTCCAGGATGACGTCATTTTCCCGGTTTTTTTAAACATTCGTATTTTCTACACTGTTTTGTTTATTCGTAAATTAGGAAGTTCGGGCTGAAAATTTGGCTTAGGAGGTCTTTCGAGGTGCAGAATCCGATTTTAGGGTCAAAAATAGGAAATTCCGACATGGTGAAATTCCTCATTTGGTTAATTGCAGTCATTGAGCAGTTTATTAGGATTTCTTGCTTGGATCAGGACCTTCTTTAAACTTCACAATACGTTGCTTAATAAAGCTACCTACTACAGGAATTGACTAGCTGACGGGCTTCCCACCAACCTTATTTGACGTAAGTCATAATTTACGTTTATGGCGCTGTAAATTGTGTGAATGCATTCAGCAACTTCCTAGAGGAATAAGCAAACTAGGTTAGGCGGAGTGGTGGGAGAGAACATCTCCGATATGGCAACTGGTCAAACATGAAAAAGACAGTTAAAATTCCTTTCAAAAAATTATTAGTAAAAATGCGAATGTAGGATTCATCTGCATTGAAGATCCTATCCAGTCCCTCTTCTCAAATTTAACCCGGGAAACCTTCTAAAGAAAAATGTATAATATCAAGAGATTAGATACCTACTCACCATTGTTCGACGACATTCTGAGAAATCAGGATAAAACGTGACGTGGAAAGTATCCCTTGGGGAGGAGAACTTATCAATATTCCCAAAATATACCAAAGAAAGATGCAAAAACCAAATTTGGTTTGAAAGATTTAGAGTAGCACTTGATTAATTGCAACAGATACTTATTAGACGGAGCCAACTTGTAGAACTATGCTCGAAGTATCAATTTTCTCTGGCTGTCAGGCTGTGATATAGCTGATGCCTGATGGTGGTGACGCTATCTTTTTGTTTATTGCTTGTTTGTATGTCGCGTCACGCCTTGGTGTGTGTCAAACACATGTCATGAAGTGTTGCATGGAGTCTAGAACTATTTCATGGATTAGGAAGTCCTAAACGTTATTTTGATGCGATTTAAGAGTGGAAGTCAAGTAAACAAGTAAAAAAACTCACCTAAATGACCTCAGAATTAAGTATACGACGCACACGAAAAATGAAGGAAGAACAGCTTTTGACAGCACCGTGGTATTGATGGCAATAAAACAACTTCAACTTCCATACGATGTGACAACCATGGATCGTTTACACCACTATCCATGCCACAACCGTGATGTTACCTTCTGTAACTGGCATGGACCTAGTATCCCATGGACCGGCCCTCCAGCCGATCGCAGTGAAGCCTGAAAAGTGGGGAGCGACGACCTTGAAGGCGGTAAAGAGGGGGGTTGAAAAGAGCCCTGGGGGCGTGGCCTAAACGGAGCCGTGGTGGGGGGATCATCCTCCCAGTACGTCAGGAGCGAGCGTCGAGGTCAGCAAGAGCTACCTCTGATGCTTCACCCCTCTGATGCTTGCCCTGTGTGCCGCGATCCCGGTGCACCCCTCGCTTTCGGGGCTGGGGCTCCACTGATTTCGATGTCACATTTTTTTTGCCTAAATAGTTGGGTAAGGTAGTTAAATACTGTTGAATTTTATATAGTTACAACCAAAGTTGAATGTTCTCACCCAACTATTTCCATTTGTACCTAACAAGGGAAAATTGTGTCAACTATTTTAAAAATGTATAGACATTCAGTTTAATTTAGCTACTCCACTGGTTTTTTTCAATAATATTTTGACTGAACAGCTATCTTTTCTGGATACCCTCGTGATGTTTGATTAATAATTTAATGTACAAAAATGTTGTAGTTTGTTACTGGAACAAGGTTTTCTACTAATGTGTCAATAAAACAGGCACTTTTACGATAGTAGGTACTATTGTACATTGTAGGGAAAGTGTTGGGTTTCAAAATGAAGACTAATTAAAATCTGTAGGCAGTTCAATAAATTTATTGTTGATGAGTTGCAGTAAGAAATGCAATATTTCGACTGAATAGGGGTTTTGCCAATGAAAAAATGTGTGTTACGAACTACATTTAAATTATATTCACTTGAATTAAGCTTTAATTTGTACACGTACCTACAACCTGTGATGGCAATACATCTCAATTGGTTCCTAACAACCTTGTATTTTTGATGAAAGTAAATTAACTCCTACACTCAATTTTTTTATGCATATATCCAACTACAAACGATTTTTTTTTCAAATTTGCACATGAAGCACATTGGCAAATAAAGCATCAAAATTTATTTATAAAAGACACCATTTTTATTAAAATTTTACTAAAAAACTCATATTTAAGGCACGGATAGGTAATTTACTGAAAATTAAAATTGATTTTGAAAAACTCCGATCACCATAACGTAGTACTACAAAAGTAGAGAATAAAAAACTAGAACACAAGTTGATTTTTACTTCCGAGAATTTCCAAGATGGATCTTACTTGTCATTCTGAATAGAAATTGAAATCTATTGTGTACCTTTGTACCTACCCATGGTGTTTCTCGTTGCTCATTTCGCATGACGTCGTTGTCAACAGTATTAGACACTGTTGTAGATACAATTTAACACAATTGTTTTAAAACAACAAGTTTTTCAAAAATTTGTTTAAAACCGTACCAACCCTGGTACATTCTCAAACCCAAATAATATACTCACAGAAAAAAAAGTTCATGTATCTACAGGCAAAAATATGGTTTGAAAAAAAGGTAGGTACCACCTAGGTTGAGAGTGATAAACTATTAAAATAATTAAATAATAAACAAAACAAAAATATAGGTTTGGAAATTAAGTACCTATGAAAATTACAGGAAAAATTATTTCATACATTAGATGGTTGTTAATTATCTCATTCAGACCGCTATACTATAATAACATTTTTGTAATAAGTGCAATAAATTCGTGATACCTAGTAATTCTATAGTTTTGTTCAGAGTAAATTAACTACGACTCTAATTTTTTTGTTATAATATAACAAAAATATTAGAGTCGTTATATTATTTGATACTATAATTGATTTACTACAACTGTTACAAAACATTCAAATTAAATAAGAATAAAATAGTGTTAAAATGTGTCGAAATAGTGTTGAAATACTAAAAGGGTGTTTTATTTGAGAAGCCTAGAATGTGAAAATTAAAGCCTAGAAGAATCTCATGGAAACTAGGAATATGTCCTACTATCTCTTTAACTTTTTGTTTATATAATTTATTTTGAACTTGAAATTAATTCCAATTTAATTTGATAGGTAGGTACCTAACTCCACCCGTGCTCTGTAACTCCGCATTGTCAAATATACTGGACCTTGTTTTGAAAAAAATTCTAATAGTCAACGCTTTTAACAGGTACCTACGTTCAATTCATCACAAGTTTAACCTACATTCAAATCATTCTATTAGACCCCAGCAATTTCATATCGATTAAAGAAAACCTGCGTTTATCAACAGTCAATATTAGGGCTTACAATTTTTTTCAAAACTTCAAATACAGGACATTATTTACGGATGTTGTCTAGATACACTCAAATCTCTTTATTAGGTACAACATAAGAAATTTTACCTAGATATGAACTAATTTTTTACATTTTTGTTTGCCATGTAACACAGATTAACAATAAGTAGTCAACATTTCCGAAAACAATGGGAAACAAAGTAATGGAACAAGTAGAGGTACATGGATACATTCAAATCATTCTTTCAGACCTCCAGCAATATTGTTTTTAGCGACAGAAAAAAAAGTTCATTTATATACAGTCAAGAATAGGGTTTAAAATAATTACCTAATTTGAGTGTGATTATAAACTGTAGAAATAATGTTATAATGAACAAAAAACACGATCATAGTTTGGGAAATGATGAAAATTACAGGTAAAATAATTTGGCTTCCCCCTTGGATTTGAACAGCAGACCTCTTGCTTCGCAGTCTGAGACTCTACCATTTAGGCCAAAGTGTTAGAGGAGTGGGGGCGTCAAAACAGTAGGGTTTTTCAGGTAGTTAGGAACAAGGCGAGGAGTGCGCCTACCAGCTGTTCTTGCTGACCTCGACGCTCGCTCCTGACATACTGGAAGGATGACCCCCCCCACCACGGCTCCCTTTAGACCACGCCCCCAGGGCTCTTCAAGGTCGTCGCTCCCCACTCTTCAGGCTTCACTACGTCGGGTGGTGAAACGGGTCGAGGGCCGGTCCATGGGATACTAGGTCCATGGTAACTGGCTATCTTTCGTGTGTTTTCCGTGATTGTGGGCTGTACTTTGTTCTGTGTCTGTGATGTGTCATTTTTGTGTGTAATTGATGAAAAATTTATTATTATTTATTTAATCGTAGTCTTGGGTCTTAAATGAGTCCCAACTAGGAAGAATATCTGAGTTTGCGAGTTGTTGCATGGTTACGACCTTGGAACGTTTGTAATGAATTGTAATGCCTATAGTTTTAGCTTAGTTGTCAAGATGTTGACATGACTTGGTGATTACGTGAGTGATGGACATTCATCAAAATGGCACTACCTTCGAATTTGATTTCCAACTGGAGTTGGATTGATTTCTGTGGGAAAGACAGTTTTAGTATTTGGAACTTCAAGCACAGGGACCTGGATATATGTTTTCAATATGTGGCCTTTCAAATGCCCATTCTTACGTGCATTACTATCGTGTCAGCATATTATATCGGAGCTCTTCGACTGCACGTAAATCGATGTCAACGGGACCTGTGGGTTTTGAGAGCCCGCAGTTTATTCACAATTTTTCTCGTCGTTGTGCCAATAATTAGAGCGTACATTGAAGAATCTTCTTACCCTGGCCAGTTACGTTCCGTGGACTACACTCTCTCAGCCATTCAATGTTTCACATGGTTGGTGCATTTCTCATACTTGGCAACTCTTCAGAGTCGACTAGGGCCAACTCTCAGAGGTCCGGTACCTATTGGAATACTATGGTCAGTGAACTACATCATCGGCTGGATGAATCTGCATTCCAACTTCCTAATATTGAAGAGCCCCGATACAGTTTTGTACAATTCCAAAATCCCGTTTATTTTCGCCGCAATCGAAACCTTCGTACAGACGCTCTATCTTTTTACTCTCATTCCGACTGGACAAGATAACCCTCGAATACGATTCCACAATCTAGCTCCAGCTCAAGTAAGTTCGTACTCATTATGTATTTGGTAAGTTGTTGACCATTGGGTCAATTGTTCATTGTTATTGAATTGGACATCTCGTCGGGTGTGCTCTGTGGTATCACCACCCGCGTCCTAAGCGGCTCATAATTGAGCAGCTAAAGTGATCTTGACCAGCTGCTGGTGATCTTATTATTGAGGCTCTTCCCTTAATCCATCTTGCCCTTCCCCACATTCCACATCATCCCTCATCTCTAGGGCCGGCGCACAGTGGGGCGACAACGCAAAATACCGCTTATAAGTAGAATTTTTGAAAGTCGAGATTTGGTGCAAGTGATGACAGAAAATGGTTTGTTTGCCGCCAAAGCCAGCGCCATTCGGCTAAATTGATGAGTGGACCATAGAGATTTTTGTTTGATCAGAAAAAACATGTAAAAAGTTGTAAAAATGTCGATGAATTGTAAAATTATTTATAATTTTTTTATTTGATTATATGATATAATTTGATTATAATCAATTCATTTTTAATATGTATTTTTCTTTGAGGTGGTTCAAATATTTTGTTAGCTCAAATACTATAGAAGAAGTACAATTATCCAACATAGTATTAGTAGTGGTTATATTCATTTCACTGTACAGTTTTTGCGCACCCTTGCACACCTGAATTTCCACGATTTACAGAAGCCTCTACCTTTCTAGAAACACCTCCAACATTAGTTTGCTGCATTAACTTGCATTCTCGGGCTCTAGACATATTTATCTTGAAAAAGTTAGTAAACCTCTCCAACGTTTGCTTGACGTGACAGCATCACGATTGCTGAAATACCTTAGCATTCACAAACAGCCGGTGTTCCAACAACACAATAATTTAATTTTGGAGTTGACGTGATGGTTCCTCAAGTCGAAGTCAATACAAACAAAGCTTTGAAGACCCTCAAAAGTGGATAAAATCCAACCTTACATTGAGGAAGCGATGGTTGCGAACAGGTTGGATGAATATTAGTTAAATTCGTAACGAAGTTATTGTTTTGCTTCCGAGTCTACCAAGCTTTGTTTTCACTTTTCAAGGATGAAAAAAAAGTTCTCTAAAATCAAAATTTTCACTCGCGTTTTGCGCTTTGGACCTTTCTGAACAATTTTGATTCCCTGTCTGTCTGTGTGTCTGTCATGAATTCCTTTTAACGGGCATAACTATACGAAGTTATTGTCCGATTTCTATGAAATTTTCAGGGATGTTACAGGTTAGTATTTAGATGGTTCCCTATGAAAATCATCACCTTCAGACTGATAGTAGCCACTGCGCATGCGCAAACGTGAATTCCCTTGTAACGGCCATAACTTTCACATTTTCCACCCGATTTAAATGAAATTTTCAGGGATTATGTGGATTAGGTTGTAGATAGTCCTCTATGAAAATCATCATCCCCGGACTGATAGAAGCGACTGCGCATGCACAAACGTTAATTCCTTGTAACGGTCATAACTTCCACATTTTCCATCCGATTTCAATGAAATTTTCAGGGATGTTACAGAGTAGTGTTTAGATGGTCCCCTATGAAAATCATAGAGAATAGTTTTTCATAGAGGGATGGTCCCCTGTGGGAATCTCATATCCTATTCATTACATTACTAGGCCTCAATAGCTCAGAAGGTAGTGCATAGAACTATCCCCCAGGGGTTGCGGGTTCGAATCCCAGCCGAGGCTAAGTATTTTTTGGATCCAATCACATACATCTTCTTCTTCTTGTGGTGCCTTCTCCGCTAACGAAGGTTGGCGATCACTTCACCAAATCTGTCCCTATCTCTGGCCAACTGGAACAGATCTGCTGCTCCCTGAACCCCAGTCCACTGGCGAATGTTGAGGAGCCAGGAAGCTCGCTTTCGTCCCACGCCTCTTCTTCCGGAAATCTTCCCCATCATGATGGATTGCAGCAGCTGATACTTCGGGTTACGCATGATATGCCCCAGGTAGGCGACCTTCCGGATCTTCACAGTGTGCAACAACTCCCGGGTCAAACCATTAGACTGCAAGATGAAGTCGTTGCGCAGCCTGGCGGTCCAAGGAATCTTGAGCATCCTGCGGATAAGCCACATCTCAAAGGCTTCTATCCGGTTCATATCTGCCGCCTTCAGAGTCCAAGACTCCACGCCATAGAGGACAATGGAGAAAATGTAGCATTGAACCATCCGCCACCGCAAGGCAAAGCTCAAATCCCGACTGGACAAAACCCGTTTCATGTTATTGAAGGCCCCGCGTGCGACCTCAATACGGGTCCTCAGCTCGTCCCTCAAAGCCCATTCCTCCGTCAACCATTGACCCAAATACTTGAAACGGGCCACTTGTTCAATATGCTGGGCCCCCACAACCAAGGCGCACGGCTTCCGACCTGTCTTTGATACTGACATGGCCTTCGTCTTGCCAACATTAAGTCTCAGGCCATACCTCTTGCACGCCTGCACCACCAGATCCAGGATAGACTGCAACCCCACAGCAGTATGAGCAAGGAGCACCGTATCATCTGCGTACCGGAGGTTGGAGATAGGGATACCATTGACGTGAATACCCGTCCTACAGTCCTCCAGAGCCTCCTTAAACACATGCTCGGAATACAGGTTGAACAACAGAGGGGACAGCGTACAACCCTGACGCACCCCCCTCTGAATACTCACTCGATCGGACAGTGTCCCATCCACCCGAACCTGCGCTGTCTGGTTCCAATACAAGTTCTTGATGAGTCTAATATCCTTATAGTCCAAACCTGTGCGTTCTAAAATCTGGACTAGAGTATCATGTTTCACTGTATCAAACGCTTTCTCAAAATCAATGAAACACGCAAACACATCACATTGCTGATCCAGGCACTTCTGCACCAGCACCTGCAGGGAGAAAAGGGCCTCCCTAGTGCCGAAGCCACTGCGGAACCCGAACTGAGAATCCCCGATTTCCAACTCCACCTTGCGCCACAGCCGAGAGTGCAGAACTCTCAGCAAAACCTTCAGCCCATGACTCATCAAACTGACAGTTCGATGCTCACTGCACTTTCTTGCGTTTGGCTTTTTTGGAAGAGTAACAAAAACGGAGTTTAACCACTCCTCAGGAATCTCCCCGGTATCATAAACACGGTTCAGGAACTGCGTCATTGCCGCGAGGCTGCCACCATCCAAGAGTTTTAACAGCTCCATACTGACCTGATCCGGTCCTACTGCCCTCCCGCACTTAGCAGTCCTTATTGCGTGTGCCACCTCATCCACCAGAATTGCAGGCCCTTCATAATCCTCTCTGGGAGAGAGGTTGACTTCAGTCCGCTGATCGCTGAACAGGCCCTCAACATACTCCTCCCAAACTTTGAGTTTCTCTTCCTTGGAAACCACCACCTGTCCGCTTCCATCCACAATAACAGAGGGCAGGCTCTTCTTCCCAGTACCAGTCAGCTCCCGTATCTTCTTATGCAGGTTGAAATCATCGTGCAGCTCCTTCAACCGCTCTACTTCCACACACTGTGCTGTAAACCACGCCTCCTTTGCATTCCGGATACTTGCACGAATTCTCGTCTGCAACGCGCGGTACTCTGGGCTGGGCTTCTTCTGCACACGCCGCTCTCCCATCAACTCCAGAATGGCATCCGTCATCCACTCCCGCTTACGCTGAGGCAGCTCACCAAGATGTTCCTTTGCCACCGAATTGATGGCATCCTTAAACCCAGACCAGGCATGGTCAACATTGTCAACCGTGCTCACGTCGAGTTCCCTTACTGAGCTATTGATTTGCTCCGAGACCTTCTGCTCAACCTCCTGGGCCTTCAGCAGCCTCAGGTTCACTTTGCGGTCAGTTGGAGTGGCTGCTCGCCGCAGGCGCACTTGGAGCCCAACCACCAGAAGGCTATGATCTGAATTCACATCAGCTCCAGGATACGTCTTGGCATACTTAACAGCATTGCGGAATCGTTTGTTGATCATCACAAAATCAACCTGATTTCGAACAATCCTCCCTGGCGCATCCATAGGGGAAACCCACGTATACAGTCGTCGCTTTGGCAACTTGAACCATGTGTTGGTCACTACCAGACCAGCGTCTTGGCAAAACTCCACCAACCGATCGCCTCTGTCATTTCGGACACCGAGACCAAACCGTCCCACGACTCCAACAACAGGTTCGGCCCCAACCTTAGCATTGAAATCTCCAAGGAAAATGTTCACATCCTGCTTCTTCAGTGCTCTTTCAAGCTTGTGAATATCCTCATACACAGCTTCCACGTTTTCATCCGAAGCATCCGATGTTGGGAAGTATACCTGCAGGAAATTGATGTTTAACGGCTTCGCCTTCAACTGCAATAGCATGACGCGACATACATCTACTCACTTAATTTTTCATCCGAATTTGATGAAATTTTCTAGGATTGTCCAGATTAGCGTGTAGATGGTCCCCCATGAGGGTAGTGAAAGGTACTTAGAGATTGGTGTTTTGAGATTAACTACTATGCATCGAATCGTCTATATAATCGGGTTATGGATACGAGGAAGCTATGTGCCACACCCACTTGGTAGACTTTTTACTTTAATTTCATCGTTTACGTAATGATTCGTAAACAATGTTTCACCCTTCAATGACTTGTAATTTCTGGCAACATAGCTAACCAATTAATCATTTTCTTTGCAAATATTTCACGATATTGCCCTGGTTTTTGAATTTTCTACCCAAAGAAGACGAATTCTGCATTGAAAATTACATTACCCAACAAGTTTTTTCGGATGTCGATTTAGACATTTGATTTTGAATTATAAGTGCATTTTTGCGTTTTCGCCCCACTGTGCGGCGTCGAGTGAGTCCTGGGCGTCCTCCCTATTTTAATTTGATTGAATAATTTTTTGTTCAATTCCTGCATATTATATCTATAATTTTGTACAGGTTTACCGTAATGTCCACACATTCAATTCAGGATTGTAAGAAATAACGCCTGCCTAATTTTTTTGTAGAGTGGAGATCAATCTCCAACGACGTACTTTAGATTTAACGCTGACGATGATCGAGGTTATCTGGGGAACCCCATGGATGGTTATGGGCCATTGGGTCGACTTTTCTTCTCCTGGGTCAACCCTCTTCTCTCGAAAGGGTGCAGCGGGCAACTTGAATCATCTGACGACCTTTATGACCTTCCTGTTGAGCTATGCGCCCATCATCTTTCTGGGCACATCACTAGGTGGGTTATCCATTTTGACGATTTTGTATCTTCTTATCCGAGGAGCATGGTTCCAAAAGGCTGTGAATACTGAAGCAACGTAGGTATCCCTTCAATATTAACATCTTGCCCGTTGATTCTGTGTGTAGGGTGGAATATATTTTTAGAGTCTAATGGACTGGGTAGTAGGTGAAGTTGTTCTTTTCCGCTCCACTAAATGGTATTTACCCTTGGGGCACCTCTGTAGCTGCTGAGTGGGGAGAACTTACAACTTAAGTCCGATGACTGCTTCTCAGATCAGAATCTACAGAGTTCATGCACTTGCAGACATATCACGACGTGATACGCACCCTTGCATCAATAGCGTTACAACTCAAAAATCCTCTTTTTTGAGGAAATGCAAAAAACTGTTTTCGCCACAAATATCATTATTCTGGGCTCGGAAGTCATGCCACAGTATGAAATAAAACTTTGTCGGTATGAATATTAATGTTCTCTGTATTTAAGGACTCTGTGGGCAGGCCCCACTAAATTATCTTCTTTCAGAACTATGGAACTATTGATTTTTGAGTCATAAATACTGTTACATTTTGACTTACCCTGAAAAAAGATTGCACTTTCAATCATCAATAGAGTAATAAGTAGAGATAACACCTCCAAAATCACGGACCATCAACACTGGGTCTGTTTGGAGAGGCAGTCTGGAACCAGTTCGGAACCAAACCGGAACTGGAAAGGGGAGGGGATACAGGCGAATGGGCTCCTCCAAACTCCTCCGGGCTCCTCCAAGCCCCTCCGAACCGTCCAGGACTGCCTCTCCGAACAGACCCTAACGGAACAGTGGAACAATTGAAAGGACCGAAAGATCAACATGGTACGGAATATCACATCTATTGAACAAGGAAACACGTGATACCCATCTGGGAGCTAAGTCACAACTGAAGATATGACCCTATAGAAGGATGGTTCGGATTTCACCTGAGTCGTCAACAACGATTTAACTGCATTCTGGCGGCGACTGGATTCCCTCAAGTTAACACAGTTTATGAAGATCAATAGAGCTTTTTTTCTGAATCCAGTGATACCGATTGCTCAAAACTGCCAAATTTTGAGTTTTAACACGTAGTATTGCTAGTGTGACGTATTGTTGCTTAGGTGCCAAAATACTATTCCTACGCGATTTTTCTGTTCAAGTGACTTGAATATCAGTTTCTATTTCTATTTTTTTCGTCACTTTTTGTGCCACACTAGGTCAGACGTCAAAGAACCAACCTAATTTTAAAGAGCGAATTGGGAACCTGATTTGTCTAACTCTGCCTCATGCAAGTATTGGTTGGAAAACTCCATGAGAGGCTTTTGTTGTTCATTATAACCGTAACAGTTTGTAGCTTCTGTCAGACAGAACTCAGTAGAGGTGTGTAAGACAAGGTCATTTGGCGGATTCAAATCCCAAACGGTCACTCATTACAGAGACCAGGTCTTTTGAATCCGTTCACCCGTTCACTCACAAGATAAACAACCAACTGGTCAGAAGTCACAAAAACGAGCGAGTCTGTAAACCGAACGAGTCGGAACGTTGGGATCCAGATCGTGACTCGAAAAACCGAACGAGTCGGCATAGGTTACAATGAGTAGGCGATTTGAATGAATCGAATGAGCCAAAAGAGAAAAACAAATGAAAGATCGATTCGAATCGTATGAATCAGTCTTTGAGTGTGTTTTGTCTTTCTAGTCCTCAGTCCATTCTTCACTTGGATGATGGAAGGTTTTGCTTAGAAAACCACTTCCATCTACTTCTTTCTGTTGATACTTCCTTGTCATTTTCACTCATTAATGATCCATGTACAAACATGCATGTATACAGGGTGTCACCCTAACTCGAGGACCAAACTTCAAGGATCGATTCTACAACTAATTTGCAAACTTTTTTGTCTCCTGACATTTTTTTTTTAAACGCTTTAAAATTATACTTTTTTCAGTTTTAAGATTTTGTTTGTGTTTTCGACCTTGAGCCATTAAAACGGCCATAACTCCCTCAATTTACTGGATAAACTCAAATATGAGTATACCGTTGGAAAGAACGTTAAATTTCCTATCAGTTCATCAGGACACAAAAGCTTTTTAAGCCTTTCGTATAGGTGAATAAACTGGTCAAAGTCAGAAATTTAAAACTTTCTCGAAAATCACCATTTTTCAGGCTGACTCATCTTATGTAATAAACAGCCGTATCGGCGGGCACTCAACGGAAAAAACTTGCCCAGAATCTCAGCTTTCCAACAGTCTATCAATTTTTCTTTTTACCATTCAAATTAGAAGAGTAAATGAAGTTTGAATGCCCGAAAACGTGTGTTTTACAAGCAAATCCAGTGTTTTAAGCGGTTTATGGTCCCCCTCGACCTCAAGATGGCTTGACGATTTTGGTATCATTTCCTATGTAATTTTCTACGCTGAATCAAATAGTGATACTTCCGAATGGTTCCGACTGCTAGAAAGTGGATTTTTTGAAGTAAACCGTCGTTTTTCGTACATAAAATACGCATTATTCTTAAATGTGGTAGTGAGCATGAAGTAACACCTTTGAACTCAACAAAAACTTCAATCAACTAGAAATTCGGTGTTTTTATTGAGTTAAAAGGTGTTACTTCATGCTCACTACCACATTTAAGAATAATGCGTATTTTATGTACGAAAAACGAAGGTTTTCTTAAAAAATCCACTTTCTAGCAGTCGGAACCATTCGGAAGTATCACTATTTGATTCAGCGTAGAAAATTACATAGGAAATGATACCAAAATCGTCAAGCCATCTTGAGGTCGAGGGGGACCATAAACCGCTTAAAACACTGTATTTGCTTGTAAAACACACGTTTTCGGGCATTCAAACTTCATTTACTCTTCTAATTTGAATGGTAAAAAGAAAAATTGATAGACCGTTGGAAAGCTGAGATTCTAGGCAAGTTTTTTCCGTTGAGTGCCCGCCGATACGGCTGTTTATTACATAAGATGAGTCAGCCTGAAAAATGGTGATTTTCGAGAAAGTTTTAAATTTCTGACTTTGACCAATTTATTCACCTATACGAAAGGCTTAAAAAGCTTTTGTGTCCTGATGAACTGATAGGAAATTTAACGTTCTTTCCAACGGTATACTCATATTTGAGTTTATCCAGTAAATTGAGGGAGTTATGGCCGTTTTAATGGCTCAAGGTCGAAAACACAAACAAAATCTTAAAAGTGAAAAAAGTATAATTTTAAAGCGTTTAAAAAAAAAATGTCAAGTGACAAAAAAGTTTGCAAATTAGTTGTAGAATCGATCCTTGAAGTTTGGTCCTCGAGTTAGGGTGACACCCTGTATAATATACATTATACATCCATATTGTGGGCAATTAATTTATTTTGTTGGCCTTCTGCCGTTGTTCTCGTAATTTAACTGGAAAACTCGATTGGTGGGTTGATGAACGAATGACCTTGTTCATTTTGATAACCAGTTCAGTTCTGACAAGGTCATTGAGCGTAGGGCGCTGAAGTCGACACGTGTTCTGAGATTTGATTGGACAATCCCCTTCCCCCATTCTATTTGCATAACCACCTTGATGTGACTAAGTATACAGTATCAAATCGTTGATAATGGACGGTTTCAAGACCACAATATCATTCAGGTCAAAGTTTCACGTCAGTTTCTGAAGAAACTCGTGTAAATAATGCAGTACAGGCACACATGAAGACATGGTCTGCTAAAACTTTCTACCGAGGGGTATCCACAATAATGTTTGTTCTCAAACGAAATTGTTATTAGAAAAATATGAAATTAATAGGAATAATTGTTCTGTAGTTTCAGTCTTTAAGGTATTTTTCTATAGTCGCCTGACAACTCGATTCACTTGAATTGAAATTCCAAAATAACGAGCTTCGAAATGCCCTCTGAATAGAAGTCTGCCGCCACCTCGTTGTTCCATTTATTGTCAGCTTCCCCGTCACTCCCAGAACGTTTTCTGGCTGACTTCCTTCACTTTAGTGATAAGGTGGTAGTTGGAAGGGGACAAGTGGGGACTGTGTGGTGGGTAACTCAGAAGAACCCAACCAAATTGGAAACATCCCTCCTCCCCAGCTGAGAAAAAAATCAAAACCTTGAAGTCAACTAGACAAATCATGATTGGTTTTTATTGGGGCTACCAAGGATTTTGATGTTTGAATATCTGCCTAAAGGGGAGACGATTAACGCAGCCATTTGCGAAACTTTGAAAACCTGCAATGAGCGATTCAAAACAAAATACGAGGAAAATTGACTTCCGGTATCCGCTTTTGTCTGATCTAAGTCACCCACCACTGAGTCCCGACTTGGCCCCTTTCGACTGCCACAATTTCATTTCACTACAATGAAGGAATAGTAAACCCTTACAGTGAGGAGGAAATTCAGGAAGCTGTCACCTAATAATGAACCTTCAAGGTGGCGGCAGATTTCTATGCATTTCGAAGCTTGTTTCAAGGTATTATAAGTGCATTGAAATGTCCGGCGATTTTATCTAATAATATAAAACGCCAACCGTACGTACGTACGTATGCACGGAGGGGAGAGGGGAGAGTTGGCGGCTGGAGGGGTTGGGGGCGGGAGGAGTCGGAGGCGAGAGGAGTCGGAGGGAGTGGGTGGTGGGAGGAGAGTCGGAGGAATCGTCTTTGCCTGCTTTTAGTAGGCTTTTCAGCTAGTATACAAATAATAAACAATCTGCAAAACTAATCCTGTCAATTTCATAATTTTGTAGTAAATTTTTTTAAAAAAGGAACTTAATTTGTGCATACCCCTAGTTCTGTGGACATGATAATGGGGTATTTCGGTGGGTCGGAAATTCAGGTTTTTGACCTAAAATTTGGATTCAGCACCCTTGAAAACCTATATACTACAAATTTAAGCCCAATGATACTATAACATGTGGTAGAAAAATTAATTAAAGAGATCACACGTTTGAAAAAGGCGGGCCGCTATAAATGCACACACACTAAGCAAGGACTACGCCGCGGACTGCCCCGCGCGCGTGTGTGAGTAGAATGTTCTAGTATCCAAGAGGGGTTTCTGTGCATGGATACTTTTTCAAAGACAGTTGGCTAGCTACGTCACGATTGGCTAGCTACGTCACACCATTCAAATCTTCAACTTTCCTTAGCTTCTCTGATTTTTTAAAAACATTTTCTCGACGAACGGACCCGATTACCGTTATTCCTGAGCCATACTCTTTTGAAAAATAAAATAAAAAAAATTGACCGAAATACCCCATTCTCCATGATGTTGCCTGGATTTGACTGTTTCCATTTCTGTGACTCCGTCGCTCAGACAGACATTTTTGGAGGTAATATTCCGCACCATGTTGATTTTTCGGTCCTTTCAATTGTTATTTAGTTTCGCTTCTGCTCGCTTTATAAATAGTTGAACTAGGCTTTTTTTTCTTGCCCTAAAATCGATAAAAGAATATCTTTCCACCAGACTAATTTTTTTCCCAATTTTTTCTTGGAACCATGCTTCTCCTGCTATCAGTGAGCCTCTCTTGACTTTTCAGTAAGTTCCTTAAGTTACAATCGTGTTTTTTTCTTGAACACCCCCAATACTATGAATAGGTATTGTGATCTATTTCAACAGAGCGGTATATCCTCTTCACGAATCGTACAGCCGCAAATCCTTGTTTCGAGCCCTGCACACCTGTTTTTGGGTCGAGTTTTATGGAATTGGAATCATCAAGTTTATTGGCGACGTCGCAGGATTCTGCAGCCCACTTATGCTTAAAGCGCTCGTCCAATTCATAGAGGACAGCACCGAGCCTGTTTCCTATGGATACATTTACGCTGTTGGACTTTGCGTTACTGCATTAATCGGTAGTGTATTTTATCACTTCAAAGCCAAAATTTCGTAACGTATTAAATTTCCGAAATAATTACGGCTTTTTTATATTTTTTTCAGGAGCATTTTGTAACGCGCATTTCAATTTTAAAGTTACTGTCGTCACACTCCGCATGAGAGGTGCTATTGTGTCCCTGATATTTCGTAAAATTCTCACCCTGAACAAAGTCACGTTATCTAGTGTGGAGTGAGTGTTTTTTTTTTCTCTATTACTCTTTCTAATCAATCTTAGCCATATTGACATGAAAGTCACGTTATCTAGTGTGGAGTGAGTGTTTTTTTTTCTCTATTACTCTTTCTAATCAATCTTAGCCATATTGACATGAAAACCCTTTTAATGTTTTTAGCACTGGAGAAATCATAAATTATATGAGCGTTGACGTCAACAGAATTATGAATTCGTGCCTCAGCGTCCATTCCTTCTGGAGTACACCTTTTCAAGTGAGTTATTTCATTCAGCCACCATCATGATCATCCCTCATTCACGGCCTAATGGATGAGGAATTTCACCATGTCGGAATTTCCTATTTTTTACCCTAAAATCGGATTCAGCACCTCGAAAAACCGCCCATGGCAAATTTTCAGCCCTTACTTCCTAATTTACGAATAAACAAAACAGTGTAGAAAATATGAACGTTTAAAAAAAACCGAGAGGGTGACGTCAACCAGCAATAGTTCATGTACGGCCGCTTGAAGCGCTGAGATCGTGAAATCTCACTTTGTATAGTCCTCGGAGGCAACATTTCATAAAACCAGTAAACATCAAAATCGAAGAACTGAATAGAAAAAATAGAAAAAACAAGATGGAGAAAATGAGGGTTTCTTTTTTTTTATAACTTTCCTCATAGGGTCTGTTAGGAGAGGCAGTCCAGAACCAGTTTGGAACCAAACTGGAACTGAAAAGGGGAGGGGATAGAGGCGAATGGATTCCTCCGGGCTCCTCCAAACCCCTCTGAACCGTTCAGGACTGCCTCTCTGAACAGACCCTTAGATAACACAATTTCGTCGTTCCATTGAGCAACAAGGGGAGGGGACAGAGATCTGAACAGCCAATCAGCGAGCGTTGAAGGAGTCAGTTTTCCCAGTTATTTTTTGAAATCACGAATTTTGAATTTCTCCCAAAAATAACAGGAGACTTACTTTCCAAAATCAACCCGATTTACATCAATCCCACACCATTAACTATTCAGGAAAAATGCGAACATAATTCGGTGAAATTCCTCATTGAATGTTCCAGTGATGCAGCACGAGTTAATAAGCGAATTTTCGAAGCTTCTTTGGGATATCAAACGCCTTCAGTTTTTATGTGACAGTTATATTCGAAATCAGCGCAAAATGTCTTTCAATAATTTCCCTACAGAAATAGGTACAAGTCCTTTTTGGGTGCTGTTGATGACATCATTTTTCTGACTCAAAGAGATCGGCAGGTTGGCCTTTTAGACTTTAACTTTAACAAATTTATATACATATGTTTGTGTGTGTGTGTGTGTGTGTGTGTATGTATGTATGTATGTCCTAGGTAGCCCCAGGAAAATCCTTCAGGTAAAAACGGTACTTCAAAACTCTTTCATTCTCATGCTGCTCAAAGGGACTTTTCTCTGCATGAACTTAATTTTTGGAAATTTCATTTCTAAGTATTGCCCAGAAATTCTGGCCTGCGAACTTTCCTCCTTTTTTCCTTTCATCCATATTTTTTAATTATTGACATTAAGCTTGTTGTTTAGAATTGCTGACTTTCAAACTTTTCGATTCGTACCAACTTAAATGTTAATTTGTTGATTTCCGTATGGTTCCGTGTGGTCAGCTGAGGCCGAGCGAGTTACGGTATGTGCCTCTAGGGGCGAGAATCGGACCGGTTGCAGGGGCCGTGAGTTCGAGGCTCGCCTCGGGAGCATATTTTCGGGCAAGTCGGTCGCAGTTCCCCCTCGTCCCAACCCAGGGCGGTGAGGCCAATGGGAAGCCATGAGCGAAATCATCAGAACAAATTCTGATCTTCCCTTAAGGCCATATCACACGAGCGATTTTTTGGCTTTTTTTCCGCTGGAAAATCGCTGGAACGTGAAGAGGAAGTTAGAATAAGTTAGGCGAAGTTGAAGAAGAATAACCCCAGAAAACTGCGAATAGAGCGCATTCTGGTGGCCAGCGATTTTCACTCTAACGTGACTACAAGTTTTGGATCAGGTTATAGTAGTGTGGAATTTTGAAGCAACGTTTTAGCGTTGCTCCCACTCCCAGAAAAATTAATCACTTTACTTGTCTCCGTGGCGTCACTACGATCTCGTTTTCTTCAGTTTTTGTGCTCCTGTCGTATTATTCTTCAAAATGGACCCTATTTCCTTGATCAGTAGTGGTGAGTACCTACCAACTACAATATCTTAACTTAAGTATATAAATTATGTACCACTGTCCAGTATTTTGTCTGTCAAACATGTAAGTATTTGTACAGAAAGAATTACTGAAATCTGATGGTTCATTGTTAAAAATCGTCATTGTAAAAATGAACGAAGAACTGATTAATTTTTCTCTCGGAAAACTGCAGAAAACTGAACAGACGTCGACTAGTAGATCAAGGAATGCTACAACCACAAATTACTTATCGATGGAGAACCTTCGAATGGTTTCCTTCCAGCTTTTTTTCCCGCACAAAATGGCGGACTAGAAAAATTAGAACGCGTTCTAAATATTCCAAAGCTAGAAAAATCGCTCCACCAGGGTGCAGGCTGCGCTATGGGGGGGTGGGGAAGTGGAATTAAAAACCCGCTGCATGGATACTTGAAACACTGTACTTCTTCCCTTGCATGGATACTTGAATCACTGTACTTCTTCCTCTTCACGTTCCAGCAATTTTTCTGCGGAAAAAAGCTGAAAAATCGCTCGTGTGATATGGCCTTTAGGAAGACAGCTGATGACGTCCGCCACGCCAGGAATGGCATTCGGACGAACATCCAACCTGAAATGGTTGTTTACTTTTCTTTTTTTTTTTTTTTTTTTGATTTCCGTATATTGCCACATCAAAGTAATCGATTTGCTCATATTCGTTCATGAATATATTTGTATCTTGGCAGTGACTATCAACCGCCAACATCGTTTACGTTCTATGTAATTTATTCTAGGTTATCGTGATTTGTTACCTGCTGTACTTGCAAATCGGCATTTCGTTCTTGGGAGTGGTCATCATTACACTTACCCTCATTCCTTTGAATCGATACATTGCTTTTAAAATTGGTAAGTAAATAAATTGTTTATCCTGTTATTTCATTAAATTTGCATTGACGTACATAGATTCCTACTGTGATTCTGTTGAATACGATTTTACCTTAGGAAAGGTCAGCGAAAGGCACACTCAACCTCCAGGCTGCGAATATCGTCAACAACAAATTCAATTGTGGGGGAGTTTTTTCTACTTCCGATGATATTTCTTTGCAATTACAATAGAAAAAAGTTGTTTTTGTATTTTTAGAGGAATTGAATTGTTGAACTCGTCGGTCTGTAGAGATGATTCGGGTTATACAAAACCGATGAATTAAGCCGATGAATTAAGGAAATGAAACTTAATCATAAGAAATCGAAAGAATTCCAAAGATTTTCTAGGGTCTTGAAAACAGGAGGGAAAATACGTTACCACTTCGGTAAGTACTTCAAGCATGGCTGTTCCCTCTGAAATAGGCGCACAACAAACAAAATGGCGATATTCGCACTCTACTTTTCCAAGGTCAATAGAATAGTATTGGTGGGGAATCACATAGAACCGAAGGCAATCAGTGTTGCCCTCATCTGATCTAGAGTTTTGAATGAGGTAGCTGACTTGAACCATGAACTTATTAGAAGTCACCGGCATTGAATGTGTCAATCAAAATTTCGTCTTATTTTGTATCGTGTTTCAAAGCTTCCTACGTTGACAACTCGACCTCCGGGAAATTCACACTCGTCATAGAACAATGTAACATCTCAGTTTTTGGACATTTTTAGTTTGAAGCTGACCACTATTGATCTTATCGAATGGGATAATCATATTGAGAACCAGCGACTAGACAAATTACGTTTTATTTATTTTTTACTGATCGAAAGACGTAGTTCAAGAATGAGTCGATAAGGCAATTAGTAGTGAAGTTGGAAGCAATCCAAAATGACCAACATTTCAATCGCGATTTTCCACAACTTTGCGAGATTTCACTGATTTAATCCGATCAGATATTTTCCTCTGTGAATTACATTGCATTTATACCACTGATAGCGTGTAGCCAAGGTCAACATGCGACCTTTCAAAAACTTTCAATTCCTTGCCTTTGGCCGAGATGAAGCAATTGATCCAATGTTGAAATTTTCAAATCGTGAGGTTTAGCTCTTGTGTGTTTATTTAGAATATCACTGCATATGCTCACTAGCAAATGCACCAAGCTTGATATTCCCGAATTTTTAAAGGGGTATTACTTTGTTTGGAAGATACTAAAAAAGGTGCAATATCTGTTCATATGTCCGGGCATTTAGAGATTCCCACGTCACAAGTACCTCTAGATCCCATTTTCTCATACTAACGGAATTTCATGCTAAACGCCACTTTCCTAATCTGAGGTCTAAGTTTGTTCATTTTACAATACTTTTTAAGATAACTATGTTAATTTCACACATACGCGTGGGTTTGAAACCGTCTAACAGGGAACCTACACAACCTACTCGCAATTTGTACGCCACATATTACCTACATTTACCTAGTTAACTATACTACAACAATTAATTTTATTGTAATTGAATATTATTCAAGTAGTTTAATGAAAAAATTGCTCAATATCTTATTCAACTGGTGAACTGCAGCTAAAAATCGAAACAACAACGAAATACACAAGTTAAACAAATATTTTTGGCTAGATTTTTGTGGTTTAATTTAGAAATAATTCGTTACAGTGCTTACTGTGTCATAGCCTCCTCCTAGAGGAAGATTTTCTAAACTCTTCCATTTGAGGAAGATGGGGTATTTCAGTCACTGTTTAAAATTTTTTTTTCAAGGAGCATGGGTCAGGAATAACGGTAATCGGGTCTGTTCGCTGAGAAAATGTTTAGAAGAAATTAGGGAAGCTAATGAAAGTTGAAGATTTGAATGATGTGGCGTAGTAACTTGTGACGTATTAATTGAACTCCCCATTTTCTCAAATCTTTCATTTGAGGAAGATTTTTTTAAATGTTCTCAAATCTTTCATTTGAGGAAGATTTTCTAAAATTTTCTCACTTGAAGTTCGTAGTATGCCAAGTGCACAGGCAGTCATACCAGATGTGCATTTTTGTGAGGTCAAAGACATGTGGCGCCTGCCCCTTATCTCCCCTCATCCACAGTAGGTTCCCCACCTCCTTTTCTCAGGTAATAATAATAATCTTTATTCGTTAACACTTAATACAGGTATAGATGCATCAACAATTTTCAAATAGGTTTGAGTTTTCAAAAAGAATTTACGATGAAAATATGAGGGGCAGTCCGGCCGGTCCCGGACCCACCCACCATGGCGGCTCCCGGGGCCACCTCCTATTTCTAGGCTGGCAGCCCTAACCATCGAGCCGTATTTACAGCTCGACGGCCCTTATACAGGGTGTCCCACGTTGAGGACCAAAAACTTCGGGAATCGATTCTACAACTAATTTAAGTGAGAAAATGTCTCTTAGCAATTTTGTTTTAACCCCTTAATTTTCCAAGTTTTTTAAATTTTAAAGTTTTTTTTCGTGTGCTCAATTTATATCTACTAAAATTACCATACGTACCTTAATTTAGCAAAAAGATGTAAAAATCGACGGTTTGACGGGAGTAATGGTCTTCACCGCCACCGCACCTCTCAAGCACTGAGTCCCCCGTCAAACCGTCGATTTCGAAAAAAAAAAAAAAAAAAATGCACGTTTTCCCGCGTTCAAACACAAATTTCTCCCTTAAATTTGATTGTAAACTATTCTTTTTGATTATATCATTGGAAAGCTGAGTTCTTTGCGCAGTTTTTGGTGATGAGGTATGCGAAAAACCATGGGGGAAAAACCCCTTACAACAAAAAGAAAAGATAGGAAATTTTGCCAATTTGACAGAACTTACACTACGACTTGATTTTTCACCCATCAGGACCCCGAAAATAGTTTTTTGTTGGCATTATAAAGATGAGAAATTTGACGCCCTTTCCAACGGTACTCTTATTTTTACATCTTTTTGCTAAATTAAGGTAGTTATAGTAATTTTTGTGGATATAAGTTGAACACACGAACAAAATCTTTACATTTAAAAAACTTGGAAAATCAAGGGGTTAAAACAAAATTGCTAAGAGTCATTTTCTCACTTAAATTAGTTGTAGAATCGATTCCTGAAGTTTTTCGGTCCTCAACTAGGGACACCCTGTATAGCAGTGACCAACCATGCGAGCCGCCCCCGGGCCGACCTCACCGCCCAACACATAACACCACCTCAATACACACCAACAAGACGTCAAAATTTTTAAAAATAATGTTACAATCACAAAAAAAACGCTGCAAATTATTACACAATGGTTTATTATTTTTTATTTTTCTATATAGATCACTCGTCTGCAAAGCCACCAACCATCCAACATGAAGAAAAATATCGATCGCATTTCGGTCAGCTTTAATTTGAACGGAGATTAGGCCTCTTTTGCGATTCACACTCGTGTTTCTGATTTATCGTGCGTCCAAACTTTAAATTCTCGTAGTGAGCGAACGGTTTGTCCTACAGAGCTCCGGGTGGTCTCAAAAAATTCTAAAAATTCTATAGAATCTTAAATTGAAGGAAAAACAATACCTTTATATCAAAATTTTTTGAGTTAGGGCGTTTTGAAAATTTCAAAATTGATTTTGGAACCCTTAGAAGTGACCTACATCAACCAAAATCTTCGGGGCACAACTAGGCCCCAAATGGAGCCTACATACCAAATTTCATCAAAATCGGTCAATGCTAAGTGGCAAAAGTGCCGCGTACGGCGGACGGACGGCCAAATTTTTATTCGATTTTTGGATTCTACGTACCTTGAAAAGTAAACCATCAAATTTTAAGGGGGTGTTAAAATTTTTTTTTTCTTGGTCGATTCCAAAGGTTCATTATTGAAAATAATAAACCAAAACACGATAACATTAGGTAATAAAAATAGTTGAGAATTTAAAGATAGGTAGGTACAATATCACAGTCACAACACACGAACATCAATTTTCGAGAAATGTAAGGTACTCTCGGCACAAAACCTCCATCATTCTAGTCCTTTTGTCTTTTCATTTCAAGCTCTCAGCCAACTCAACTTCCTCTCATCTTTCTGGTCATTGAACGGTTACGAGCCCTGCAATCATATAAACTACAGCACCACCATCAATGAACGGTTTCGTCCTGGGTTTGATCACCTTTTACCCATTACTCAAGTCGTATAGCGGTTTCGATCTGGTCGACGAATCTCTCATCTGATTTTCTAAAAATCTTTTCTTACCTGAATAGTTCCTAAAAGCAATTTTCACTAAATTTATACTTTCCAACACAAGTCAGAATAGAGTAACAACACACTGATTAGAATGTAGGAACAGAGCTGACATTATTTGTAATTAAATTCTTTCTCGAGAACCCCACGATAGCAAGAGGCTCTGAAAAAGTCGCATAAATCCTGCCAATCGCTGCCGTTCAACACACTATTTACAACGTACTTAGTTATTGTTCAGTTCAATACTGCGCAGGAATCTTCTCCTATAACTCCTAATATTCCACATCCCCCGGTGGGATCCTCAGTTGACTCAACCTCCCTCAAGTTGCACTACGAACACTGATGCACAATGAACATCAAGGCTCCAAGGTTTATATCTGAAGTTAAACAATTCACCCCTTTTTGAGTATTGTGAATTTATCTGCGAAAGAAAGGAAATCTAAGAACTTTTGTGTCATCCTAACTCGGAATTTCTTTTTCCAATGTTGTCATCTCCATTTCGAGGAAAAGTTTGTTAACTGAAAAAAATTCTCAATAGTACTGAAAAAATGATGAATTAAAGAGAAATTGACTCATCTGGGAACATCAATCGAACTGATCGGTATCTTTCTAGTTCTTATTTTTTTCACATTTAATCGATGGCAAAAATCAAAGAGCTGTCCTTCAGATAATGGTTAATTTTTTAAAATATCTTTATTTTTTATTTTCTTCTAATGATTAGAGATACAAAAGAAATCCGCCGAACCGATTTTTAACAGTTTTTTGTATGCCATTTTATTGTAAATTTTTTCTCTCGCAATTGGGAAGGTTGAATCTGTCCGATTACGCTGTTATATAATTGCACTTACGTAACTCGTTTGGCCGTAATGTTTGAAATGATTTGCAGGTACCTACACTCAATCCATGATGAAACACAAGGACAATCGTATATCCTGCATGTCTGAAATTCTGAAAGGCATCAAGGCAATTAAACTCAACGTCTGGGAACCCTATTTTAAGAGTAAAATAGGCGGTGAGTTTTATTCGATAACATCAATTTACTTCAAAAGTAGAGGTGCAAATATGTGTATCCGATTTTAGTTCTAGTTGCCTCGCATTAAATATACCGACTAATGCCTTTATAAATATCTTTGTCTTCGTGACAAATGGATCTTTATTGATATACGTTTATGCGTCATGCCTGACGGTGACTCATATTATTATACATGGTGTAAGCCAAACATGTGTGCCAAACTGCCAGTAGTCAATTCTACGATTATTACTAATTTGCAACAAGAAATGTCTCGTAGCAATTTTTTTAACAGTAGTGTATGACAATCGACCCGAAGTAAATTATGTCAACTTTGTCGGGATTTGGGTCCAACAGCAAAATCCTCCTCTTTCACCAAATTTTCGAAAAATTGATTTTCTTCATCAGGGCCTATAACATACAATATACAATAATCAACAATACAGCTTCGACATAGCTAAGAATATAAAATATGTGTTACGTTTTTTATGGGGAACTTAGAGGATGAGTTTAGGTTTGAACATCAAACCACGGTCGGGAATGAAGAAGTTGTATAAACCAGGAACACTGAAGGAAAAATTTGGAAGTCAGTATTTAGATATTTAAGGTGAATTTGTGTATAAAATAATAGGTGAGTATTTAGCAATAATTAGGTGTAGTATTCTAGTAATATTTAAAAGATAAAATATGGCAGAAACAGTTTTGTTTTACCAATATTATTAAATTTAAAGCCTGATGTTATTGTGTTTTTTTCCAATTTTGGTTTATTATTTTCAATAATGAACCTTTGGAATCGACCAAGAAAAAAATTGTTAACACCCCCTCAAAATTTGATGGTTTACGTTTCAAGGTACCGTAAAACCGTCAAACTTTACCCCAAGATTTACTCCAAAACGTTTCCAAATAGAATTTCTCCCCACTCGAAATGGGTTAAATTGATTTTTTCAATAAGTGAATTGATCTTCAGGGCTTCCTCAACATTTTGAGTGGTCGAGCTCATTGATCAGATAATTGTGACCCCCGTATTTAATTGTTTAAATGTTGGAGTAATGTTACCTACGAGTGCGTCTATCTTTACTCCACTCTGAAAAACTCACAGTTGTTGCTACAGAAACAGGCAGTGGTGCAATGTTACTAGTCGGGATTGAATTCATTACCCCAGAAATACTTGATAATATCAAGTATTTATAATATTATTATAAATATATTCTGAAAAATTGAACTTTTCAGCTTGAAAAATACAAGTTATACCTAAGAAAAATATAAATTCCAATGATCATTTATTCATCATTTATTTCAACGAATTTGCTTGAAATGCAATATTTCTGGTTAAAAGATCACAATTTCAGTCTTCCAGTATAGACTAGTATGTAGGTAATCGAGCAAAACTTTCTACAAGTAAAGAAATATTGAAGGACAATAAACGATAAACGAATGACTTAACAAAATCACAGAAAAAGTCTGTTTCACATTCGATAACTTTCAAATGAATTGCAATGGTAAATTTCAAAGTTAACCCACGAGTAAATAATATTGTAAATCACAACTTATGAGACCAAAGCACGTTTATGTTCATATCATAATGCAGGTGTTCAGTTGTAAAGTTTCGGTAGGGGCGCCTACCAAGCTTTTTCTCATTTCTTCTCCCCTCCTCTTACTTCTGACATGAGATACACTAGAAACCTTACATTCAACACTGCAAAAATTATAAAACTCAAATATTTTCGAGATTAAATAAGAAAAATATGAGTGAGGCTACCTTTACCCCAACCTTTATAGTGGAGTAAAGATACCCGGTTTTTGGAGTAAAGTTACCATCAAATTTTTGGTAAACAAAGGCTTAACTAAGAAAACACTTTTTTGAGAATTTGATTTGTGTATTTTGTTCAAAATAAGATATTGAAAGTGATATGATGAGGGCTTGCCTGGTAAATCCACTCCTAACTACTGATATGGAAGAAATTTTGGAGCTCGAGAAACAGGACAAAAACAGCTGAACAGGAAACAATGACTGATAACAGCTGATAACATGGATAAAGGAGCCATTGCAAGCCGCGTCGATTCTCTGGGATGAGGAGTATAACGAAAACTCAATAGCTAACTTTTATCTAAGTCCTACCACGTTTAAGTCACAATTGAAGATTCTCACTTTTTGGGGTAAAGTTACCCCTGATGGGGTAAAGTTTGACGGTTTTACGGTACGTAGAATCCAAAAATCGAATAAAAGTTTGACCGTCCGTCCGCCGTACGCGGCACTTTTGCCACTTAGCATTGACCGATTTTGATGAAATTTGGTATGTAGGCTCCATTTGGGGTCTAGTTGTGCCCCAAAGATTTTGGTTGATGTAGGTCACTTCTAAGGTGTTCCAAAATCAATTTTGAAATTTTGAAAACGCCCTAACTCAAAAAATTTCTATATAAAGGTATTGTTTTTCCTTCAATTTAAGATTCTATAGAATTTTTAGAATTTTTTGAGACTACCCGGAGCTCTGTAGGACAAACCGTTCGCTCACTACGAGAATTTGAAGTTTGAACGTATGATAAATCAGAAACACGAGTGTGAATCGCAAAAGAGGCCTAATCTCCGTTCAAATTAAATTTGACCGAAATGCGATCGATGTTTTCTTCATGTTGGATGGTTGGTGGCTTTGCAGGCGAGTGATCTATATAAAAATAATAAACCATTGTGTAATAATTTGCAGCGTTTTAGTTATAATAGTCAAGTTTTTTAACACCAATTTCATGATTAGGTAAGAGTTTTGTTTTTTCGGCTGTTTGCCTGTTTCTGCCATATTTTATCTTTTAAATATTACTAGAATACTACACCTAATTATTGCTAAATACTCACCTATTATTTTATACACAAATTCACATTAAATATCTAAATACTGACTCCCAAATTTCTCCTTCAGTGTTCCTGGTTTATACAACTTCTTCATTCCCAACCGTAGTTTGATGTTCAAATCTAAACTCATCCTCTGAGTAAGTTTCCCATTAAAAACGTAACACATATTTTATATTCTTAGCTATGTCGAAGCTGTATTGTTGATTATTGTATATTGTATGTTATAGGCCCTGATGAAGAAGATAAATTTTTCGAAAATTCGGTGAAAGAGGAGGACTTTGCTGTTGGACCCAAATCCCAATAAAGTTGACGTAATTTACTTCGGGTCGATGTCATACACTACTGTTAAAAAATAATGCTACGAGACATTTTTTGTTGCAAATTAATTATAGAATTGACTACTGGCAGTTTGGCACACCTGTTTGGCTTACACTATGTAAACTAGTTTAAATTTACGTGATGCTTATCCAATGGGACGCCCCCTGGACTGCATTCATTACTCAACAATATCTCTTCACAATATCTTAACAATATCTCTTCACTCGGAATTTTTTCAAGATGGAAGAACGGTAAAAATTGCGCCAAAACCTTAGCTTTCCAACTGTCTAGTAATCTATATTTTTAAAGTGGGACTATCACAGAAATTTGTGTTCGAACGCGGAAAAACGTGATTTTTTTTTTTCAACGGAATCAGCGCTCCGGCTAAGACGATGTTTCAAGGGTTTTTGTTGAAATAACGGTCATAATTATAGTATAGGGTGTGCGCCTGGGTGGGAAAAACTGTTTATTGTTATTTTTAATCTAAGGTAGACCTCATTCAGAGAATTTTGGTACCAACCGCGACCTTCTAGCGTGTGTAAATCTTTTCCTATGAATTTTTAAAGTTTCGACCGTTTATGAAATTTGGTATGTAGGCTCCATTTGGGGTCTAGTTGTGCCCCGAAGATTTTGGTTGATGTAGGTCACTTCTAAGGGCTCAAAAATGAATTTTGAAAACGCCCAAACTCAAAAAATTTTGATATAAAGGTATTGTATTTCCTTCAATTTAAGATTCTAAAGAATTTTTGAGACCACGCGGAGACCTGTAGGACAAACTGTTCGCTCCCTACGAGAATTTAAGGGTTGGACGTACGATAAATCAGAAACACGAGTGTGAATCGCAAAACAGGCCAAATCTCCGTTCAAATTTTAGCTAACCGAAATGCGATCGATGTTTTGACATTTTCATGTCTTTCATATGGCACATAAAAATTTCAACCCTTAATTTTCACCCCTTAGAAGTGACCTACATCAACCAAAAGCTTCGCGGCACAACTAGACCCCAAATGGAGCCCATATACCAAATTTGAACCAAATCGGTCCAGTGTTGCTAAGAAAAGTGCCGCGTACGGCGGACGGACGGAAATTTTTTTATTTTCGGATTCTACGTACTTCGAAATGTAAAACATCAAATTTGGAGGAGAGGTTAAAATTTTTTTTCTTGCACGATTCCAAAGGCTTATTATTGAAAATAATAAACCAAAAAAGCTATAAGCTAATTTAGCTATTAGTTGGAAAATTAACTAGCTAATACATTGGTTAGCTAATGCCCAGCTCTGGGTATACCCTTTTCGGAAAACGAGGTAAGTACCTCTGATGTAAAAAATTAATGTTATTGAAGTGTTGTAAAGAATCGCAATGTTCAAAACGACCAAATTCTCTCAAATAGGTACAAATCAACCAGAACTCAATTCCCCATAGTGCCAGCAAAAAAAAGCTTGCATACGAGTCTGCAACACATTGAAACATTTTCATGCCCCCCCCCCTCCCCTCCCGACACATGAACTACATCGCCTCAGCTAATCAGGGAGCTCGATTTTCGACTCAGCTGATCTGGGAGCTCGATTTTCGCCTCAGCTGATCTCGGAGCTCGATTTTCGACTCAGCTGATCTGGGAGCTCGATTTTCGACTCAGCTGATCTGGGAGCTCGATTTTCGACTCAGCTGATCTGGGAGCTCGATTTTCGACTCAGCTGATCTGGGAGCTCGATTTTCGACTCAGCTGATCTGGCAGCTCGATTTTCGACTCAGCTGATCTGGGAGCTCAATTTTCGAGTCAGCTGATCTGGGAGCTCAATTTTCGACTCAGCTGATCTGGGAGCTCAATTTTCGACTCAGCTGATCTGGTAATATCAAACTGTAAAGTACCTACCTACCTAACAACTTCACTTCTGATGGTCATAATCATCATTGTGGCGACTTGGGACAAATATCGTTGCAACAAATATCGTTGAAACAAATATCGTTGCATCAAATATCGTGACGATTTTTTTTTTTATGTGCCATATGAAAGACATGAAAGACATCGCCTCAGCTAATCAGGGAGCTCGATTTTCGACTCAGCTGATCTGGGAGCTCGATTTTCGCCTCAGCTGATCTCGGAGCTCGATTTTCGACTCAGCTGATCTGGGAGCTCGATTTTCGACTCAGCTGATCTGGGAGCTCGATTTTCGACTCAGCTGATCTGGGAGCTCGATTTTCGACTCAGCTGATCTGGGAGCTCGATTTTCGACTCAGCTGATCTGGCAGCTCGATTTTCGACTCAGCTGATCTGGGAGCTCAATATTCGAGTCAGCTGATCTGGGAGCTCAATTTTCGACTCAGCTGATCTGGGAGCTCAATTTTCGACTCAGCTGATCTGGTAATATCAAACTGTAAAGTACCTACCTACCTAACAACTTCACTTCTGATGGTCATAATCATCATTGTGGCGACTTGGGACAAATATCGTTGCAACAAATATCGTTGCAACAAATATCGTTGCATCAAATTTCGTGACGATTTTTTTTTATGTGCCATATGAAAGACATGAAAATGTCAAAATTCGTCATTGCATTTTTCAATTGACAATGTAATTTTCGACTCAGCTGATCTGGGAGCTCAATTTTCGACTCAGCTGATCTGGTAATATCAAACTGTAAAGTACCTACCTACCTAACAACTTCACTTCTGATGGTCATAATCATCATTGTGGCGACTTGGGACAAATATCGTTGCAACAAATATCGTTGCAACAAATATCGTTGCATCAAATTTCGTGACGATTTTTTTTTTTATGTGCCATATGAAAGACATGAAAATGTCAAAAAAAAATCGTCACGAAATTTGATGCAACGAAATTTGTTGCAACGAAATTTGATGCGACGAAATTTGTCCCAAGTCGCCACAATGATGATTATGACCATCAGAAGTGAAGTTGTTAGGTACTTTACAGGTAGGTACTTTACAGTTAGGTAGGTACTTTACAGTTTGATATTACCAGATCAGCTGAGTCGAAAATCGAGCTCCCAGATCAGCTGAGTCGAAAATTGAGTTCCCAGATCAGCTGAGTCGAAACTCGAGCTCCCAGATCAGCTGAGTCGAAAATCGAGCTCCCAGATCAGCTGAGTTGAAAAATCGAGCTCCCAGATCAGCTGAGTCGAAATTCGAGCTCCCAGATCAGCTGAGTCGAAAATCGAGCTCCCAGATCAGCTGAGTCGAAAATCGAGCTCCCAGATCAGCTGAGTCGAAAATCGAGCTCCCAGATGTCTAGGGAAGGGAGGGGGGGGGGGCATCAAAATAATTCAATGTGTTGCAGACTCGTATGCAAGCGTTTTAATAGTTCATTTTTTACAAGATTCTTGGTTCTTTCGATTTTTCTTCATGTTGGATGGTTGGTGGCTTTGCAGACGAGTGATCTATATAGAAAAATAATAAACCATTTTGTAATAATTCGCAGCGTTTTTCATTATACAGGGTGTCTACGAAAACGTCCCCCCATTCTAAAATCGTCAAGATAGTGGTACATTTTTTTTGAATCTTCATGATTTTTCCCAAGGGTCTCAAATATGACCACGGTGCGCATTGCGAACGTGCGCAATCCCGCGCAACGTACAACAACTTCGTTTTTTCAATAATAGATACATTTTAGTTTATTATTTTCAATAATAAACCTTTGGAATCGACCAAGAAAAAAAAATTTAACACCCCCTCAAAATTTGATGGTTTACGTTTCAAGGTACGTAGAATCCAAAAATCGAATAAAAATTTGGCCGTTCGTCCGCCGTACGCGGCACTTTTGCCACTTAGCATTGACCGATTTTGATGAAATTTGGAATGTAGGCTCCATTTGGGGTCTAGTTGTGCCCCGAAGATTTCGGTTGATGTAGGTTACGTCCAAGGGTTCCAAAATGAATTTTGAAAACGCCCTAACTCAAAAAATTTCGATATAAAGGTACTGTTTTTCCTTCAATTTAAGATTCTATAGAATTAAAAAAATTTTTTGAGACCACCCGGAGCCCTGTAGGACAAACCGTTCACTCACTACGAGAATTTGAAGTTTGAACGTACGATAAATCAGAAACACGAGTGTGAATCGCAAAAGAGGCCTAATCTCCGTTCAAATTATAGCTGACCGAAATACGATCGATGTTTTTCTTCATGTTGGATGGTTGGTGGCTTTGCAGACAAGTGATCTATAGAAAAATAATAAACCATTGAGTAATAATTTGCAGCGTTTTAATAATAAGTAAGTCTCGAGGTGGAGGTATGTACTGTATCCCCTTCACAATAGGAAAACTATCAACTACGCACATGAATAGGGTCCTCCAGGACAGAAACATTGTGCAACAAAAGAAAAAACGCTGCAAATTATTACACAAAGGTTGATTATTTCTGATAGTTCACTCGCCTACAAAGAACACAGCTTTGCCATTGTCACTACCTACCAAACTAATTTCGCTTCACATTCAACTTTAATTCAATGAAATAAACACTCTACACTCAATTTTAAAAAAATGGTTGCTAAGGACGCAAACCTGAGTACAACTCGAAGAAACGAACAGCGATCGCATTTCGGTCAGCTAAAATTTGAACGGAGATTAGGCCTGTATTGCTATTCGCACTGGTGTTTCTGATTTATCGTAAGTCCAACCCTTAAGTTTTTATAGGGAGCGAACGGTTTGTCCTAAAGAGCTCCGCGTGGTCTCATTCAATTCTAAAAATGCAATACTATCTTAAATTGACGGAAAAACAATACCTTTATATCGAAATTTTTTGAGCTAGGGCTTTTTCAAAATTTTAACCCTTGTTTTTCAACCCTTATGAGTGACTGACATCAACCAAAAGCTTCGGGCCACAACTAGACCCGCATATAACAAATTTCATTAAAATCGGTCCATGGGAACTAAGGTGAGTGATTTTCGGATTCCAAACTTTGAGGGGTGGGGGTGGGGTAAATGTTTTTTTTTTTTTCTCGGTCGATTCCTAAGGTTCATTATTGAAAATAATAAACAAAAAACAACTAAACGATTAGCTTGATCACTTATACCTCCACATCGATAAATTGGACTAGTCAATAGGGTGTGCGCCTGGGTGGGAAAAACTGTTTATTGTTATTTTTAATCTAAGGTAGACCTCATTCAGAGAATTTTGGTACCAACCGCGACCTTCTAGCGAGTGTAAATCTTTTCCTATGAATTTTTAAAGTTTCGACCGTTTATGACGTCACAGTGGGCTGGGGGGTCCCGCCCAGGCGAGAGGGGCGCGTGACGTCATAAACGGTCGAAACTTTGAAAAATCATAGAAACAGATCTACTCACGCTAGGAGGTCGCGGTTGGTGCCATAATTCTCAGGATGTAGTCTACTTTCGATTAAAAATCTAAAAAAAATCAAGGCGCACACCCCATTGTATACCAAAATATATGAATATCTAAATATTTTGCTACAATACTGTAAGTTTGTTACTTCGGATATACCTGGCAACTTGGGTACCAGTGGCGAAGGGAAGGGTTCACCTCTGCTATCAACTCGCAGGTATATCTTTAGTGTTTTGTCCTAGAGGATCTAGGCGCTTGGGTGGTCGGGCTCACCAACTAGGTTAATGAACTCGACAGCCCAAGCTATCGCACGAGTTGTTGGGGGGTTGATTTAAAAATGAATATTGGCTGAAAAGAAAACAAGACAAAAGTCGAAACACAGATAAATTATAAAGAAAGGTATTTACCTGTGAAGAATTTAGATTTAAAGATGCGTGGCGAAAAAGCGTGGTGAAAAAGCGTGGCGAAATTGCGTGGCGACCTGAAGCGTCTCGTGGCGGTTTATGCTGAAAGTTAGAAAGCCTGAAGGGCCAAATGCAAATCGGATACACAAAGGTGCTCCTGCCTGATGGGCTTACGTGGCGGTCCTGAAGGGACTTGTCAAAACCTCGAGGTGTGGCGATGCACTACCCTCAACTATCAAATTGGTAACCAGGTATACTCTGACAAAAGGTAAACGAAAATACAAATATATGGCACTTTTATTAAATAAGAGACAACTTTAAGTTCGTGGCGATTTGCTGAAGGCAAGTATATGATGAGTATGAATAGTACTTTACTCAGTATGGTTTCCTAATATATCGTTATAATCCATTAATCATTTGGTATTCAAGTTCAATGCAAGGTCAGAAAATCAGTGGTTCAATCAGAAAGTCTACTAAAGTTCAATTTCAGATAAGCTTCGTGGCGAAATGTTGTTAATGTTATTTGGTTTGAATCTTATGACTACACGTCACTCCTAGTTCATTGGCCAATGGAATGAAATGTAATATTAGTTTGTGCACTCACGTTGGGGCCCGAAGGTAACCTTTCGATGTTGTGTGGCGAGGTAGGATCCGTGGCGGCTGATGTCCAAATAGGGTCGTACAGCGTGGCGGCGTGGGGGGATACTGGGGCAGTTGAACTAGCTCATGGGCTCGGGGCTCGCGGTGGCTGTTAACTTGGCAGAGGTCGGGAGGGGAGTAGTGTCGTCCAGGCCTGACCCGAGGTTCCGTCTTCTCTCCCCCCTCCTCCCGCGAGGTGGTGTTGGCGGGGGCGGCGGTGATGGTGGGGGAGAAGCTCTTGCCGCTTCTCCGGCCGGAGGGGGGAGGGCGCTCAAGATGTTGGTTGGCGCCTTCTGATTGGGCCACGTTGACGTCACCTACGAGTCAGGCCGAAGGGGGTCGGTGGCGTTGACCCGGCCCCACCCTACTGGAGTAGCGTTCCTGTGGGCGGGAGCCCACACCCCCCGTCCCCCCGGGAGCCAGGGTCGTCAAAGACGACACTGGGGATGGCTAGGGGTTCGGAGGGGCGCGCCTTCTTGATGGCCTGCTCGTAGGCGTGGCGACGGCAACCTCGGCATCGGGTGGGGTTCCGGCGGTTGGTATGGTCCTTGGCGCAGGTCGGCAGCTCCTGACCTTTCCGATGCATGGCCTTGAGCCGCTCCCAAAACTCCTTGCAGGCAGGACAGCGGAACTTGAACATCTTCGGTGCTGGTCTTGTGCATACTGGGCAGATGATCTTCTTGCGCCGCGTGATCTTAATCTTCAACTCCGGTTTTGACGGGGGTGGGCTGCCTGCCTGCAAGATCACTTGAGGTTCGCGGATGGGAGTGGGTAGCGGCTCAGGTGGTGGTTGGCTGCTTGGGTCTTCGTCATGGTCCCAGTCCGAGTCCGCAAAGATGCCGGTCCGGCTCTGAGCTCGAGGCGGAGGGCTTGAAGAGGGAAGGGGGATGCCGTCGTCCGGAAGCCCCGGAGAGTACGATCTCGATGAGATGGAGAGGACCATCGCCGATGGAGCTGGGGAAGGGGCCAACTCCCCCACAGCTCCTGCAGACCTCGTCGCAGGTGCCTCTGCTGTTGCCTGTGAGGGTGCCTCAGATGTCCGCGTCCGTGCCGCAGGTGGCTCTGCGTCCACCTGTGCCTTGGCCCGCTTCGCCTCTGCGATGGCCTCGTTGCGCTCCAGGATGAGCGCTCGCCTATCTTCGAGCCATTGTGCTTGCCGACGGAGCAAGGCATTCCGCTCCATCACAATTCTCTGATAGGCCGGGAGCCACATAGCGACGTCGAGAGTCGTCTGGAGCGCCGCACGCCCAGTTGTCTGGCGGGCGGCGGGAGTGTCGCCGCACATCGTGAATCTCACGTAGTTCGCCAGAGTTTCCAGGGTGGGGAATGGATCGCCGATGGGTGCCGCGGTCTCGACGAAGCCTTCCGGTCGATCGGCTAGTTGTTCCTTCGCTTCCTCGCAGCGTTTCCGCATGATGACAACGACGGGGTCAGGTGTAATGGGACCTCCATCGAGCCCTAACTCATCTTTTGGTTCATGTGCCATATCCTACAACAAACAAAACAACATCCTATGTGACATCCTGGCCTAGGAAAAGTGACTTGCTTCAATAGGAATTCTACGTTGGTACTTCAACTTTTCATGCACGGCCGTAGTAGGACAGTGTAGCCATAAGAGGTAGGCGATCAGAAGGATCAAAGCGAAGTGTTACGACCTGAAGGGTCCAAGTTAAATTTGGTGACCTGAAGGGTCCAAGTGAAATGGGGTGACCTGAAGGGTCCAAGTGTAATGGGACCTGAAGGGTCGGTCAGTGTGATGTGTATGTGCCCTAGTAGTTTGTCAGTGTGTCTTTTTCCCTAAGTGGAGTAGCCTATAGTCGACAGTTTTGTGCCTTGTTCTTAATGGATAACGACTAGGTGTCTCCTCAATTTCTTCACAAAGTCTCTTAGCAGGTGGATCTTCCTTCGCTTCTTCGAACTCTTCATCGGAAGATTCAATTGGCTCTCCGTCTTCGTTGACTTCCTCTGTACATCGCACCTTGTGGCGGTCAGCGTTGCGATCGGCGTTGCGAGTGGCGTTGCGATCGGCGTTGCGATCGGCGTTGCGAATGGCGTTGCGATCGGCGTTGCGAATGGCGTTGCGATCAGCGTTGCGATCGGCGGACTCGTCATGATGTGTGGTGTGGCAGAGTGGAGTCTCGTGGCGATCAGCACGGCTCGTTTGAAGGTCGTCAGTCCCGTGAGGTATTTCGCTTCTTTCCGTTTCACGTTCGGTGGAGCGATCGAAATTGTGATCCGCGTCCATGTCACGATCCAGTTCCGAAGGGATACTATGTTGGGTTGACGCCTCTCCTCGAGGTGTCCTCGGCGTGTGTTCTTTCGAGCTGGTGGTGGGTACAGGTGCTGGCGCCACGGCTGCCGGTGTCGACCAACCGTAACTTTCATACCAATCTTCTTTGTTTGTTTCAGGTGTCATCGTCGTATCGAGGGGTTCTGGTGTCGCAACGTCTCGTGGATTCGACGGGGAATCGTTGGGATCGATGAACGTTTCGTCTGGTACTCCCAATATGAAAGCTGGCTTAAGGCGATTGATGTGCACAGTTTGTCTTCGAATATCCGGTAAGTCTCTAATTTCATAAGTAACATCGGAATGTTTCTTCAGTACTATCCATGGGCCACTCCATGGACTCCAAAATTTCTTCACAACTCCGGGTGGCGGTTGCATGTCCTTTAGATATACGGCGTCGCCTCCCTCGAAGGACCTCAAAGTTCGTCGTGAGTTGATAGCTTCGCTACGCCGCCGCCACGCCTCTTGAAGGCTTTGGTGAGTGGCGTCGCGTGCGATCCTCAGATTTCTCATCGTGGTGGTCTCATCGGCACGGGGTTTCAAGCTCTGCAGTGTTTCGTTGGGCATTCGCAATTCACGTCCGAAGGTAAGAAAATTCGGACTGAATCCCGTGCTTTTGTGTGGGGTCGAGCGATATGCTGCAAGCGCAATGGGGAGCATACTTTCCCATTCTTTCGTCTTCTTGGATATTTTCGCTAAGATGTTGGCTAGTGTCCGGTGGAATCTTTCACAGACTCCGTTACTTTCTGGATGATAAGCTGTGGTAAAAATTTGTCTTATGCCCCAATTTTTGCATAGTTCTCGCGTTGATCCGGCCGTAAAAGCAGTACCACGGTCCGAGACCAACCTTTCGGGAACACCGTGTGTTGGAATGTATTTGTTCGCAAGATTTCGGGCGACGGTTCCAGCCGTGCAATCTGAAGTAATATACGCCTCCGCGTATTTCGTGAAATGATCCACGGCGGTGAGTATATACTTGGTCGTGTTTCCGTTTGAGATAGGGCCGACGAAATCTATGCCGACGATTTGTCCGGGACGCTCGGGAAGCAACGGCCTTTGGATAGGATTCCGAAGTCCGGATGGTGTATTTCGTCGCGCACAGGTTTCGCAACGTTGAAGATTTTCTCGAACATCTTTCGCAAGTCCGGGCCACGTTCCAAGTCTCCGGACGAGTTTTTCTGTGACTTCCGCTCCTGGGTGTCCTGCCCATTCGTTCTTATGACAGCGATCAATCAGCCATTCTCGTAGCGAAGTTGGAATTAATGGTACCCATTCGTGTTTTCCGTCTTGACGGACGCGTGTTTCCCATACGCCGTTTGTGTTGCGTAAATTCTCGTGTTTTCTATCGAGAACGAGGGCTTGAATCCAGTTGTCCAAATCTTGAGCGGCAATCATGAGTTCTCGCGGAAATTCGAGGGTTACAATCGCAACGTCGCCTCTACTCAACCCGTCGGCGTGTCCCATTTGTGTGCCTGGCCTATATCGGGGTATAAAGTCATATTCCGCTAGGCGTAATATCCAGCGTCCGATGCGCGAAGTCGGGTCACGAAGATGCATGGCGGCGGTAAGAGCCATGTGGTCGGTCTGAAGTTCGAACGTTTGTCCGAGCAGGTATTCCTGGAAATGTCGGATCGCCCACACAACCGCTAAAAGCTCTCGTTCGGTGACCGAGTACCTGGTTTCGGCTGGGTTCAACTTGCGACTCGCATAAGCTACGGGCCTCTCTTCCCCATCAAAATTTTGTGAGAGGACGGCTCCCAAGGCGAAGCCGGATGCATCGGTTGCGAGGATAAAAGGTTTCGTCAGATCGGGGTAGGCGAGGATGGGTTCGCTGGTCAGTTTGTCCTTGAGTTCGTCGAACGCCCTTTGTTGTCTCTCGGTCCACTCGAAGGGATTAGTTTTCTTCAACAGCTCGGTCAACGGAACAACGATCTCGGAAAATTTAGGGATAAACCTCCGGTAAAAACTGGCGAGGCCCAAAAAGGATTGCAATTTCACCATTGAGGTGGGTATCGGGAACTCCTTAATGGCCCTTGTCTTCTCCGGTTCCGTGAGAATTCCGTCCGTGGTGATGCGGTGTCCTAAGAATCGCACTTCGTTCTTGAGAAAGTCGCATTTAGCGATATTTACTTGTAATCGAGCTTCTGATAGACGTGTGAAAACCTGATTGAGCTTCTCGAGATGTTCTTCCCGCGTGGCGGAAAACACAATTATATCGTCGAGATAGACGAGACAGTTGTTTCCGAGGATACCATCGAGCGCGTCATTCATCGCGCGTTGAAACGTGGCGGGTGCGTTCTTCAACCCGAAGGGCATTTTTTCATACTGGAAATGGCGTCCAAGGACAGAGAAGGCAGTTCTTTCCTTTGAGTCGGCATGTACCGGAATTTGATGATACCCAGCTATAAGATCGATCGTGGAGAACCATTTGCACTGTCCGAGCATGGCGAGTGTTTCTTGTAGTCGCGGAAGTGGGTATGCGTCTCCTTTGGTGATTTTGTTAAGTTGACGGAAGTCGGTACAAAAACGCCAAAGCTGCTTTTCCCCCGGCGGCGTCTTTTTCTTGACTAATAAGACGGGCGCGCTCCACGGACTAGTGGACGGGCTAATTACTCCAGACTCGAGCATGTCTTTAAGCTGTGTCTCAACAACTTCTCTAAGGGCGTGAGGAACCGGATAAGGTTTTTGTTGAGTAACGGTGGGTTGAGTGAGGATTATCTCATGGGATACATTTAAATTGCACCCCTCCCCCGTAGGTGGCTTGAATAAGTCCCGGAATGTATTCAACAAATTCCTCGTCGGTTCTGCGTCCGCTTCGTTCAGATGTTTCAATTTGTCATTGAGAACGGTGTCAAATTCGGGTAAGGGCGGATCCCATTGGTCAGTGGGGACTTCTTCCCATTCCTCATTTTCTTTGTCATTTTGCAGGGTGTTAATTAACCCCATTTTTTCATCGTTTTGAACATTTTCGTCGTTTTTCGGGCTTCGGTCAGCGTGTGCTCCCTCAATTTGCATCAGTGATTTGAGGTGCTGCGTGACGATTTTCTCAATCCGCATGTCGGGTGTATTTTCACTTTTCTTTTCTTCTTTCAACATCATTAGTGTGTCAAGATCTGTATCCATTTTTTCGGGCGTGGCGACCACCGTGGCGACGTGGCGATTTGGCGTGGCGACCACCGTGTTGTCATGTTGGTGTGGTGTAACCATCACGGTATCGTTGAGTCGCTGCGGCGTGGCGATGATCATGTTTTCGTGTCGATCGGGCGTGGCGTTGAAGCTCCGTATCATCGTGGCGACGGGCGCGTCGAGTTTTCGGATGGCCCTTTCGACAGCTGCATCAATGTATTGGTCAAGCGACAAATTTTCAGGTTGTTCGTAGCTTGTGTCGAACCGAATGGGCGTCGCTTGTTCTTGCGTGGCTGGTTCTTCATCACCAAAAACGGTCACCATGTCCTCAAAACGTACTCTTCTTGGTTCTTCGGGGACTCTTTCGGGGTTTCTAGGCGTCTGTTTTTCATTCGGGGTTTCGTGGCGAGATGCGTGGTCATACAGATTGACGGGTGCGTCTATCGGCGTGGTGACGCCACCATAATTCCTGCTCCAAAACTTCATGCTTCCGGTTCCGCTGATGTTCGTGGCGGGCGTGGTCGGCGTACTCGTAGCGTCGGTATGCGCGTGGCGAACAGGCGTCGCTTGTTCGTCAACTTGGGGAGTGGCTGTTGCTCCCGAAAAGGTACTAGGGATGGGTGCGCTTGTGTCAAAACGTGGTTGTTGACTACCAAGCGTCCCGTTTTCCCGCCAATCCGGTCGCAACACCACCCCCACGCTATACGGCTCGTCGAGTAGGTCGACAGGAGTATATGGTCGTGCTTTCTCCTCCAGTGCGTGAAATTTCATGGTTGGACCCGTGGTAAAGGTAATTGGTACGCGTCTCAATACGTCAAGTCCTAGCAAATCGAGTGTGGCGCTTTTTCTCGCGAACACGAGGAAGGTGTGTTCGAAAGTGCAACCACCGAGTCGCGTGACGAGGCGTTGTTCCCCCGCGAAGTGTAGCGGCATCCCGTCCGCGCCCCACGCGACAGTGCGCGTCGGAAGCAGTTTGATCCCTTTTACGGGAGAAGACAATACCGAAAGCGTGGCGCCGGTATCAACGATCATGTCGCGATCTTCGGGGCCTAGTCCAACAGTTATCTTCATTGTGCGTGACATGGGGGCTTCTACGGCGGGGATGTGGTCCTCTTCTGCGGGTTTCTTGTAGCGTACAACTTCCATTGTGTGTGCTGGTGCCATCACGGGTTGCGATACGGGGAGTAGGCGTTTCTTCTTGTAGCAATCTTGTTCCAAGTGTTCTCTCATTCCACAAAAATCGCAAAAAATTGTTTTATGCGGACTAAAGGGACAGTTCACGGGAAAGTGTGTTCGATCGGCGCAAAACATGCAGGGATAACGCGGAGTCGGCTTTTCCTCGTTTCGTGATTCATTTTGTTTGTCCCGGCGGTGATCTTCTTCTTTGTGGCGATTGTATTTCTGCGTATTGTCATCTTTGCGTGGGCATCGGGCGGCGAAGTGATCGTGGCTACCGCAGTTGTAGCACCGGCGATCATTCGTGACGGCCGCTAGATCCCATCTTTCTTCTAAATCGGTCGTGTCATCGAGGGTTTCCTCGAGTTCTTCGGCTTTGCTTAGAGCGTCTTGGATGCATCTCGGTCGGTTTGTGATTAGGAGGGCACTCATGTTCTTCCCGACGCCTCGGATGAAAGCGTCCATCGTCTTCTTCTCCACCCAATCGTTTCGTTCGTGGCGTCGTAGACGCGCTCCTTCTTCCATCACAGCGCAGCGCGCCAAGCCTCTCACGCGGTCAGCGAACTGCCGAAGCGTCTCCGTCGCGTTGCGTTTTACTGTCCATAATGAAGCGGCCGCATGTTGGGGGTTTTCTTTTTGGAACCACCGCAACATGTCCTCCCTGACGATTTCGTAGACGTTGTCAACGTCCATGGCGTCATCACGGTCAATCAAAAACTGCTTCGCGATCCCGCGTGTTTTTGTGCGCAGTATTCGATAACGTTGTTGAGAGGTTAAGCCCGCGGTCACTAGGTCAAAATTCGCAAAGAACGAAACTACACTGAGTGCGCCTGAAGCGTCTGGGTCCCATGGTTCAAGTTCTAGAAATACTGAGCGCGGTAAGTCCCCGCGTTCACCCTCGTGTGTGGCTGTGTTATAACGCTGAAGGAGTATATTCATCTCCCTCATCGTTTGTGTCATGGCTTCTACTGCTTCGGGACCGACGGAGGAGTGTGTACCTTCTCCTCGGTCGCTTGCTCCCGACAAATTTAGAGACATTTTGTCGGTTTGTTAGAGAGAAGTGTAGGTGAATGTGTCGGAGTTTAACTACTACCACTAGGGTGAAAAATCTGTCTGCGTCTGTGTCGGTCTTATTGAAGAAAAACAGGTTACTACTGGAATTTTGAAGAATTTTCGTGGCGATCGTGGCGATCGAGATAGGAGGCTGCGTTTACGTCACTTTTCCTATAATTACAATAAACGGATGCACATCCTACCTAACAGTATACCTGGTTAGACTATGTGTTTCGCTTTATTTAAATTTGAATTTGTGACTCTAAATTTTGAAAACAAGCTCGTGGCGATACAAAACCTTACTATTTAATTTGTGGGCTCGTGTGAGGCTAACTCACACAAAGATCCCGCTAGCTGCCACCAGTTTGTAAGTTTGTTACTTCGGATATACCTGGCAACTTGGGTACCAGTGGCGAAGGGAAGGGTTCACCTCTGCTATCAACTCGCAGGTATATCTTTAGTGTTTTGTCCTAGAGGATCTAGGCGCTTGGGTGGTCGGGCTCACCAACTAGGTTAATGAACTCGACAGCCCAAGCTATCGCACGAGTTGTTGGGGGGTTGATTTAAAAATGAATATTGGCTGAAAAGAAAACAAGACAAAAGTCGAAACACAGATAAATTATAAAGAAAGGTATTTACCTGTGAAGAATTTAGATTTAAAGATGCGTGGCGAAAAAGCGTGGTGAAAAAGCGTGGCGAAATTGCGTGGCGACCTGAAGCGTCTCGTGGCGGTTTATGCTGAAAGTTAGAAAGCCTGAAGGGCCAAATGCAAATCGGATACACAAAGGTGCTCCTGCCTGATGGGCTTACGTGGCGGTCCTGAAGGGACTTGTCAAAACCTCGAGGTGTGGCGATGCACTACCCTCAACTATCAAATTGGTAACCAGGTATACTCTGACAAAAGGTAAACGAAAATACAAATATATGGCACTTTTATTAAATAAGAGACAACTTTAAGTTCGTGGCGATTTGCTGAAGGCAAGTATATGATGAGTATGAATAGTACTTTACTCAGTATGGTTTCCTAATATATCGTTATAATCCATTAATCATTTGGTATTCAAGTTCAATGCAAGGTCAGAAAATCAGTGGTTCAATCAGAAAGTCTACTAAAGTTCAATTTCAGATAAGCTTCGTGGCGAAATGTTGTTAATGTTATTTGGTTTGAATCTTATGACTACACGTCACTCCTAGTTCATTGGCCAATGGAATGAAATGTAATATTAGTTTGTGCACTCACGTTGGGGCCCGAAGGTAACCTTTCGATGTTGTGTGGCGAGGTAGGATCCGTGGCGGCTGATGTCCAAATAGGGTCGTACAGCGTGGCGGCGTGGGGGGATACTGGGGCAGTTGAACTAGCTCATGGGCTCGGGGCTCGCGGTGGCTGTTAACTTGGCAGAGGTCGGGAGGGGAGTAGTGTCGTCCAGGCCTGACCCGAGGTTCCGTCTTCTCTCCCCCCTCCTCCCGCGAGGTGGTGTTGGCGGGGGCGGCGGTGATGGTGGGGGAGAAGCTCTTGCCGCTTCTCCGGCCGGAGGGGGGAGGGCGCTCAAGATGTTGGTTGGCGCCTTCTGATTGGGCCACGTTGACGTCACCTACGAGTCAGGCCGAAGGGGGTCGGTGGCGTTGACCCGGCCCCACCCTACTGGAGTAGCGTTCCTGTGGGCGGGAGCCCACACCCCCCGTCCCCCCGGGAGCCAGGGTCGTCAAAGACGACACTGGGGATGGCTAGGGGTTCGGAGGGGCGCGCCTTCTTGATGGCCTGCTCGTAGGCGTGGCGACGGCAACCTCGGCATCGGGTGGGGTTCCGGCGGTTGGTATGGTCCTTGGCGCAGGTCGGCAGCTCCTGACCTTTCCGATGCATGGCCTTGAGCCGCTCCCAAAACTCCTTGCAGGCAGGACAGCGGAACTTGAACATCTTCGGTGCTGGTCTTGTGCATACTGGGCAGATGATCTTCTTGCGCCGCGTGATCTTAATCTTCAACTCCGGTTTTGACGGGGGTGGGCTGCCTGCCTGCAAGATCACTTGAGGTTCGCGGATGGGAGTGGGTAGCGGCTCAGGTGGTGGTTGGCTGCTTGGGTCTTCGTCATGGTCCCAGTCCGAGTCCGCAAAGATGCCGGTCCGGCTCTGAGCTCGAGGCGGAGGGCTTGAAGAGGGAAGGGGGATGCCGTCGTCCGGAAGCCCCGGAGAGTACGATCTCGATGAGATGGAGAGGACCATCGCCGATCTCCCGATCTCCCGATCCAAAAGATGATCGTCTTCCGATGCCGATCGCAGTATCATAGATCTGTTTCTATGATTTTTCAAAGTTTCGACCGTTTATGACGTCACGCGCCCCTCTCGCCTGGGCGGGACCCCCCAGCCCACTGTGACGTCATAAACGGTCGAAACTTTGAAAAATCATAGAAACAGATCTATGATACTGCGATCGGCATCGGAAGACGATCATCTTTTGGATCGGGAGGAGGCAGAATTGAGACTGGAAGATGGGGCTCCTCTACCTCTTCCAGGAAGGGAATGAAGTGAACCGCTTACACCAAACGGGACACCAGACCTGAAACCAGTCGTCCTCAACCGAGCTTCGTACATCGACATTCTCATGATCCCTTCTACTATATTACGACTTTAAAAATAAATAGAAACAGATCTACTCACGCTAGAAGGTCGCGGCAATTGTAGCAAAATATTTAGATATTCATATATTTTGGTATACAATGGGGTGTGCGCCTTGATTTTTTTTAGATTTTTAATCGAAAGTAGACTACATCCTGAGAATTATGGCACCAACCGCGACCTCCTAGCGTGAGTAGATCTGTTTCTATGATTTTTCAAAGTTTCGACCGTTTATGACGTCACGCGCCCCTCTCGCCTGGGCGGGACCCCCCCAGCCCACTGTGACGTCATAAACGGTCGAAACTTTAAAAATTCATAGGAAAAGATTTACACTCGCTAGAAGGTCGCGGTTGGTACCAAAATTCTCTGAATGAGGTCTACCTTAGATTAAAAATAACAATAAACAGTTTTTCCCACCCAGGCGCACACCCTATTGACTAGTCCAATTTATCGATGTGGAGGTATAAGTGACCAAGCTAATCGTTTAGTTGTTTTTTGTTTATTATTTTCAATAATGAACCTTAGGAATCGACCGAGAAAAAAAAAAAAAACATTTACCCCACCCCCACCCCTCAAAGTTTGGAATCCGAAAATCACTCACCTTAGTTCCCATGGACCGATTTTAATGAAATTTGTTATATGCGGGTCTAGTTGTGGCCCGAAGCTTTTGGTTGATGTCAGTCACTCATAAGGGTTGAAAAACAAGGGTTAAAATTTTGAAAAAGCCCTAGCTCAAAAAATTTCGATATAAAGGTATTGTTTTTCCGTCAATTTAAGATAGTATTGCATTTTTAGAATTGAATGAGACCACGCGGAGCTCTTTAGGACAAACCGTTCGCTCCCTATAAAAACTTAAGGGTTGGACTTACGATAAATCAGAAACACCAGTGCGAATAGCAATACAGGCCTAATCTCCGTTCAAATTTTAGCTGACCGAAATGCGATCGCTGTTCGTTTCTTCGAGTTGTACTCAGGTTTGCGTCCTTAGCAACCATTTTTTTAAAATTGAGTGTAGAGTGTTTATTTCATTGAATTAAAGTTGAATGTGAAGCGAAATTAGTTTGGTAGGTAGTGACAATGGCAAAGCTGTGTTCTTTGTAGGCGAGTGAACTATCAGAAATAATCAACCTTTGTGTAATAATTTGCAGCGTTTTTTCTTTTGTTGCACAATGTTTCTGTCCTGGAGGACCCTATTCATGTGCGTAGTTGATAGTTTTCCTATTGTGAAGGGGATACAGTACATACCTCCACCTCGAGACTTACTTATTATTAAAACGCTGCAAATTATTACTCAATGGTTTATTATTTTTCTATAGATCACTTGTCTGCAAAGCCACCAACCATCCAACATGAAGAAAAACATCGATCGTATTTCGGTCAGCTATAATTTGAACGGAGATTAGGCCTCTTTTGCGATTCACACTCGTGTTTCTGATTTATCGTACGTTCAAACTTCAAATTCTCGTAGTGAGTGAACGGTTTGTCCTACAGGGCTCCGGGTGGTCTCAAAAAATTTTTTTAATTCTATAGAATCTTAAATTGAAGGAAAAACAGTACCTTTATATCGAAATTTTTTGAGTTAGGGCGTTTTCAAAATTCATTTTGGAACCCTTGGACGTAACCTACATCAACCGAAATCTTCGGGGCACAACTAGACCCCAAATGGAGCCTACATTCCAAATTTCATCAAAATCGGTCAATGCTAAGTGGCAAAAGTGCCGCGTACGGCGGACGAACGGCCAAATTTTTATTCGATTTTTGGATTCTACGTACCTTGAAACGTAAACCATCAAATTTTGAGGGGGTGTTAAATTTTTTTTTCTTGGTCGATTCCAAAGGTTTATTATTGAAAATAATAAACTAAAATGTATCTATTATTGAAAAAACGAAGTTGTTGTACGTTGCGCAGGATTGCGCACGTTCGCAATGCGCACCGTGGTCATATTTGAGACCCTTGGGAAAAATCATGAAGATTCAAAAAAAATTTACCACTATCTTGACGATTTTAGAATGGGGGGACGTTTTCGTAGACACCCTGTATAATGAAAAACGCTGCGAATTATTACAAAATGGTTTATTATTTTTCTATATAGATCACTCGTCTGCAAAGCCACCAACCATCCAACATGAAGAAAAATCGAAAGAACCAAGAATCTTGTAAAAAATGAACTATTAAAACGCTTGCATACGAGTCTGCAACACATTGAAACATTTTCATGCCCCCCCCCCTCCCTTCCCTAGACATCTGGGAGCTCGATTTTCGACTCAGCTGATCTGGGAGCTCGATTTTCGACTCAGCTGATCTGGGAGCTCGATTTTCGACTCAGCTGATCTGGGAGCTCGAATTTCGACTCAGCTGATCTGGGAGCTCGATTTTTCAACTCAGCTGATCTGGGAGCTCGATTTTCGACTCAGCTGATCTGGGAGCTCGAGTTTCGACTCAGCTGATCTGGGAACTCAATTTTCGACTCAGCTGATCTGGGAGCTCGATTTTCGACTCAGCTGATCTGGTAATATCAAACTGTAAAGTACCTACCTAACTGTAAAGTACCTACCTGTAAAGTACCTAACAACTTCACTTCTGATGGTCACAATCATCATTGTGGCGACTTGGGACAAATTTCGTCGCATCAAATTTCGTTGCAACAAATTTCGTTGCATCAAATTTCGTGACGATTTTTTTTTTGACATTTTCATGTCTTTCATATGGCACATAAAAAAAAATCGTCACGAAATTTGATGCAACGATATTTGTTGCAACGATATTTGTTGCAACGATATTTGTCCCAAGTCGCCACAATGATGATTATGACCATCAGAAGTGAAGTTGTTAGGTAGGTAGGTACTTTACAGTTTGATATTACCAGATCAGCTGAGTCGAAAATTGAGCTCCCAGATCAGCTGAGTCGAAAATTACATTGTCAATTGAAAAATGCAATGACGAATTTTGACATTTTCATGTCTTTCATATGGCACATAAAAAAACTCTCGAAATAAATCCAACCTGAAATGATTGTTTACTTTACTTTATTTGCTTACCATTCTTTCCCTCTCTTTACCTGAGGTTCCTCCAGAATCTGCCTCTCCTCTTTAATTGGAAAGTCTACATAAAATGATGAGGCCGTAACAATGACGTCACACTGTAACCTCTGATTCAAGGTGCAGGAGAATGAGTCCTTTAAAGGAAACGCTTGCATACGAGTCTGCAACACATTGAAACATTTTCATGCCCCCCCTCCCCCTCCCCTCCCGAGACATCTGAGAGCTCGATTTTCGACTCAGCTGATCTGGGAGCTCGATTTTCGACTCAGCTGATCTGGGAGCTCAATTTTCGACTCAGCTGATCTGGGCGCTCGATTTTCGACTCAGCTGATCTGGGAGCTCGATTTTCGACTCAGCTGATCTGGGAGCTCGATTTTCGACTCAGCTGATCTGGGAGTTCGATTTTCGACTCAGCTGATCTGGGAGCTCGATTTTCGACTCAGCTGATCTGGGAGCTCGATTTTCGACTCAGCTGATCTGGGAGCTCAATTTTCGACTCAGCTGATCTGGGAGCTCGATTTTTGGCTCAGCTGATCTGGGAGCTCAATTTTCGACTCAGCTGATCTGGTAATATCAAACTGTAAAGTACCTACCTAACTGTAAAGTACCTACCTGTAAAGTACCTAACAACTTCACTTCTGATGGTCGTAATCATCATTGTGGCGACTTGGGACAAATTTCGTCGCAACAAATTTCGTGACGATTTTTTTTATGTGCCATATGAAAGACATGAAAATGTCAAAAATCGTCACGAAATTTGATGCAACGATATTTGTTGCAACGATATTTGTTGCAACGATATTTGTCCCAAGTCGCCACAATGATGATTATGACCATCAGAAGTGAAGTTGTTAGGTAGGTAGGTACTTTACAGTTTGATATTACCAGATCAGCTGAGTCGAAAATTGAGCTCCCAGATCAGCTGAGTCGAAAATTGAGCTCCCAGATCAGCTGACTCGAATATTGAGCTCCCAGATCAGCTGAGTCGAAAATCGAGCTGCCAGATCAGCTGAGTCGAAAATCGAGCTCCCAGATCAGCTGAGTCAAAAATCGAGCTCCCAGATCAGCTGAGTCGAAAATCGAGCTCCCAGATCAGCTGAGTCGAAAATCGAGCTCCCAGATCAGCTGAGTCGAAAATCGAGCTCCGAGATCAGCTGAGGCGAAAATCGAGCTCCCAGATCAGCTGAGTCGAAAATCGAGCTCCCTGATTAGCTGAGGCGATGTCTTTCATGTCTTTCATATGGCACATAAAAAAAAAAATCGTCACGAAATTTGATGCAACGATATTTGTTGCAACGATATTTGTCCCAAGTCGCCACAATGATGATTATGACCATCAGAAGTGAAGTTGTTAGGTAGGTAGGTACTTTACAGTTTGATATTACCAGATCAGCTGAGTCGAAAATTGAGCTCCCAGATCAGCTGAGTCGAAAATTGAGCTCCCAGATCAGCTGACTCGAAAATTGAGCTCCCAGATCAGCTGAGTCGAAAATCGAGCTGCCAGATCAGCTGAGTCGAAAATCGAGCTCCCAGATCAGCTGAGTCGAAAATCGAGCTCCCAGATCAGCTGAGTCGAAAATCGAGCTCCCAGATCAGCTGAGTCGAAAATCGAGCTCCCAGATCAGCTGAGTCGAAAATCGAGCTCCGAGATCAGCTGAGGCGAAAATCGAGCTCCCAGATCAGCTGAGTCGAAAATCGAGCTCCCTGATTAGCTGAGGCGATGTAGTTCATGTGTCGGGAGGGGAGGGGGGGGGGGCATGAAAATGTTTCAATGTGTTGCAGACTCGTATGCAAGCTTTTTTTTGCTGGCACTATGGGGAATTGAGTTCTGGTTGATTTGTACCTATTTGAGAGAATTTGGTCGTTTTGAACATTGCGATTCTTTACAACACTTCAATAACATTAATTTTTTACATCAGAGGTACTTACCTCGTTTTCCGAAAAGGGTATACCCAGAGCTGGGCATTAGCTAACCAATGTATTAGCTAGTTAATTTTCCAACTAATAGCTAAATTAGCTTATAGCTTTTTTGGTTTATTATTTTCAATAATAAGCCTTTGGAATCGTGCAAGAAAAAAATTTTAACCTCTCCTCCAAATTTGATGTTTTACATTTCGAGGTACGTAGAATCCGAAAATAAAAAAATTTCCGTCCGTCCGCCGTACGCGGCACTTTTCTTAGCAACACTGGACCGATTTGGTTCAAATTTGGTATATGGGCTCCATTTGGGGTCTAGTTGTGCCGCGAAGCTTTTGGTTGATGTAGGTCACTTCTAAGGGGTGAAAATTAAGGGTTGAAATTTTTATGTGCCATATGAAAGACATGAAAATGTCAAAACATCGATCGCATTTCGGTTAGCTAAAATTTGAACGGAGATTAGGCCTGTTTTGCGATTCACACTCGTGTTTCTGATTTATCGTACGTCCAACCCTTAAATTCTCGTAGGGAGCGAACAGTTTGTCCTACAGGTCTCCGCGTGGTCTCAAAAATTCTTTAGAATCTTAAATTGAAGGAAATACAATACCTTTATATCAAAATTTTTTGAGTTTGGGCGTTTTCAAAATTCATTTTTGAGCCCTTAGAAGTGACCTACATCAACCAAAATCTTCGGGGCACAACTAGACCCCAAATGGAGCCTACATACCAAATTTCATCAAAAATCGGTCTATGCTAAGTGGGGAAAGTGCCGCGTACGGCGGACGGACGGCCAAATTTTTATTCGTTTTTTGGATTCTACGTACCTTGAAACGTAAACCATCAAATTTTGAGTGGGTGTTAAAAATTTTTTTTCTTAGTCGATTCCAAAGGTTCATTATTGAAAATGATAAACCAAAATGCATGTATTCGTCCTGTAGAAAGACGAAATAATTCAATAGTAGGCAGAGGGTACACTATGAGTTTGTAGAGATGAGTAGAGCATAAATATGGACTACTAACATGTTTAAAACATATCCTATGCATGTGTGCTTGCTATGGTGGTATGGGTCTCTAAAAATCTGAAAAAATCTAAAATTTACAAGCTGGCTCTCTATGAATCCGGGGAGGCGAGTTGAGTATTGTCGGTTGTTTTGACAAAGAATGGAGACTTGAAAAATTTACTCATTCATTCATGCTGCACGAATGGGATTTTAAATTTATCTACCCTAAATGGTCCTCACTTTGATTTTAATAGACAAATACGTTTAAACTGTTCCTCACAGGTCACAGAGGTCAGGAAATGAAGTACCTGATCAGACGAAAGTATTTGGACGCCATCTGCGTATTTTTCTGGGCGACGACTCCTGTCATTATATCCGTAACGACGTTTGTCACTTACATACATACTGGGCATCATCTGAGTGCCTCCGTGGTAAGTGCGGACGATATCAAGGAGTTATTTTCAACTGATCGTTGTTTAGTGGAATTATTAACCTTTCTTTGAGTTCTCGAGAATAATCTTTCCCGCATTTGCAGGTATTTACGACTCTTGCCTTGTTGAACATGTTGATCGTACCGCTGAACAGCTTCCCCTGGATCCTCACAGGTTTAGTAGAAGCTTGGATTTCCATTAAACGAGTCGAGAAACTGCTTCAAGTGAGTGGGAGAATATTATGAATCTAATTGAGTACTTTTTATATGAAATGAAATAGATTTATTACAACTTCATTGTTATTAGCTTTCAGACGAAAACCTCCCAGAATTTTACGACCCGCCAGTGTCAACGAACCCTGAGAAAGTTATCGAAATTCGCAATGGTAATTTTGACTGGGGAGACTTGAATTTCAAACTTCAATCCATCAATTTCTCTATCGAACAAGTATGTGACATTTCAAAACTATAAATTCATAAAATACTTGGTACGGGGAGCGTTCCGTAAGTTTCATATTCGTCTTCATATCACCGTTAGTTTATCACGTGTTTATTTTTATCTTGGAGTTCTGAACTCTTGACCTCTAAAATTCCACCTAAGAAGTGTTTCGTAACTTTCCTACTTGTCTTTTTTACTTCCTATTTTGGTGATCTCACACCACAAAAAATTATTTTTTTTGGTCCAAAGTTACCTCATTTTGCATGACTAATTTTGTACTTTTTCTGGTACTGCACTTGAAGTACAACAAGTACTCCGTTATTTGACACGTAAATGGTGGCTACCAGCTATGAAACTGATCCTAGAATGAAGGCTCATCGTATTGAACCAGTTTCTTCACAATAAGTGGTAACAATTTGAAGACTGGATCGGAATCTGATCAAAATGGTTAAAAAGTGATCGAAATTGCTGGAAACTGATCCAAAGCTTTAGAAACTGTTGTGGTTTCCTCCTAGACTTGTATATTTAAAAAGTAAAGCAAAAGGTGTGTGGTAGCTCGAACTGACTTGGTGTGAACTTCTGTCTCTCACCTACCCTAGCTGTATACAGGGTGTCCGAGAAAGATAGGGCCAAACTTCAGGGGTTGATTCTACAAGATATTTCCAACTAAATGTCTCTTAGCAATTTTATTTTAACCCCTTGTTTTTTTCAAGTTTTTTCAATTTAAAGACTTTTTTCGTATGTTGAACTTTGTCTCACTAAAATGATTATAGCTCCCTTACTCTACGTGGAAATTCAAATTTGGTTACACCGTTGAAAAGAGCATTAAATTTCCCATCAGATGAGCTACAACAAACATTTTTAACCTCACATCTAGTTAAAACGAAGGTTTTCTCTGATAAATTCACTTTCTAGCAGTCGGAATCATTCGGAAGTATCACCATGGATTCAGCGTAAAAAATTACATAGGAAATGATACCAAACTCGCCAAGCCGTCTTGAGATCGAGGGAGACCATAAACCGCTTGAAACACTGGATTTTCATGTAAAACACACATTTTTTTACATTCAAACTTCATTTACTCTTCCAATTTAAATGTTAAAAAGAAAAATTGATAGACCGTTGAAAAGCTGACAATTTGAGCATGTTTCTTTTTGTTCACCGAAGAGCGCCCATCGAAATAGGCAAAGATTCACAGTAAAAACTTTGGTCGAAGAAAGTCAAGTTTCAAAATTTTAAGTTTGCTTTTTGACTTGATTTTTTGAAACTATTTTATTGCAAAAAAAAATTTTGATTTTGCACTAAGTAGCTTGGGAATTTAACGCTCTTTCTAACGGTGTAGTCACGTTTGAATTTTCAGGAGAAATAAGGAAGTTATGACCAAATCAGTGGCGTGAGGTCGAAAACGCGAAAAAAAACTTCAAAGTGGAAAAAAAAGGAATTTTGTGTAGGTTAAAGGAAAATTGCTAAGAGATATTTTTTGTTGGAAATACCTTGCAGAATCGAACCCTGAAGTTATGCCCATCTTAAGTGTAGACACCCTGTATATCATGCTATTGGGAAGGTATAGTAGGTAGTTTGGTGAATTTATTATATATCTGTGATTTCGAGGTGTTGTGGGAGTGGGCAGCCCGGCCAGACCCGGACCCACCCACCATGGTGGCTCCTGAGGCTGCCTCCTAATATTAGGTAGACAGCCCTAACGTTTTCAAACGTCGCAGAGCGTACCAGGCGAGCTGCCCCCGGTCCGACCAGACCACCTAACCAGACAATCCACATGTCCCCAGCCAGACCACCCAACCGGACTACCCACACGTCCCCAGCCAGGACATCTTTCCTCCATTAGGGAAATCTTAGGTACCCCATTACCTAGTCAGGGATATGTGGGCACATAGCTGGCGTTTTACAAACCAATGAGAACGCTTGCAGAGTTTTGATATTCGTGTCTTGGGGATGTTGTTTTGATGACTCAGCAATAATTATTGCCCTCGGAGTATGGTGAGGAGCCCTTTCAGGTCCGTACTGACTGCGCCACTTTGTTGTATCATAAAAATTAACTTCCCTCGACTGGGGATCGATCTTTCTTTCCGAATAAACTATATTTAGATTCCTAAATCGGAGCTGTTACCACCAAGCTAAGGAGTGAAAGGACGGAAATGCAAAATGATGATGACAATCATGCTAACTTCCTCACCCACATCTATTGACTGTTCTGTAACAGTTAGATCTATCCTCCCTCACCTACGTTCTTTAACGGTTCTGGACTTCTCGACAAGCTCCATCTTAACTATTCCTTTCATCATTCTCACCTTTAATGAGTTCTAAAAAAACTTGAATCGGTCAAAAGTGTTATTCAAAGTTCATTAAAAATTCTAATTTATAAACAATCAGAAATTAAGTTTTATAAGAAACTAATCCAAATGTGTGAAAACTGTCCAAATGGGTATTTTTTCGTAGGGGGTGAGGAAATCTTTAAGATCCAGGGGTGGAAATTGGGTCTCGTAAGATACCCGAGGGAACCGCTCGCACCGGTTATTTGGGATTCAAACCCACTAAAACCTCACCTCCTTATCCCACGTTGGATCTCAGCCTGGAACTGTTCAACACAATACTTCAGGCTACCTCTTTTTTTGTCCAAATGGTTGTCTTTGTCCTTTGTATTAGTTTCTCTATCGATGTTTTGAATTATTATCATCAGTTCTCAACCCTTTGGTGCAGTTTCCAGCCCTTTTGGATCAGTTTTCCTACCAACAAGTACAGTTTCAAGTATTTGTAATATCCATAAAAGTAGAAGTTCAACTACAAGAACTTGTACTTGAAGCTTCGATTAATGTATTTGGATCTAGTACTTGTACTTGCCTATACTTTTGAAGTACTCGTGTACTTCCTGATTGACTGATGTTCCTGAAGTCGATCAACTATACCTACATCACAGTACTTGGACCACTGTACTCAAGAACTCCCAACTTTGGTCAATACCAGTCTGACGAGAATTATCTTTCAAGTTTATTTTTACTTAAGTTAAGTTTACTTTACTCAAAGTGCTAGGGTTTAGCCAAATGTGTATAGCATAAGAAAAATTTGCATACTCGAGTAGGTACCTACTAAATTTCCATTTTAGAGATTCTTTTTTAGTCCATCTGTTCCTTATGAGTCAGTCAAATTTCACGATCGATGTCACACAAGTGGTGCACTCGACGTGAAAAAATCACAATCGCGTTGACGGTTATTTATCCATTTTCCTCTATGTTTCTTCCCCTACACTTAGATGCAGTCAATAGTAAAACTAAGGTTGGTGCACTTCTGAATGGCAAATGCTATTCTTACTTCACACATACTTCATACATTATTATTTTCAATAATGAACCTTTGGCTCCAATTGGGGTCAAGTTGTGCCCGATTTTTCTGTTTGTCTAGTAGCAGATTGACCTTGTACGAGTTATACGTTGTACATTCAGTTGTAATTATATGATGCGGTTAGGAGGTTTGAACTTTTATACTGTAACCCTTTTCGTAAGTTGTTGGTAATAAAATTTTACTTTCAAATGAAAATATCTAAAACATGTTTTACCTATCTGTGCTTTTTAGGGGCAATTGGTGGGTATTATTGGACCTGTTGGTAGTGGAAAGTCTTCATTAGTGACTGCGATCATGGCTGAACTTGCCAAGTCGTCTGGTTCCATATCAGTTCCTGAATACGAACTAGGTTGGTAAACAACAATGCAGTGTTATGTATTATAAGTGATTTTATGTGTTTTGGCTCGCATCTTTATTCGGTTTCCATCTTTCTGTTCCATTTTATGTCTCGATCAGTTGAAACCCAATGTCGGGTTCATCCTCTGCAGCTTTTCCTTGTATTATACAGGGTGTCTACCATTTGGATGGACCAAACTTCAAGGATCGATTCTACAACTCATTTGCAACAAAAAATATCTCTTAGCAATTTTCTCTTAACCCTCTCAAAATTCTTTTTTTTCCACTTTAAAGTTTTTATTCGTATTTTCGACCTTGCAGCACTAAAATGATCATAACTCCCTTATTTCTCTTGCCACTTCAAATCTGAGTACACCGTTGGACAGAGCGTTACATTTCCTATCCATTTAGTGGGAAACCCAGTTTCTTAAAGCCATTTGTAAAAGTAAAAAAATAAATCAAAGTCAACATTTATAATTTTTTTCGAAAATCGACAATTTTTCAGGCTAACGATTCCCCCGTAAAAAATACCGCTATCGTGGTGCACTCAACGGAAAAAACTACCCCAAGATCTCACCTTTCCAACGGTATGTCAGTTTCAAGGTTTAAGAGGAAAGTTTCTTTGAAAAAATTGAGTTTATGCGAAAAAACGTACTTTTTTAGGCATATTCCTGCTAGAGAGTCGACCAAGTATTATTGCCTTCTCTTTTCAAGGATTGCAATAAAAAGTGCACCAAATTACATTTCTACTCGTATTTTACGTTTTGGACCTTCCTGAACAATTTTGGTACCGTGTCTGTCCATCTGACAGTCGGTCTGTCTGTCTGGAAGTCCTTGCAGATGGCAAAAGCAATACGAAGCTACTGTCCGATTTCGATGTAATTTTCGGCGATGTTCTCCATAAAAATCAAAGTCAAAGCAATAAATTTTCAAAATCAAATTCAAAAATTCATTTTTTAAATAGAAATTACCATTTTTTAGGTTTATTGTTAACCTGGAATAAGTTGTGCTATCGTGGGCCACTCAACGGAAAAACCGTTCATTTTGATTTTAAAAATGGAACTAAAATAAAATTAAAGAACAATTAGCAGAAAAAAATTGTCATTGTAACGTTGGTAGAAAGTGTTGGTAGGTACAATGAACGACACTCATTATCGGAGTGGAAAGTCAATAATTGTAAAAAAAAATAATTAAAAAAAAAGTTTTATTGTCAATGAAATTCTTTAAGTTATTCTTCTGCTACAAAAAGTCAATTTCATGATATTTATTCTAATTAAACGAAAAACTGATTCATAGAAAAGAAGAAAAGATGTGATCCCGGGGTAGTTTTGGCCATTGAGTGGCCCCGCGATAGCGCTACTTATAACGGGCAAATAAGAAAACAGTTTCGAGAGGGGGTTAACTTTTTTTCTTGCTCGATTCCAAAGGCTTGTTATTGAAAATAATAAACCAAAACACTTTAATTTCTATTTAAAAAATAAATTTTTGAATTTGATTTTGAAAATTTAATGCTTTGACTTTGATTTTTATGGAGAACATCGCCGAAAATTACATCGAAATCGGACAGTAGCTTCGTATTGCTTTTGCCATCTGCAAGGACTTCCAGACAGACAGACCGACTGTCAGATGGACAGACACGGTACCAAAATTGTTCAGGAAGGTCCAAAACGTAAAATACGAGTAGAAATGTAATTTGGTGCACTTTTTATTGCAATCCTTGAAAAGAGAAGGCAATAATACTTGGTCGACTCTCTAGCAGGAATATGCCTAAAAAAGTACGTTTTTTCGCATAAAACTCAATTTTTTCAAAGAAACTTTCCTCTTAAACCTTAAAACTGACATACCGTTGGAAAGGTGAAATCTTGGGGTAGTTTTTCTCGTTGATTGCACCACGATAGTGGTATTTTTCACGGGGGAATCGTTAGCCTGAAAAATGGCGATTTTCGAAAAAAATTATAAATGTTGACTTTGATTTATTTTTTTACTTTTACAAATGGCTTTAAGAAACTGGGTTTCCCACTAAATGAATAGGAAATTTAACGCTCTGACTAACAGTGTACTCAGATTTGAAGTAGCATGAGAAATAAGGGAGTTATGATCATTTTAGTGCTGCAAGGTCGAAAATACGAATAAAAACTTTAAAGTGGAAAAAAAAAGAATTTTGAGTGGGTTAAGAAAAAATTGCTAAGAGACATTTTTTGTTGCAAATGAGTTGTAGAATCGATCCTTGAAGTTTGGTCCATCCAAATGGTAGACACCCTGTAGAGAGTTGTTGCTACCCACTAACGGGATCTGTTGGTCTTAATGGATTTTATAGTGATTACCCTGCTGTAAAAATATCGTCTCCCGTTACCTCAAAGTCTAGTCCTCAGATGTCCTCCAGGCTCTTGAAGATTAGCCTTTTCAAATGTTTGCTGGCCCAGGAGTTCCCTGGACTCTCTCAACGAAATCTGTAATAGCTTCCTAAAAACTCCCTACTATTTTTTTAAATTCTAAAATCACTTCTAGAGTAGTTTTAATGTAATTCTACATCCACCTCCCTTGTAACCATTCAATTAGCAGTATTATGAGAAGAACATACCCGAATCAATTCATTAGTAATTATATCAGAACCCTCATCAACAAGGATGAAATGTAGTGAGTAGCAGAGTGGTTACGCTTGGAGGTTGTATTACAATGCGTTTATATACCCTTTGCCTTGAGGTAAAATGAAAACCTCTACCATCTCATGCAGCAATGTCCGCGAAATCAAAGCTGCATCCTATAACATCCTATAAGCAGTTAGCAGGTGCTTTGTCCTGTTGGGAGAGTTGCTTCAAAGCGTGATGGGTCTGTCGTAATCCCAGACGTTCAGGTTGTTAATGGACATGGAGCAGACACTGTGGGATAAAATGAGCAAATATGGTACACAAGATTAGATATGGATCTTGGCTAAAATGGCTGGATGAAATTGGCTAAAAGAAGTTGTAGCCATGACCGCCACCTTGTCATGGCGTGGGTGTGATATGGGAAAACTGCCGCAGTTCTTCGTGCTGGGGATCTCGATGGGAGTGCTCCATGGTATCTACCTACTGGGCTCATGTATGGACTAATGGTCATTCTACGGATTTACTTCCTCTCATCCACCTCTCTGCTCCCTACCTTTAACAGCTTCCCAAATTCTTAGAGCTAGTGTTGGGTAGTCCTGGAGAACCCCTGGGTACCAATGTGCACTTTGCTTCCCTCTCCAGTACCCCTTTAACAGAAAGGAGTAGAGCGGTTATGGGGCATTTATATGAATTCTCTGCCCCTTGGAGCTCCTTGGAGGCTTTAAGGGGAGAGTAGGGATCCCCATGGGAGTGGGGTTCCCTTGGGAACCTGTCATGCTGGTAGAACTTCAGCTAGTACCCAGGTGGGGATGATGGTCTTGGCCACACTTCCTGATGCTCCTGAGTGGAGAGCATTACAAACAGGTACCCAGGTGGGGATGATGGTCTTGGCCACACTTCCTGATGCTCCTGAGTGGAGAGCATTACAAACAGGTACCCAGGTGGGGATGATGGTATTGACCACATTTCCTGATGCTCCTGAGTGGAGAGCATTGCAAACAGGTACCCAGGTGGGGATGATGGTATTGACCACACTTCCTGATGCTCTTGAGTGGTGAGCATTGCAAGCAGGTACCCAGGTGGGGATGATGGTCTTGACCACACTTCCTGGGGCTCCTGACTGGTGAGCTACTTCCACTCCCTCCAGATCCCATCCTGTATGGATTGACTCTCCCTTAATCAAAATAATAGTCCCGTGGGACCTCCTCATTATACAACATAATATTAGTTTATTTAGTTTCCTTTAATTTATCCTTGGAAGCGAGTTATAAAAGAAATTATCCATTGTACTGGTACATCCTAAGCTTGATCTTCATCCTAACTCATGGAGGGTAGCCTCTGATTTTGCTTCCTGTAGTTGCGATTTGATTACAATCCCAACTTGCTGCTCTGAGGACTGCAAAAATCTCAGTGTTCTCTCTCTACTTATGTTTTGATCATTCTCTCTGCCTAATTATCCCAATAATGCAACAATCTTCAATTTGAAGGTTTCGGATTCGTTGGGCAGGTTCCCTGGCTTCAGAGAGGAACAATCATGGACAACATCCTTTTTGGAGAGCCATACACCCATCATAAATACATGTAAGCTCAAAATAAGTTCTTTTAAATTTCAATTCTATTATGTTCATTAGAGGATAGTTTCAACGTTGTTTTAACTTTTACAGGGCAGTCATACAAGCTTGTGCTCTAACCGAAGATATAAATGGTTTTCCCGGAAAAGATTCCTATAACATAGGAGAAGGAGGATCAGCGTTGAGCGGAGGCCAGAAAGCAAGAATTGCTCTAGCCCGAGCCGTTTACAAAGTGAGTATTCACTCTATTTTCGTATTCTAATGTCCGTATTTTCATGTGCCAGGTGAGATCAACAGCATTTATTTGGTTTTCAGGACATGCCTGTGTACCTTCTTGACGATATCTTTTCGGCTGTCGACGTCCACGTGGCCCGGCACATATTTACACACTGTATATGCGGAGTGCTAAAAAATAAGACTCGGATCGTGGTGACTCATTATCCTGAAATGCTTGTCAACGCCGATCTGGTAGTAGAACTTGCGGGAGGGAAGATTGTGAATAAAGGTTGGCATTCCTCAGTACTAACCCAAACGACATTATCGGGAAAGTTTAATTTAAGGTTTGTTCGGAGAAGCAGTCCTGAATGGTTCGGAGGGGTTTGGAGAAGCCCGGAGGAGTCCAAACGCCTCTATCCCCTCCCCTTTCCTGTTCCGGTTAGGTTCTGAACTGGTTCCATACTACTTCTCTGAACATACCATTTATGCAATCGAGCTTTTTCTTTTCAGGGATTCCTGAAAACGTTTTGACGAATTACATCGATTATGTTACTGAACTGGGCCTAGAAACTGAGTGCCCCTCATCTTGTTCGGGTGATTTATCAGGGAAACGGTTGGACACCAAAGGAATGGCTAGTGATCTCCCATCACCAGTTGCTGGAAGTGAAGTAGAAGACGAACAAAGAATTTACGGTTAGAACTGATCTATATTGTGTATGGTGTCCCATGTTAAGAACCGCAAAATTTCAGGAGTCGTTTCTAATCCGAATTATTTCTCTGTCACTATAAGATTTTGCTTTCGAGTCTACCAAGGTAGCGGAAGCATCGTTTTCACTTTTCAAGGTTAAAAAAAGTTCTCTAAAATCAAAATTTTCACTCGGGTTTTACTTTTCAGGCCTCCCTGAACAATTTTGGTTCCTTGTCTATCTGTTTCTGTGTCTGTCATGAAATCATCGTCACGGGAAAAACTATACGAAGTTATAGTCCGATTTCGATGAAATTTTCAGGAATTGTGTCGGTTGGCGTATAGATGGTCCCTAGTTAAAAACATATTGTTTAGTAATGCATGCATTCCAAGGGACGTCCCATTGGATAAGCATTAGATCAGTTTAACCAGTTGGTAAGCGATAAAACTGTTAACTCGATGTAATTTATTTGTTACTTTGGGCAGGAAATAGTGATCCCCCCCCCCTCACCATATCCACCATAACATTTCCAGCGGCATGAAAGCCTCGAATCTGAAGAGCACTTTAAAATCCATGATCTACGATACCCCAAAATGCGAACGAATATCTCCCCCCCCCCCCCCACCAACCCCAATGGTGCCAGTCTGGCACCAAAGCGGAAATACGTCGTAACGTTGAATTTTCATCTATTAGTTTTAGTAGGCAGTCCGTCGAGTTCCACATCCGTATTCAAGGTGAAACACAAAAAAAAACCCACGAAATATGCGGTTTCTGGTGTCCTGGCACCATGGTGGCTCCACTATTAGTTCAATGGTGGTACTGAGAATAATCAATGAAAATCCGGAGGTATGATGAGAATTTTTTCGTCAATTTCAAAGCATGGGTACAATTAGTAAGCAGTGAAGGATCCGAAATATTGAAAAATCGGATATTTTGTGAATTTTATCCCCCCACTCGCCCCCTCCCCTTGCGAATTTTGATACTCTGGTAAAATCATGTACAACTTGGAAGTTATTTGAGTCAAACAAAAAAGAAACACGCAAATTGCTTGGAAATTGAGGCCTGGGCAGAGTTTACAAGATTATGCCCTCAAACGCACGTTTTTTAAGCATTAACCCCCCCTTCCCCCCCCCTTAAAAGGCAAAATTCAAAATTCCGGTGACGTAGTGCACAACTAGATAGTTTTCCGCGTCGAACAAAAAAAGAACCACGAAAATTGGTTGAGAACTAAGACCTGTGCAAACGACGCAAGATTTTGTCACACACACACACAGACATATACACCTTTGGTTTTTTTTCACGGATTTGGATTCAGAATGGTCTAAAACGGATTACTGTGTGGTTATTTTTTTCTGTTGAGTGTTGTCCTACATGGTCCTATTCTCTTATGACAGAATACTGAGTCCTTCAAAGTGTATAGATAAATTAATACTGGTAGTTATGGCCATTTTTATGGTTTAAGAGCGAAACCACTTTTTTTTTTAATCGTAAAAGTTAAATTACTCAGATTTCAATTGAATAAAAAACAATGTTATATGAGACTTGCTTGTTTGAATTAGTTGTAGAAACGACTCCTGGAGTTCTGCGTCTAAAGTATAACCGCTCAAATAAGAACTTTGTTACTTTTTGTATCTCCTATTCAGGTTTCCTCGGTTGGAGACCTTATGGCACCTATTTTGCTGCGGCTGGTCTGTGTATATGGCCTATTATTATACTGTCAATTTTAGTGATGCAAGCAAGCAGGAACTTGAGTGACTGGTGGCTTGCTCACTGGGTGTCCAACATAGTAAACGGAACATACGGCCCTGACAAATACATGGAAAATCTTTTGCCAGGTAAGAGATACATGTGTGTCATATAATGTGTTTTCACATGCCAGATCCTTAAAAAATATTAGTTGGAACGACTTCTTAATAGAGAGCGCAGAAATCACATAATCATCAAAACAAGGTAAAAATACTATCCGTGGTTGAAGTTGAAAACAAGAAATTGAAGTCGTCTTGTCTCTCGAATAAACCAACTAGTTTCTATGATTTCATCGTTCATTCCCAATTTCTCGAACTATCGAAAGTGAAAACAAGCCTTTGAAGCGATCATTTCTCTCGAGTGAACCTACAAGTTATTATGAGTTTAGTGTTAATTCTCGACTTCATCCAAGAATCGACGTCGCTGTTGTGTCTATCATGAAATCTTTGTAACGGGCAAAACCATTCGAAGTTATTCTTATATTCAGGAATTGTGAGAATTGGGTTGCAGATGGTCCCCTATTAAAATAATCACCCTGTGAACCTCTCTTACAGTTTCCATCCAATTTCGATGAAATTTTTAGGGATTGTGCGGATTAGAGTGTAGATGAAATCCATCGCCCCAGACTGATAGGTACCTAGGTACTTACAGATTGATGTTTTGAGATAAGTTACAATATTTTTAATGATTATTCATTTGAAAATGTCTTTCAAATCCTGAATTTTGAGAAATTATGATCACATTTATTTATATTTTAAATGATCTAGAACCCTGGAAAAAGTCAAAAACTGACCCTGGAAAACCTGGAAAACTTGGGGAATTTTTTTCGGGGAATCGCTGGACACCCTGTACTACTACTATTACTTTTTTACTAATATTTTATTATGAAGGTCTTGACTATCTAGTAGCTTCTATGATGGTTTCGTTCGTTCATTGTCATGGCGTGGGAAAAGTGCCACGGAGTTGCGAGAGTTGGACATCTCAGCAGGTGTACTCCGTGATATCACCACCCACGTTCTGCTAGCCTCATACCTCAATTGGTGGTCTTTTTATAGAGGCACTTCCCTTCATCCCTCTCTCCCACCCCCACCATCCTCATCTTCCCACATCCCTAGGGCCAGCGTTGGATGAGTCCTGGGTGTCCTCCTCATTAATATTTGATTTTTTTTTTAATTTTTATTTATGGCGTTCCCCCTCCGTCACATCAACACCATTAATTTGTCTTTGAGGGATGATTTTTTAAAAATATCAAACTGTAAAGTACCTACCTAACTGTAAAGTACCTACCTGTAAAGTACCTAACAACTTCACTTCTGATGGTCATAATCATCATTGTGGCGACTTGGGACAATTTTCGTCGCAACAAATTTCGTCGCAACAAATTTCGTGACGAAATGTTGCATACGAGTCTGCAACACATTGAAACATTTTCATGCCCCCCCCCCCCTCCCCTCCCCTCCCGAGACATCTGGTAGCTCGATTTTCGACTCAGCTGATCTGGGAGCTCGATTTTCGACTCAGCTGATCTGGGAGCTCGAATTTCGACTCAGCTGATCTGGGAGCTCGATTTTCGACTCAGCTGATCTGGGAGCTCGATTTTCGACTCATCTGATCTGGGAGCTCGATTTTCGACTCAGCTGATCTGGGAGCTCGATTTTCGACTCAGCTGATCTGGGAGCTCGATTTTTGGCTCAGCTGATCTGGGAGCTCGATTTTCGACTCAGCTGATCTGGGAGCTCGATTTTTGGCTCAGCTGATCTGGGAGCTCAATTTTCGACTCAGCTGATCTGGTAATATCAAACTGTAAAGTACCTACCTAACTGTAAAGTACCTAACAACTTCACTTCTGACGGTCATAATCATCTTTGTGGCGACTTGGGACAATTTTCGTCGCAACAAATTTTTTTATGTGCCATATGAAAGACATGAAAATGTCAATAATAATAATAACAGCTGTAAGTTACAAACTGAAATTTTTATAATTCGTTGACTTCACATCATTGTTGTTTCCTTGCAGGCCTAGTCAACTCCAACGTTACCGATAACACGAACTACTACCTTTCTGTTTACGTCATTGTTGGTGGCGTAACGTCAAGCGTGGCATTGTTGAGAGCCTTCCTATTCGCTCTTGGTGGTATTCTTGCCTGTAAAAACATTCACAACCGTCTTCTGGATAAAGTTTTGAATGTAAGACTCAATATTCATTATTTATTATGTTCGTAAAATGTTAAAATTACAGTTATTAGAGAGTTACAGTGGTGCCACATTTAGAAAGAAAAAAAAGTGAGGTGTACCCCTGCCGCTCATGGGAGACGCTTCTCTCTTGGCCCTCAACTGGGTCATGTGCTAGAAGCGGAAATTTCAATTGAGGATAACCCTTACTCAACTATAACCTTCTTCCCGGAGCTGAGCCAATGGTCGCCGTCAATCATCAATTGGTTTCCTTTGTTTCAATTGTCCCGTGTATTTGCGCAAGTTCTTCATCTTTAGATTAGTGGCAAAGTGAATTTAAGCAATAATTATCTATTTTGCATTTTGGTCTGTTGCCTTGTTTGAAGTGAGGATGACGGATGATCAATATCAATGAGTTGGATAACAAATTCAAGGAAACAAGGCTAGTTTTTCCACCAACTGCTATTCAACTTCGAAATTCCCTGGTAAAATTGGACTATAATACGAGAAATAGACCAATTTGAAATGCAGGTGATTTTTTTTCTTTTTTTTTACGGGAGTGAGGAAACCTCTTGCAAAGGGGAAGTTCACCCCAACAGTGTTGGACTCCTCAGCATTGGTCCTACCAACTAAAACCCCACTCCCTCTGCTTAGGACTCACCCTGGAACCACTTGTACAGTATTACTTCAGAGTGATTGACTGCCAACGAGCTCAGTCCTCCATCATCTACACCTCAGACAAGAGGATAGTCTAAAATGCACGATTACTCACAGTCATTATGAATATACTTATTTATACTTTCATGTATGTTTTGGGGAATTTAAACAAGTTTACCCCTACCTCTGTAGATCAACATTGATTTCTTCATCTGATTGTATTATTCGTATTTTGAGATGCTTCATAGGTTCAAATAAAACAAAAAGCAGCAAATTGAGTTACCAATCTAGTGTTGTAAAATCAATCAATCAACTATCTAGTTTGTTATACGTAAAATTACGTACATCTCATGGTGAAAGTTAGCATCCACTCTATGCTCGCCTTAGCAGCTGAAACAGAATGATGGTTCTGAATGTCACTGTAACTCTCTAACGTCCCTCTCTGTAAACTCGTTTCTTGAAGGTACTGTCAATAATTAGATAGTTTGATATGTGGATGTGGTTTCTTTTAATGTTACAGGCCAAAGTCATGTTCTTTGATACTGTTTCCTCGGGGCACATACTCAACCGATTTTCGTCTGATGTGTGTACTGTTGATGACAGCCTCCCGTTTTTTGTGAATATTTTGATATCCGCTCTCTTCAGCGTACTCGGTAAGTGGCGGAACCGATATTTCAACTTATAGCTTAATGACTAGGTAATTAGTTAGATACTTACTCAAAATACTATTTTTTCAACAACAAAAAAATGTTTTTATTAGGCCGAACTAGGTTTCGCTGTGTGGTGTAATCTTGGGGCTCTTGGTGTGGGTTTTTTTTCACTCAAAATATACTTTATAAATCCTACCTAGGTATTCCTCTGAAACTATTATGTTATATTCTGTAAAAATGAGGAAAACTATGTTTCAGGTATGTTGGGCACTGCCATCTACAGCTTACCTTATGTGTGCCTCATCATCGCACCTCTCATTCCAGTTTATCATAACCTCCAGAGCACTTATCGTTCTTCTTCGTGCGAATTGAAGAGGCTCGCTGGTCTCACTCTTACGCCTCTTTACAGTCATTTCTCCGAGACTGTGCAAGGATTGATGACGATACGAGCTTTCCGAGTCACCTCAAAGTATGTTGAAGTGGTTCAGTGTTTCCTTTCTTTGAGTAACATAGATAACAGCACGTACAATCTCCTAATGCCCAACTGAGATTTGCACTCGTAGTGAGTAACTAAATACTGCAGATAGCTTAGCTCGTTCTCTCTGCAATTTGTAGTTCAGCTTCATTCCGTCAGAGTTCTGTTTTGGAATTGGTTCAACCAACCTAGGCATACTATTTATATCTACCCCATGCTTTGCTGATTCAGTTCGTATCAGCTGACAATTTTGTTGGTGGTTGCACCTCCAGTTTGTTGTTGTATTTATTTTTTTGAACTGACTTTCATGAATTGATTAGATTCAGGCTCGATAACGCTGTTTGGCTCGATTCTAACACAAAAACACAGTTGTGTTGTTCTGCAGTTTCACAATGGCTCGGTTTGAGGCTACAGCTTATTGGTGTGGTGGTCATAAGTGGAGTTGGATTACTTGCAGTTCTCCGCCATCATCTCGATTTCGTTGACGCTGGTGAGTTGCATTCTTTAGTAATTATTGCTTCCAATGTAGCAGAAGTATTTTCTTCACTTTTTTTCACGGATTGTGTGGTCGGGCCTCCGGATATTTCCCTACAAATTTAATCTTTTGATTATAAAATTTGGAGGATTGTGTTAGGTACTTGGAGAACGTAGTTTTAAAAAACCCTACAATCGTACTATTGATACGAGGAAGCTATGTGCCATACCTATTTGGCAAAGGTTTACCTTTAAGATTCGATAAGTAGGTAGACCTTTCCTTCGTATCATATTATATCTTTTGACGGTCATTTCGTAAAACTTGTGTATTACTTGTAGTTTAAAACTTGAGTTATAAATTTGCAGGTTATGTCGGGCTGGCTATATCTTACACTCTGGGGCTGACTTCACTGTTGTCGGGCCTTGTTTCCGTTGGGACGGAAACTGAAATGGAAATGGTCTCAGTCGAAAGGATCAATCACTACCTCGACGAGCAGCATGAAGGTTTGGAAGGCGAAAGCACTGTGTGTAATGGCTCTATCCCTTTCGGTTGGCCAACTCACGGAGTGGTCTCCTTTTCAAGAGTCTACTTCAGACATAGGTAAATTATTCATTTGTACTTAGAAACGTAAAAAAACCTTGAAAAGTCAAAAAACGTCCTTCCCATTTCGTTTTAATCTGTCAAGAATAGTAAGTTAATGAAACTTGTTGCCTTGAAATTTCTCCATGCGAATCCGTTTTTCAACTTTTTGTAAATATTCCTGAAATGAAACACTTTTACGTAAGTATGAGTCACTCCAAGCGATATCGAATCCTAAGCAATACCTGAAAACCTAAAAATGTTAACATTATTATCAAAAAGATTTATAGAGTGAGCTGAGGGGTCAAAATTAATGATTTTTAGAAGACATAACCAAACTATTCTCAAAATCATATTAAGGGAGTTCATGAGTCAAAATCGAAAAATGTTCAACTTTTTTGTTTTTATTTTTATAAAATTCTGCAGGTCTTTCCAGACATTTTGGTATATAACAACATTTAATTTGAGCAGTGGAAAACGGAGATATGAGTTTTCAAAGATTGAGGAACCAAACGCTGTTTCCGGAGGATGGCTGTTCTCCGCTCCAGGAGCTGCACTGCTCGTAGTTTCTTAGTTTCCGTAACTACCTACCGTTCTTTCGGTTTTCATAATTTCTTATAGAAATACAATTCTTATAGAAATACAATGTTACGTATTTCCTTTAACTCTTGCTAGTAAACTCAACGATAAGTAATAAGTTTTGTTTGAGACAAGTACCAAACAAACAAACAAAGCCGGGAAGATATACGGAGAACGGGAGAAGCGAAAACTAAGCACAAGCACAAGAGATGTATTTTTCTTATCAGACATTTTTCTTATTTTTCTTATGACGAACCGAAACCTTACCGGTGATAACACTTACTGATAAGAATCATGGGTAAGGAATAATCAGACCTCATTTTCAATGTCTTCAACATGAAATGATTCGCAATTGGATCGAATACCTCAAAAAACGGGAACCTTTCACAAATCGCGGTGTTTCTCCAAACCGAAAAACCCCTGTTTTTCATCACTTAGGTACCTGTTTCTCGGCAACCAAAAGAACTGCCAACTTGATTTTTTTTAATGTTGTCAAGGGGTCTTTATTACATTCACTGAACAAGTTTGGACGAAAAACTCCAAACAGAAACATGGCTAGAATAAAAAAAATCATAAACATAAAAAACACGAAAAATTTGTTTTGCTATATTGCTTTTAGGCAAAATAATATTTGCACAACAGAGTTGAAACTCACTCAGTGGTTATATGAAGAGTGGACAAAGAATTAAAAAAAAAATGTATGAAGATATCATGAATATATCCAGAGAAACAGGTACATGAAAAAGTGTTAAATTAGAACCGACTCATGAACCCCCTTAATATGGTATGTTAATCAAAATCAGAGTGAAATTTAAAAATATTTAAAATTGCAATACTTCAAAAATGGATACAATATCCCTTTGAAAATCCGTTCATTAAATCATGCCGCATGAGTGGAACGCCAAATTTGCAATTTTTAACTGGTATCAAAACTAGAGAACGTTGATAATCATAACCATTGTCTTTCTTCAACGAACGTTAAAGCTAATTTTCTGTTATCGTTAGGGATACGTTTCTCATTTTCCTCAACCATTCAATGGGGAATTTGCCTCACTTTTAGATTCTGGAATTTCAAGTCAAATCCTAGCATAGGGCCTTAGAATAACGTTTAACACCAGGAATACCCAAGGGGAAAATGCTGCAAATGAAGAATTTCACCGATTTCTATTAGCATTTTTCCTGAATAGTTAATGGTGTGGGATAGATGAAAATCGGGCTGATTTCGGAAAATAAGTCTCCTGTTATTTTTGGGAGACAGTCAAAATTTTTAAATTCAAAACTAACCGGGAAAACAGACGTGCAGCGGGAACGCTCGCTGATTGGGCTGTTCGGATCGCCGTCTCCTCCCAGTGTTGCCCATTTGGACGACGAAATCGTGTTTTCTAAGAGAAAAGTTATCAAACAAAAACAGAGGAAACCTAATTTTCCCCATCTCGCTTTTTCTATTTTTTCCTTCAGTTTTTCGATTTCGAACTTTACTGTTTCATGAAATTTTGCATCTAGGGACTATGGATTTCTCGATCTCAGCGCTTCAAGCGGCCATAAATGAACTATTCCAGCATGACGTCATTTTCCCGGTTTTTTTAAACATTCGTATTTTCTACACTGTTTTGTTTATTCGTAAATTAGGAAGTTCGGGCTGAAAGTTTGCCTTAGGGGGTTTTTAGAGGTGCTGAATCCGATTTTGGGGTCAAAAATAGGAAATTCCAACATGGTGAAATTCCTCATTATTACACAAGGGTATATTATTTTTCTATAAAGATCACTCATCTGGAAAGAACACGGCTTTGCCGTTTTTACCACCAACCAACATGAAGAAAAATATCGATCGCATTTCAGTCAGCTAAAATTTGAACGGAGATTGCCTCTTGGCAATTCACATTCGTGTTTCTAATTTATCGTAAGTCCAACCCTTAAGTTCTCGTAGGGAGCCAACGATTGGTCCTACAGGGCTCCGCGTCGTCTCTAAAAATTCTAAAAATTCAATACTATCTTAAATTGATGGAAAAACAGTACCTTTATATCAAACTTTTTTGAGGTAGGGCGTTTTCAAAATTTCAACCCTTAGAAGTGACCTACATCAACCAAAAGCTTCAGGGCACAACTAGACCCCAAATGGAGCCTACATACCAAATTTCATCAAAATTGGTCAATGCTAACTGAGGAAAGTGCCGCGTACGGCGGACGGACGGCCAAATTTTTATTCGATTTTTAGATTACCTTGAAACGTAAACCGAGCGTAGTACGCAAAAAGGCTAAATTCTCATTATTTTTTGGATGCTTTTTCGAGTAACGCACTGGTTTTCTTCCATATCAGTGAACCCTCTTACGGAAACAACTTTTTAAATGTGAGGCAAATTCCCCATTCCATAGTAAAAGTACTTATAGGTAGTTTTCGTGTGACGTCACAGGTCTAGGGATGAGATTAGAGACTAGAGATTTATTTAAAAAAGAAAATGTGCGTTCTAAGTTATCTTTTTCCTTTTAGGAACCATCTTCCTTACGCTCTCAGAAATATATCGTTCACCACACGTACCGGGGAAAGGATTGGCATCGTTGGAAGAACTGGCGCTGGGAAAACTTCGATTATTGCTGCATTGTTTCGACTCGCTGAAATCAGTGAAGGCACCATAACTATTGATGCAGTTAACATCAAGAATTTGCTCCTTCGTGATCTCAGGTAAATGCAGTTTTACTTATATTTTCTTCATTATATCATCTGTACTCACCCCTTATTATTGGTTCTTAAAGATCCAATAATCTATGAGACTAAGGATTGGAACTCTCCAAGTCCACTTTCATTTAAATTTTTCTGATCTCTGAAAGTTGTGTGGTCTCCAGCCCACAATATCAAGTTCAAAGTCTTCAATATGCTTGGTGTCTACATAAAAAGCTACCTACTCCGTCTCACCATCGACCTCGTTATTAGAACACCAGTATCCATTTCTTCGTTTGTTCCCTTGTTTTTGGTTTATTATTTTCAATAATGAACCTTTGGAATCAACCAAGAAAAAAAATTAAATATGATGGTTTACGTTTCAAGATACATACGTAGAGTCCAAAAATCGAATAAAAATTTGGCCGTCCGTCCGCCGTACGCGGCACTTTTGCCACTTAGCATTGACCGATTTTGATGAAATTTGGTATGTAGGCTCCATTTGGGGTCTAGTTGTGCCCCGAAGATTTTGGTTGATGTAGGTCACTTCTAAGGGTTCCAAAATCAATTTTGAAATTTTGAAAACGCCCTAACTCAAAAAATTTTGATATAAATGTATTGTTTTTCCTTCAATTTAAGATTCTATAGAATTTTTTGAGACCACCCGGAGCTCTGTAGGACAAACCGTTCGCTCACTACGAGAATTTAAAGTTTGGACGTACGATAAATCAGAAACACGAGTGTGAATCGCAAAAGAGGCCTAATCTCCGTTCAAATTTTAGCTGACCGAAATGCGATCGATGTTTTTCTTCATGTTGGATGGTTGGTGGCTTTGCAGACGAGTGATCAATACAGGGTGTCACCCTTTCGGGCGCACCACCGGGCAGGGTTCGATTCTACTACTAATTTGCAACAAAAAATGTCTCATAGCAATTTTGTTTTAAAGGCTTCGTTTTCGACTTATTTCACATTTAAGATTTTTTTCGTGTTTTCGACCTTGCATCATTAAAATGGCTATAACACCCTTAATTGATGGAGTAAATTCAAATTTGATTATATCATTGGAAAGAGCGTCAAATTTCCTATCTCCCTGATGGGGTTTTAGAAAATTTCAAATGAAACGAACGGGTGTAAAATAAACCAAAAGTAAAAAATTGGTAAAGTTACGAAAATTTTCACTTTTTTCAAAGTTTGTTTCTCGAAACGTCGTGAACGGAAATTTCCATGCTGTAGGCCTAAAAGTTGCATGTGAATCCCAGCTTTCTAACGGTGTAGTCATTTTTTTAAAAACACCACTTATTCAGTTATAAAATGACGTTTTTAGGGCAGAAAACGATCATTTTAGGGTGTAAATCGGCGTTTTTCACCACAAATGCTTTCCAACTTTATAAATCATTTGACATGAAATTTTACGTAATTTTGACGCTGAATCACTTTCCGATCTCCTCGACAAACAAATAGTACTTTTCAAGCCCTTTCCGTTGGGCGAAGGGCTCAATCTCGTTAATCGTTTTATCCAAAATTGTCATTAAGGGAGGTCTGGGTTAATAATGACTCGCACTCCTTCCACTTTGTTGACTTACCTAATTTTTGCCCTCTGTCTTGAAAATATCGTCCCGATCATTTGCGGAAAGCTTTATCTTTTCGATAGATAACAAATTGGGAGTCGAGGACTCAGTTGTTGTACCCTGTTCAACCGAGAAAGGGCTTGAAAAGTACTATTTGTTTGTCGAGGAGATCGGAAAGTGTTACCATTCGATTCAGCGTCAAAAAGTAAGCAAAATTTCATGTCAAATGATTTATTAAGTTGGAAAGCATTTCTGGTGAAAAACGCCGATTTACACCCTACAATGATCGTTTTCTGCCCTAAAAACGTCATTTTATAACTGAATAAGTGGTTTTTTTTAAAAATGACTACACCGTTAGAAAGCTGGGATTCACATGCAACTTTTAGGCCTACAGGATGGAAATTTCCGTTCACGACGTTTCGAGAAACAAACTTTGAAAAAAGTGAAAATTTTCGAAACTTTCCCAATTTTTTACTTTTGGTTTATTTTACACCCGTTTGTTTCATTTGAAATTTTCTAAAACCCCATCAGGGAGATAGGAAATTTGACGCTCTTTCTAATGATATAATCAAATTTGAATTTACTCCATCAATTAAGGGAGTTATAGCCATTTTAGTGATGTAAGGTCGAAAACACGAAAAAATCTTAACTGTGAAATAAGTCGAAAACGAAGCCTCTAAAACCAAATTGCTAAGAGACATTTTTTGTTGCAAATTAGTAGTAGAATCGAACCCTGCCCGGTGGTGCGCCCGAAAGGGTGACACCCTGTATAGAAAAATGAAAAATAATAAACCATTGTGTAATAATTTGCAGCGTTTTCACTTGTTGTTAGGAGTTCAAATTGACAACACTTGTGGTGCACAGCACTCCTCCGTAATTTAGTGTTTTTTGACGCAGTAAATTCACTGGTGCGCACTGCTCAACACTCACTGAACATTTTCATAAAGACACCACTGCCTACTGCCACAGATGTGAGGTTTCCGTCATTTTAACCGCCAGACTAGATCATCAACATCCTGCAACTTCACAGCCTCCACGTTAATATGACCTTGTAGCCTCTGACGATGAGCTACTGCTTGATGTTTGATTACTTAAAAAAAAAAGGTGAAAGAAGCGAAGATGGGAGAAACAAAGGCTAAAGATTTCATGATAGACAGAAAAGAACAAAATTTTTCAGGAAGGTCTAAAACGTAAAATGCAAGTGGACATTTTGATTTTGGAAAACTTTAATCAACCTTGAAAAGTGAAAACAATGCTTCTGCTGTCTTGGCACACTCGTAAGCAAAAGATGAGAAGAAAGAAAGAAACAGAGAAAAACAAAAAAAACAAAAAAAAAAATAGAAGTGAGCTATGCAAAATTAAAAAAAATTAAAACTAAGAAAGGAGAAAATAAGGAAAATGAAGGGAGCAAACGATGGTGGTGCTCTAATTTAAAGCAGGAATTTACGTACGAGTAATAATGTTAAGTGTCAATATTTGTATTACACGGTACTTTGAAATGAAATGTCTACCTTATTACATACATGGGTGATGCTTTCGTTCGTGACAGTTTCAATTTGCTGTTGTTCAGACGGTTTTATTCACAAGAGGGTTTTCAGACGGTTTTGTTTGCATCGTTCTAAAATGATGTCTACAGATACGTGTTGGTACTCTATACTCTCCCTACCATAGGGGAGCTTGAAACCACCACCTACAAGCAGTTTCAGGTTTTGTCTAGGAAGAAAGACTCGTTCGTTAGTTCGCGGATCCTCCAACTAGTGGCCGACACATGGATACTGACGTTGTGGTTGATCTATAGATATGAAAGAGCTGCGTTTTGAAGATACTGTTTTTAAGGCACATCCACACCAGTAACAAAACGTGTTACAGTTATACAGGGTGTCCCCGAAAACGTTCCCCCCCCAGCTAAAATCGTCCAGGTAGTGGTAAAAAGAAATTTTTTTTTTTGAATCTTCATGATTTTTCCCAAGGATCTCAAATATGACCACGGTGCGCATTGCGCACGTGCGCAATCGTGCGCAACGCACACCAACTTCGTTTTTTCAAATGAGACCACCCATTTTTTATTGCAGATTCAGATTCTACGTGAAATTTCATGAATATTTCACCTCTCAACCGATTTTTTTTGTTGCGCGCAACCCGCTCAGCGCGCGCTCAAAGATGCGCAACCGCAAGGTTGTGTCAAAATGTGCATGTACGAAGTACCTAAGTGTGACACATGATATTTCAGTATTTTTTTACGCTGAATCACGTGGTGATGTTAGTTTCTTGATTTTACTGCATTTTATCAAATTATCGATGAAAAATGAACTTTAAAAAAAGAAAAATTGCATTTTTCAAGGGCAAAACCACTCTGTCTACTTAAAAACCTTTCTCCAAGATTATCGAAAAAAGATTTTCAAGTAGACAGGACGGTTTTTTCACGAGAAATTACAAGTAGAGAGTCCTTGTGAAACTACTAGTGAAGAGTCCAGTGTGATAAACAATCGTTTTGACATAGATGTGTCTTTTGGCTGGGGGTCAAGGAATTTTTCGCGGCACTTTTTTTTCATCACAAAAATGCAACGCTGCAGCCAGTAAACAAAATCATAGCAACATATCGGTAGCTATGAAGCAAGGTTTCCTAGAATACTGCAATAAATTACGTGCGATCGGAGAGTTCTTTTTTTTTAAATGTCAAAACATAAATTTCAACATGTCCCACAATTAATTTACAAGGATGAAGTTAACGGATGGGCACAGAAGATGCGTAATGAGTAAAAATGCAATTTTCCTCTTAAAAAAGTTCATTTTTCGTCGATAATTTGATAAAAATGCAGTAAAATCAAGAAACTAACATCACCACGTGATTCAGCGTAAAAAAATACTGAAATGTCATGTGTCACACTTAGGTACTTCGTACATGCACATTTTGACACAACCTTGCGGTTGCGCATCTTTGAGCGCGCACTGAGCGGGTTGCGCGCAACAAAAAAAATCGGTTGAGGGGTGAAATTTTCATGAAATTTCACGTGGAATCTGAATCTGCAATAAAAAATGGGGGGTCTCATTTGAAAAAACGAAGTTGGTGTGCGTTGCGCACGATTGCGCACGTGCGCAATGCGCACCGTGGTCATATTTGAGATCCTTGGGAAAAATCATGAAGATTCAAAAAAAAAATTTCTTTTTACCACCACCTGGACGATTTTAGCAGGGGGGGGGGGGAACGTTTTCGGGGACACCCTGTATAACCAATGTTTTGTAACTTGTTAGATATGCGACTGAAAAAATGTTTTATAACACGATGTTGTGTAACTTTTTTTCTGTTATATAGCAGGTTACATGTTACCCACAGGTTGTCGGTAAAGATCAAAGGAAGTTAGATAACTTGGTTGTATGACAAGTTGCAAGCTCGTCCACACATAACCCCCACTTTGTGACAACCCTTGCCCTCCTGATCAGTTGATGGAAAACTACCTTCCAGTGAGTGCTAAATCAATCTAGAGATATTCAAAGTCAGAACTGCTCATTCGAGCGAAATTCTTGAAACTCCCATCATCCCTGATTTCCCCACTAAGGGGATCTCTACCGTCTTCCAATAGAACCTCCATCAGGTGAGTTCCACTGTACCAATTGGAGCTTCCAGCTAAGGTCGCATCCAATAGAGTATTTTTGTACTTCCCGTGTTGACAAAACGCGAAACGTGAAAAAGAGCAGCTAGCGCGAGCACTCGTAGATGCTAACTTTCCACGTCATTTTTTTCAGATCTCCTGCGTGAAATCGTGAAAAGTGAACTCCTGTAGTGACGTTAACGTGACGCTTATAAGTTAAGCTGGCAAGGTTACTTTGGCGGATTTTTACTTCTTGTTTTTACTTTTGTTCCCCTTTTGGATAGGATATTATTTTTTTTCTTTTTCAAGTTCCTTTTTCAAGGTATTTTGATAAAAGTTATGGAAGAATGGATGGATCTTATGGCAGAGTCCATGAGTTGAGTCCATCTGGCAGAGTTCCTCCTCTGAGGAGGATGTTGAACAAGTAATTGATGATTATTTAAGTTTTCTGTTAGAAGAAGCACCCCATTTCAGAAATTATATGTTCGAGCGTTTTCTTCTTGTCAAACCCCAGGATATACCAAATCTGACTTGAGAATTTAACATAACTACTTAAACAATCTAGTACTCCCTTACAGACCAAATTTTCCGAAGGTTTTATTATTCAATAATATTTTTCGATTTCTTATAAATATTATAAGAAATCCCTACTATGTTATAGACATTATTTATGTTTTTTAAATTAGTACCTAATTATTTTTTTATTATTAATTTTTATTATAGATTTTATTTAATATTTATCAATAATCAACAGCATTGATAGTCAATAATCAATTGCTTATATATTGTTGTGGGTTTTGACGGTAAATTACCGATTTTAGGGCATGTTGCAGTCCTGGTTTTGGTAGACCTGAATGCAGACGATTTGTTGTTACTTTCCCGGTTTTATTGTTTTAGCTCTCAGTTTTTGATTTAAGTGAATTATTATATTGTGGGAATTTTAGAATAGTTGTCGTGTTTATTTTGTCTTTACCCGGTTGTAACATATATAGATACCAGTAAAATGAATAAAGAAGTATGATAGTACCTACCTAACAAATGATAGTAAAACCTATTGGAGAAAAATTGGAACCCATAGAAAATGAAACAATAATGAGAATTGAATTAAAATAACTTCAATATTAATGACGAAGTGGATAGGTAATGGTAGGTACAAACAAATAGTCATTTCTGTTCAAACTTAAACTTGCTGTTTTCTGTCTTGGGTAGTCCATGGAAGAAGAAAAACAACTCCATCTACTACGAGGTTATCCTCACGTAGCGCACCCTCGCGTAGACAACGGATTTTTCAAACGCCAAAAGTTGGCTTTTGGCGTCAAGGAACTTTTTGCGTGTGGGAGTAGAAACGTGTGAAACGAAACGGCAAGTACAAAAATACTCTAATATCTGCGCTCAGTTGGTTGACGGCGAGTTGATGAAATTACACAGGCAGCTGCGGCCAGCACAACCTCTTCCTCCGAAGCTATGATCACTACTGAATCTTCAAATGATTGAAAGTGTTGCATTCTTTATTACATAGGTGTAGACGCGTTTAGAGGGGACAGTTGTATAACTTAGTTGTACAACAAAGTTTTAAAACAAGCTATATAGCATGTTTCAAAACATTTGTTATACAATTTTGCTATTTGTTACCGTGTGGACGCGCCTTTAGACAGTTTTTAGCGTTTTTAGACTGTTGGCAATTCAAGGATAAAAGTTTTCTCAGCACTAAGGTTTACTTGTATGATTTTACAGGCCCCCATTGCAAACTATAAAATATCGAAATTTGGTTTCAACCTTCAAATTTTGATTAGGGTCCTGGAAAACCCTCGGTAACCATTTTGCTTCCGAGTCTACCAATACAATGTAACAGAATCTTTGTTTTCACTTTTCAAGGTTGAAAAAAAATTTTCTCCAAAATCAAAATTTCCTCTCGTGTTTTACGTTTCAGACCTTTCTGAACAATTTTGGTTCCGTGTCTGTCTGTCTGTGTGTCCGTGTGTGTGTCTGTCTGTCATGAAATCTTTGTCACAGCCATAACTTCTATATTTCGATGAAATTTTCAGGGATTGTGCGGGTTGGTGTGTAGGCAAAACCCTATGAAAATCATTGTCCCCAGACTGACAGTATCCACATGCGCAAACGTGTAGTTCCTTGTTACAGTCATAACTTCAACATTTCCCCATCTGATTTCGTTGAAATTTTCAGGAATTTTCAGATTTGGGGTGGAGATGGTCCCCTAAGGTATTTTGTGCGCATGCGCAAACGTGAAGTCCTTGTAACAGCCATAACTTCTACATTTTCCAACAATATTCAGAGATTGTGCGGGTTGATGTGTAGAGTCCCCTATGACTAGGTAGTGTAAGGTACTTAGTGATTGATGTTTTGAGATTAACTACTATGCATCAGATCAGCTATACAATCGGGTTATGTGCCACAACCACTTGGCAGAAGTTTTTATTAGGACGTCCCACAGTAAGACTTGGGCGTCCTTATGCGATCGATCTGGGGTAAAGTTGGACAACACTCAACAGAAAAAAAAATAACCACACAGTAATCCGTTTTAGACCATTCTGAATCCAAATCCGCGAAAAAAACCATAGGTGTATGTCTGTGTGTGTGTGTGTGTGTGTGTATGTATGTGTGTGTGTGTGTGTGTGTGTGTGTGTGTGTGTGTGTGTGTGTAACAAAATCTTGTGTACTCTGCACAGGCCTTAGTTCTCAACCGATTTTCCTGGTTCTTTTTTTGTTCGTCGCGGAAAACTATCTAGTTGTGCACTACGTCGCCGGAATTTCGAATTTTGCCTTTTAAGGGGAGGAAAGGGGGGGTAATGCTCGAAAAACGTGCGTTTTTGGGCATAATCTTGTGTACTCTGCCCAGGCCTTAGTTCTCAAACGATTTTCGTGGTTCTTTTTTCGTTTGACGCGGAATACTATCTAGTTGTGCACTACGGCGCCGGAATTTTGGATTTTGCTTTTTAAGAGGGGGAAAGGGGGGGTTAATGCTTAAAAAACGTGCGTTTGCGTGCATAATCTTGTAAACTCTGCCCAGGCCTCAATTTCCAACCGATTTGCTTGTTTCTTTTTTTGTTTGACTCAACTAACTTCCGAGTTGTACATGATTTTACCAGAGTACCAAAATTCGCAAGGGGAGGGGGTGAGTGGGGGGATAATATTCACAAAATATCCGATTTTTCAATATTTTGGTTCCTTTACTGCTTACTAATTGTATCCAAGCTTTGAAATTGAGGTAAAATTCTCATTATACCTCCGGATTTCCATGAATTATTCTCTGTACCACCATGGAACTAATAGTGGTGCCACCATGGTGCCAGGACATGATGCCATGATGCCATAAACCGCTTATTTCGTGTTTTTTTTTTTTTTTTTTTTTTTTTTTTTTGTGTTTCACCTTGAATACGGATGTGAACTTCGACGGACTGCCTACCAAAACTAATAGATGAAAGTTCAATGTTACGACGTATTTCCACTTTGGTGCCAGACCGGCACCATTGGAAGTGGATGGGGGGGGGGGACTCGAATTCGCATGTTGGGTGTCGTAGATCATGGATTTTAAAATTCTCTTCAGATTCGAGGCTCCCATGCCACTAGAAATGTTAAGGTGGATAATGGTGGGGGAGGGGGTCAGTATTTCTTGCCTAAAGTAATAAATAAATTACATCGAGTGAAACAGTTTTATCACTTAACAACTGGTTTAACTGATCTAATGCTTATCCAATGGGACGTCCCCTGGAATGCATGCATTACTAAACAATATGTTTACCAAGATAGTCTACGAAGGTAGCAAAAGCATTGTTTTCATTTCATGAATTATTTTCAAAATTAAAATGTCTACTCCCATTGATTTCATGTTTTAAATCTTCTTCTGCAATTTTGTTTCCGTGGGTGTCTGTTAAGCGGTCTGTGTCCAAAAATCGTTGTACTACATTTTTATAATAACGCAGCTACTCGTCGTTTGATCTGAGCTTAAACGGACCCCAGTGACCGTTTAACTTTAGTCTTAGTTTAGCTCTTATCTTAATTATAGTCAGTTTTTGAGATTCGTCAAATTTCTGAGATTATTTATGAGATTATGAGATGAATTTTCTGGTTAGTTGGTGGTAAGGTGGTTTTGTTGGTAGGTATTTGGAGATTGAGGTTTAGAATATCCACAATGCATCGGATCATCTATAAAACCGGTGTATGGTTCCGTGGAAGCTATGTGCCACTCCAACTTGGCAGAAGTTATTTATTTTGTAGTTATATGTGAAGAAGGAAGCAGTAAAAACCCAGTTCTCATCTGTCATTCCATTCACAGGTGAGCGCTTTCAGGGCAAAATGTGGCCCCTTTCTCAAGCCTAAAAACAATTTATGCAAAGACCTTTTTTTTTCTTTTTTTTTTTGTTTAAAAACTTGAAGCACACATAATTAATATTATATGATATGATAGCAGTTGCTAATGGTAACTGGTCAAAAATTTGTTGTTAACTTTTTTTACTTAATCAATCTCTCTCTTAATCTTCTCTTTTGTCAATAAGAAACAATCAAAAATTAAAAAAAGAGCACTCAAGTTAGAACTTAACAATATATCGAAACATCACACAGACACAACATCGAAGAAAAGAGAGACCGCACCTACCTATATTCAAAAAACTGCAGTAATACTTTAACTTCCATCACAAACTGTGATCCTCTATCTCTGGGAAGCCTAAAAACATTCCTCACTGGAAAAAACGCTGCAAATTATTACACAACGGTTTATTATTTTTATATAGATCACTCGTCTACAAAATCACCAACCATCCAATATGAAGAGAAAAATAAAAAATTAAAATAAAATCAAAAAATAAAAAAATCCAAAAAAAATCGAAAAAATCAAAAAAAAAAATCAAAATCACCAACCATCGATTGCATTTCGGTCAGCTCTAATTTGAACGGAGATTAGGCCTCTTTTGCGATTCACACTCGTGTTTTGATTTATATATATATATATATTTCAATATAAACCCTTAAATTTTCGTAGGGAGCAAACGGTTTGTCCTACAGAGCTCCGCGTGGTCTCAAAAAATTCTAAAAATTCTATAGAATCTTAATTTGAAGGAAAAACAATACCTTTATATCGAAATTTTTTGAGTTAGGGCGTTTTCAAAATTTCAAAATTGATTTTGGAACCCTTAGGAGTGACCTACATCAACCAAAAGCTTCGGGGCACAACTAGACCCCAAATGGAGCCTACATACCAAATTTCATCAAAATCGGTCAATGCTAAGTGGCAAAAGTGCCGCGTACGGCGTACGGCGGACGGACGGCCAAATTTTTATTCGATTTTTGGATTCTACGTACCTTGAAACGTAAACCATCAAATTTTGAGGGGGTGTTAAAATTTTTTTTTCTTGGTCGATTCCAAAGGTTCATTATTGAAAATAATAAACCAAAACCCGTTAGATAATCATTTCACACATCATTTTTGACTCGATAAATCCATAATCACCCAAAATTCTACTCAAACCATACAAAACAAAAAATTCTCAAAAACATACCTTCCTCCATTTTTATAAAAATCATTCTTTCCAATCACAGATAGCTGGCTGGATCCACAGTATTATTCGAAAAAAATCAACAATAAACAGTTATTTATTTTAGCTTATGATAATCAATCAACCTTGGCGGAGTTGGTAAATTTTGATTCCGAAATTTCTTCTGAATCGAGATCACTACTAGTCAAAGACTGGGGCGAAGTAAAATTTTAGAGTAAACTGAAAAATTTGAATAACAGTTCGATAAATTCACAAAAATGCAATAAAAGTTGAATCCCCTCTGAGGAATTGGGACTCCTCCCAAAGTAAGAAGGTCTTGCCTACCTAATTTACTGGAAGATACTCAAACAAGGTTAAATAAGGTCACTAATTAGGTAAATATTGAACCTTTTCATTGTATCTTTTAGGTAACTCCTTTTAGATTCAATAAAGACAATAAAGTCTTTAACCTCGTACTTGGCAAAAGTATCCCATGGGGATTCTTTCAAATGTTCCCCCCTAAAGTGTGTTTGGGCCCTCTAAAAACATGTTAAATTGGAAAAGCTTCTGAAATGTTGAAATTTGAACAGATTCTCAACACGTGTGGTATAGTTAGTGCCTACATATCCTACACTGCCAGGTCACCAATAAATGAGAATTTTTATTGAATAAAATGTATTTCTTTCTATTTCAAACAGGAAAAAGAATTCATAAAATAAAATAATGTAAGAATCGCTAGTAATAGTTACTACAATTACTATACCTTCTCACATGCTGCACTAATTAGATAAAGTAGTAAAGGTGAATGTACACCAATACAACTACGCAGTCTTAATCAAAGACGTAATGAGCTAATTGTCTCAATTTTTGGTAGGTAGGTACCTAGTTTTCCTGTGGGGATTTGCTTCAATTTTTCCATTAAATGTACCCTTGGCCCTCCAAAAACACGATAAAACTGAAAAAGCTTCTATAATGTTAAAATTTGAACAGAAAACGCGTATGGTATATTAGACGTTGCGAAGTACATGGTTAAAAGCTAGTAGCTTAAAAAGATGATTTTAATGATGGTTTTTCCCGTGGTATTAAACCCGATTATTATTTAATATTTGTAGTGCCTTTTTCTAGATTTTTTTACGTCAAATAAAAATTTGGAATAAAAATGAAAAATTCATTGTAAAGCCAAAGTTTTTTTGGATTTGATCGAATATGGTGGGCGTTCTTCGTACTCTCTGCATAAAAATCTTCGCCTCATTTTGCAAAATCATCTCAGTGGAACCGGCCTACTTAATTGACGTTTGAATATCACAGTCTAAATCCATTAATATTTCAAAAAAATACCACATGGTTATTACACTTGTTATTTATTATTTAGTCTAGGTATGTACTAGAGATTCCACAAAATAATACATCCTTTTTAAATTTCATGTGGGAAGAACGGGTAGGTAGGTACCTATGAGCTCACAACAAGCAAAATATTATGAACTTCAATTCTAGCCTGTAGATTTTTAGGTAAATACCAGTGAAGTTGGTTCGAATTTTGAATGAAATGGGTACCTAGTTCGAATTTGAATTATAGTACCTAGCTGTGGGTGGAGTCATGGAGGAAGACCTGGTGCTCGAGGCGAACATCGAGATAGCCGACGTATCTTCCGTGTGGTAGAAACTACACCCATAACCTGCTATCGCGGAACCTCACCATAACACATCAGCAGTATTTCTTTGTGAAAATAGTTAATATTTCTCGTAATTTCTCCACAAATTTGAAGTTTTTGTGTTGAATTTCAAGTTAGTGAATTGTTTCCGTAGAAATCTGAAGAATGTTCGGACCGTGGTAGACATTTGGGGCCGTCAAACAGTTGCCATGCGGAATCGGGATTAGGGGCATCAGTCCGTTCCCGTTATCTCGATCCTTCGTATTTAATCGAGTAGTGACCTTCCTCCAGCAGTAAGTAAAAACTCAGTATCCGCTATGCCGTTGCCCACTGCCCTCGAGAAAGTCGTAGGAAAACCCTGGACGGCTTGGGTTTCCCTAGCTGGTTCCAATTCGCCTTCTGACCCTCCCATACCGAAGAGAAATGGGGAAATTCTCAGCAGCGGCGGTAAGAGAAATCATCACAACATCAATAATGAAGTTGTCGATGTACATACAACCACCCATTCTAGAAGACTGAATAGGTCAGAGATGGCTATTTTCGGTGGATGTCCAGCATCGGAGAAATTAACGTTGATTCCGTGCAGTTATTGTGGAGATAAATTCAAATGTCCGGCGTTGGCTGAGCATATACGGCTGCGACACGGTGGTGCTAAGAAACCTCTGAAATTAGGAAGCCCTGACAAGAAAAAACCTCCCACTCACCTTAGAACGAAAGGCAAACATGGACGTTTCTCTAAAGATAAAGAAAAGCCTATCGAACCTATAGTGGTTGAGGAAGTAAGTGTGAAAACACCGGAATGGTCGAAAAATAAACCTGAAGCCGAGGGAAATCATCGAAACGAAAGAGAAATACCTGTTACGTCCGTAGTACCTCAGTTTATGCTTAAAAATTCTGGTTCGGAATCAGTCAAAGAAAGTCCGAAAAGCAGTAGGGAGTCTAAAGCTAAAATTAAGAAAGCGGGGGTTCTTGAACCGTCGTTACCTGTGATTACCGATGTTCCTCCACCCCTTGAAAAGTCGCCTGCTTCTCAAAAACGGGAATCGGGAGACACCGTCGAGCTTTCTCCCGGGAGAAGCAAAGACAAAACCAAAAGCGAAGTATTGATGAAAAAGGCCAAATTAGATCAATCTGTGAAAGTTGCGTCTCCCGAGGAACCTAAAATCCAAAGTGATACGAGTGTCATCACTGATACACCGCCCTTAGAACCTCCTAAACTTACCCAAGAAGTCAAACCCTCGGAACCTAAGAAGAAGAAAGGCCAAAAGTCGTCTACTATGAGAGGTGGTCGCGTTTATGACCCGGACAACCATTGTGGAGTGATTAGTAAAGAAAACTCTCGTCCTTGCACGCGGTCTCTTATTTGTAAATTACATTCCATAACTTTGAGGAAAGCCGTGAAAGGGCGGAGTAGGCCGTTCGACGTACTCCTCTCCACCCTTCAAAAAGAAAAGGAACAAGAAAGAAACAAAGTGTTGGACGTAGAAGTTAACACGCTCATGAATCACTCCAGTATTAAAATCAGCGCGGATTTGCTCGATGTGGAAGCTAAACCGATATCGCCCAAAGTCGAATCGAAATCGAACCTATCCGACGTTGGGAAACTGACTCTTCCTGTTTCCATCAAGAATCCAAATCTTTGGTCGCAGTTGCAAGCACCTCCAGAACCTATCGCGCCTCCAGTGATCGAGATTAGCAAGCCGCCCCAGAGTAGCTCTTCTCTGTTGAAGAAATCCGTTAGTAATTCCTTAATTTATAAAGTAATGAAAGAAGACAAAGTTAGACTTGAAAAACAAGCATCTTCTGTTCCTAAACCTGCGGCTGTGAACGGTTTCCACAAGGAAAAAGACATACCTTTCGAAGGGTTTTTACTTCCAGGGTACAGGAAATCGTCTGGGCTCCTCACGACTTCCTACAGTATTTCCAGGGTGCACTTCAAAGACGGTCAGAAATTCAGGTTGAACTCTTCGAGAGACTCGTACGATAAAAACTATCAAAGGAACGGATACTATCTTTATTTGAATAGCAGTAATAGTAAAAACGTGTCCGACGTTCTCAAAGATTCTTCCGTTCCTAACAACTTGCACAAATGTTACGATTTCCTCAAACTTCCCGATAAAAACGTCATCGCGTCCATGCCGAGCATCGCGACCCAGGTGAACCCCATCAAGGGCATCAAAACCAACGGGGATGTCTCCACTGTGACGAAACCTCTCAACCTGTTCGGTCCGATCAACGGTTCTTCCGTACTACCTCTGACCCTCATCCCTCAAACCAAGGATCGCAAATCCGACGGTTTCGTGAAACTTGGAGGAAACACCGTGGAAACTCCGAGAGCGGGGATCCTGTCAGGCGACCACGTCAGGCTCGACTCTCCTCGAACGCATTTCTTCACTCCATCCGGGCCGATATCCCTAGCTGTCGACCGCTCTGCTTCTGCCCAACTCTCGTGCAAGCAACTTCAGCCGAAACTCCAATATCTTCCCAACAGTTCACTTTCTACCTCCGGTATTGTTTATTTGCAGCGAACTCTCAAGACTGTCTACTAGTTGTTACTTAATTTCAGAACAAATGTTACTAATTTCTTTGCCCCGGACTCGAGTCATTTCACTCTTTAAACATAAGTTTAGTTTAGTTTTAGCTTTATGAAATTCTAGATAGTAAATAACTGTCGAACAGAACTTGATACCAGGGATTTCGCATGGTTTTGAGATCATCGGCTTGTCAGCAAAAATTGAGTTTCTGTAATGAGGAATTCCCATGAAATTTTCAAATTCTATTCGTTGAAGGGATTATTTAACGATATTTACCAACGAAATTAAGTAAATAGTTTTTTAGAGACCTTACTGAATTTGACATTTGAAATTCTCTCCAAACCAACTAGGGTAACATCAATCACAGGCATGCTTAAGACATCAATTTCAGAGTAACTCAATGAGGAATTTCACCGAATTCTGTTTGCATTTTTCCTGACCTGAATAGTTAATGGTGTGGGATAGATGAAAATCGGGTTAATTTTGGAAAATGGATGTTGGAAAATCAACCCGTTATTTTTGGGAGACATTCAAAATTTATGATTTCGAAAAATAACTGGGAAAACGGACCTTTCCAACATGAAGCAGAAACGCTCGATGATTGGCTGTTCTGATTGCCATCCCCTCCCCTTGTTGCCCGATAGAACGACGAAATCTTGCTTTTTCTATTTTTGTCTCTTCAGTTCTTCGATTTCGATCTTCACTGGTTTTGTGAAATGTTGCCTCTGAGGACTATACAAAGTGAGATTTCACAATCTCAGCGCTTCAAGTGGCCATACGTGAACTATTCCTGGATGACGTCATACTCCCGGTTTTTTTATAACGTTCATATTTTCTACACTGTTTTGTTGATTCGTAAATGAGGAAGTACGGGCTGAAAGTTTGCCGTAGGAGGTTTTTCGCGGTGCTGAATCCGATTTTGGGGTAAAAATAGGAAATTCCGACATGGTGAAATTCCTCATTCTCTCCAGACCAACTAGGATGACATCCGTCACAGACATGTTTAGACATCACTTTCTGAGTAACTCAATTGTCTGCTTTGTAACGTAACCAAAGTTTTTCAACTATTTTTCTCTCAAATAACATCTCTTTTTAACGTTTGGCTGCTTCTGGATCCTCTGAATCAGTTAATTCTATCTTCTAAGGACGCTCGACCCCTGTGACAGAAACAGAAAATTTTCAGGAGCCTCGGTAACAGTAAGACTTGAAAAAATTAGTAATAATAAGCTCATAGTTCAATCATTAAAAATGACAAGATTCAAGGAAAGACGGGTGAAAATCTGTGCCGTCCAGCTGCAGCATCATACCAGCTGAACTGAAGTTTTGATGACTGTTCGTAACCTTGTAAATACCTACTGACTCTAATGACATTGTCTCATGGACCTCTACAAACGTCAGTTTTACCTTCTTGAAAGGCTTATTATTTTGCTCCCAACTTGTGACTGTCTATTAACGGATCCTTGCCTGTCACTGTTGACATTACCCTGTTACACAGAAAGTGGCCAACAGTGTAACGAACAAATGTTCATCGCTGAGTTGACATGTACCCTACAACATAAACAGTTACTGTTGCAGATGATTTTGTACTAACTTGTTTAAGGAGCGTTTTTGCTGACAGTTTGACTGGTAAAAGAAAAGTAACTATTTCATGAGATTTTCTTATAACCAGCGTTCCCGTGTTCAAGTATACGAGTCCTGGAACACAAAATGGTGTCCTTTTTTGAGACTTTCGTAACTTTCATGTTCCCAACTCGTGGGAAGGGGAGGGGGGAATAGGTACGGTACCTATGGCAGTTGATTTATCAGACTCATGAGAATTCCTCATTTCGAGAAGTTGATTAAATTATTGCTGCCGTCGTCAAGTCAGCCCTCGCTTTGCATGGCGTCAACTAAGTTCCCGTATGAATTAGCCAACACCACCATAAGATCCTTATCCTTATCATAAATTATGGATTATTGGCTGGTTGTAGTTCAGTATCCACCTTGAAGTCTTCCAAGAAGTTTTTTCGTTTACCTCTTTCAATTCAGATTTCAATATCAGTTTCTTCTTTCTTGATTGGTGCTGTATGATGTAAAGAGTGTTCCAACATTCCAATTAACATGTCATAGACTACCTTGATTCATACCCATGCGAATTCCCTGTACAGTATTATTTGGCCACAGAACTTATCATCACCGAAGATGACTTCCTTGTATAAAACGAAACATACTATTTTTAAATTAAGTCCTTTGTGACTCTTCTTGAAATCCAAAGAAACCAACCTTAAATCAAATTTATTCCAAACGCGTATGTAGGGCATCTACTGAAAGTGAGCCGTTTCTGAATAAAACTCTCACCATAACCTGGAACTAGACAATTTCAACAGTGTTAAACATGATAGCCAACTCCTAACAGGCTGGTTAGTTGTATTTATGGGTGAACAAAAATTAAATGTCATCCAAAATTGTAAGTTTTAATATTCGAAAGTTGGATTGCCGTCGGGAATTGTATGGCATATGAAGACCCTGCAGCACCAACTTCAAAATTGTGCACCAACTTCAAAATTGTGGTACCACACCTGATCTAGTTGTGATGCGAGAAACTTCCAGAATACCTTCCTATTAGCACCTATAGGTCTACCATAGAAACTAGCATCCCTTTGGTGCATTCTCCTGTAGAAAGTGAAACTACTCATTATCATCATACAAGTCTCCGTGTATACAATATTTTTTCACAAAGTTCTGTTTAAAATGTCTCTCTCCTACTGCATCTCAAACAGGCGGATCAGAAACACAATTAATATCAATCGCAGTGCAGCCATCACACGATCATGACATTTTGCACTCCTCCAATATCCCAGTATGGAAGCTAGATTTGATCATTAGTTCACGGATCTGCCACCTAGGGCGCGCTACTCGGATGCTGAGCTTCTATGGCAGACTTATCAGTAGGTTTGGAAATGTCTCGCATCTCCTCTAGATCAGGCGAGTACATTCGAGTTTGAAACGAGTGTTGACTCATAAACAACAATGAGTTGGCTTGTTGTTGCTGCACTGCCTTCATATTACTAGGAATAGCACCATCGCGTGAAAGATCCCGATTTATTTTTGACCTAATTCATAACACCCAAAAACAAGGAGGTTGTGTCTCAGCCCACATTCCTGATGTAATTTCAAAGAAACTCATGAAGCCTGGTTCACATGAAGAACTCTTAGCATTATGGGATCTAATTGGTAAAAGGCTGTCCTCCAGAGTTGTTAAAATAGGAATTCCAATTCCCATTACCCATTCCAATTACTTTCGGAACAAAGTAATGGCCATTCCCATTACCCATTCCTGTAATGGGAATGGAATTTTCAATTACTTTTTCCAATTCCTTGTAATGGTAATGGTTTTTTCAATTCCCCATTACTCGTAGTTGGAGAAGTAATGGGTCCTTCCAATTACCCATTACAGGAAGAGTAATGGGTAATGGGGAAACCAATTCCCCATTACCACCATTCAATCAGTAAGTTGACCACCCTCCAATTCATAAGGGACCATCCTCCAATTCATAGGGGGCCATCCCTCTATCCATTTCGTTGGGGACCACCCTCAAATTCATAGGGGACCACCCTCAAATTCATAGGGGGCCATCCCACCATCCATTTCGTTGGGGACCATCCTCCAATTCATAGGGGACCACCCTCCAATTCATAAGGGGCCATCCCACCATCCATTTCGTTGGGGACCATCCTCCAATTCATAGGGGACCACCCTCAAATTCATAGGGGACCACCCTCCAATTCATAAGGGGCCATCCCACCATCCATTTCGTTGGGGACCACCCTCCAATTCATAGGGGACCACCTTAAAATTCATAGGGGACCACCCTCAAATTCATAGGGGACCATCCCACCATCCTAATCGTTGGGGACCATCCTGCAATTCATAGGGGACAGTTCCCAAATTCCTTGGGGACTACCCTACCAATCCATAAGGGACCATCCCAACATCCTAATCGTTGGGGACCATCCTACAATTCATTGCAGGATGGTTCCCAACGAAATGGATGGTGGGATGGTCCCCTATGAATTGGGAGTGTAGTCCCCAAGGAATTTGGGAATGGTCCCCTATCAATTGTGGGATGGTCCACAACGACTAGAATGGTGGGATGGTCCCTTATGATTTGGGAGGGTAGTCCCCAAGGAATTTGGGAATGGTCCCCTTTGAATTGTAGGATGGTCCCCGACGATTAGGATGGTGGGATGGTCCCCTATGAATTGGGAGGGAGGTCCCCAAGGAATTTGGGAATGGCCCCTATAAATTGGAAGATGGTCCCCGAAGAATAGGATTGTGGGATGGTCCCCTATGAGTTTGGAGGGAGGTCCCCAAGGAATTTGGGAATGGTCCCCTATTAATTGGAAGATGGTCCCCGAAGAATTGGATGGTGGGATGGTCCCCTATGAATTGGGAGGGAGGTCCCCAAGGAATTTGGGAATGGTCCCCTATAAATTGGAAGATGGTCCCCGAAGAATTGGATGGTAGGATGGTCCCCTATGAATTAGGAGCGAGGTCCCCAAGGAATTTGGGAATGGTCCCCTATAAATTGAAAGATGGTCCCCGAAGAATTGGATGGTGGGATGGTCCCCTATGAATTGGGAGGGAGGTCCCCAAGGAATTTGGGAAAGTCCCCAAGGAATTTGGGAAGGTCCCCTATGAATTGCAGAATGGTCCACAACGATTAGAATGGTGGGATGGTCCCTTATGATTTGGGAGGGAGGTCCCCAAGGAATTTGGGAATGGTCCCCTATAAATTGGAAGATGGTCCCTGAAGAATTGGATGGTGGGATGGTCCCCTATGAATTGGGAGGGAGGTCCCCAAGGAATTTGGGAATGGTCCCCTTTGAATTGTAGGATGGTCCCCGACGATTAGGATGGTGGGATGGTCCCTTATGAATTGGAGGGTGGTCAACTTACTGATTGAATGGTGATAATGGGGAATTGGTTTCCCCATTACCCATTACTCTTCCTTTAATGGGTAATTGGAAGGACCCATTACTTCTCCAACTACGAGTAATGGGGAATTGAAAAAACCATTACCATTACAAGGAATTGGAAAAAGTAATTGAAAATTCCATTCCCATTACAGGAGTGGGTAATGGGAATGGCCATTACTTTGGATTAAGGTGTCTCTCAATCCCCCAGTTATTGGTTTTATGTGTACATAATCATAATCACTTCACTCATTTCATTGCTTATAAGAAAAGTAATTTTGAAAAGTAATCATTACTCAAAGTAATCATTACTTTACAACTCTGCTGTCCTCCCACAACGTGCAACAGGGTTTGTAGAGCAAGAACTCTGCAGTATCCTTCCAATCAAAATTTATCTATAAATACTTGTTTCATGGCTTCAATATTTCTCATCTATAAGATAGTTCAAAAAAGCAAATGTCTTGGTGTGTTTGTGATTGTACTGTCATTTCTGTAACCCTGTTGGCTCATATTAAGTGGGTCTCAGTTGGTCGCCATTCCTTCCTCATTCCGGGTTAGTCTAATCTCTTAAGAACCGGCGCTCAAAGTTGTACTTGAATTTGGAATGCTCAAGGATTTTCGGAATTCATTAGTGCATCCACCTAGGGAATTGAAAAACTAAAAGATTGCCGCTAGGATCATCAAAATTGAACAATAATTGCCAGTTGCCAGCATAGTGACCCCCAGATGCTTACAGCTTAGAGCCTTTGGCTAAAAATCAAGAAACTTGGAACATGCTTTAGCCACGCTTTTTGGTGGAGTAGGGATGGGGTGGATACTAACTCCCCCATGACACATGTGTGCATCACCTTCCCTCCTGCATGACACTTTTCTGATAGTTAGTCCAAGGCTAAAGCATTTTCCATGCTAAAAGAGGAAAGCCCATTTATTCAGTCAGTGAATAAACGAGTTTCTCCCTTTTTCTCTGACAATTATTGTTCGTTCTAATGATTCCAGCTGCAATCTTTTAGTTTTTCAGTTCCCTAAGTAGATGCACTAATGCATTTCGAAAATCCTTGAAAATTTCCAATTTAGGAATAACTTTGAGCGCCGGTTTGTAAGAGATTATACTTACCTGGAACGAGGAAGAAACGGCGACTGACTGAGAGCCCCAACAACAATCTTCATCATTATGTACGCTTATTTTTTCCACCTTATTTCTGCAAGCTCCGCTCCATGTGAACCAGAGTTCATAATATCAGTTTTGATGATGTAACCATTGACATCTTCCCAATAATCCCTAACTATATTTTCTTCCTCAATTAAACATCACTAAGACATCTTGATGTGAGTCTGTGGTGTGATGTTCGGCAATTACTTGCGCGTATTATAAGAAATTAAGTTTCCATTGATGATATTATCTTATAGTTGATTTTTCTACATCTGAGGAGTTAATTTTCCTGTTTTATATTGAGGCTGATTATTTTTCTCCTAATGCTCGTTTTGTATTCAATACCTAACTGCCAATAATATAGTTAAGCTACTTAGATCTTCTGTTTCTGTCAGTTATGCAACAATAACTTTTTTTTTTTTTTTACAATGTTAGGCTACATCACTATGATTCCAAGACATCAATTTCCGTTTGTAATGTCTTGAGTAGTACGTCCGTAATATTTTGCAATTTGTGTTGTGCGTGTGTGAACAAATATGAGATCATTATATTTAAGAAGAACGAACAAAACTATCCAAACCTAGTCTTTGATTAGACATAACCTAGATTTTTTTCTCGTAAAACCCTGTTTCTACTGATCGTATTATTGTGAATTTTCGTGTGGTGTTGTGACAGTGATATCTGTTCAGATCGTAAGTAGGTAGGCACCTAGTATGTTATTTTTTAAATTGTTTCACGTAATGAATTTGAGCCGTGTTCTCTTTGGATTAAGATTACACTCCAAAGTATAGGTGCATTTTTTTAATCCGTATTTTTTTATTTTACTTATCTACTAAGGCTGTGATTTATATCTCAATTTTTCTCAATCGGGACTTTTGAACCCATTTTTCGGAGTTGAGCTCTGGTTAAATAGTAGAAATGAAAATTATCTCTCTAACTCAATACGAAGATACCAAAATTTGATTGGACGGAAAATTACCGTGTACCAATCGCATTTTGACGAACGTTTTGAAATAACCAGGATCAAAAATAACATTCCTACTTTTAAAATCTTGAACTGCAATTTTCATCTTGTGGTTCCATATTCTATCAGTTGACTCGGGTAGATCGTATTTTGGTACCACTCGTACCTATTTTCTATAAAACTTATTTTACTTTGTACAAGCATGATGCGCCAAAATCTGATTTGCCTTATGCCGACTTTGGACTCAACAGCCAGTAGTTGAATTAAAAATATATCCTTGTGGTGTTGACGTATGTTTGTTGGTTACGTATTTATTTCTTTTCCCCGATCCTGTAGATAATATTGATAGAGTGGTTTTTGTTCTACTCAAATTTCGATCAATGGAACTGAGGGAACATCCATCTGGAGCAAGCACGTGCCTATGCTAACCTCCGATCTCCGATTCAGAATTGGAACAATAGGAGATCGATTCCCGGTCGAGGGAAGTTAATTTTTGATGATTCAACATTGTGGCGCAGTCAGTAGGACCCGAATGGTCTCCTCAGCATTTTTCAGAGAAACAATAATTCATTAAGATTAGGTCATCAAAACAACTCCCTCCCAAGACACAAGTCGAGCCACCACCTATTCGTACAAATGTTGAGGTCAGCAGATCCCCCGCCCCGTCAATAAGGAACAAAAACTCCGAAGCCAGTCAAAAATAGCGCGTTCTCACTGGGTTGGAAAACACCGGCCAAAGCTGCATCTCACCTCCCTGACTAGGTAACGGAGTAGATTTCCTAACGGGGGGGGGGGGGGGGGATGTGATCAGCGACCTCTTCGCATTTCTGTCCATTCACTTCCTTAGCTCATGTGGTAGGAGCTCCGATTCAGAATCGGAATCATAGGAGATCAATCCCCGGTCGAGGGAAGTTAATTTTTAATGATTCACTCGCCTAATATTTACCACAGAAACTTGGCATCTGTGTGGCCCCCTAGGTGGCGAATCCGCGAACTATAACGATCGAGTCAACCTTCCATGGTGAAACCTTGACACAGAAATTGGAGCCATGAGAATGAAGTTCGTTTAGTGCCAGGAAATTTCAATTTCGGAAATGCACGAACTTCAATCTGCAGTAGGAGGGAAATCATGTCACTTTGAGGGGAGACATTCCCGAAAAATTATTGTACTTGATGATAATTAGTTCTATGTGCTCCAGAAGAATGCGCCAAAGAGATGCAAAGTTTCTATGGCAGACCTATAACCTAAAAAGTTTTGAATGGTGATTAAAAGAACACGTTTTGATGGACCCATGAGATCATAGCATCGCTTTCTGCCAACAAAACTTTCTTCCCAGCATAACACTGATTGGAATGTTTTTGTTTTTCATATATATCTTCATTATAGAGTATTCTTGGTACCTACCAGTTAAATATGTGATCTCAGCACATATTCGACCTCCAATGGGCGATCTCAAAGATCTGGATTCATCTTCCTTATCTCGTGTTTCATCCTCTTCGTATAAGGTGGCAGGCATTGTAAAACGTTGGATTTTCATTGTTGAAAAAAGGGTCAGAAGCACACTGCTGCTAATCATTAAAAAACGAGAATGAGAAATTATATTTTGAAGAAATATAAATGAGCAAATGGCTTGCAGTGGCGTCTACTCCAGGCAAACATAGCATACACTGTTTGCTTTACTAAAAATATGCAAAATAAATAATTAAATTTTTGTTGAGATTCTCCTATAGTTCTATTTTTTTGCAAGTTCTTAATATTTAGCAGATTTTGGACTTTTTAAAAATAAAATTTAGGTACTGTTTCATTGTAACCAAGGAAGTTAGATGAAATAGGAGAATGTAATGAATACGTATTTTGCCTGGCATACTAGCCCGCAACACACCAGAGAATGATTAATTGTGAATGATACGTGAACTAGCGCGGGGCCAGGCAATGCTAGGGAAACAGTTCAAAAAAAGGAATTTTACAGGACTGTTTTGGATGACAGGCGACAATCAGCGGATAGGCGGGGTGTCAGTGTGGGGTATAGTATTGCTCTACCCCCACTATAGCAGCATCAGCCAAGGCAAACAATTGAGGAGCTGTTTCATGGCCTTGAAAGCACAGAAAATTGGAAGATGAGCCATGGATACCAAGCCATCAGAAACACGAGCGTGAATCGCAAAAGAGGCCTAATCTCCGTTCAAATTTTAGCTGACCGAAATGCGTTCGATGTTTTTCTTCATGCTGGTTGGTGGCAACAATGGAACTCTCACCTCAAGATTGCATCCTGTCATAAAACTCTGGCGCTGGCCAAGATCACTTTCTAGCAGTTGCTGACTCACTACCATCTTGTAGGGATGAAATTTCAAATCATTTACCGATGGGGATTTAGACTGGCAGGGTGAAGACTAACGGAGCGGTTTGGGCTCTCTCAACATTTTCTGGCATGCGCTCTGTTCAGTTCCTACCCCTTTTTTAGCATTATTAGTCATCACCTTCTCTTATTTAGTTTCTATATTAGTTAGTTTTGATATTTGAATCACATTATTTGAGTGGATCGTTTCATGTGGTCCCAAGGGCGCCCACAACTCTACCTGTTGACATTCTCTGACACTATTTGCTGAAACTCCATATACGCTTCGTCAGAGCACAGTTTTGCATCAGGAACCCTGGGAGGTGACGTAATCAGTTTTCCTTGATCTTTGCGGTGTTCTTTGACTGCTTCACTTTAGGCATTATCTTTTACAGTAATTTTTTTCCCTTGGGTATTCCTGGTGTTGAACGTTTGTATTCTAGGGCCCCATTATAGGATTTGACTTGAAATTCCAGAATCTAAATACGGTCGTTACTATCAATACCATACAGCCTGAAGGTGTCACCACAACTAGTATGACCACTAGTAGGTAAGGCCTGTGTCACGTTACTCAATAGAGATACCTAGTATATATACCTATACTGATACCTATTAAATATAACTTTTACTATATGGGTCTGTTCTTACGTCACTATGTATTGGCGTTGCAACGTAACTGGGTTCCGTTTCCTGTAGGCGTTCTCTTCTTCTCAAGGAAAGAGAATTCCACTGAATACTTCAGATTCTTACAAGGAAATCCCTTATTGTCTCTTCTTGATAGGCTACTGCCTACCGTTTTTTGAAGTCCTTTTATTATGTGTGTTTCAGAGCTAGAATGGGTATCATCCCCCAGGACCCATTCATTTTCACCGGTACAGTGAAGGCTAACCTAGACCCACAAGGCAGCCACAGCGAGGCTGAACTCTGGAGCGTACTCATGAAAACGCGCCTGACCGAAGCCGTTAAAAGTGTTGGAGGGCTGGATGCTGTGATAAAATCAGATTCCTTCTCTGTCGGCCAAAATCAACTTCTTTGTCTTGCCAGGGCTGTACTTCACCATGCTAAGGTTGGTGTGGAGTTCTTATGGAAGAAGGCTAAACGGGTGCAAAAAAGGACACTTGCATTTGACCAATTTGTCCAACAGGATACAAAATAACTTATTTCTTAAACTGGCAAGGGACTATTGTTAACTTATTAATAGAAAAACTATAGGTTTAATACTGCCGTGCTAAGCCAGAAAGTCATATCTTGACTTCACCCAACTTTCGGGAAAACGACCTAATAGGTTTCGTAGCAAAATAACTCTTTCACGGGATTATTTTTCCTCTTTTTACCACAAGTAAAGGTGTTTCTTAATAGAAATTAGTAGCCAAATCGATTTCTGGAGTCAAAATTAAACTTTTTTGAGTGTAAATTGTCAAAAAATTATGATACGAGAATTACGCTCTAAGCGGAATGCTAAGCACATTCTAATTCCTGAAACTTTATAATTATCTTCAAATCTAGAAAACATTTCACCTTGATTTTGTCATCCTTCTTGGCTCAAAGTCAATCGTATTTCATATCTGTGTTCTGAGTGTAAGAAAAAACGGCTGAATCAATAAAAATAAACGTTTATTCGAGTAAAGTATGAAATTAAAGTAACCACTAAATTCTGAGTTTTCAGAGGCAAAAATTCGTAACATGCCGATTCAGAATGCAAGAAGTCATATCGTCGAAATACTAAGGCCGATTCCCGTATCAGTATCTGGATACTAGTTTTCTTCTTCCAAATCGCTCTGATACGACTAGTTTCTTTGGAGAATCAAGTTAACACGCCTTAACGCGAAAATCGGGTGGCTTGTTTGAGGCATTTCTGGTAGAGATACAACTCTAGAACTTCGAAAATCGATCCCCAAAACCCCTGGGTACCAATAACTCAATTTGGTCAAATTTTCACGTTAAACTTTCTGGCTTAGCACAACAGAATAGATACTTTATATGAAGAAAACTTTTGAAACACATATCTCAAAATAATATTCATTTTAACGCCCTGGTTGATAATAGGAGAGTCTAGCCCCCAGAAAGTGTTATTGGGTTTCAGCGCTACCTACTGCCACTTCAGTGAACTACCATCCTTATCAGCTCGATGTGAGCGTGGTCAAGCGGCATTTCTGAAAAGTAGGCTTACCTCGGTTTTACCGCTCATTTCTAAGTTTGGTGGCTCTGCTTTCCTGCCATTTTAAATTGTGAGGAAAAGGAACTACCTCTGATAGACTCGGAAGCAATGTATGGAAGTATATCATGTTCACTCATTTATTAAATGGAATATTAGTTATACAATTATTATAGGCTTATTGAGTTCACCACTAGTGCATTCAAATCAATTGTAAAACTCAAAAATAAATTTTCTCGAGTCGACTAAGTGAAAGTTGTCCATGTACATCGCTACATTGTAATCTTGGGATAACTGCAAGTTACAGGAGCGACGGTAATGCAGTCGCGAGCGTGATCACCTGATTAGATATCAGAAATGGTAGTTCGTTGAAGTGGCGGTAGGTAGCGCTGAAACCCGACAACACTTTCTGGGGGCTAGACTCTCCTGTTGATAATATCCCCCTTTAAACAAGGGTCTTTGAAAAATGTCTTCATTGTTTCAGTCGATAACCATCTTACTTCGGCGATTCCTCCCCGACCTCCAAGAAGAATGGCGATTCCTCCCTGCCAAACTGATTGCCCTTCCTCCCGGTTACTCAATTCCTCCCCCTGTGCAATCCTCCCTTTATTCAATTCCTCCCCACCCAGGTATAGGACAGTCTCAAAAAACCACTATGTACTAACGACTAGTTCGTTTATTGCATGTACAATAGGGTGTCCCTTATTCTATGACTTTTGTTATTTGAAGTTTTTACCCCCTCATTTTGTTCCATTGGGTACCAAAGTACCCCACAAAAAATTGGCCACCCTCGGACAGCGCTAACACATGCCGCACAAACCACAAAAAGCCAGCTTATTACGAAAACGCCAACATTTCCTGCGTCTCGTTTTCTCCGACTGAATCCAACTTTTTACACGTGTTTTGAGAAGGTCTGCTGAAGCATCCAATCCTTCGGTCCGTTTTCCTCATCTAATTGAGTTCAAATTTTTACCAGAGCTCCAGCAGACCTTCTCAAACAACGTGTAAAAAGTTGGAATGTAGATTTCAGTTTGAAAAGCAATTGAGCATCGGGACGAATTGATGAATCTCGGCTTAATGAACTGTTTCCCATCGGGAGGAATCGCCATCTCCCTCAGACTGTTATGTCCAACTTTCAGTTTTACGGGGAGGAATCGCCTGTTGCCCATCTACTTATAACAATCCTGTAAGCATAACTCAGAGTTCACGCAGAAACCCGTCAAATTTTCAGGTGATGTGCATTGATGAAGCAACAGCAAATTTAGATGAGGAGACGGATAGGATCATCCAACAAACGATCAGAACTTGCTTTAAACATTGCACTGTGTTCACAATCGCCCACAGAGTTAGAACGGTCATCGACAGCGACCGGTGAGTCTCTTCAATTTTATTTGAAATAAGTAAATGATAGCATTTCCCAGTCAAATTTAGTTTTTCCGACCACGTTCAGTGTAATCCGTCGAGGTGAATTGTAGGGTAGAAGGAGTCTAGGGAGTGGAATTCACCTCAAGGTGGATCCCATAAAAAAAGGAACGGGTAGTTGCAATAATGAAGATTTTTAAAAAAATCGATCAAAAAGTACACAAAAGAATTTTTATAATTACTTGTTGGGAGTTGATTAAACTGAGTAATCGGGATTCACAGTTCAACTTGAACACGGCTCAATACTTGACTCAAACCCGCTGAAAAGTCGATCAATCTGAAATCTTTCCATCCCTAACCATCCGCACTGAACGTGTTAACAATGTGAATCTGTTGGAATGTCAAACGACCACAGACTTTATTATTTGTTCTATTGTCATACCTGGTCGTCTTGTTCCCACTAGTCATCATTGTTATCAAGTCTATATCTTCTCCCTTTCAAATGGTTTTCCCAAGTGCTTATGGGCCCAGTAGGTAACATAATCTGAGAAAACCTTTGGATTTGGAACCCGCTCTGATCTTCTGGTTGGTTCAGCCTCATCAATGCCACTGTCTTAGATGAGTCCGTCATCCCAACCCAAAAAATCCTCATCGTCGCTGCTATGTGGCAGTGGGACTAATGAAAAATCAACCTCGGAGTTGACAGTTCTTCCTCTTTAATCTCGCTGTCTTGACTCACTGCTTCATCTTGAATTGAGCTCTCCTGGGGATCATTCAGAACTATTGAGTTTCTCTCTTTATTCTTGATGGACTCCTGAGTTTGATTGCTGTTTTCTACAAAAACAACATCACGGCTTATGACAGCGCTTTTGCTGGATGGATCAATAAATTTGTAGGCTTTATAGTCTTCTGGATATCCAACAAAAATAAGTTTCGATGATTTCGCATCTAATTTTTTCCGTTTCTGTGTTGGGACTTGTACCCAGGCTTCACAGCCAAAAATGCGTAAGTTGGAGAGATCAGACGGTTTACCTGTCCATAACTCAAACGGCGTTTTGCTGTTCAACGCACGAAATGGCGAGCGATTTACAAGATATGCTGCCGTTGAGACGGCAAAACCCCAATACTCCTTCCCCAGTGCAGCATCAACCAACATAGATCTCGCTTTTTCAACTAGGGTTTTTTGAACCCTTTCAACCCGACCATTTTAGGCTGGTATAAAACAGGAGTGTCTAGCCCCCAGAAAGTGTTGTCGGGTTTCAGCGCTACCTACAACAAACTACCATTTCTGATATCTTATCAGGTGATCACGCTCACGACCGCATTATCGTCGCTCCTCTAACTTGCAGTTATCCCAAGATTACAATTTAGCAATGTACATGGACAACTTTCACTTAGTTGACTCGAGAAAATTTATAATAACATTAAATTTTATTATATAAAAAAGTGGCGGTAGGTAGCATTGTAATCTTGGGATAACTGCACATTGTAATCTTGGGATAACTGCAAGTTAGAGGAGCAACGATAATGCGGTTGCGAGCGTGATCACCTGATAAGATATCAGAAATGGTAGTTTGTTGAAACCCGACAACACTTTCTGGGGGCTAGACTCTCCTGTGTAAAACGCGTAGATTTTTTATGAATAACACCTTTGGTTTTAAAATAACTGTCGAGCTGGGAATTACAAAATTCGGTGCCATTATCGCTTCTAAAAATTTTCAATTTTTGTCCAGTTTGATTTTCAACCAATGCACAATATTCCTTAATCTTGTCAGGGACCTGGCTCTTCTCCTTTAACGAGTAAACATGAACATAGCGTGAATTATCATCAAGACACGTTAGCATGTATTTAGCGCCGTTATACAAGCTCTATTTTCGTGATCCGTTTTATTCAATTTACTTCTCCCTTTCAAATGGTTTTCCCAAGTGAATCAAATCAAGACAAGCCAAATTTGGTACCCGTACGTCTAACTGGGAAATGCTAATCCTCCTTGTACCTTGCTCATGTTACCTTGAAGTATCTTAAAATGGATTCAATTTTCAAACCTTCCTTGTATTACAGAGTGATAGTGTTGGGGGACGGGAAGATATTGGAATTCGACACACCTAACGCTCTGTTGCAGAGAACTGACTCGTACTTTTACGCTTTAGCTAATGAAGGTTACCAATAAACTGGCTCAACATTAAGAGTGATACTAGTAATAATGCAACTGTTGATACTAACGGTAAGGAAAGACTGTTTTTCGAAATCGGATTTTCTTTATCGCAAAGAACAATATTATTTTTCAAATAGTGAAACTACTAACCAAAACAAAAACGTTACTTGTAGTCTCTATTACCAACGTATAAATTGCTAAGCCTTATTCGCTCAAAAGCTGTTGTAGATATTGAATGGAATTGAAAACTACGGTGCGGACATACCAGTCAAACAAATTGGTACATCTGGAACAAAATTTCGATGGTTCCTTTCACCACAAAGTATTTATTGCCTTACTCTAAATGATGATGTTGTGTGCGGACATCGCTGTCACTCTCGAAGGGTGGGAGTCTTGGAGGAAGAAGTCACTCACTGCTGCTGAGATGTGGAAGCGATGTGGACCTGGGGGGTGGGGGTGACTGTGAAGGGGTGATGTCAAGGTCATTTTTGGTGCACCCCTTAACCAATATTATAGTTTTTTCCTTGTTCGTTTGTTGTTTCTTGTTAAAATTATCCTAGAGGACCCAGTTGATGGGATCTAACCAACCAACACTGAAAATACAATAATATTGCTTAACCGACATAACCAAGAATGACTCCATCATCCCGGTCACAGGGCCGCCCTCCACCCCAGCTCCACATTGCTACCACTTCCTCCAACCTCCATGTCTCAGCAGTAGCTGGTTGATTTCCCTTTCTGAGACTCCCTCCCTTCAATAGTGACAATATTGCCCGTCCACAATATCAAGAATACCTACTCTAAAATTTTGACATGTATGAAAAGTACGTAGGTACTTCCCATTTTGGTTTATTATTTTCAATAATGAATCTTTGGAATCGACCAAGAAAAAAATTTTAACCCCCTCAGACTTAGTTGATTCAAGGAACGTAGAATCCAAAAATCCAATTAAAATGTTGCCGTCCGTACGCCACACGCGTCACTTTCCTTAGTTACCATGGACAAATGTTGATGAACTTTGTTATGTGGGCTCCATTTGGGGTCTAGTTGTGCCCCGAAGCTTCTGGTTGACTTCAGTCACTTCTAAGGGGTGAAAAATAGGGATTGTGTTTTTTCAAAAGCGCCCTAGCTCGAAAACTGTCGAAATAAAGGTATTGTTTTTTCATAAATTCAAAATAATATTGAATTTTTAGAATCGAATGAAACCACCCAGAGCTCTGTAGGACAAACCGTTCGCTCCCTATGAGAACTTGAGGGTTGGACTTGAGTGTGAATCGCAAAAGAGACCTAATCGATGTTCGTTTCTTCGAGTTGTACTCAGTTTTGCGTCCTTAGCAACCAGTAATCAAATCCCAATGGAGGCACCCGCAACTCTTCATTTCTGGTGGGACCGGATAGCCATGCTCGTTCGCCGACACGTTTCTGGGTCCGAGACACGAACTGATCCTTGCAGGAAGATCACAGGGTTCAAATATCAGGTGCTGAGCGCGTTTTTTTTTACCGTTCGCTTTTCGCCGCCATCTCTTCCCAACCCAGCGCGGTGAGTCCAATGGGAAGCCATGAACGGAATCATCAGAACAAATTCTGATCTTCCCTTTGGAAGACAGCTGATGACGCCAGGAATGGCATACAGACGAAAATCCAACCTGAAATGTTTGTTTACTTTACTTTACTTTTTACTCTTTATTTATTCAAATCAATCTTTATTGTGAAGCAAAAATATGTTTGGTAGGTAGTAACAACGGCAAAGCTGCGTTCTTTTCAGGCGAGTGATCTATACAGAATAATAATAAGCCCTTTTGTAATAATTTGCGGAGTTTTAAACAATTAATTGTGATCTGACTAATGATTGAAGCAACATGTAAATGATCTCGAGTTGAAATTTCAATTTTATCAAACTAGGGAGTCTTGGTTGGTGAATCTGAAAACTTTCTCAATTATCTGAATTTTATTAATTTCTTTGGATTTTGTTAGCGAAACCAAACATTTTTGGAAGGTCTTATTGTCGCTCGGAACATAACCAAAGATTTGTTTTGAACTCGTCTTTGATGTACCAGTTTCGGGATAATGTGCCTGTTTTTTTGGATTCCTATTTTTTAATGGAAGTTGACGAGTATTAATCTACGATAAGTTCCAAAGATAGAATAGTATAATTTTTCCCCCCTAAAGAGCTTTCCTAATACTATTGAATTATCTTATGTCTTGACAATTCGTTTGAACGATTATTATAAACGAAAGAATTTTCGAAGTCCGCTCATTAGGTTTACATGTGCTGATAAGTTTCAGGGTCGTTCTGTATCGTTTTTATGAAATTTGAACGAGCACTCTATTCCATTATTGATTAAACGTTGTGTTGAAGCTTTTTTAATCAGTGACGGATCCAGGAAGAGGGGCTACACTCAAGTTGGTTCCTACTAAAGGTCTGCCACAGAAATTCTGCATCCCTTTGGTTTGGCACATTATTCTAGAGAAGATAGAACTACTACTTATCTCTTATAATCATGCAAATTCCAGTGCATACTATTTTTTTTTTTAAATCACACCATGTCCCTCCAACTGCAGCTTGAAATTCAATTCTTGATCAGAAACACATTTGCAGTGCATCCACCACACGAACATGAAATTTCCCACTGCTTCAATTTCCCTGTAAATGTTTCACTGTGGAAGGTAGACTCGATAGTTAGTTTGCAGATCCGCCACGTAGGGAGCGCCACGCGGATGCAGAGTTTCAATAATATACCTGTAGATAGTTTTAGTTATTTCTCCTGTCACCTTTACATATGAGTCCTGTTACCATACGTAATAGTAGGTTCTTTCCAATTCGAAATATCTGTGTAAGTTAGTACTGAGAGGAGGAGGGGGATGGGGAAGGCTTTAGTTTTTAGCTAGACAGACTCTGGGACAGCTTGATACGACGTAGTAATAAAATGTAGTAGTAAAAAAATAAAATGTAGTAATAAAAACTCAAAAAATGTATACAAATCTGGACACACTTCTTTATTAGACAATTATTTAATATTCACTACACCCAGGAGGTTGCTAAGGTTAATGAACTTTGCATGATCAACCTGTTTTATTACATTGTAATATCATGTACTGACTCCAAATGACAAGAAAGTAAACAAATAGTGAGGAGATCCCTTTCATATTGGTGGGATTGATGTACTTGGGGAGCACATTGATATGTATCAAAGTGCTCCACCATCGAGTGTATCAATAGGGAATACTTACCACGAAGTAAAGTCACGCCAATTTCAATATTTGAGAAGAGAACAAATAGGCGGAGGAGTAGTCACTCACCCAGGCTGGTGGGTCAATGCCAATTTGGAGGCTCTGAGATTCATAAATATGAAACTTCGTTAGTCCATCAGCAGCTTCGCTTCAATTGAGATCCACAGGGTTCTTAACTGATTCAACTTTTGGTTGGTTGAAATTGACAAATTCCTTTGATACCTTTGATTCTTTTGATGGTCGTGTGATACCGTACAGTCATGGAATAAGTAACAGGAAGGTTCACTCAATGTTGCAAAAGTTTGTAAAAAATTGATCTAGCAATTCCAGAAATTTTAATCAAAGACGACAACGTCTTGCTTTTTTTTCTAGTTTTAAAACTCATAATAGTTATTATTGGCAAAGGTTCCCTTAATTGGGAGTAACCTTGAGTTGCACACTAGTAGATTATGAGAGTCCAACAATCCTTGTCGGGTTTCAGCGCTACCATAGTGCACAACTAGATAGTTTTCCGCGTCGAATAAAAAAGAACCACGAAAATTGGTTGGAAATTGAGGCCTGGGCAGAGTACACAAGATTATGCCCAAAAACGTACGTTTTTTGAGCATTAGCATCTTGCTTTGAAACGGATCATGCTTTGAAAGTACCTACGTAAGTATGGAGGTTTTCAAAACTGGATCCCCACCTCACACACACACTCACACGCAACCCCCCCCCCCGCCCCCCTTCCGATATCTGGATCCGCCACTGTTGAAATGCGTTCATACCTGATAAGTACCTAAGAACCGTGTATACTTTTTTGGACTACGCTTGTCCTTCATTTATACTCATTGGCAAATTTAGTTGAATGTATCGGTATAGCCATAACGCCTTGTAACAAGGATTTATTGTGATTTAGTTTTAATGATGTATTTTAATCGTTTTGAGGAAATAAAATTTTGTATGGGATAAAATGAGTCTTCTGTATTCCTGACTCCTAGGTGTCTAAAAACGGAGTTGAGAAGAACGTTGTCTATTTCCACGAAAATAATGAATTACAAGTTAAATCGGTTTCGACGGTTAGGTCATCATCAGTAACAAACAATAACTGTTTACCTAACCGTCGAAATCGATTTAACTTGTAACTCATTATTTTTGTGGAAATAGACAACGTTCTTCTCAACTCCGGTTTTATTAAAATGGTTTTCCACAATCTTATCGCGAGTGATGTTATTCGTCCTAGGTGTCTTATTGTTCTTAGTCTTAGGGTGAGGATGACATGAATTTTTTTTTCCTTTTATTTGGTATAGGCATACAGCCATTCAACCAGACAATTTACAAATTGTGTATAAACATGTAAAATTCAAAATAAATTTAGTTAAATTACAAATTTAGGTTAATTTTTGTAAGGAAATTGTACATTTCATCGTAAATTATTTCGTCATTTTTGCATGTCAATGAGCTAAAATTGAAAGGTTGGTCCTCTTGAGTAGAAATTACTGAGAAGAACTCCAATCTTGCTGAAACGTAAGTGGGGCAGATAAGAAATATGTGTTCTAGCGTTTCTTCCTCTGGGCATGACCGGTATCCTCTTGATGGCGCTTTTCCAATCACATACAGGTACTTTCTCGTGAGGCAGTGTCCTGATCTCAGACGAGAAATAGTTTTTACGTACTTTTTGGGTTTCGAACCTCCAAGTTTTGAAAACCATGGATATTTCTTTACTTTATGGAACATGTATACGTAATTTCTACCAGAGGGATATGAGATGTGGAAATTCTGCCACTCGTCCATGTGTCTTCTCTTGATGACAGGGTATAAATCTGTATATGGAAACATGTTTTCCGGATCGCCTAATGGGAGAAGAGTTGCTTCCTTTGCCATGGCGTCAACGGTTTCGTTACCCGGCACCCCGATATGCGCTCTAACTCACAAAAAGTGGACTCGAATGCCTCTGGTCCTGCACTCTGATACCTTTTGACGGATGTTCCTTTCGAATTTGGTCATTTTGGAGATCGTGTCAATGCTTTTCAATCTGGTTAATGCGCTCTGGGACATGCATTCATCTGATACTCTGATACATCAGTACATACTGATAGCTTAAGGCCATGGGGGATGACAAGTGTGCGAGTGAGAGGGAAGATGCCAATAGTTATTGACACTTACCTCAGCTGTCAGTTGACCGATTTCAAAATTTCAAAGTGATCTGAGATCATCTCAATCAGATAAATGAAGCTGTTATTGCCGATTTTGCGAGAAAATTTCAATTTATTAACATTTTCTTGTTTTCTAGGAATTAATCAAATATTTGTCAAAACCATGTCCAGCCCGTATGTAGGTGTACTTATCAATATAAGCGTTTGCAATCATGAGCTAATGAAAATATTGACTAGCAGAAGCGGCTGTTGGTTTTTAATTGAAAAATCACTCAATTAGGCAAGTAGCAAGGGGTGATTCAGCAAAGAAAGGACTGGGAAGAATGTTGGGTCCTAAGTGGGTACCCAGGTAGACAGGTAGAATTACTTCCAAGACTTGCTTGCCAAAGAACCAGAGAAAACCCACACTTCCTACTAGTATGAAATGTTGCTCTGTAGTAGAAGAAGCTCAAAGGCGCTTTGTCCAAAAACGGGGGTTTGAGAAAAACACAAAAGAAGTTTTCACCAGTGCACAATTCCTAAAATAATGGCTTATTACACTAAACTCTTAAATTCCTTCAAAAAATGTTCATGCTATAATCTTCAAGATGGACAATATAAGTTTTGTTGAATTTGAGTTTTTCTGAAATATTAAAAAAATTGATAATGTGCTTTGTGCTTTAAGGTATCGATACTTTGTATAACAAATATCATAAGGTACTTGAGTGTGAGGACTTAAGTGAAGGTTTCCAGGGGTTCAGTGTACAGAAGAGGCTGGAAAACCGCAAAATGTCTAAGGAAAATGGAAAACTTTCGTTTGCTGAGTCTATCAAAAATGGTGGACCACCCCTTTCTGTCTCCGTTATTTGTGAGAAATCAAAAACAAATTGTCAAAGTATTTCCCTTTTTTCGTAAAGAATTCAAGTATCACATTTTCGAGCGTCGCGCCTGCGCGCAAACGCGTTCGCAGATTCGAATTCTAGTTGGAATTTCAAGAATGCTTGAACCCGCACTTGAAATTTCTAAGGGGTGAAAAATAGGGGTTATAATTTTCAAAACGCCCAAGTTCGATATTGTCAATATTGCATTTTCACCAATTTAAAATCGAATTAATTTTTAGAATCGAATGAGACCATCCAGAGCTCTGTAGATCAAATCGATCGCACTTTTCACAATGTACTGATTATGAAACAGCCATGTTCTTTGCAGGCTGGTGTTCTACTTCGTATTTATCTCTTTTGACTTTAATTTCTACATTTTTTACTTTGTATTAATTATTTGTCTTAATTATTTGTACAAATTTGGAATTTGTACGAATTATTTGTATTAATTTGTGCAAATTCCAGTACGAATTTGTACGAATTAGTATTTGTACGAGTTAGTATTAAATACTAACAAATTAAATTAAATACTTGTACAAATTTTGTACAAAACAGTACAAATTTTTACAATTAAATGAATTTTGTACAATTATACAATTTGAATAAATTAATGAATTTTGTGCAATTATACAATTTGTACAGTTAGTATTTGTACGAATTAGTACGAAACAGTACGAATTATTTGTATCAATTATTTGGACGAAATTTGGTTTCCAGCAGGTTCTAACCGGCTAGTACTTTGTATTAATTATTTTATTTCGTTTCCCGTAAATGAAAGTAAATTTTGGATGAATTCAACACATGAAAACTTCATTTTTACACATGTAATTCATAGCGGACCATCCTGCAATTTATAATGGGGCATCATCCAATTCGTTGGGGATCTCCAATTTATAAGGGGATCATCTTCCCAGTTATAGGAGACCATCCTCTAATTCACAGGGGGCATCATCTAATTCATTCTACTAGTCCAACCATGAACACCTATTACAAGGTTTAGGTACCTACCTTCATAAATTGATTTTCCTACATGGGAATAGAACATTTTTTTTTCCAAGTAAAAAATTTATAAATTATGTAAGTCAAGAAAGGTTTAATTCAAAATGAAAAAGTCGTAACTAATACTGTAATACCATATAATAAAGTATGAAATCCATAAAAAAAACTACTCGTAGGTTTTAACGCCGGGCATAAGAGATTCCTCCATGGCCTGCATGATGGCCTGTGCTCTCATATCAGCGCTTATCAATAAACCTACATCTAGTCGGCTTGGTTCCTGCGGGAGAGGGGAGGTGCACTTACGTTTTCGCTTCGGCCTCAAATCTCTTCTCAATGTAAATAAACCGAAAAAACTGATTTTCCTCGAAAAATTCTTTCTCGCGATTCTCGTAATTAATTTCATTCCCTCGGGCGTCGCGTCTTGATCACCTTGTAATTAGGTGTTTAGTCATTAGTTCCCTGTAGATTTTACTGTACTAGTATCAAGTGCCAGTTTTCTTTGATCGTTTACTCTCGAGTTCAGGGGTTTGGATTCTTCTTTGCTCTTGAGGGTTTTGTTGATTTTAGGGAGTTACATTCCGAAGAAGTGCCGTAATTACCACCCCTATTTCGGGCCTAAAACGATCAGGCAGTGCGGTTAATTATCATTTCGCCTACGGTACGTGAGTTTTGTGCTTGTGATTGAACAGTGCATCGGAAACATACGGGTACGTCCAGCTCCGAGCGCTTTACGCGCGGTGAAGGTTGATCATCAGGATCACAGCTGTCATCCATCGTTCACCAATGTCATGAGGTTGGGTATGTACCTACCAAGGAAGAAATTAATAACTCTAATTTTTATGGAAAAAATGTATAGAAATTAATATTTTGAGGAGAAGAATTCATGCCACGACTTCTTGTGCGCCTGGGTAGGAAAAACTGTTTATTGCTATTTTTAATCTAAGATAGACCTCATTCTGAGAATTTTGGCACCAACCACGACCTTCTAGTGTGTGTGAATCTTTTCCTATGAATTTTTTCGACCTTTTATGACGTCACAGTGGGCTGGGGGGTCCCGCCCAGGCGAAAGGGTCGCGTGACGTCATGAACGGTCGAAACTTTGAAAAATCATAGAAACAGATCTACTCACGCTCGAAGGTCGCGGTTGGTACCAAAATTCTCAGGATGTAGTCTAGTTTAGATTTAAAATCTTAAAAAAAATCAAGGCACACCCCCCATTGAATTGCATTTGAATAATACTATAAATTTAGATGAATAATTATTGAAGATAGGGTGCAAATAGCAGACGCCATGAGCTGACTCCATTTTGTTTTTTTGAAGTTCCGTTCATCATTTAAAGATAATAAAATTCAATCATTGGTCATTTTGATGTGACGTAGACTATCGATATGCTCCAAAATAATCAATAGGGTGTGCGCCTTGGTAGGTAAAACTGTTTATTGTTATTTTTGATCTAAGGTAGACCTCATTCTGAGAATTTTGGCACCAACCACGACCTTCTAGCGTGTGTAAATATTTTCCTATGAATTTTTAAAGTTTCGACCGTTTATGACGTCACAGTCGGCTGGGGGGTCCCGCCCAGGCGAGAGGGGCGCGTGACGTCATAAACGGTCGAAACTTTGAAAAATCATAGAAACCGATCTACTCACGCTAGAAGGTCGAGGATGGTACCAAAATTCCCAGGATGTAGTCTACTTTCGATTAAAAATCTAAAAAAAATCAAGGCGCACACCCCATTAAATCTGCCTCCTTCGAATGTTAGCTATTTTGGAACTCTTCCCTCAGTTTGTTCAATGCCTAGTTAACTGTTTCATTTTCCCCGAAATTTTGATTAAATCCTAATCAGCAGGTACCTAATGCATGATACTTCCTACAATCCAATTCATAGGGATTTCATACTTTGATTATTATAATATTTTACGTTTTAGTAAATCTTTTTCACTTTGAATTAAATCTTTTTTGACTTTCATTTATACATTTAGGTTCATTATTTTGAATAATGATCCTTTGGAATCGATCAAGAAAAAAAGAGCTCCATGAGGTCTAGTTGTGCCCCGAAGCTTTTGGTTATGTCAGTCACTTCCAAGGGTTGAAATTTTGAAGACGCCCCAGCTCAAAAACTTTTGATGTAAATATATTGTTTTTTCGTCAATTTAAAATAGTATTAAATTTTTAGAATCGAATGAGACCACGCGGAGCTCTGTAGGACAAACCGTTCGCTCCCTACGAGAACTTGAGCCTAATCTCCGTTGAAATTACCGCTGTTCGTTTCTTCGAGTGATTCCTTAGCGACCATTAATCAAATTTCCTATTGAAGGCACCCACAACTCTTCATTTCTTCGAATCGAGTGTGTAGTGACAATGGCAAAGCCGTGTTCTTTGCAGACGAGGGATCTATATAGAAATAATAAACCTTAGTGTAATAATTTGTAGCGTTTTTTTGGTCATTATTTTCAATAATAAACCTTTGGAATCGACCAAGAAAAACAAATTTTAACCCTTGGGGGGGGGGGGGGCTCAAAATTTGTTGGTTTACACTTCAAGGTACGTAGAACCCAAAAATCTAATAAAAATCTTGCCGTCCGCGGCACTTTCCGTGTCCATGGACCGATTTTGATGAAACCACTCAGGGCTTTATAAGAGCAATCGTTCGCTTAATGATGATAATTAACTAATTAATGAATTTTGCATGACTTTCAGATAGCGATATGTTATTGCTAGTAGGTGGTAGTATCAAAGGAAAAGCTGTTCTTCAGACTGGCGATCTATACAGTACAATAATAAACCAGTGTGTAATAATTTGCAGGGCCTTGAATTCTACATTCCTTGAAACCATCACATTTCAGGGGGTTTTTGCTCGATTCCGAAGGTTCATTGTTGAAAATAATAAATCAAAAGTATAACTTCAAGTTTAAGAACCTAAAATTCTTAAAATCGGGAATTAGTTTTTTGTAGATTTTAACCCTGGACTAAATCCCAAATTTTAATGAGTGGAAATCCCAAACTTTTGTCCCTATTTGAACCATGGTGTCACTAGTGTCACTGAATGTCACTGAATCTTAGGAATTACACAGCTGTCTCAATGTGTCATATATTTGAATTGCAATTAAAAATTATTGGACTGATTCGAATTTTTGAACCATTTTTTGTAAGTTACTAGATGTCAAAAATGATGTCTTGACAAAAATTTTGAAATTTTTTCATCGATTTCCTTGAACAATTTTGTCATAACTCTATTTTGAGACTTCCAATAGCCCACAAAAGATTGTGCTGTCCATTAAATTAAAAATTGTAATTTAATTTTGGTTTCTCCAGTGACACTGTAAGACAGCCTTGGAGTTCCTGAGATGTTTTCGGTGACACTAGTGATACCACGTTCCAAGCAGGGTTAATGTGAAAATTTCATAGAAGTTACTGCACGGTCTAGAATACTGGTAAAAGTCGCGGGATTGTGGCATTTTGTTTCCTTAGCAACCCTGTAGGTATGAACCTCTGGTGGGACGAATGTTGCGTTCCATAATCGAATTTAATCGGCTTCGAAGGGATCCTACAAAAACGGAAGGGTTTCCCTCCTCATCCCGTGGATGCCACCTGTGTTACCTGGCGGTTACCTGGTGAAGGGAGTCAACAAAAGCGGTCGTGAAGTCAGCTTGGCGTGTTCGGGTGAAGGTGCCGCGGAGTCGAGGCTGCTCTCGGGAGTGGGAGGCCACGTCGAAGGGGGGGCGTGGTGGAAGCGGATTTCAGTTGTTTCGAAACAACGGTCTCGACAACGTTACGTGGATCCAGGTTCGTGAGCGTCATCTCCAAAAAAAAAGTATTCGAATTACCTGTAATAATTTGTCGGGAAAAAACTAGAAATTCACCGAAACCGTGTTGTATGGATGCGATATCCTCGAGGTTTGGATGAATCGTCAAAATGTCTTGAAGTTCTGCGGAATGCGATAACGAACTCACCTTCGCGAGTGATCTTCCCATTAGGTGGCATCTACCTGACAGATGACGATGGGCGGGGTGTCCGTCAGGTCGTTCGGAGTGAGTGTTTTACTGTGCTGTGCTCATCTGTTCGGGAATTCGGTCCAGCAAAACGCGGAAGACGAGGAGGCCGAAAGGTACGACTGGGTATCGCCCAGGGATGAATTCCCGACGTCCCTTCCTGACTCTGAACTCCCAGGAGGGCTGCTTTCCAACAGGAAGATGAAGGTGGACAGAGGCCAGTACACCCTCAAAGAGGATCTCATCGTCGACGCTGGTGCTGAACTCATTTTGGAGCCTGGTGTTCGCATTTCGTTCGCTCCCACTGTGGGAATCACCGTTCGTGGGATTTTGACAGCTAAGGTGAGCTACCTTATGAAACCTCCACACTCTTTGTTTACCTGCTCACATCGCTCTGAAAACAATTTTCCCACAAATAATATTAACAATCACAAGTATAATACAACACAACCAAGAACCTGCGAATTTGGCAATTTTAAAATTGTACCTATACTACTTTCACTCAATGCCATTGCAGTCTTAACTACGAAAATGAAACTACGAAGTTTTTGAAAAAAAATTGGGTTCTAGTAACTAAAATTATGTTTGGTAGGTAGATAGATACATTAGTGCCACAAACCAGACGTTTCTGGAAATTGGGCTATCGACGAAAATTGTATACTAAGTTTACTCAATGCCATTGCAGTCTTAACTACGAAAATAAAACTATAACAAGTAAGAAAAAAATGAATAATTTTCGGAAGTTTTTGGAAAAAATTTGGGTTTTAGTAACTAAAATTATGTTTAGTTGGTAGATAGATACATTAGTGCCACAAACCAGACGTTTCTGGAAATTGGGCTATCGACGAAAATTGTATACTAAGTTTACTCAATACCATTAAAGTCTCAACTATGGAAATAAAACTACAACAATAAAAAAAATGAATAATTTTTGGACGTTTTTGAAAAAAAATGCGTTTTATTTATGTCTAAAAGGTAGATACATTAGTGCCACAAACCAGACGTTTCTGGAAATTGGGGTTAAGACGAGAAAAATCTCAAAAATTTTATATTATCCAAATTAATAATTAGTTGAGGAGCATTGTAGTATTTAATTGAATTTGAACCAACACCAATATTGCATTCCATCAGTTCTGAAATCGTGGTATATTGATCCAAAAAAACGTATATTTCACTTCACATTTGAATGACGAAGATATTTTTAGTAAAAACTTTTTGCTCAAACATTCTGTGCTGGAGCGAAACGGAACATTCCGTTGGAATGTAACGTGATTGGAATGAGTAACGTGCCGTGATACGTAAGAAATTCTGGTTCGATAGGTATGAATTGTTCCAATTTATTTTACAGGATTCATTTCTAATAGTAAGATCTTAGCCTAGCCCTTCATTACACAGCCAAGCAGCTCTAGGACAAGCCGTTCTTGTCTTTCTCAGTGTTCCTTCTTAATGTATGTACTTGATCATCAACATAACGTACCTAGGTATATCCACCCTATTTTCTTGGTTAAAAAGTCTTTCTAACGAACATCGACTCGTCGGTTTCGTTTTGAGCTTAATAGTATATTAATAAAAATGTGTGACTTCGTTAATCATTATTGAGGATGAATGGTTATATGTTGTCACTATCTACGTCACTGAAACTGAGCCTGATGAGTACCTTGAGTGAGTCAGAGACTGGAGGAGTGGGGAGTGTGATCAACCGCGGCATACCAAGGATACTGACTAGTAAAGTTGAAGGTGAGCTAGGATTGTGAGAACTGCAAGCTCTTTAGAGGAAAGTGCATCATATCCTGAGTAAAAAATAGTTCATATTCACTTGGTGTGTGTCAATATGATCTCTATAATATCATAATATTATTATGATATTAAGCTACTTTACGAACTTTGAAGTGGGAGAAAGGTGTACGGAATAATGAACTCATTAATTCTAAATAAATACCTGCTCGTCAATTCTGAATTACAGTTTTCTGAAGGCAGGTTACACAAGTTGGGGCCACCATCACGTTGGTTTTGGTTGTCTAATTCGGGATCGCCTTGATTAAAATTTAACCATTTCTCCTATTAGACTGAAAACTACGCTTATGTGGTATGATGTGGGGTTAATTAGAAGAGGTAGTAAAAGTAAGAGATAAAAGAAAACACATACACTCTCATTATTGTGATGACTACATCGTACAATATTTTTTTACCTAAGAGTAACCTCAAAACTTTTGGTAAACAAGAATCATCATGCTCCGAAATCATCATGTTTATTCGATTTACTTTTGTTTGCAACAATTCGTGTGGAATACATTTTGATCTGTTAGAAACTTACTTCAAAAAAGTCAGCAGAATCGATGATGGGGTCTCTCAGAATCTCTCTTTTGGGTAGCTTTCAACTGATTGCACGCAGATTCGATAATACCGAACTGTGTATCTATTATTAAATTAGGCGGAAAATCGTAATATCCTAGGTAGTTATACGCTTTTCCTGCCGTTTTGGAAGCGATAATGCGCCGTGTCACACGATTAATGTGGTGTGGGATATTCCAGTGTGGGGAGTTCTTTGTTACACGTAAATAGTGTGCAATTCACTAGACTACCTAATGGTACTACTATATGGTAATACTACAAAACTGTAACAGTTTTGTGTAACGGTAGTGACTTCCTAATGGTACTTACTAAAGTTTCATAGTAGAAACTTTTTCACTAACTGAATTGAATAGTCATTATTGAGGAACTCTTGGATGTACTAGAGATGAGTTACATAAATATCCACTTACACTGCTGATCTGACTTCTGAACGGTCTCTTCCAGGAGACTCGAGGAAGCTGTGTGTTACAGTTTTCTAGTATTACCATTAATAATCACATAATTAATTGGATTAGACGTAAATCACACAAAACAGTTCAATGGTACATGCTTTAAACTAACATGGAGTGCCAGTAGGCATGATTAGGGAGTCTGTCTCTCTTGGATGTACTGGAGATTAACTGGTGAGTTAACTTTGTTACTCACTCAACTGACTTGACTTCCACAGTCCCCAATAGGCACGTACCCAATTTTCGCGCTGTAGGAAGAACAAGAGAGGTTCGATTTAAAGCGTTGCAGCTGATATGACTCCTGAGCAGATGTCAACGTTATTGCTTACACAACTGATATGAATTCCTTCCGATCTCAACCCCTGGTCCCCTGTGGGGTAGTAGACTGCTGGAAAAGTACGCAGAGTACTGTGTACTGTCTTTCAGCCTCCAGGATGAACTGGAGAGGAGTGAGGGCATTTTAACCAACCCCAGGTTGAATATCAATCCAGAAACTGCTGACAGTCTAGACTGTGGAAATACAGTAAGCACTCCAGCCTTTTAACAATACAATCAAAAAGTCAAAGCTACTGAGTTTATTATTATAAGAAGATAAACTATTCATGAGAATGGTTCATTTTGCAACTACGCAAAAAAATCCTCTACAATACCTAAAGCTCCACAACACACACTTTACGAGTAATACACTTTTACTTCACAAATAACAAAAAACTTTAATTTCGCTTCCTCACTATTGAATAAGTGAGCTTTGTAATCGTCCTTCTGGTCATAACAATTTGAACTACTTTGTTTCCACTTCTGTCAGTCAATTCCTTGATGAAAATGGTCCAAATTTATGATAATTGTCAAGGGTTTTACCATTTTGGTCGTAGATGGTTCCCTAAAAATTCCCTCGCCATCTGACCAATAGTAGCTCTTGCCCAAACATGAACTTGCGAAGATCTAATTGCTTAATTTAGAGGGTGGTCCGATGACTTCTTATTGATTTCATCTCGGTTGTGGAAGGTACGATACATTTGAAATATATTGAAATTTTTTGAGCTAGGGCGTTTTGAAAATGTCAGCCCTTATTTTTCAACCCTTAGAAGTGACTGACATCAACCATAAGCTTCGGGGCACAACTAGACCCCAAATGGAGCCCATTTACCAAATTTCATCAAAATTAGTCCATGGTAACTAAGAAAAGTGCCGCGTACGGTGGATGGGCGGAGAATTTTTTATTCGATTTTCGGATTCTACGTACCTTGACACGTAAACCAACAAATTTTGAGGAGGGGTTAAAATTTTTGTTTCTTGGTCGATTTTCAATAATGAACCACAAGCATAAATTCATCAACATAACCGCAAGCAACTTCTCAATCGTGTTGATGCTTGTAAATTTGGAAGACTATAAAAATTATCGTGAAAATCTTGGTTTGTGACGATATTTTTCGCTCCATCAAATTCAATGTGTCCATGTTTATTCTGTAAGAGGAGACTATCTTGACCTGGCAAACTTCTTCTACTTAATTGAATTTCACATATTCTTACCATGTACATACATACATACTTGCCATATTAATAGGGTGTTTCCTATTGCACATCATTCATAACTTCTGAATGTCAGGGCTGTCGTACGCTACTTGCCTGCTGGGCAGGTTCCTTACGCATTTCCGCCTCATACCTACTTGGCTTGCTGTAACAGATAATGATAGATCTCCCTCCAAGCCGTAAACCGTAATATCGGACCACAAAGGTCGCCTCATCCTCTTGTTCGGGCCCATTTGCTGTCGATGACCTCATTACCGACCGTTCACTGGGAAATGGTCCGTGGTTTTTCGCCGTGTTGTTAGGAAGCAGCATGTGAGTCACGGTCAGCTGGTATCGATCTCGAATAGACGGCTTTTCGACTCTACTCGTACGTCTAACCATAATCTTATCACACGACAGTTTTGATAAGCTCATCAAATATCCCAGAAAATTTTTCTTTAATGTTAATTTTTCTTTATGTTCCCTACATTGTATTCACTGAACTTTTAGGACAATTTCGGTTCAATGTCTGTCTTTCGGCCTTGTTCCTGTCAAAACTGTACGAAATCATGATTTTAATGACAATATGTTTTGGGTTTGAGGATTAGCCTCTTGAAGGTCCTCTATGAATTTCATCGCCGTTGCGCCAAATGCATTTTCTGAAATTTGTATTCTTTTCCACTTATTGACCTAATTTTTCTCTTAATTAGAGGATACCTACTTCCTTCAAGGAATTAACATTTCTTAAAATTTCTTACCAGTACAGTCTTCAAGTACCGCTTCACATCCCACCTCTCCACCTAAATCAACTCAATCGGGATCAAATTCTTTATTGTGTTGACGTTTTTCTATTTATAAGACCACCAAAATCATCTTGATGACCATTTGCCTCCGAGTAAGATATTACTATCACTCAGTGATCGATTCCCTAATAAACCACTCAGTGTGTAAATGTTCGTAGCTAGAAAATGCGTGGCATCCGTGTACCCATACCCTCCTAAACCAATAACTACCCTTTTTTCGTTTCAATTATCTCTTAGTATTGAGATAAAATTCACTTATCGATACCTTAAAGCAACCTTCAGCTAAGTCCAAAAACGGAGTTTTGAGAAAAACACTAAAGAAGTTTTCACTAGAGCACAATTCCTAAAATAATGGCTTATTACACTAAACTCTTTCATTTCTTCATGAAATTTTCAAGCTAAAATCTTCAAGAATAACAGTTTTGTTGAATTTGAGTTTTTCTGAAATTTTTTTTAAATGTGGAAGATGTATGGAAGGTATTGACGATCTTTCAATGAAATAGTGAGTAGGCAGGAGAGTGTTTTGTTGACACAACGTAGATGAGTGTTTTCAGCTTGACGATTGTTAGTTTTCAATAGTTTTGTCGTTTTAAATAATAGGCTCCATCATTTCTTCAATAGGATAGCCCATTAAATAATGTTTATTTCAGACGTCAGTGTGGATTTCACACAGAAATTTATTCTTGAGACCTGATGAAGGTAATAGGAAAATTGACCGCTCTGTGGCGGAAAAGGAGTGATTCTGACCATTATCCCGATCAGTTTGACCATTGAAATCTAGTGGGTCGTTCTTCGTAGTTTCCAACGTGGACTTCACGCCCTCTTTGATGGGCACTTTTATCATGCATGGGATGTTTGCTGTTATCGCCTAGTTTTCATCAGGGCTCAAAAGATGGAGGAAATACATTTTCCGAAACCTAGGAGATAACAGCGTTTTCCTGGATGTCCCCAGTCCCGATGTTTGACAAGTCATTCATACCGTGGGTCGATACACACAACATCTGATGTTTGTTGTGGATGTATAATACTTCAGTGAGCTCCGCGAGGCTGTGTAAGATCATGTTTCAGCACGACGAACAAGTGATGAATTTATTTCATCGCCTATACAGCTGATCTGACTATTAGTGATCTACAAGAGACTATGCACCAAATTTCAACGCTCAAGGTCGAATAAGAGTGAAATTTTCTTCATCGCTTTCAGGGGTTTCTACATGAGGGGAAAAGTTGGCTTCCTAGCTCACACAGCTGATCTAACGTTTTTAGAAATCACTCCCAATGGTGCTCCCAGACAACTCATAGTTATCTCCACACTAGGGAGAAGTTTGCTTTCGTTGTTCACACATCTGATTTTACATACTTCCAAACACTCCTTGTGGTGCTCAGGAGGCTGTGTACTAAATTTAGGTGCTCCAGGTTCAAAAGGAAAAAACTCATCCAGGTTGATAGCTATCGTTAGCCCAGCCTTATGAATCAATTTTCATGAACATCGGCCATAAGAATAAAAGTGACGGGTCAAAAAATTTGGTTATACAACATTCTGCACATTATTTGGAGTTGCAAAAACACTCGGAGGTATGAATTAGAACGGATGTTTGTGGACGAACAGGATGTTGCATTCAATGCTGGGAACACTCAAAGATCGATTGGTCTCACAAACTTCAAGTAAATTTTCAGCAAATCAGGACACCTTATAGTATTGCAACGCGTACGTCATCAAAAATAAACCATAGGGAAGTGGTTAGAATGTACCACAAATCATGAACTGTTTGTTATCAAAGCCCCCTTTTGGGCTGTTTTGAATCTCTGCGTGCTACATTGCGAGGCCCGTGGTCTTTTATGTTGTAAGAAGGAGTCGGGAGTAGGTAGAGGCAGCGATTGGCGGAGAGGGGAGACCACAGAGTTGATCCTGAAGACCTCCAAGGACTTTCACTTCTTTCGCTCAATCCTCCACCGCGGAGAAGGTATCCTTACTCCTTAGCTGAACTAGATGGTTCTTCCACTCCTCGTCACTGCTAATACATCAAAGAAAACGTCTTGTTCTGTCATCGTACGCAATTCCACGTCTCAGTGGTTACTCTTAAATGCGATCTTTCGTCGCAAATTTTGGATGTTGCATGCATATTGACTGAACAAAAGTCATACAAAAATTCGCCTTCCTTCGTGGCCCTTTGAGGATGTTGTAGTCCTATGTACAAGATCTTGAAAGGACCATAGTATGGACCATAATATGGTTCATATTATGAACCTACAGCTTTCGAATAATGAGTCCTGGCGTGGCATCAGACTTTCATCAAAATGTTCACTTTCAATAGCAGATAAGAGATACCCGTACTAATGAGATGTTTCATCAAAAAACTACTCTGCCGGGTATACTGGGTAGGTACTATCTATTTTCCTTCCTACCTTTTACGGTGGGTTGTAGAATGTAAGAATGTCAAAATACTTTACAGCTTTTGTTTACCTAAGGAATAGTTCAGTTTTTGACCGACTTCAAAAGGCTGTTGACCTATAGCAGAAAAGATCTCATTTCGGTGTGTCGTGGGACAATTTTTTTTAAATGATGAAACTGTAATTTATGGTCTTACGCCACGAAATAACATCGCCGTGCAATCGTTATTGTCCCCTAAGAATTTCTGAGCAATCTGACGGGCTGCAGCTGCAGCCAGTGCACACTCCCAAACGTGATTTTTTTTTAAACAACATCAATTTACTAGTCGCTTTTTGCGTTTTATGATGTAGATGCATGCTCGTAGCAGATTTCTTTATTTCCGCTACTGCTTCTCTAATCAAAGTAGACGACAAATTTAAACTTGAAGAACCTCACAAGAACTACTTACCTACCATCTGAGAACTTTTGTATTTTTCATGAGTTCTCTCTCGTGACTTTTTACGGTCAATTCTTCTCTCTTGACCTCTTAAATATTGTCGAGGGCGACAAAGAAAAGTGTTTTTCATTGTCTCCACGTCGGTTTCATCAACCTTGTCGGTTGTCGCGCGGTGCCGTTTTTACGGTGAAAAGTATTTTTCACTGAAGGAAAGCAATTATCTAGGTCCTCACGGTACCTCAGGATCGGTTTGTAGGTAATGGTCCAGCAGAGTGGGCGGAGAGGCCGCAGCTAACGGACTGGGTTCACGAACCGTGTAGTTCAACAAACTTACGACTTCTGACCATTGCTTTTTGTCAATGACTCCGGAGTATTCCTTTCTATTAGATCGTGACCAGAGTTTAGCTCGTGGTGAGACTTTCCGAAATGACCAATTTATTTATGGTATTATGAGCTGTAGTTATCCTATTTCAAGAAAGGAAAAGTCCGGAAGCAGACCGTGAAGTTCAAAAATGTGGGACGGACAGTTCCTTCCTATAAATTTTATTCGAATCTGTATCGTATTATGATCTACAGTAAATTGGAGACGGTTTCTTCAACAAGTCAACAATCTACATGATGGTGTCCAAAAGTTGTATAATGACAGAAAATTACGAACTACCACATCTGTTTTCCATCATGGACTCTTTTAAAGTTTTTGTACCCATCAGTTTTCTTCTTTTATATATTCATTGTACTGATGAACCACATAGAGGATTTTTTGTACATTTTGGTTGATGTTGGACAGAAAATAACGAAGTTAACAAAGGGCGAAGGCTTCAAATATAGGTAGATACCCATAAAGAAGGTTTACATGGCAAAATAATTAACCATTATGTAGTAATGTGCACATCAACATCCATGTTCGTCAAAGATTTACCGTGTTTTGTTTTCTTCTTTTAAAAATATTTTATGTAAGAATGAACCACATAGAGGATTTAATGTACACATTGGTTGATGTTGGATAGAAAATTGGAAAGTTACGAGGAGGCTTCAAACGATTATTGATTCAAGTCCATTTCAATCTTGGTTTAGCAAAGTACATCCCCATATCCGCTGAAGCTCTAGCTGCGTCTCAGATTACGTTTATATTGTAAGAACACGCAACAATGAGATAACAAAAACAATCTATTTTTCCACTTCAAGTTCCAAAACACAACAACCAGATTTTCTACATCAAAACAACAAGTCTCCAACAAAAACATATGGATTTTGTGTGGGTTTACCACACTATCCCTCCCCTGATTTCAGTGGCCCGTCCTCGGGCCGTACTTCCGCCGGTGTCAATCGGTTTGCATGTAGTAGTCTTGTTCGTTTGCCCATTTTAACCAGAAATAAAACGTCCGTCCTCTTGCTCTTGACCACCCATGGCCCTGTCCATTGCGGTTGAAGTTTTGGACAACGACCCCTGAATCTCTTTGGATCATGCACCCATACCCAGTCTCCCTCTTTAAAGGATGGTAACTTTGCTCTGCGGTCATAGTACTCTTTCTGTGCCCTCATCTTGATTCCCATCCTGTTGTGCACAAACTCGCGAATTTTTTCCAGGTTTTCTCGCAGTTGGAAAACATAGGTCGTATTAGGACAAGGCTCAATTTCAGCTGGAGGTCGAACTAAAGAATCCGGAAGATGCAGATCTCGTCCAAATAGCAGCTGTGCCGGAGAGAAACCTGTAGTGGCATGGGGAGCCGATCGATATGCCAGCAGGAACAGTGGTAGCTTCTCATCCCAGTCGGTTTGTTGTTCTCCAACAAATATGGCCAGATATTTGGTTAAAGTCCTGTTCAGACGCTCTACCAATCCCCCAGATTGTGGGTGTAGCGGGGTTGTCCGTGTTTTCTTAGTCCCCATCAATTTAGTAACTTCTTCCATCAACTTGGACTCAAAATTACGACCCTGGTCAGTATGCAATTCCCAGGGTACCCCATTTCGACTGAAAACATGTTCGACAAGCTGTTGAGCTACAGTCTGAGCTTCCTGGTTTGGAATCGCTATGGCCTCTGGCCACTTTGTAAAGTAATCGGCTGCGACTAACACAAACCGATTCCCTCTCTCAGTTTTGGGGAAAGGCCCCAAGATGTCAAGTCCCATACGTTCGAATGGTCCGCCAACTACCCTCTGTTGTAACGGGGCTGGATTACGTTTTCCCAAACCCTTGACTTTACAACATTCTTGGCACGTTTTGCACCATGCCTTTATATCCTGGTTCATTCCTGGCCAGAAGTAGGCTTGACGAACCTTCCCAACGGTTTTGAAGTATCCAAAATGCCCTCCTGTAGGGCTACTATGACAGTGTGCCAGTACTTGCTTGATTGCCACTGTTGGAACAACCCATTGAGTGCGCCATTTTCCCTTGGGCTCCTCCCATCTATAGTAGAGCTGGTCACCTATCACTTGCAGTAGTTCCCAACGATCTATCAGTTGTCGAATGGTGGGATCCTTAGTCAAGGTTTCAGCTGGATCTGGTTTCCGTTCCTCTTTAAGTCTCCGAATAATCCATTGGATATTTGGATCGTCTGTTTGAAGGGTACTATTCTCTGGTCCATGGAGTTTTAAAACATTCAGTTCCCCTGCAGACAACATTCTTTCTTCACGTTTCCTACAATAGTTGCAATAACCATTGCAGGGGCGACGAGATAGGCCATCGGCATTTGAATGTTGTTTCCCCATACGATGTACAATTTCAAAATCGTATGTCTGGAGGGTCTCTAACCACCTGGCAAGCTGTCCTTCGGGATGGCGGATCGACACGAGCCAGGTCAGCGCTGAATGATCCGTTCGGACCAGAAACTTCTGTCCAAATAAATACTGATGGAACTGCTGAACACTTTTGACCACTGCTAACAGCTCTCGCCTTGTCGCACAGTAATTGGATTCAGCCTTGCTGAGGGTGTTGCTGAAATAAGCAACCACTCTTTCTTTCCCATCTCTCTCTTGAGAAAGAACTGCTCCAATAGCGTGACCACTGGCATCACAGTCAACGATAAAAGGCTTCTCTAGATCCGGATATGACAAGATTGGAGCCGTGACCATAGCAGTTTTCAGCTTGTCAAAGCTTGATTGTGTCACTGAGTCCCATATGAAGGTGGCGTTGGCTTCAGTTAGTTTGTTGAGGGGCCGGGCAAATTCAGAAAACCCTTTGACAAATCTCCTATAGTACGAGCATAAGCCCAAAAAAGAGCGTACCTCCCGCTTTGATTGAGGTATTGGCCAATTCTTCACTGCCTCGGTCTTTTTAGGGTCAGTACGAATTCCATCTCCTGATATGATATGGCCCAAGTATGTGGTTTCCCTGCTAAAAAAAGAACACTTGTCAGGACGCACTTGGAGGCCTGCATCTGCCAGACACTGGAAGACACCCTCTAATTTACTGATGACTGCTGTGAACGAGGAGCCATACACAATGATGTCATCGAGGTAAACTAGGGCTAGTTCAGCTGGTATGACCGCTTCCATCAGCCTCTGGAAGGTGGCTGGGGCGTTACATAGACCAAAGGGTAAAACCTTGAACTGCCATAACCCCTTCTGATACAAGGTAAAAGCTGTTTTCTCCCTATCTTCTTCTTTGAGAGCAACCTGCCAGTATCCACTCTTCAAGTCCAGAGTGCAAAACCAGCTTGACCCATTGAGTGTGTCTAGGAGATCTTGAATGCATGGTAGAGGATAGGAATCTTTCTTTGTTACCGAATTGAGGCGCCTATAGTCCACACAAAAACGTTTGGAACCATCCTTTTTGGGTACAATGACGATGGGTGACGCCCAAGGGCTCTTTGATGGTTCAATTATGTCTTGGTCGATCATGTCCTTCAACATTTTGTCTATCTCACCGAGTTGTGTGAAAGGGATGCGCCTTGGAGCTTGCTTGATGGGGTGGGCGTTTCCAACATCAATGGAATGTTCCACAACATGAGTCCTCCCCAGACGCTGACCAGAACAGGCAAATATGTGTGCATATTTCAAAAACAAAGACCTTGCGGCTCGATAGTTGTCTGAACTGTCTTCCAGTGCTGATGAGCTCAGTGCACTTTCTATCCAATTCAAATCTTTCGAGTTGATTGAAGCTTGTAGAACTCGTTCTACACATTGCCATCTTTTTCTCAAAGGTATCGAATCTGTTCCTTCCATTATAAACAGCTCCTTAGGAATATTTATTTGAACCTGAAACTTGTTCAGGAAATCTAATCCCAAGATTCCTTTATCTCTTATGTTGCCAACAAGGAAGTTGTGAGTAAATGTTCTCCTACCCACCTTTCCTGTTACTTCACACTCCCCATCAACTCTGAGGGTGCCTTCTCCGGCTGTATGAAGGTCAATGAACTTGCTGGGTTTCAGCCTCAAGTGGTACTTGTCGATCAGATCAGGGCGTAAAATGGAAACTGTGGCTCCAGTGTCCACAAGCATTGCGCAGAACTGTCTTTCTACCTGCAGTTCAACAAAAAGAGCTCCGCTGCCTGTTCTGGCAACACTTATTATTTGAGTTGGGCCTTGTTTAGGTTGTTCTGCTGAGGCACAGGCCACTGCCTTAGCACTACCTAGTTTTCCGAGCTATTGACAGAGCCCCCGATCCTTTTCTGATCCTGCGGACAGTTTGCCCTCACATGCCCCGAGACATTGCAACCCCAACACCTAAGAAGTACATTGGAACGTGTAAGGGGATTTGATGGTAACAATCCCTCAACGAGTTGTGCCTTAGCTAGAGCTTCCTGTACGGTGGTAGGTGTTGCCATTGTAAGAGCTCGCACCAAATCCTTATTCTTCAAAGATCTAATAAAAGCTCTAACACCAACCTTATCTTTGTAGGCCTTAGACTCGTCTGGAAAACTTCCTCTTACAAGCCGCTCAATGTCAGTAGCCAAATCTGCAAGCTCTTCAGAATCCCTTTGTACTCTAGACTCTAAAAGATTCTGCAACTTGGAGGCTTGATTTCGTTGGCCAAAACGGTTTGCAAGTGCCTGAGATAAGTCACCGTAGTTAGTGCGAATGTTGGCAGGCAAATCAGCCATAACAGTCAGTGCAGGACCTCGAAGAACGCTGGCCAGTTTCTTCCCTTTTCGGACCTCTGTCCATCCATTAACTTCAGCAGTCACATCCAAATGGACCTCGTACTCCTCCCAGGTGATTTTTCCATCATATGGCATCAAATTACCTTCATGTACTGTGAGGGTGGGGTTACATGAAGATTGTCTCATTTCTATGTGACGAGGGGGTGACACGTCATTTCTTCCCTCTTCCATGAGCTGAGATGGCAGTTGGGTTGGTGCATTACGAGACAGCAATAATTGCTCGTGTATTCCTTCAAGAAGGACCTCTAGATTTGCCACACGAACTGACAACGTTGGGGCTCTTGCCGAACGTCCTGTGCATCGTGCCGAAACGGGCCTGGACGATGGAGTCGGAGATGTGCTGCTAGAGGTAGCAAGGCGGCGAGCTGACATAGCGCGCGTAGTTGGTGGATCATTCTGTTGCGGAGGACGAGTAGGAGCCATGTTACTGTCACACTTCCTTCCTATTCCTTTGTTTTCTGTCTCTGCGTTTTTGGACGGGCCCCCAAATTGTAAGAACACGCAACAATGAGATAACAAAAACAATCTATTTTTCCACTTCAAGTTCCAAAACACAACAACCAGATTTTCTACATCAAAACAACAAGTCTCCAACAAAAACATATGGATTTTGTGTGGGTTTACCACAATATGGATGATACCTAGTTAATAGTTCTTCTAAATGATAACTTTACTCTGATAGATAGTTTATCTCGATTTGCAAGCTCCGAAATATCTGTGGGGAAATTCCGCAGTATTCTCTCAGATTTCTTCAAGAGAATCGTGTGAATTTTTCGTATCAGATAAGTACTGAAGAATGGAGGAGCTGTTGAAATAATTAGATGTTACTAATCACTCTACTTTCATCTTAAGAAAGATACCTACCTGGCTGAAGATGGTTGTGTGGATCCAAGTATTTAGTGATACTGTCGTTTTTACAAGCTATTATTTAGTGTCACCTATCCCGTTGTCTGTCCATCATTAATGAAATATAACAGTTTATAAAGATAACACTTTATCACAGTCCTAATTTGTAGGGGATCCTTCAATTCCTAGGGGACCATCTTCCAATTCATGAAGGGTATCTTATAATTAGTAGGGGTCCATCTTCAATTGATAGGGGGCCACGCTCCATTTCATAATGGGCATCATATCCAATTCGTACGGGACCATCCTCCATTTCATAAAGGGCATCCTCCAATTAGTGAGAAGCCACGTTAGTAGTAACATAAGTAAAAGTAACACGTCCGTACCTTCGTTACCTATTTTTAAATTATATGATTTTTAGTCGTAGATCACTTACTTGTGACTAGATGACTAATTTGAGCATTATTTTACCGACTACTAAGAATTACGTCGTAGGAAAATCTCGAATCAAAAATACTATAAAGTTGAAAATGAAATTTAGGAAAAACAACTTTTTTGAAACCAAGCTTTTATTATTTTTTGACATGGAATTTCGCGACACTTTTTTTTTGTTTCGCAACACTTTTGTCCCAAAAAATGCAACGCTACAACCAGTAAACAAAATCATAGCTAGGTAGCTGTGAAGCAAGGTTTTCTAGATTACAGAAAAGAACCGAGCGATCGGAGTTTTTTTTAGAAAAAAATTCTGTTTATTCATTGAAAGAGTAATAGGTACGTATATATCTTGTGTGTATTTTATTTCATCATTTTAATTTTCAAATTACACCTACAATAATGGACATATCCATGATCTATCGTTTTTCCTTCTAATGGAGAAATTTCTTCGTGTACTTTGCCCCAAGAAATGCAACGCGATTCCTGTAAATTTTCCACAAAAAATGCAACGCGACACCAGTAAACAAAATCCACGTATCGGTAGCTATGAAGCAAGGTTCTCTAGAATACTGAGATTTCCTGTGAACCCTTCGTAACATAAATGCTACGTATAGTCTATGAGGTAATGTAAGGCATGGGGTGTAGACAGGCCCTCAATCACTCCCCAATGCAGTAAGAGTCAAAGATTGCAAGTTCTCTAACTCGATAGTAGCTCTTTGTTGTCAAAAATACGTCAATTTGCCGCCCTTAAGTAGTCCAGAGGGTCGAAAAATAGAGAATAAACCTTTAATGAGAAATATAACTTTATAAAGACAACACTTTATCACAGTCCCAGCTTTATAAATAAAAGCGTGTTGCATTGTGATAGCAAAAAAAAGAAGATGCTAAATGTAACACGCTTTTATTTATAAAATTGGAATTGTGATAAAGTGTTATATTTTTAAAGTATTATATTTCTTATTAGAGATAATGTATTTTAAACTTTTCATTTTATTAACAAATAATAAAAGCTTGTTTTAAAAAGTTTTTATTCTTTAATTTTATTTTTGTTCAATTTATTCAAGACGAAGAAGAGTTTTATTAATACGAAGAACATCATGTCATCAGTTGCACCAACACACCTATAAAAATGATTCAACATCAATGTAGATGTGACAAATGAAAAATCTATAATATACTACCTACTACATTCGGCAACTGTTTTTCCCGCTATTGTTCCATTTATGATCCTCTTTGGGTGTTATGAATCCCCAAAACCCAGTCCGGTTATGGACCTCATCGGAAAAGAGGTGAAAAAACGGTGAGCAAAGGAACTGACAAGTGTGAGAGTAGAGGGCCGTGACGGCCACCAGCCCACGGTTCCTGTCTTGTGGAACGACCGACCGCTGTACGAAGGGGAGCCGGCAAAACCTTCCTGGGCGGATGGAAGCCTGGCTGGATCTTCATCTTCCCATAAAGAACTCGGCAGTTCTTGCAGTTGTCGGGTGACTTTGCAACCATTTTTCTGCCTTTTCAGACAGAGCGTGACAAATAGAGTTTAATCGGATGCTGAGGTTTCATCGTGACAATGCAGCGTCGCTGTTTTACTTCCTGACTGAATAAACTGCCAAGCGATTTATAAAACTTACAATACACATTTTGATTCTTGAAGATTCTAAAATATTGCTTTGGAGACTAGTGAGCCGGGGAAAAACAAAAACCGAATGAAATTTTCTGTCTGTTAAAGTGTTTCTTGTTAGACCTTTTACAAATGCAGTCTTTTTGGCAATATTGCGTTGAAGACTACAATAAGTAGCCCAGCTTAGGAACTATCTAGATAATAATTGTTGAATCACTCGCTAATAATAATTGACGCTAATAACAATTGACTATGCCACTCGAGATGGACACAATAAATAACACGGGTGAGTGAATAAGTAACAGTTAGATATGTTCAAAATTCGAACTGAATGAGAGCAGAGATGTTTATTATTACGGGATTCACGGATTTTGGTCGAAATTGACAGTCAGCTGACGCGGAGTGGTATTTCGTCACTTAAGAACCAGCTTTGCGCATCTTAAATTTTTCAAAATTGAGGTTTTGATGGTTTTTTATGCAATTTTTTGTACGTGATTTTCAATGATGAAATTGGTTTTTTGATACGGGCTTTAAGAGCATTGCAAATCGTGATTTAGTCAGCATCGTATAAAAAGAATCATTATTTATCAGTATCACACATCTACGCGGTCATGCCGGTCATGATGGAAAATTCACCCGAGTCTTACTAATATTTCTCATTATTTTCATGCTATCTCCTATTTCTGTAAATTTGTTTGTAAATCACATTCTAGGGTTTTAATGTTTACTTGAAGTAATTAAAATAGGTACTCAAAAACAAATTAATTTATTTAAAAAAAGTCTTAGTTTTTACTTACATGTGTATCATCTAAGAATGTCAGATGATTATGCTTTCTGTTAGAAGTTTTTGATGAGTCCGGGTAATTATTCTCACAAAGAACCCTATTTAATGAATGTGGACTCTGTAGTGCGTTTTGCATACTTTATATAAACCACTTTGAGGAAGTGTCTTAAACTTCTAATCGTTTTAAATCGTTGTAAACTGTATTATGAGAAAAAAACCTCGTAGAAAACGCAGACTGAAACAACAAAGTTATAATAACATTAAAAAAGTCTTCTCTTCCTTCAACAGTAGGTACGGAAAATAAACAATGAGCTTCAGTGAAAATTCGAATGGAAAAGTATTTTCGTGGAGGAGTAGAATCGAATTGTTAAAGAAAAATATTACCAAAACTAATTCCAATCCTTGGAAAAAATATATAAATTGAGAGGAATTTTCATTCTGATTCCTCATTGGAGGAATTGGAATCATTGAGTCAAAAAGAATTGGAAAAATGGGAAAAACTCGTATTGCCTGAGTACAAATCAGTTTTTGCTCTCCTGAATTCATGAATAGGAGGCAATTGGGTGTGCGCCTGGGTAGGAAAACCAGTTTATTGTTATTTTTAATCTAAAGTAGACCTTATTCTGAGAATTTTGGTACCAACCGCGACCTTCTAGCGTGTGTAAATCTTTTCCTATGAATTTTTAAAGTTTCAACCGTTTATGACGTCACAGTTGGCTGGGGGTCCCCCCCAGGCGAGAGGGGCGCGTGACGTCATAAACGGTCGAAACTTTGAAAAATCATAGAAACAGATCTACTCACGCTAGAAGGTCGCGGTTGGTGCCAAAATTCTCAGGATGTAGTCTAATTTCGATTAAAAATCTAAAAAAACAAACAAAAACAAAAAAAAAAAAACAAAACAAACAAACAAACATTCCAAATTCGTACAAATAATTCGTACAAATTCGTAATGTTTCGTACAAATACTAATTGTACAAAATTGTACAAATTGTATAATTGTACAAAATTCATTCAATTGTACAAATTTGTACTGTTTCTTACAAATACTAACTCGTACAAATTCGTACTGGAATTTGTACAAATTAATACAAATAATTCGTACAAATTTGCAAATTCGTAGTCTACTTTCGATTAAAAATCTTAAAACAATCAAGGCGCACCCCCCATTCTTAGGAGAGCGATGTTGGTGAGTATTTTAGCGACGATGTGATCTAGTAAATGATTTATTACGTTTTATTTTTCAAATAGTTGATGACCTTCAAATTTGAGTAATTTTCTATTCGTTTTTTTGTTTCTATCAACAAGTTACCTACTCGTACTTCGTTCTCGCGATCCAGTATCTACCTAACTTCGACAAATTTCTTTCAAGGGTTAATATTGCTCTACGTTGTTGTTGTGATGACATATAAAGTTAGTTGTGATGACACTAGAATACCTAGTTATTCAAAGTTATTAGTCATATTAAATCCCCTAGATATACGGGTAATCGGGTATTGCCAAAAGTACGAAGAGAGATATTCATCTATAAAACTCATCTATTTTTCCATATTAGGTTACACTTCAATATTTTTGCTGTATTTTTTGTCAATGTACAAGAACGTACTAACCTGTAGCTGAATGTCCGATAGGTATGTAATAGGTCCTTTCACTCCTCGAACGTGAGAGACTTGAATGCCACTCTTCCTATCAGAACAGTAATCGACGCAAAATTCCTGTAGTGAAAAATAATAAACATTCGTGGCCGCAAAGTATAGTCCATCTTGAAATTAATGTATCTACCTAGGAAGTATTTCCTTCTGCCATACAAATTTATTCATATTTTCTTCTTCTCTGAGAAAAAAGGTGACTGATCGAGGAATTCGGTTTTGACCGTTGATGTGACGTCAGTTCTTCGACAAAGCAGATGACGCCTGCCGTGGTTGAGCGGTTGACCTTGTGGATCGAAGCTCGAGGATGTCTTCCTGTAACGGCCGCCAATTCACAACGTCAACCGATCCAAACTTTCAATTATTTGTCTCGCAGGTTAATTCGACTGTTCTCACAGTGCAGTTCGTCCTTGTATTTTCATGAAAAACATAGACATGTGTAGGATTTAATCGACCACGATTTAATAGTAGTGGTGTCCAGTTGGGTGTTGGGCACCTGCGTGAGGCTCAGGAATGTTGGCATGTCCGGTTTTCCTCGACCGCAAGAAGCTTTGAATTATATGCATTGAATTATATTACGTATACTTTCAACTCTCATTAGCGCACTTCAGGCTAATAAATGCAATATTTGGGAATATCAATTGGGTAAAAATGAAACCTATATAAATTGGCACATGTATTGTATGGGAATGAACATTATGAAGTAGTTCAGATAGTTGTAAGAGTAAACTCAGTTAACAGTTGTTAACATGGTAACTTTATGGGCAACTTTGTTGTCACTGGTGAAGTTGTCATCTGATGAAGTACTCCGCCCTAGGAGAAGTTGAGGGGAAGGCCGACACCACAGAGGGAACAGACCTCCTTCTCCTGACCCTAATTATAAAAGGACTCTATAGCCCTGATAATTCCAAACTCAGTTACCAAGCTCAGTAGAAACTATCTCTCCCTACTTGGATGTACTGTAAATCCTGAATTCTCTATATTCTGTATCTTCAAATTCGCCTCCTCCAACTGTGGAACAATATTTGTTGTATTTAACTTCCCACCACACCAATTTGTAGAAGAGAAAGGAAGGCACCACTAATTGTCTGACTCCATCAATTTTAGAAACTGGGAATTTACTAGGATTATCATAGGTTGAACTGGAACGCCATCAAGTATCAGTCCTTACCAACGTATGATGCCGGATGTCTTTCTCAAAATGTAGATATTTGACTTCCTGCAATCTGAATTTGTAAGAGAGAAAGGAAGACACCACTAAGTGTCTGACTACATCAATTTTAGAAACTGGGAATTTACTGGGATTATCATAGGTTGAACTGGGTCGCCATCAAGTATCAGTCCTTACCAACGTCTGATGCCGGATGTCTTTCTCAAAATGTAGATATTTGACTTCCTGCAATCTGAATTTGTAAGAGAGAAAGGAAGACACCACTAACTGTCTGACTACATCAATTTTAGAAACTGGGAATTTACTGGGATTATCATAGGTTGAACTGGGTCGCCATCAAGTATCAGTCCTTACCAACGTCTGATGCCGGATGTCTTTCTCAAAATGTAGATATTTGACTTCCTGCAATCTGAATTTGTAAAAGAGAAAGGAAGACACCACTAACTGTCTGACTACATCAATTTTAGAACCTGGGAATTTACTAGGATTATCATAGGTTGAACTGGGACCCCATCAAGTACCCTTTCCAACGTCTGATGCTGGATGTCTTTCTCAAAATGTAGATATTTGACTTCCTGCAATCTGAATTTGTAAGAGAGAAAGGAAGACACCACTAGCTGTCTGACTACATCAATTTTAGAAACTGGGAATTTACTGGGATTATTATAGGTTGAACTGGGTCGCCATCAAGTATCAGTCCTTACCAACGTCTGATGCCGGATGTCTTTCTCAAAATGTAGACATTTGACTTCCTGCAATCTGAATTTGTAAGAGAGAAAGGAAGACACCACTAACTGTCTGACTACATCAATTTTAGAACCTGGGAATTTACTAGGATTATCATAGGTTGAACTGGGACCCCATCAAGTACCCTTTCCAACGTCTGATGCTGGATGTCTTTCTCAAAATGTAGATATTTGACTTCCTGCAACCTCAATTCGTAAGAAAGAAAGGAAGATTCTCTAAAGGGAGGTCTTCTCCCCAATTTAGAAAACATTCGTGAGAGTCACTACTAAATTGACGCGACTAGTGACATAATTAAATTCATGCAGTAACTAAAAGCTTGCCAGAGCTGGAAAAGTGTCAAATTCTATTGGTTAAATTCTTAACCTGGAGTCAGAAAACTTTGCCCTTCCAGGGATTTCATCACGAATAAGTGAGATCACAATGTTTTAAAATCAATAGGAGCATTGTGCCTATTACTCGTACTTTCCATGAAGGATTTGATCAAAAAATATTAGCCAAGTTGGGTGGCCAGTATGTAGGTTCCTTATATACAATAATATGAGCTAATTATTTAGAATTAGTTGATGTAAAATTTCTTGTTGTTTTTCGCGATCATGTAGATGGCGTTCAGAGTCGAGAAAAAGCAAGTAGATGGTGAAATAGTTCGCGATTTTGTTGATGATTGTTCACTTTTTCAGATGTACTGACAAATTTATCCACCTTCGATGGTGAAGAAACAGAACAGCTATAGCGATTTTGAATTTGTTACGTGATTTATTACGTGTAGGGCCAAACTGTGATTAAAACTTCTTTTCTATTCTATGCTTTGATCGTATCTTACTTCCAGATAAGTTCCTTCGAATATGTGGTCCGATGTAGCCACGATCGCCGGGGCGAGCGTTGTTTGGCGGTGGAATTTGGACCGACTTCTGCGGGGGTCGTGGGTTCAAATCTCATCGCCGGCAGCGTGCGTTTTTGTGCGTCTGGGGCTCTCATCGCCCCCCTCGTCAAAACCCATGGCGGTGTGGCAATGGGAAGGCATGAGCGAAATCATCAGAACCAATTCTGATGTTCCCTTTAGCAGTCGGAATAAAATCCAACCTGAAATGGTTTTTTGCTTTACTTGTTATAGGAATGTTTTGAGCCGTATAATTAGTAGGTATACTCCTCGTACCGACGAAACAAGGCGGTATTTTTCCAACTACCTAATGGAAAACAGTTGTAAGGCAGGTTGTGGTTTATACGAGAAAAAACACGTTGTGTAATAATTTGCAGCGTTTTGCCTCTTTATAAGACTTTCCCCAATTTCCGATTGACTTGCCACCTATTTTGTATACACGGATTCTTTCTTCAAACTCACTGCGGGGACCACCACTATTTTCTAGCGGCCACGCTTTCTTTTTGCCAAAGTCAACACCGTGGAAAGCGTTGAAAATTCTCAATCCAAAATCGCTCCCTATAAAGAAAAACGAGATGTCCCTGTTCAAAAGTGGGACAACTTCAATTAACGATGACTTGTGTGATTATCTGAGTCTTCTACCAGGTAGTTTAATTGGACGTTATTATCGTACAAGTTAATTACCACGCGATCTAATCAGTATCGGACTCGCGAGAAAGTACTCGGAGAATTTTGCCAGGATTTGTTCATCTTCTTCAATCGATATATACATACTTTAATACTAAGAAATCAGTCTCCAATGAAATAGTATAGTTCCTCTATACTTACTATTCATTTAAGTTTGTATGTTGTGTGGAACAAAAATCCTGATGTGCCGTATTAGCTGAATAAATCGACTTACCGACACGTAAAAACACTTCACGTAAAAAACGGTTTGGTCGATTTTAACAATAGTGGTCTCAATTGTAATAAGACTGATCTTTAGATCAGGTTACTTGAACCATTATTTTTGAAGTTGGGTGTATTACCTCCCAAGCTTATTTTTGTGACCAGAACACTATTACTACTATTATTTTTATAAAAATAATGTTCCTCTTGTTCCTTATAGCGTAGGCAGTACTCGCCTACATGTAGGTTCAATTATGCCTGTTCCTGCCCCAAGGAATGATTTTTTCAAGAGGCAGTGGTACAGCTTTTTGGCTCCTCGTTTATTCAATGAGCTTCCGCCTAATCTTTGGAGTTCTCAATCTCTGGATGCTTTTAAATGTAATTTGTTTTCAAATCTCATGGAAAAATTCTCGAATAATGAGACAATTCCCATTCTCATTTTGATTAATTAGCCATGTCTTCCAGCCTGTACTTCTTAATAATTAATTATGGGTAGGTATATAGCTTGTATTTACGTATTCCTTGTATTCGTTTTTCTTTTTTCTCAAGCTTTAGTTACGCTTACTGGATAGAATGGGATGTTTTCTTGGGACGATTCCTTACATCAACTCCTGATCTCCGTACAATATTTTAAATTTTGGAGATCAGGAACTGCCATTTGTTAGAAACCTATTCTTTATTAGTTTATATGATTATAGTATATAATACTATAGGAAGTATCGTATCTTTTACTACTATTTTATGTACTATTATTTTCTTTCTAATATAGGCTTAAAAAAAAAGTGAATCGATTGTTTGGTTTCAACGATAACCACTGGATCACTTTTTCGTGGTTTTTAAATCAACCAGGGATGGGTATCAATGGTTATTCACATACTTCTCCGATTAATTTTTTTTTCCCAATTATGATTTACTCTCCCTATGAAGAGAGAAAAAACACATACTTCTCCGATTAATTGTTTCTTGTCTGCCTTGGTTCGTATATTCACTCGGTAGTCACCTATACCTAAATTTTCTCCAATTGCCGTCTCAACAATACCAGTTATTATAGAACAGCAGAATTTTACAACAAATTATCTTCATATTATCAACCCTGAAATGTATGTAATGGGAAAGCCACAGCAGACATCAGTTGACGGGCCTGTGTTCTCCTCTATGTCTTGACAATGGGGAATTTGCCTCAATTTTAGATTCTGGAATTTCAAGGCAAATCCTATTATAGGGCCCTAGAATAACGTTTAACACTAGGAATAACCAACGGAAAAAAATTACCGTAGGAGAAAATGACTAAACAAGTGAACCTCTGTTACAAAACACCGCGAAAATCGGGGAGTATTGTTGACGTCATACGAAAAAAAAAGAAAAAAAACGACGCGAAAGCAACAACAGACAGAGTTCTAGCACGCCACACAAAACGATCCAGTGAAATGGCTACTCGAATAATGTGATTCAAATCTTGAAACTAAATAAGAGAAGATGAAGAATAATAATGCTTGATGAACTAGTAGATAGATTCGTATTGTAAAAAAGTGAGTAATACTGTTTCTTTTGGTCAATTTGGTGTCTGTGTTCTTCCTGCCAGTTCGTGGCGCACTCTTGTGCGCACTACTCGGAAGGTGAACGTTCGCGTATGTTCCGCTTCTGTGGTAAGCGCCACAGAACCTCCTTTGAAGTCAGATTGGTGGAATATCCGTCACGTTTCAAACATGGCTGCCTCTTACACATTGCCACCACATTTAAAATTTCCATCTTCCTTAAATTCTCTAAATTTTTTGGATGCGTTTTCGAGCAGCTCACTATGGTTTTATTCCATAAAAATAAACCCTCATTCGAAAAAAAAAAAAAAAAAATGTGAGGCAAATTCCCCATTGAAGTAATTCTATACTGCGTGATACAATCAAAATTCATGATGAGTGTCAATGAACCATTCTTTTCTCTGCACTTACGAAAAATTTTGTCTTGAAATATTATATTCAAAAAGTGCTAAGTTTCATGATGATGAATTAAGTAATTTTTCAAGTGCTTGGAGTAACGGTGCCCTGATTCTTACTGTGATGTAATTTGGGAAGCACCAACTGAATTTTTGAAATCTTTTGTTTTTCGGCAGCCTTCATTCACTCGAGCTAATTTATGAGTGGCCAGCGTCTGAAGGACGCTAGTTGGTACCACATGTGAGGTGAACGGCTGGAGAACGTGTAAGATATAGGTCACAAAGAGCGAGATTTTCCCGCATCTTGAATTAACATTTGTTCTAACTAACTTAGAAGTCAGGATAGGATTTTTGAGTTTTTAAAAATGTCAAATATTCAACGTAAAATGTGTATTTTATTTTCGACATACATGTTGGGAGGTTTAAAATATTTTTTTTTTTTCAAATTATCAAGAACAAAGTCATCAAGGTATAAACAATAAAAACCATTTTTGGAAAAAACAAAAGTCGGCAAAAAACATAAATATGTAGGGCCGTACGCATATACTTAATTCTAGATGTCTTGGTAAAAGTATGTTTGCGGTGGATCAATAAATCTTAATGCTGACGAAGAGAATTTTACATTTTTGCATGCGAATACATGAATAACTATCGAATGATTAGTCATGGAAAGAGGTGAACGTTCGTACATGCTTAGAAGCCACCAACAATCCTTGAAAAAAATATACGTAGAAGACCATCTCGACTATCTCTGAAAATGAAAACTTGAAATTGAGCCCGGAACGAGGATTTCACTTATAGGAAGGAGTATACCAGTAATCGTATAAGTGAAAACGTATCATATTTTATATAAATATACATACATAGTTTATATACAGAGACACTTCATATGAAAAAAAAATTGTCTAGAAAAGAACATGTAATTACGTAGAAATACATTACAAGCGATTCTTATACTTACGAAGGTAGTTGAAAGGAAGTTGTTGTGATCGATCAACCTTCCTACTACGGAACTTACATTTCTACCTAATTAGATAATAGACAACATTCCTATAATAGGTTCTCTCCTGAGAACCAAGAAAAAGAGATACGTACTCGAAGGGAAACGCTCGTGTTTCCTAAATAGTTCGAATTTCGTAGCTGAAATTTGGCCTGAAGTTTTTGAGGGCGCTAAACTCGATTTTGAGGTCCAAACCAAAAATTCTACCCCTCAGTAGCTGCCCATTCTCCTGGATGTTCCCACTTCTTCATAATATAAAGTAATTTCTTGACATCATATTACAGAGAACCTTCGTTTCGATTCTAATCATCATTAATTATGTTGGTATGTAGATTAGGGAAACGTTTGGGAAACATTGCGATAATCTTACAGGTTCAGACGATTCCAATGAGTTCTATGCAATCGTTTTTTATACACAATCATCATAATGTCACACAATCAAGTTCAACATGCTCAGTAGGTATCCAATGTTTTTATTTCTTATTTTTATTTTTTGTTTTTTTGCTCCCTAGTAAGCTTCCTTGCTTTAAAATTTACCTCATTGTCCTTCATTCAGAGGAAGTTCAATGTAACCTCATGAAGTCTTATTATCTTGTTCGGATTATTTTCTCCATGTGAGTACATATGTATCCACCCTACGTCAGCTCTTCAGCAATGAGTCTTCTCAAGCTTCTCCCGGAATATCCTTCCGCCATTACAATTTTCCATCAACCCCTCTCGATTGCCTCTAAATTAAAAAAGACTCGTTCCTGCGCTGTAATTTCGCTTCAATTTTTTACGCATTTTTTTCCCGAAGTCGACAACATTGGGATGAAAGGAACTTGCTCAACGCCTACGTCCACCCTGTCCATCTCACGTCGTGCGGAACGGATGTGAGAAAAATGTGTGATTTCCTTTTGTATTGACCAATGCAGGAATTCCTCGTCGCCTGTTGCCATCCACTTTCCATCGTTTCGTAATATTCATCCTCTTGTCAGCTTCTGGCTGTTTGTTTCGATCCTGCTGAAATCCAAAAACTCTGGAAATTTTTAAGTTCTTCTTACTACACTACAATTTTTGGTTTATTATTTTCAATAATGAACCTTTGGAATCGACCTAGAAATTTTTTTTTTTTTAACCCCCCTCAAAATTTGATGTTTTACGTTTCAAGGTACGTAGAATCCAAAAATCGAATAAAAATTTGGCCGTCCGTACGCCGTACGCGGCACTTTTGCCACTTAGCATTGACCGATTTTGATGAAATTTGGTATGTAGGCTCCATTTGAGGTCTAGTTGTGCCCCCGAATATTTTGGTTGATGTAGGTCACTTCTAAGGGTTCAAAAATTAATTTTGAAATTTTGAAAACGCCCTAACTCAAAAAATTTTGATGTAAAGGTATTGTTGTTCCTTCAATTTAAGATTCTATAGAATTTTTAGAATTTTTTGAGACCACGTGGAGCTCTGTAGGACTAACCGTTCGCTCCCTACGAGAATTTAAGGGTTGGACGTACGATAAATCAGAAACACGAGTGTGAATCGCAAAAGAGGTTCAAATTTTAGCTGACCGAAATGCGATCGATGTTTTTCTTCATGTTGGATGATTGGTGGCTTTGCAGACGAGTGATCAATATAGAAAAATAATAAGCTATTGTGTAATAATTTGCAGCGTTTTTGTTTTCCGTATAGATAACCCTCTGACTGCATTGATCACTGTTGGTTTGTGCTCTCCAAACTAAGTACGATAATCATCCGTGATGCAAAATTTATGTTAGGTACTTAACGATAGTACTTACCTTCTTCCATTGGTCTACCAAAGCAAAGTATCGGTTGTACTGACAAAATTAGTAATGAACGGATAATTGTTTGTTGGTTCAGTTCATAGAACAACCTGATAACCAGGTATCGATAAGTATCTATATTAACTATATTATCATTATTATTATACTAATGTATTGTACAAAATAACACCGAATTCATAGGTATATTTTGATCGATCGAAAAAGTTATGAGACGGACAAAATCAGATTGCTGGATTGTGTGATAACAAGCTCAATTGCGTTTTTGCTCAATTGCGAGTTTTTGAGACGGGTGTTTTATTGAATTCTTACTCGCACTATCAGTGATCACAATTGCCATCCCTCAGCTGTCAGTTAGTAGAGCGGAGAAACTAGGTCCTGAGCTCTCCCAGCTTCAATTTTACATTCATCCTCCGCCGTCGGCCACCGGCTTTACAATCGTTTATCCTTTCACCTGTTGAATCACCGCAAAACAGCTACCTCTTTCGCTGTGGAAAATGGGGTTTCCCTTCTCCACAGACATAATATGTCTGTGTGCTGAGTATATTATACTCAGCAGGGAATCCAGGATCAGGATAATATGGCGTTAGCTTACATCATACGAATTATAATTCGCAAAGAAAGGAGTCCTGGGGATTATGGTGTTTTCTCTCTCACTAGCGAATGTAAAGAACCAGTAACTGCAGTAACTCTTTACTTTCTGGTTGCCTGTCTGTCTGTTCAAGGCAAAATCTTTGTTTTGGACGAAATCTGAAGAAAAAAGTACGAAGTAGATCAATAATAAAACTCTTCAAATTAATTATTTAATATAATTTTAAAAAATTCAAAGAGTTTTTGGGTGTACGATTGCCTATAAATTTGGTCATGGATTCAAGCGCGAAGTTGTAGGTAGTTGGAGCCAGGCTCCAATTCCATTGTTTTTGTCATATATAAATATAATTTATATGTGATATTTATAGATAATAAATATCATTATCTTTTGTAACGAGCTGAAACTCTGCGATCTTATTTTGAATTCTATTTGAATAAGATTTTGTATCTGTATTACATTCCGAAATAAATTTCATTATACTTATTCGGGCCAACTGGAATTAGAAGCTCGCTAGAAAGCTGAAAAAGGTTGGTTCTTTATTTCGAGCAAAACTATACGAAAAATTGTCCATCGTCATTGAAATCTTAATACATTAGGTAGGTTGGTACTAGATGGTTCTCGAGGGTCCCGTTTAAATTTCCGTTGCACCAAGACTGGATTTTCCAAAAACTTCAATTTCTCCCGCACGCTCGCAAAAAACCCCCTTTGGCATAAATCAATTTGAATTTTTGGTAAACTTTTGGCGTACCAATTTGAACTTTTGGCAACTCAATTTGAACTTTCGGCAAATCCATTACGTTTTGACAACTACTGGAGTCCTTGTCCACCTTCATTCCTTCTACATTGTTCAATAAAGTGTTTTTTATCTCTCTCTCTCATTTCTCCCGATGTAATCGCCTAATATTGCCCAAATTTCTAGGGAACCTAATTGGATGTTGGTTTTTCAATTACTGCTTATGGATTCCATGAAGATTCAATTAGGAGCTACGAAACATGTTCTGAAATCGGCAATACAATTCTGATGTTTCTGCGATGATGTTTCCTTTAAAATATTTCATTTGAGAGAATTTTGACGACTTCTTCGTTGCACCAACAGACCCTATTATGTCCTTGTCACCCTTTGTGAGTAAGCTGCCCATTCAACTTGACAGACGTCATTAACATTATTATTCTCCTGTTTCTCCACCATCGAGAAAAGCTTCGTCTTCTCTCACATTTTGCGTTTCTCAGCTTAATGAGAAGATTCAATTCCGTATCTGTTTGTGGTCTACACATTGCCCTGGGCTAACTAGAAGAAATAAGGGTCCAACTTTTATGACATGTTTCGAAGGTTTGAGTTGGTTAGGTCCTAAGTCCCCGATAAATTTCTCCTCTACTTATTTAGGCCCCTAGGTTACATAATCTAAAGGTAAAGGTTATTTGAACCTACTTACCAACAAAAATATCGATACTTATAGCACAAAGGCGCTACGTCATCTTCCAAGTTTTCAATTTTTGAAATTTTAGAAAAACTCAAATTTAAAAAACCTATTATTGACCTTCTTGAATAGTATAGCTTGAGAATTTCTTGAATAAATTAAAGAATTTAGTGTAATAAGCCATTATTTTAGGAATTGTGCACTGGTGAAAACTTATTTTGCGTTTCAAAACTCGGTTTTTGGACCTTTGTGGTATCCGTATGACGCACTGTTAAAGGTTTTTAAGAGAAATCCACAAAATTGACTGAAACTATGTTTTTCGCCTATTTTGTATTTCCCCTATTATAAGAACATGCATCATCACTGATGATGGTGAGACAAATGAAGAACGTTGATTTTGAATCGATCAGACCCATTCCGAAGTTGTATTTGAGGAAATCACTTCCCTGACCATCCTGAAGGTATTCTACTCCAGTGTTGAGGAAAGTAAGACTATGAACCTGGTTTTCTATAGAAAAAGATGAAACTATTTACGGATCTTACTGTGTATTAGAGTGAATTTCCTACAAATGTCCTCTTGTACACTTTGGATGGGCATAACTTCAGGGTTCGATTCTACAAGGTATTTCTAACATAAAATGTCTCCTAGCAATTTTCGTATAACCCACTCAAAATTCCTTTTTTTTCACTTTAAAGTTTTTTTTCGCGTTTTCGACCTTACGGCACTGATGAGGTCATAACTCCCTTATTTCTCCTGAAAATTCGAATCTGACTACACCGTTAGAAAGAGCGTTAAATTCCTAAGCTACCTAGTGCAAAATCAAAATCTTTCAGCAATAAAATAGTTCAAAAAAATCAAGTCAAAAAGCAAACTTAAAATTTTTTTCGAAACTTGACTTTTTTCGACCAAAGTTTTCACTCTAAATCCCTTCCCATTTCGATGGGCGCTCTTCGAGGAAAACATGCGCAAATTGTCAGCTTTCCAACGGTCTATTAGTTTTTCTTTTCAACATTTGAATTGGAAGAGTAAATGAAGTTTGAATGTCAAAAAACGTGTGTTTAACAAGAAAATCCATTGTTTTAAGCGGTTTATAGTCCCCCTCGATCTCAAGACGGCTTGACGATTTTGGTATCATTTTTTATGTAATTTTTTACGCTGAATCCAATGGTGATACTTCCGAATGATTCCGATTGCTGGAAAATGGATTTTTCGAAGAAAACCTTCGTTTTTACTACATAAAATACGCATTATTCGTAGATATGGTAGTGAGCACAAAGTAACACCTTTCTACTCAATAAAAACACCAAATTTCTAGCTAATTGAAGTTTGGGTTGAGTAGAAAGGAGTTACTTTGTGCTCACTACCATATCTACGAATAATGCGTATTTTATGTAGTAAAAACGAAGGTTTTCTTCGAAAAACCCGCTTTCTAGCTATCGGAATCATTCAGAAGTATCGCCATTGGATTCAGCGTAAGAAATTACATAGAAAACGATACCAAAATCGTCAAACCATCTTGAGATCAAGGGAGACCATAAACCGCTTAAAACACTGGATTTGCATGTGAAACACACGTTTTTTGACATTCAAACTTCATTTACTCTTCCAATTCAAATGTTAAAAAGAAAAATTAATAGACCGATGGAAAGCTGACAATTTGAGCATGTTTTCTCCGAAGAGCGCCCATCGAAATGGGAAGGGATTTAGAGTGAAAACTTTGGTCGAAAAAAGTCAAGTTTCGAAAACAATTTTAAAGTTTGCTTTTTGACTTGATTTTTTTAAACTATTTTATTGCTGAAAGATTCTGATTTTGCACTAGGTAGCTAAGGAATTTAACGCTCTTTCTAACGGTGTAGTCAGATTCGAATGTTCAGGAGAAATTAGGGAATTATAACCATATCAGTGCCGTAAGGTCGAAAACGCGAAAAAAAACTTCAAAGTGAAAAAAAAGGAATTTTGAGTGGGTTAAACGAAAATTGCTAAGTGACATTTTTTGTTGGAAATACCTTGTAGAAGCAAACCCTGAAGTTATGCCCATCGAAAGTGTAGACACCCTGTATACTCGTATTAATGACTCAAAGGATAGCTTTTCTGCTGTCTGCATCTTTCCACTTTACGCAATCACCCGGAACGATTATTCACGCTCCTTAACCGTCTCGTAATGTTTATTTTATTGCGTGGTTTTCGTACGATAGCGCAATTTCCTTTACCGGCGAATAAGGTCATTACCGCGCCGAATACAGATCCGCAACTGTTTTCATAAATATTTACGAGTTCAAGTTACCTAATACCGCGATTAAAGGCGATTGACCCCTCATTGACTAATAATTTGAGAAGACCTTGGAGCAACCTTGAAGATCGCAACAGTGCTTATCCAGTTATTTTACACGTTTGTCTTGTAGTAATTTGGTTATTAGGTAGGTACTACTCGTACTTTGGTTATGGGTGCATCATTTTTAAAGGCTAACATTTCACATTTTATTAAAATAATGTGAAAATGCTTGTTTCTTGTTGTTACTGATTGGGAAAAGGGACATAACAGGACGCAAACTTTTCGACAAATATTGTCATCAGGGCTAAAACAACGTCAATGAACTATGGAAGGAAGGAGACCGGGATCATCATTCTCCTAAATTCAATTAAATTTCAAAAAAATTATAGAGAGGGATTATCAATTTTAAGAAGAGTATCTCTTTCTTTATCACCTCATAAATTTTTCATTCGGTTTAAATAAAGCTGGAAAGCTGTAATTCAACTTCGATTTCTGATGAGGGAATTATGATTGTTATAACCTCCTATTTGCAGGGTTCCCTCAATTTTGCCCAAAAGCCTGTTTATTGTCCACCACATAGCCCAGATTAAAGTGGAAACAGCTTGTTAAATTGACTCTCGAAAGTACACGAAGATATTTCTCCCTTAGAGGGAAAAATAATAGATCATGGATATCCATGATATATTGGGTCCATTGTTGTAGTTGACATTTGAAAATTGAAACGATGAAAGAAAATTCTTACAAGATATTTACCTACCTATTACTTTTTCAATGAATAAATAGAATTTTTTTCTAACAAAAACTCTCCGATCGCTCGTACATATCGCAGTAGTCTAGAGATCCTTGCTTCGTGATTTTTAGCTACCGATATTTAGCTATGATTTTGTTCACTGGTTGCAGCGTTGCAATTTTTGTGGCAAAAAAAGTGTCGCGAAAAATTCCTTGACCCCCAGCTAAAAGACATATCCATGTCAAAAAAAGTGTCGCGAAAAATTCCTTGACCCCCAGCCAAAAGACATATCCATGTCAAAAAAAGTGTCGCGAAAAATTTCTTGACCCTCAGCCAAATGACATATCCATGTCAAAACTCATGAAAGTAACTAAGAAAAAAAAGCGTTGCAGATTTGCGTGTCGGAATTCACAGAATGACCCCCAGCCCTAAAACATTAAACATGTTAAAAGTGTTCAAACATAATTAACTACCAAGTAAGTAAGTAATCAACCATTTCAAATTGTTTCTGATGATATCGCTCGTGGCTACTCACCCGCTTAATCCAACGGCCCAACACGAAAAATTATCAAGACCTGCGATACTGCCTTCGCGCTGCCACCAATCCAGATATCACCCGGGCAGATTGGGAACCGGTTTAATCCAGCTAATGGCAGTATCAACCCAGTATTTTAATGCATGTTTAAGAAAGATTGGGTAAATAGATTCAATAAACATTCCGTTTTGTTGCCAAATTATGAGCAAGTTTCCACTCGAAAATACTGCCATCTAGAGAAAATCACGTCTTAATCAAGTAATCACGTCTTAATAGGTAGCTTTAGTATGGTGACAATGAATAAAATCCTAATAAAATAAAGAAATTAGCATCGGCCTAAGTTATAATTAAAGTAAATTTAATTGGTTGAATTTAAAAGAAAAACAAGTGGGTGTGGCACATAGCTTCCTCGTATCCATAACCCGATTGTATAGATGATCCGATGCATAGTAGTTGATCTCAAAACACCAATCTCTAAGTACCTTTCACTACCCTCATAGGGGACCATCTACACGCTAATATGGACAATCCTAGAAAATTTCATCAAATTCGGATGAAAAATTAAGTGAGTAGGTGTATGCGATTGGATCAAAAAACGTCTGCCAAGTGGGTGTGGCACATAGCTTCCTCGTATCCATAACCCGATTATATAGATGATCCGATGCATAGTAGTTAATCTCAAAACACCAATCTCTAAGTACCTTTCACTACCCTCATAGGGGACCACATACCACGCTAATCTGGACAATCCTAGAAAATTTCATCAAATTCGGATGAAAAATGTAAATGTTATGGCGGTTACAAGGATTTTACGTATGCGCATGCGCAGCGGCTACGATCAGTCCGGGGGTAATGATTTTCATAGGGGACCATCTAAATACTAATCTGTAACATCCCTGAACATTTCATTGAAATCGGGTGGAAAATGTAGAAGTTATGGCCGTTACAAGGAATTCACGTTTGCGCATGCGCAGTCGCTTATGTCAGTTCGAGGGTGATGATTTTCATAGGGGACCGTCTACAACCTAATCTGCATAATACCTGAAGATTTCATCGAAATCGGGTAGATAATGTGGAAGTTATGGCTGTTACAAGGAAATTAACGTTTGCGACCTTAGGAGTTCAATTCGAGACTTTATCCTCTGAGCTACTGATGACCTGAAATTAATGGGATTTGAGATTCTCACAGGAGACCATCCCTCTATTAATGAATCCCTCTATGAAAAACAATTCTCTGTGATTTTCATAGGGGACCATCTAAACACTACTCTGTAACATCCCTGAAAATTTCATTGAAATTGGATGGAAAATGTAGAAGTTATGGCCGTTAGAAGGAATTCATGTTTGCGCATGCGCAGTGGCTACTATCAGTCCGAAGGTGGTGATTTTCATAGGGGACCATTTAAATACTAATTTGTAACATCCCTGGAAATTTCATTGAAATCGGATGGAAAATGTAGAAGTTATGGCCGTTACAAGGAATTCACGTTTGCGCATGCGCAGTCGCTTCTATCAGTCCGAGGATGATGATTTTCATAGGGGACCGTCTACACACCAACCCGCACAATCCCTGAAAATTGCATAGAAATCGGACAATAACTTCGTATAGTTATGCGCGTTACAAGGAATTCATGACAGACGGACAGACACACAGACAGACAGACACACAGACACGGAACCAAAATTGTTCGGAAAGGTCTAAAACGCAAAACGCGAGTGGAAATTTTGATTTTGAAGAACTTTTTTTTTCGTCCTTGAAAAGTGAAAACAAAGCTTCCGCTACCTTGGTAGACTCAGAAGCAATATGAGTAGGAGAGGGCATTTTAGTCAGGACTAGAAACAACCAACTGTTGGGTATTAGGTGAATCCTTGGTGGCCACAGAGAACCGGAGACAAGTTAAGTTTTGTTGGAGGCCGATCTATAATGGAGTCTTTGACCAACTTACTACAAGTCTAATATAATTCTTACTCTTACTATTTTTGAATTCATGTCCTAAACGTCATTTTTACTCTTCACCAAGGTAAATTAACCAACAATAAGACCGTTCTATTTGCAAAAATCGTTCAAACTAAGGTGCAATGCATAGATCCCCAGTGGCGTCCAGCTGTATCGTAATAGCGAGGTTGGCTCTCACTTCTGGCCAATTGACTTCCTTCTAAAACTAACACCTTTACCAACTCGTCTAATGATTGTACAACCACCGGTTTCATGAATGGGACGAATGACTCAGGTCCTCGAGTTGACCTGTTTGAAATGCCGGACCGCTTCGCGGAATCGGCCGTTTTCTTAAGTAAATGAGAAATGAGTCACACAAGTCATTCCGGACTGCGTGGGAAGCCTCGACTACATTAGGTACTTACTTAGCTATTACATTTGAATGGTACCTGCATCCACACATCTCAGAGTGCACGACATCCTTATCAAAAGCCGCTAAATATGATTCATTAGACCTCATTTACGTTACTCGCACTTATAGGGCAATATATTTTTAATAAATTCATGTTATTAAGACGTTCAACAACATTCCTCACAATATGTATACCATTATTCAACGAATGATGACTGTTCTTTTCAAAATTGAACGGTACCAACCTGCTTTACGGACACAAATAAATTTCACTGCTCCATCGACCAAAGGTAGCATCTGCATGGTCCAAGATTACACAATAAACAGAGCTGAAGATGACAGCGAACCAGCCTAGTCGCTGAATGAGGTCGCATGTAAAAAAGATACCTAATTCTCCATTTGTCATTAAGGTCAAATGAGCACTGTTTTTATTGAAATGCTTGGAATTCCGGTTAATACGTCTCAGAGAATTGCAATGAGAGTTGAGACTACGCAACTACGTAACGCAACGGTTGAAGTAACTCCCTCATACTATGATTTCAATGAATTCAATTTCATCCTGATTGAGTGTAGCTCTATGAGGCTCATAGAGCTACACTCAATCAGGATGAAATTGAATTGTTTCTATAGTTTTCAAATAGAATGGTTCAACACACTTACGAAGATTGAAAACTCTAGCAGAAGGACATAACATAGTTAAACACTACCTACCCGGTATTCATCAATCCAATCTCAAAACCTATTTTAGGAACAAAACAAGAGGACAAGTTCTTCCTTGTGAGTGTATCATCAAGAAGTGAAGTACATTATGAAAGTTCACACAGTCATACGATTCCTCCCGAATGAGAGCACTCAACATTCCTTCAACATGTTCGACAGCCGTGATCCCGTGATTACTAGGATGAAAATTGAGGCAAGTTCCTAACGATGTTTTCAGAAAATCGTCTTCATCAGCAAAATAAAATCAATTGGTGATACAGAATTTCGAATAATCCACGTCTGATCGTAAATCTAGAGGAAGTTAATCAAGTAAGGTAAAGTGGTATCGAGCATTTTCTCAAAATGTGTCAAAATGTTTACAGTTTCAACAGCATTCTTCGTTTTGACTACAGAATATAATTTAATGTAATTCGAAGGAAAGTATAAATAAAATAAAAACGTTGGATCAAATGAAAGTATTCCTCTTCAATCGGTTAATTATACTTGAATTTCGGTGAGATGAGGTTTATTTCGACCTGTTGAGGTGATATTTCCAAGAATTGTATGGTCATTTTCAGGAATTTCAAGTTCATTTGAAGACTTGTTTTTCGTTAATTTGACTCAAATATCGGTGAGATGAGGTTCATTTCAACCTGTAGAGGTGATATTTCCAAGAGGTAGGAATGAGCGATTGAAGTGAACGAAATGATTCTCTCGAGTAAACCTACATGTTTCGGTGTTTTCAACTTTCTATCTCGACTTTTTCCAAGAATTGGAGAGAGAAATGAGCCTTTGAAGTGGTTGTTTCTGTCGAGCAAACCAAGAAGTTTTGGTGTTTCCGACCTTCTATCACGACTTTTTTCAAGAATTGGAGGTAGTAATGAGCCTTTGAAGTGGTTGTTTCTGTCGAGCAAACCAACATGTTTTGGTGTTTCAACCTTCTATCACTTTTTTCGAAATTTGGAGGTAGAAATGAGCCTTCGAAGTGGTTGTTTCTCTCGAGCAAACCAACAAATTTTGGTGTTTTCAACCTTCTATTACGACTTTTTTCAAGAATTTGAAGTAAAAATGAGCCTTCGAAGTGGTTGATTCCCTCGAGTAAGCCATCAAGTTTTGGTGTTTTCAACCTTCTATGACGACTTTTTTCAAGAATTTGAGGTAAAAATGAGACTTTGAATTGGTTGTTTCTCTCAAGTAAACCAATAAGTTTCAGTGTTTTTAACCTTGTATCTCGACTTTTTCCAAGGATTGGAGGGGAACTGCAAATGAGCTTCCTTACTCGCTCTTCCGTGGAAGTAGTCGATGACTCACTACGTTGTAAAGCAGTCTCAATTACAACATTATACAGGGTGTCACCCTAACTCGAGAACCAAACTTCAAGGATCGATTCTACAACTAATTTGCAAACTTTTTTGTCTCCTGACATTCTTTTTTTAAACGCTTTAAAATTATACTTTTTTCACTTTTAAGATTTTGTTCGTGTTTTCGACCTTGAGCCATTAAAACGGCCATAACTCCCTCAATTTACTGGATAAACTCAAATATGAGTATACCGTTGGAAAGAACGTGAAATTTCCTATCAGTTCATTAGGACACAAAAGCTTTTTAAGCCTTTCGTATAAGTGAATAAATTGGTCAAAGTCAGAAATTTAAAACTTTCTCGAAAATCACCATTTTTCAGGCTGACTCATCTTACGTAATAAACAGCCGTATCGGCGGGCACTCAACGGAAAAAACTTGCCCAGAATCTCAGCTTTCCAACGGTCTATCAATTTTTCTTTTTAACATTCAAATTAGAAGAGTAAATGAAGTTTGAATGCCCGAAAACGTGTGTTTTACAAGCAAATCCAGTGTTTTAAGCGGTTTCTGGTCCCCCTCGACCTCAAGATGGCTTGACGATTTTGGTATCATTTTCTATGTAATTATTTACGCTGAATCCAATAGTGATACTTCCGAATGGTTCCGACTGCTAGAAAGTGGATTTTTCGAAGAAAACCTTCGTTTTTCGTACATAAAATACGCATTATTCTTAAATGTGGTAGTGAGCATGAAGTAACACCTTTGAACTCAACAAAAACTTCAATCAACTAGAAATTCGGTGTTTTTATTGAGTTAAAAGGTGTTACTTAATGCTCACTACCACATTTAAGAATAATGCGTATTTCATGTACGAAAAACGAAGGTTTTCTTCGAAAAATCCACTTTCTAGCAGTCGGAACCATTCGGAAGTATCACTATTTGATTCAGCGTAGAAAATTACATAGGAAATGATACCAAAATCGTCAAGCCATCTTGAGGTCGAGGGGGACCAGAAACCGCTTAAAACACTGGATTTGCTTGTAAAACACACGTTTTCGGGCATTCAAACTTCATTTACTCTTCTAATTTGAATGTTAAAAAGAAAAATTGATAGACCGTTGGAAAGCTGAGATTCTGGGCAAGTTTTTCCGTTGAGTGCCCGCCGATAAGGCTGTTTATTACATAAGATGAGTCAGCCTGAAAAATGGTGATTTTCGAGAAAGTTTTAAATTTCTGACTTTGACCAATTTATTCACTTATACGAAAGGCTTAAAAAGCTTTTGTGTCCTAATGAACTGATAGGAAATTTCACGTTCTTTCCAACGGTATACTCATATTTGAGTTTATCCAGTAAATTGAGGGAGTTATGGCCGTTTTAATGGCTCAAGGTCGAAAACACGAACAAAATCTTAAAAGTGAAAAAAGTATAATTTTAAAGCGTTTAAAAAAAGAATGTCAGAAGACAAAAAAGTTTGCAAATTAGTTGTAGAATCGATCCTTGAAGTTTGGTCCTCGAGTTAGGGTGACACCCTGTATTCTTATTATTAAGAAATCGAAAACATCTCAAGCGTCGAAGAACACATCACAACTAAAAGCCCGCGTTCATAACAAAATATCGCCAAGGTTTGAACATCCTTTGATTACATTCGTAAAAACCAAGCCAACCAACATCTACTAAGGTCGAGGTTTTTACCGCGAATGTTGTTTACAGTAAACAATTTACGCATAAATTGAGGGCTTTTCAACGGGTGGCGAACGATTTTCGTGGGATAAAAACTAACGACGCGGCGATACATTTCCCTAGAAACGTGTCGGTTATAAGTACCTAACAATCGTTACAAAATCCCGCGCTACTTTCGTTCCACGGTTTCGTCACGTTTTTGCCCAGTTAGGTGATGGCTAAAGCATGTTCCATGCTAAAATTGAAAACCTCGAGTTACACTGGCTTCACAAATATTAAAATTGCTGTCCTGAAACAATGGAAAAAAAGGTGACTTGTCGACTTTTGCCATCTGATCACAGAATTCTGCCTGGGAACAATCCGCTCCCATTTTGTTAACCACTTTCGTCACTGTGGATGGATGAGCGAAGACATCGAACAGATTCTCTAAGGAATCGAATTAGTTCAGTTCTCTAACTTTTGCCAACGATTTCGCTGGGACGTTGAAGGGTCACGGCGCACTAGGTTTACCCCTCCTTCAAGACGCATCATTTATGCGGGTTTAGTCTAACCCTTGCAGTGCCATCTGTTTTCGGTTGTAACCGAGTTCGCCAACTTGAAGACCTTATATATTATGCTGACTTTTGAGAGTCAAAAAATATTCGAATCAGATCTCAAATCAAAATTTCGGATAGCATATCGCGTTTCTATCCCTACTTGAATCACTTTGATCTGATCAGTCTGCATCACACCCCAGTAACGAGTATAGTAAACCTACTCTTTCTAACACAGAGACTGATTTGTATGGAATTTCAAGGACTTGTGACTTGGGATCAAGATGATTATTCGAATTCTATTGTTTCTTTTTATCTCCTACTCCTACTCCAACTGCCAAGTCTCAGTACACTAATTGGCCTGTTTCGTTTTGATCATCCTCTCTGAAATCACAAGTTACCTAATGTTATTTTCTGAGGACAATGAACTAATCTAAAATCTAATTTCGATTTTTTTTTTTTTTTTTTTTTTTTTTTTATTGGCTTTATTTACGATATACAGCCGTTACATGTTATGTGCAATATTTACTTGTATTTTACAGTTATATAGTTCATAGTGAGTAATTATTTATAGTTTCACATTAACATTTTGAAGGAATTCAAAGATAATTTCGTAGACTTCCACCAATTCTGTTGATATGATAGTGTCCAGGTTGAAAGGAGTGCTGACCAGTGTCTGAAGCTTGTGTAGAAAGGTTTCTCTTTCGTGGATGTATACAGGACATACCAAAACTATGTGTTCGTGAGTTTCCTCTTCGTTGCCACAGGCTCTACAACTTGGCGATTCTACAAGATTAATTCTGTAGAGGTGGGAGTTCGAGCAGCTATGTCCACTCCGGAGTCTCGTAACTGTCCTGTAGAATGCTTTGGGTCTTATTTCGATCACCTGGTTAAACCAGGGTCGTAGACTACTAGCTTGAGGGAATATTTGCTTGTACTTTTCCCCTCCGCGATATACATTAAAGTCTGTTTTCCATTGATTTTTTATTGTTAAAGTTATGGCTCGCTTGAGATCAGTTGGTGGGAAATATGGGAAAGATTCCGGTTGTGGTAGCATGATCGCTTCGTTAGCTTCGTTATCAGCCGCTACATTGCCTCTCAAGTGGCTGTGTCCCCTCACCCAACAGAAAACTACTATAGTGCCTTGCAGGTTCAGAGTATTTACTTGGTGCAGAATATCAGCTTCAATTTTCGAGAGTTTTGTGGAGGGGCCCACTCCTTTTATCTTACTGATTATGCTTCTAGAGTCGGTTATTATCAACAGTGGAGTAGTTCGGGGCTCTTCTCGTGCGTATTCTAGTGCTTTAAGTACCGCATAGGTTTCTGCCGAGTAAATTGACGCACGATCCCACAAACGAAATCGACGACTGACATTGTGAGAGGGAACAACAAAAGCGCAACCAGATTTTTGTTCTTTTACCGAACCATCCGTGTAAATTGCTAGGTAGCCTGGCCATCTGGTTTGGAAGTAATCTATGGCTTGTGCATCGGTCGTACCGGGGATTTCATAGAAGCGTTGAGGGTTTCGATTTACTTGAGGAAGTTTTGGCGTTTTAAGGGCTTGGGGTGAATTTTATCTTGGTCATGAGAGAAAAAAACATTTATTAAACATTTTAGAAGTAACAAAATTGGACAAGGACTCCAGTAGGTGTCGACACGTAAGGGATTTGCCAAAAGTTCAAATTGACATGACAAAAGTTTGCCAAAAATTCAAATTGATGTATGCACAGAAATAAGAGTGTTTTCATCCGATTACGACGACATTTTTTAGAGGTTGTGGTGCCATCCCTTCTATTTTAATTACAGTCAGATTGAATTTACAAATTATCTCTAAACTTTAATTTATTGGGTAATACAACATCTTTAAAATTGGAAGAGTGTTGGGGGGGGGGGGGGGTAACGTTTTTACGATCCATCCATAATATGTATCGTACCGTAACCATATACTAAGTGGCAGGCACCCACTTGGCAGGCTTTTCGTCTTTCTATGGAGGTAGCTTGTAGACGGATCTTCGGTTGATTTGTCTGACTTGCTCAGAAATTTATTGTTCCGTCATCATTTTCGATTTTATTGGTGCTTTCGTGTCGATAACAGGAATGTTTTTTTTTTTTTTCACGGAAGTAGTGAGACACTCATTTTAGCTGATTCACGAACTCCCTCCTACTTCTTATAATAAACGACCCATTCACTCGGTTTGAGAGTGGAGACTGACGTAGGTCTCGGTGTCGTAACTGCAATACGGTGACTCGTACAGCTGATATTCTTCTTCACGTCTCCTTTCGAGCGTTTCAACGCGATCGTTTGCCTCCGTCGAACGGATGACTCAAAACCCATTTGGTCAAGGTAACGAGACACTGATGTTATTTGGGGGGGGGGGGGGGGGTCCTAATTACCGAACCAAACGACCTACCTGAGTGAGTGTTCTCCACCCCAAAGGCACTTTCGTAGGCTTCCTCTTATTCTAAACCGTTTCCTCATTAACTTACGGTTAAGTGTCCCTTTCAGAGTGTAAACGTAAAACGCTGCAAATTATTACACAAAGGTTTATTACTTTTCTACATAGAAAACCATGACTACTATATACCTACCTCACAATCAAGTTTATTTTGAAGAAATAAACGCTTCACACTCAGTTCGAAGAAACAGGGAGTTGTGGGTGCCTTCATGAGGAAATTTGGTTACTGGTTGCTAAGGACGTAAAACTGAAAACAACTCGAAGATACGAACAGCGATGGCATTTTGGTCAGCTAAAATTTGAACGGAGATTAGACCTCTTTTGCGATTCTGATTTATCGTAAGTCCAACCCTTAAGTTCTCTAAGAGGGACTGATCGGTTGATCCTACAGAGATCTGAGTGGTCTCATTCGATTCTAAAAATTCAATGCTATCTTAAACTGATGGAAAAAACAATTCCTTTATATTAAAATTTTATGAGCTAGACTGTTTTCAAAATGTCAACCCTTGGAAGTGGAAGACATCAATCAAAAGCTCCGGGGCACAACTAGACCCCAAATGGAACCCATTCACCAAATTTCATCGGTACATGGTAGCTAATGAAACGGCCGCGTACGGCTGATAGACGGGAAAATGTTTATTGGAATCAAAATTCGAATTAAAATCTGTATTCGACCTTGAAACTTAAACCAACAAATTTTGAGGGGTGGTTAACATTTTTTTATCGTAAAACTGGCAAAGCTGTACGAAGTTGTATGACATTGTCAGGAACTATGCTGATCCGATTCTGGATGGACTCCATTCAAATTAATCGTGATCGGATCATTTTAGTAGCCACTTTACACGCGCCTACGGCAAATCCTTGATAAATATAAGTTTCGATGGGATTTTTCGGGATTGTGTATTGATACTCTGGATGTTCCCTATATACTCCTATTTCATCATCATCTGATCATCAAATTTGAAGGGTACTGGTTGGAACTTGGAGATTAAAGTTTTAATTTTCCACTTTGCATCGGATCATCTATACAGTCGATTTATGGATACGAAGAAACTATGAGCCACAACCACACAGATTTTTTTATTAATTTTTAAAAACGTCCAGTTTGTGTAATCTTTATTTTCAAGAGTGTTTATCTTTCTATCATTAATTTTTTAGATACAATTAATAATTACTTAATAATACCTATCTGTATCTATGGGTTGTTTGAGGAGTGAACTGACCGCCTAGTCTGATAAAAAGGAGTTTTGAATGTATGACGAGAACTGTAGTAAGAAGGTAGGTAGCCCCATAATAAATTTACTGAATCTGCCGTGATTAGAGGAGATACCTACACTACTCAGAAAATGCAAAATTCAACATGGTGGACAGGTTGGCAGTGTATTTAGGGTCCCATATCTACCGAATAATTGCGACGAGGTCCGTAGGTTGGTACTCGAACCGTTTTTACACGAGTTCCTGTTCAGTTCCGCTGTCCACTAGAGGACACCGGAAGCGGAAGATAAAGGGAATGTGAATCCATCCGTCTACGCCCTACCTACATATTGTTATCTTATAAATTAGTAAACGGTTTTTTTCGTACAACTAGATGTAGGTAGCTTTGGAGTAGGTACGTGTCACCATAGAATAGAGAAAACAAAAATAAATAAGCATTGATTACTTAAGGCAATTAATGGGAGCTACTCATGTTCAATTTGGTTTCTGCTAGGAGATTCTGTCTCGGCCAAAATTCCTCGACTACCTTGACGATTTCGGTTACCTACATCTTATGGATTGTCCATGTTTGCTCGTTTGAACTCCCTTTGAATTTGATGCAAATTTGATTTTCGCCAATGAATTTATTCTTGATAACTGTCTAGTTGGCACTATACTTCTGAAAAAATGCTTCCTGTCAAACTTCTAATAATAATATAAATAATCTAGAAATAATAAATACAATTAAATGTAAATGAAAGTATACATTTTAAAAGGAAATCTGTGTTTGAATTCAATAGGAATCATAATATTTGCTTGCGGATTTTGGTTAGTTGTATTCCATAAGCCGTTGAAATTAAACTGGGAAAAGTCTACCTCTCCCGTTCAAAATTTGATGTTGTGAAATTAGTTTTAAGGTATGTAGAGTCTGAAAATCGAATAATAAAACGCTGCAAATTATTACACAAAGGTTTATTATTTTTCTATATAGATCACTCACCTGCAAAGAAACCGGCTTTGCCATTGTTACTACCAACCAACTTGAAGAAAAACATCGATCGCATTTCGGTCAGATAAAATTTGAACGGAGATTCGGCCTCTTTTGCGATTCACACTCGTGTTTCTGATTTATCGTGAGTCCAACCCTTAAATTCTCGTAGGGAACGAACGGTTTGTCCTACAGGGCTCCGCGTGGTCTCTAAAAATTCAATACTATCTTAAATTGATGGAAAAACAATACCTTTATATCTAAATTTTTTGAGTTAGGGAGTTTCAAATTTTCAACCTCTATGTTTAACCCCTTAGAAGTGACCTACATCAACCAAAAGCTTCGGGGCACAACTAGACCCCAAATGGAGCCCATATACCAAATTTCATCAAAATCAGTCCATGGTAACTAAGGAAAGTGCCGCGGACGGACGGAACATTTTTTTTAATTCGGATTTTTATTTCGGATTCTACGTACCTTGAAACGTAAACCAACAAATTTTCAGGGGGGTTAACATTTTTTTTCCTTGGACAATTCCAAAGGTTTATTATTGAAAATAATAAACCAAAAATTAGGGAAAGTATCAACGCTTCACGATGATACAGTAGGTAGCAACAATCAGTAATAATGTTCACTGAGTAGGTATTTCCACCATCGCTACAGTCACAATATTCAACGCAAACCTTCATAAACATTAGATTTCACCTCATAACCACCCCTGGTTACCACATTTGATACTAGCAAACAAACAACTTTTTAAAAATTATGAGGAATGTTTGAAAGAAAATTCATGTCAAAGCCATGGTCACTAGGGAAATTAGACTCAGTCGGTTTTCCACATACGTTACGTTACAGTCATCATTAAATCGTTAAAATCATCATAAATCAATTGTAACTCTTTTCGATTCTTTGTGCTAAAGTAAAGACATACAATGTCGGAATCCTTGTTTTTACTAATAATACTAATACTAATGGCAATAAAAACGCATGATATTGCGGAAATGTATTTTGCATACATTTGAATTGACCCCCGCAAAAAGCCATTTTTATGTCAAATTCAGTCCTTCCGCTGTGCCTTTTGCCCAAAATTAATGTAATTTGATGTATACAACCCATTTGGGGTGTAGTTTTGTTGCAAAACTTTCGGCTTCTGTCCGTCACTGGATAGAAAACTGTGTTTATACACATTTAAAATAGAAATCAGTTTTTGGGATCGAATGAGAGCACTGCCGTTCATTTCCTCAGTGGTTGGACAGGAAAATGAAAGAAACATGTACGTGAATCGTAAATTGATTTTCACCATAAATTACCTCCCAAACCTCAACTGATTTTAAACGATCCTCCTGTATTTCAATTTCGTCAACTCGAATTGATTGCTCCTGCTAAGCTGTTCATGGAGTTCTATTATGAGGTATGTAGGTACCTCTCTCTAAAGTACCTATATACCAATAAGTAAGCAGGTACCCTTCTCAGGATCAGTAATCAACGCGGAATGCAATGATCACTTATGTTCCTGAATGGTCACCTACTTAACTAATGAAATGGATGACCTCTATGACCACCTATTATAAATATTCCAACTTCTCTCTCATTCATAACTACTTAGTTGACGGTCCCAACCCTACCATCCCATTTGGCGTTGGTAGGCAGCTCCTGCCACATTCCTTTCTAACCTATTCCTGCTGTGTAGCTAGCGTAATGAGCTGTAAGTAGTTGGTTGACGTTACTAACTACGACCTTTTATCCGGCCATCATCAATCATGGTTATACGTAAGGTCGATTGGAAAGGCTATTGTGGCCGAGCAAGCAGGGTAAAAGCCTTTTCGTATATTGACTTGCTCCTTAACAGCTGACGACTCTATTAATGATATTTTCATCGATTCCTCGGAAGGGCCTGTTTTGGTCTGCTCTGAAGGGCTGTCCTGAAAGGGCTTTGACCTCCAGCGCGGGGGCGGCGCAGTGGAGGCTGACTGACCCAGTCTTCCTGGCGCCCCTGAAGATCTTTTATTTCCTTTTCCATCCCACATCCCCGCTATGTGCGCATTTCCCTTAATCCACTGACTCCTAAACCCTATTTCATCCCTCTGTTATCGATCAATTTCGTCTTTTAGACTCAGGAACAGAACAGCGGTTTAAGAAACTTGGCATGGTTTGCAGTAGAGCGGGGTTCGTTGGGACAGTGAGATGAATTGGACACTCTTATTCTGGTTGAACATCAGGACCAGAACGAGCTCCTTGGTTGCCTTTCCTTCCTAGAAGATAAAACTTGTTGAAGGTGCGGTCTTTTGAAAAAATTCAGTTTCAATTTGTCTGCTTGCTAATGTCGACAATTGGACCAACGTTGGAAGCCCTCCAGTCTTTTTACTTCTTAGTTCAGTGTCTCCACAATATTTACCAGATAGTAGAGACATTTTTGATTAGGAATCCCCGTGGTTTCTCGATGTAGAATGAATAAATCTAAAGTGGTTTGTGTTTCCAAAATTGTATACCATTCATCCCCTGCAGCCTGCAATCCTACTCATCCCTCTCACTGTAATTTTTTATTGGTCTGATTGTATTTTTTTCTTTGTTTATTTATAAGATGCATGGATATGATTCGACGTAAAATTTTCATCGTTGATGACACGGGTGTGAATACTGCCTCAAGCGTCCCCAAGGCTCCGAAAGGTCAGCGTCAAAAGTTGGGGAGAAAAGTGTCATTATTGGGATTATTTGGGTGCATTATTCCTCCAGGGAATAGCGCTCCATATCATCGATTCGTTTCGGAAAAAATTAGGAATGGAGTTCCTGGCCAAGGTCTGTCTACTAGGGAAAGATCTCTCCGAGGGAAGTCAACAGAAAATTTCATAAGTCTTAGAGCATGTACTCGAACACATATGCTGGTTTAAAGAGAATACAATTCTTCTCAACATGACAACCATGAGGCTCATTTGTCTATTACAACATTGTACTTGGACTCAGTGTAAGGAGTAAGGATGCGTTTTTGTAGCCCCCACTAAGCTCTTGCATAATAATGATAATCGTAACAGGCAAGGTTTTACTCGAATTTATTTTACTAAGTCCTTTGATTTAAATATTTAAATAAATTGATTCATTGATTTTAGTTGCAAAATTAGGATCTTTGGTTCAAAGTATCCCACCACTGTGACCATACAAATGAAAACATGAACAAATAGACATTTTGGGGGACATGTTTTGAAAAAAATGAAAATATTATCTTTAGACGCTCTAACTTTGGAATATGAATATTTTCATATATTTAAAAAAATTAAGATCCCAATTTATCATAACTATTTTTGGTTTCTTGTTTCTCAGTGTGACCGCAATTCCTGGTGACAACTTTATTCCACTGTCAACCATACAAGCTTTCTGACTGATCATGTTCAGGGATTATGCGGTTTAGCTTCTTGAATCGTTTAGCTTATAAATGTCATCCCTCTTGAATCGATGGTATCCTCTGCGTAAGAGTTAACATCATATTCCCTAAACACTATTTTTCTAACTTTTCATCTTCTGCTGATTCTTGGAAGTTTGGCATCGAGGACATACTGATTATACTCGCATGTATCTTCTCGAAAAAATAAGTTATTTTCGAGTATGTTGTTGAGTGCTTGAAACCCAAGAAAGGCTTTTATTGCGACTATTTGTAACTCAAAAATACCTAATACAATCTCGCCGTACTCTTATTTATCATAATCTAAATTGTGGTATTCTTTAGGAGTTTCGTTTCCGTGACTCGGAACAATAAGCGACCAACTTCTTCGGTCTTGTTTCATGATTTATGTCTAGTTCACCCTCCACGTTACCCTCTTAAACCAAGGATCAATTTAGTCGTGTTTTTCATGAAGCCTTCAGAGCCTCCCAGAAGCCTTGGATGGATTTTCCCTTTCAGTTTATATGTAAAATTAATTTTCTTTAAAAATTCTCTAACAAAACTCTTTGATTGTTGTAATTAACCTCTATAGGAAAGTATTAACTTACTATCTTCTTGAAATTTTTTTCAATATCTGAATTAGATCGACGCTGTATCATATCTTCTGAGTAAAGCCGCAGATATCAGAATATGTATTATTCTCAATCCATGGGTAACTAAGAAATGAGGTTCCCTCATTGGGACTTCAGTACTTTTTTCTTCTTCTACTGAGAGGTTCTGACACTCCACCTTTAGTAAAGAAGCAGAACTCGTTATCACAACTCGACATTAAATTAGTATTTACTATATGTGCTATTTATAGAAGACCTACACGTATTTGCTTCAGATTTTGGATGTCTACCTACAGACATCTCTCTTTACTACATTTGACTTTGGTTCTGGCCGGCCAATCTATTAGTTATTGATTATTAACAGAAGATACACCTTCTCAGGTGCCTACCTAATCCATACGGAAATATCGTTATATAAATACCTTGACACTCTAAGAGCCATCTGTTGATAAGATAAAATGGGCAATGAACTAAATTGGTTATCCGGTCGTCGGTCCTACACCTTCCCAATAACTGGCTCGACACGACCTTATTTCATTAGCTTGGATAGATTGCTAGATTTTCGGGTTCTATAAACAGAAATAGGTAGCACGATTTGGAAGAAATTTTGAGTTACTTAGTTCATTTTTCAAAATTAAAAAAAAGTTCTAAAAAATTTTCACTCGCGTTTTACATTTTAAAAATTTTTGAAATAGTAAGATTTTGTGACTTCAGTCCACCTGTGTAATGGACTACAAGAAATTATACTTTCCAATTTTGATTTAATTCTTGGGAATGTTGGGGTGTAGATGATCCCTTATGAAATGTATAACAGCCTTGTAACAACCATAGCTTCTACAGTTTACATCCAAATTCGAAGAAATTTTCAGGGATTGTGAGGATGAGATCGTCCCCTACGAAATCCATCTTGATCACTGGTGTATGTTCGAATGATCGTACACTGCGAATGATCAAACTTGAATTCTTCAACAAGTATAACTTCTAGTTTTCATTCGATGTGATATAGTTCCCTACGAATGTCATCGTCATCTGATCTTCAAAATTTGATTTAATCCTGATTTAATCAGGAATAGCAGTCGATATTTGGAGATTGAAGTTTTGATTAGATATTAAATATGCATCGGATCATTAATTTAATACTATCGTGAATGATTACGAGGAAGCTATGTGCCTCACCCACTTAGCAGACTTCTTTGCTTCTAGCGCACTTTTTAGGACGTCCCACAGTAAGACTTGGGCGTCCTTATGCGATCGATCTGGGGTGAAGTTGGACAACACTCAACAGAAAAAAAAAATAACCACACAGTAATCCGTTTTAGACCATTCTGAATCCAAATCCGCGAAAAAAACCATAGGTGTATGTCTGTGTGTGTGTGTGTGTGTGTATGTGTGTGTGTGTGTGTGTGTGTGTGTGTGTGTGTAACAAAATCTTGTGTACTCTGCACAGCCCTTAGTTCTCAACCGATTTTCCTGGTTCTTTTTTTGTTCGACGCGGAAAACTATCTAGTTGTGCACTACGTCGCCGGAATTTCGAATTTTGCCTTTTAAGGGGGGGAAAGGGGGGGTTAATGATCAAAAAACGTGCGTTTTTGGGCATAATCTTGTGTACTCTGCCCAGGCCTTAGGTCTCAACCGATTTTCGTGGTTCTTTTTTTCTTCGACGCGGAAAGCTATCTAGTTGTGCACTACGGTGCCGGAATTTCGAATTTCGCCTTTTAAGGGGGGGAAAGGGGGGGTTAATGCTTAAAAAATGTGCGTTTGCGGGCATAATCTTTTAAACTGCCCAGGCCTCAATTTCCAACCGATTTGTGTGTTTCTTTTTTTGTTTGACTAACATAACTTCCGAGTTGTACATGATTTCACCAGAGTATCAAAATTCACAAGAGGAGGGGATGGGTGGGGGGATAATATTCACAAAATATCCAATTTTTCATTATTTCGGTTCCTTTACTGCTAACTAATTGTATCCAAGCTTTGAAATTGAGGAAAAATTCTCATTATACCTTAGGATTTGCATGAATTACTTTCTGAACCACCATGGAACTAAAAGTGGTGCCACCATGGTGCCAGGGCAGCATAAACCTCATATTTCTTGGTTTTTTTTTGGTGTTTCACCTTGAATACAGATGTGACATTCGACGGACTGCCTACTAAACCTAATAGATGAAAGTTCAATGTTACGACGTATTTCTGCTTTGGTGCCAGACTGGCACCATTGGTGGCATCGTTGAGGGGTGGGGGGGGGGATGAACTCGAATTCGCATGTTGGATGTCGTAGGTCATGGATTTTAAAATGCTCTTTAGATTCGAGGCTCCCATGCCGCTAGAAGTGTTATGGTTTATAATGGTAGGGGGGGGGGGGGGGTGTCACTATACAGTCTTATCGCTTAACAACTGGTTAAACTGATCCAATACTTATCCAATGGGACGTCCCCTGGAATGCATGCATTACTAAACAATATGTTTACACACAGTTTCTACTCTGTCTTCCCGGTATTATTTCGGTATACTTTCATTGTCCATTAAGGTTTTTTCACTGTTTTCGCTCACTTTTTTCCACGAGACGCTTTAATATTAATTTTGGTTTATTATTTTCAATAATGATCCTTTGGAATCGACCAAGAAAAAAAATTGTTAACCCCCTCAAATTTCTTGGTTTACGTTTCAAGGTAGGTACCTACGTAGAATCGAAAAATCGAATAAAACTTTGGACGTCAGTACCCCGTACGCGGCACTTTCCTTAGTTCCCATGGACCAATTTTGATGAAATTTTGTGTCTAGTTGTGCCCCGAAACTTTTGGTTGATGTCGGTCACTTATAAAGATTGAAATTTTTGAAAATGGCCTGGCTCAAAAAATTTCGATATAAAGGTATTGTTTTCCATCAATTTCAGATAGTATTGAATTTTTAGAGACCACGCGGAGCTATGTAGGACAAACCGTTCGCTCCCTACGAGAACTAAAGGATTGGACTTACAATAAATCAGAAACACGAGTGTGAATCGTAAAAGAGGCTTAATCTCCGTTCAAAATGTATCTGACTAAAGTGCGATCGCTGTAGGTACGTGGTAGGTAGATGGTGATAATGGCAAAGCCGAGTTCTTTGCAGACGAGTGTCCTATATAGAAGAATAATTAACCTTTGCGTAATAATTTGCAGCGTTTTGTACTACCATAGTAGTGGCTATCGATACCCTTAATTTACCGTATGTAGAAAGCTAGGTTATTTTTACACACATTACTTTGTATAATATCATCAACTATTCCCTCTTTATATTCGCAGTATTCCAACAGTTCATCGGACAGGATTCTACTGACAAATCACATCGTGTGCGCGAGCACCATTTTTTTCTGACCTCTGAATGGACAGTCCAATAAGCTCGTCCGCGCTTATTGACCTTAATGTCACCGTGTGCGGTCGCCCACGCCCTTTTTAAAATGTTTAATTGGGTTCTTCGAGCTTCTCCGGCAATTGTACATTTTTGCTGATTGTCCTTAAAAAGGTTTCCAAGTCCTCTCAATTGCACGAACTCTCTAATTTCATCTTCTTATTGCCTACTCCCTACCCTATGTAATTCACAGTATCTAATCTGGAGTTCAAATAACTGTCGCTGTTATGAGGTATCATTATAGAATTACTGTGTAGGTGGGTATAACTGAGTGTTCATAAAATATAGCTAGGTATATTGATATACAGGATGTCCCATGTTGAGAACCGGAAAACTTCGGAAGTCAATTCTAAAACTAATTTAGGGGGGTTTCAGAGAGGTTGCCGTTCGTTCCGGATTAGTATTTCATGAATTCGAAGGCGCAAAAAGTTAAAAAGTTGTAACTAAATTTGACATTTTCAAGGATTTTAGAAATTCATTAGTGCATTTATTTATTTATTTATTTATTTATTTATTTATTTTATTTGAACGGCAAAAAGCCAATAAACATAGAAAGTATATAGCGAGATAATAAATTACAAAATGGTATAACGATATAACAGATCACAGCAAAGATACAAAACATTAATGTAAATAATAATAATAAGGTACAAATCATTTGAAAAAAATATCGGCCAGTTGGCGCTTCAGGGCGTAGGAGGAAGTACAAAATAAATCACAATCACTGGACTCCAGGAAGGCGTTAACTTCACGAGGCAAACGACACATCGGGCGGTTTTGTAGGTAGTTGCGTGCCGCGAATGGCACTTGAAACAAATGTGTCTGGCGGGTGCTGTAGGGAGGCACATTCATGTTGACTTTGGAGAGGAGCGATGGGGATTGGAGAGTTCCATTTATTGGCATTGGCCTTGGGAATTGAAAAACTGAATAATTGCCGCTGGAATCATCAAAATCGAACAATAATTGCCAGAGAAATCAGGGGAAAACTTGGGAAAAACCGTTTATTTGTTAGTTTTTGATGATTCCGACGGCAATATTTCAGTTTTTCAATTTCCTGGGGCCGTACTCTAATACATTTCTTAAATCCTTTAAAATTTCAAATTCAGGTACAACTTTTTAAGTTTTTGTGCCTTCAATTTCGCTAAATACTAAAAACGAACGGCGACCAACTGAGACCCCCTTTACTAAGAAAATATCTCTTAGCAATTTGTTTTGGTTCCCTTGCTTTTTCAAGTTTTTTTCAATTTTAAGATTTTTTTCTCGTATTTTTAACTGTATGTCACTAAAATTGCCATAACTACCTTAATTTACGTCAGGGCGTCCAATTTTCCATCTTCCTAGTGCATCCAAAAACTATTTTCGGGGACCTGATGTTGAAAAATTAACTCGTAGAGTAAGTAATTTTTGTCAAATTGCCAACATTTACTATTTTTTCATTTGGTTGTTAGGGTTTTATTTCCTTATAGTTTTTCACGTACCTCAACACCAAAAACTGCACCAAAGATCTCAGCTTTCCACTGGTATAATCAAAAAATATTTTACAATCGAATTTAGGAGAGAAATTTTTGAATGAATTTTTAAAACGAAATCGACGTTTTGACGGGAGGAGTCGGTGTCTACTCCGCCGTCGCTCCTCCCACCCTTCCTCTCACGTCGATTTCATTGAAAAAAAAATTCACGTTTTCCACGTTTAATCACACTGGAAAGCTGAGATCTTTGCGCACTTTTTGGTGTTTTTGGTGCGGAAGGAACACCTTAACAGCCAAAAGAAAAATAGTTCTCCAAAACAGGTCTCCATGAGTTGATTTTGGTTTATTATTTTCAATAATGAACCTTTGGAATCGACCAAGAAAAAAAAATTTTTAACACCCCCTCAAAATTTGATGGTTTACGTTTCAAGGTACGTAGAATCCAAAAATCGAATAAAAATTTGGCCGTCCGTCCGCCGTACGCGGCACTTTTGCCACTTAGCATTGACCGATTTTGATGAAATTTGGTATGTAGGCTGCATTTGGGGTCCAGTTGTGACCCGAAGATTTTGGTTGATGTAGGTCACTTCTAAGGGTTCAAAAATGATTTTTGAAATTTTGAAAACGCCTTAACTCAAAAAATTTTTATATAAAGGTATTGTTTTTTCCTTCAATTTCAGATTATATAGAATTTTTTGAGACCAAGCGGAGCTCTGTAGGACAAACCGTTCGCTCACTACGATAATTTAAGGGTTGGACGTACGATAAATCAGAATCGCAAAAGAGGCCTAATCTCCGTTCAAATTTCAGCTGATCGAAATGTGATCGATGTTTTTCTTCATGTTGGATGGTTGGTGGCTTTGCAGACGAGTGATCTATATAAAAATAATAAACCATTGTGTAATAATTTGCAGCGTTTTTTACCAGGGCAACAAAAAAAAGATAGTTTTTGGTAAGCACTAGATAGAAAGATGGAAAAAAACTTGGAAAAACAAGGAGCTGAGTCAAAATTGCTAAGAGACATTTTCTTACTTAAATAAGTGTAGAATCGACTCCCGAAGTTTTCCGGTCCGTAACATGAGATGAGAGTTTCTGAAGACTTTTTAAAATTTGGTTCTTGCATGGATGGACTGGTTGAATTTTTTCTCATTCGTCGATAAGTAGATGGTTGGATTGATTTGTAATGACAAGAGGTAGCGAAGTGGAGCCTTCCATGAATGATTGTCCCGCTTCATAGGACTCCCTCTAACTAGATTTGACGAGTGAAGGGAAAGCAACGACATTTCTACGCCTACTCTACGACTTGGAAAATGCGGCGTGACCGTTATTATTTCGAAGTTATTGTCGCGAGTTCATGGCCACTGTTACACTTGAATGCGATTTCATCTAGTAATGAGAAATAGAGGACGAATTTTCAAAGTCGGTCTACTCTCAACAACTCACTCACTAAACTTTGAACTCAACTCGGATCAAATCTCCCACTCGATATGGTTGGTTGATTTGTTATTTCTAATAATTACGCTAACTTCATTTCTATAAGCTATTTCAAATTTGAATATTGAGATTCGCAGTCGTGTTTCAAACTGTAAGTAGAGAAGAGACCAAAAGATGACGGCGAATCTTCATGTCACGCTCTACACAGCTAGATGATAATATCAATATATTGATATTATATACTCCTGCTCAAAATTAGAGCACCACCATCTATTTCTTCATTTGTCCCCTTCTTTTTCCCTTTATCAAGTTTTCATCCACTTGCTCACATTTTTTGCAAACACAGAAGGAAACAGTTATCCAAAAAATGCAAAAATTCGAGAATAAAACATGTTTTTAATAAATTAAAGAAAAATGTACTTCTTGGGGTAAAATCATAAAAATTGAAAATGTGAAAAAAAAGGTTTGAATTATGCCAGTTTAGCTTTTCATTACTTGGTATTACCTCCTCTGGCTCGGATGAGGGCTTGGAGCCTTCGACCGATGCCTCTAATCAAGTTTTTGATATCCTCCTGAGGGATTTTGTCCCACTCCTCCGTCAGCTGCGGAAGATTGTCTGATGGTGGATCTCTGGCTCGAATCTTCTTTTCAGCCTGTCCCAAACATGCTCTATCGGATTCATGTCTGGGCTCTTTGGTGGCCAGTCCAGGATACAAAATTTATAAGAAAAGAAGGAAAGAGACAAACGAAAAAATGGATGGTGGTGCTTTAATTTTGAGCAGGAGTGTATATTGATATATGATAATTCATAATTATTGAAGTTGAAATGATTCGGAGAAAAAAATGTTTCTCTTAAGTTTTGGATTGACCGAAAATGCCTTGAATAGTTTGAGGATGATGGATGAAATGCTTGGAATCGGATGGGCTCTTGTCATTTTGTCGAGTTTTGACTGATTCGTAGGTCTTATAAAAAGAAAGGTTCTTTGTCGTGAGTGTGAACCTAAGTTTGCACCTCTCTCAAGATACCATCAAATCTGAGACCATAAAGGGTATCTATCGTCCAATTTGGACAGCTTCTGTGATACTTCCTGAGTCTTAATCAGTATGAATCATGCATCACAATCTATGACACGAAACCCTAGAAAACTGTCAAGGTTTATCTCATGAAACTTGAATCTCAACTAGGTGTTATATACCTCTCATATCGTCCCTATACCTGGTAAACCATGTAAGTCGGTATTTTTTCGAAAATAAGGTTTTGAGCTTTTCGTGTAAATTAGGGTCTCTTGATACATTTAGTGAAGCCATTTTCCAATCTGAAGAATAGTTTTTTTATCCAGAAAGCATTAAAAAACGTGTAAGCCGGTTACCTCTTTTTTCGCCGGAAAACCATCTAAGTCCTGTGTATGCCTTCATAAAAGTGAGCAGCTCACGCTCGTGGCAAGTTTCCATCAAAGATAGTCAGTTTTTTTCTTTTTTTTCATGTAAAAGTTTACAAAATTCATAAATGGAATTCGGAGAAAGTGATCATAAATAGAAACCTTTTTATAAGGCTCAATTTCAGCAATAAATTCCACTCCTTGTGTTCTGCAGACACGTGATTTTCCATACTGTGGCCAACCGAACTACCTACGTGCTTTTTTTACTTACCTACCTAAGATCACGTGTTTTTCCGCATTGTTTCTAAATTATTTTTACATTATTTAGGAGGATACTTTAGATGAATTGATTGATTTTGTTGGCTGTTTGACCTAGCTGTAATGCTGATGTTAGAAAGAACAACAAGATTAGTAGTGTGCTATTGGTCTGCTTATGTTTTACAGGAAACTCTGTAAAATTAATGATACAAGAGATAATAATGAGATAACCATTAAGGAAATCCAGCTCTGACCAATCCCTAACCCATCCTCAATCCATCCTTAGTCCATCTATAACCCATCCCTAGTCCATCTCCAACCTATTCCTAACCCATCCCTAGTCCATCTCCAACCTATTCCTAACCCATCCCTAGTCCATCTCTAACCCAACCCAGCCCTGATCTATCTCCAACCCCTAACTCATTCCTTGTTTTAATGAAACAAAAGTACCTAGTTGCCTAACACCACATTAAATGCATACCAACCTAGTTACGGTTGTGATAGGTAAAGTGTTCCTATAAGTAATGGTTGTAATTTAAGAAATGGTAATTGAGGAATTGGTAGTATATTGAATAATTTATTGCTCAACTCTAGTAATATCTTAAACTGAAGACTATCGTTCTGACTCTAGGAGCCTTAAAGTTGGACTGCGTATTAGTCAACGCCTATGAATTTTCATTTAAATATTTTCCTTTTGCATCGATTTGGGTATTTTGTGTAACCTTGAAACCTGGAGAAAAAAATTGAATAATATTCCTAATAATAAAATAACCCAAGCTGGGTATATTTTCATAAAAATCTTATTGAAAACCATGTAAGTCGGGTGTCAAAGGCTGGGTAAAAGCATGTAAGTCCATTTTTTCGTTCGCTGAAGTAAATTTTGATGAAATTAGTCTCAGGCTCTTTGAAATACTACTGTTACCACCAATTTTATGGAATGGAACGAAAAAACTTATTGTATGTGGAATAAAACTTAATGATTCAGTTTTTAGTGTCCCCTGTAAAATTTGATAAACTCGACTTACATGGTTTACCAGGTATAGGGACGATATATACCTCTAATGTGTACCTCGTTAGATCTAATTTACTCGCTTTCCACAAAACGAACTCTGATGTCAAATTGGCAAGTGAAAATCATTAACCCCCAACAATTAATCAGGCAAATGATTTTGGGGTACAAACAAAAGTACTCACTTGAGAACTAAGAGTAAATACCTATATTTTATATTGAATGAAAATATCAATATAATTAACTTACATACATACAAAAATACTACAGATTCCGTGGCATGAAATGTCCTTGTGCACCGTTCCATCGTTTAACTCGTTCCAAGTTCACGTCTGGATATTCTGCTTGCAAAGCCTCTTCGTCCAGGTCTGGGAACCGCTTGTACAGTTTCATCACATGCCTTGTATTGCGGTTCTTCTCCTTGAGTCTGCCCAACCATATTTTTTCGTTATAGTATAGTCGGAATTTAGCGACCTCTCGCCTGTTGCAGCCAAACTTTTTAAACCAGTGGTTGTTGTGTTCTGGTGGAACTACGTGTTCGGAAGCTTTGAAGAAATAATGCATTCCTACTTTGTTGGTTTCTACCCTGCCAGGCCTCTCTCCCGTTTCACCGGTCTCCAGGAGGTAGTAGGCCCTGTTCCTCTCCCGCACGACCTCTTCTAGATTCACCATACTTTCGTGCACCTTATCTATTCTTTCAGGTGACTGAAAAGGTTCCCATTTTTCATTCATTTCGTGTTGCATCGTTAGCAACATATTGCGTTCTTTGAGAAGTACGTACCACAGTTTGTGTAGGTCTTGGTTACTCTTGATCCTCAGTTCTTCCTTTCGCCAACTTCTTCCAACTCGCACTTCGTTCGTTGTCCAGTTTTCTTTGACGTCGAAGAACTCCATCAAGCCTTCATGTTTGTCTTTCGCCGGAGCAGGAACTTTGGGATCGGCAGTAGGTGCGACTGCAGCCTGCGTAGTTGCGTTGATTCTGGGAACGTACGTCGCAAGTTGGTTCCGAACCACGCCCAAAACCCTGGACAATTTATTCATCGCGAATGCTCCTAAATACACGTTTTATCGAATCACACCTTCACACCAAGAATGAAAAATAGACAGTTCATTTATCATTAAAATACAGTGATATCAGATTTTCACATTTTTCTGATCGCCATTTTGCGAAGCCGAAGGCGAGACATTGAAGTGGAACGGGAATAAGTTGAAGTTAGTTGCAGCGACCCGCAATACATTCCGAGTCTGGGGCGCGCTATTGGAGGCTATCAACCCCAACACACCCGTCACCTACACTAGACGTTCTCTTCAGGTTTTGGTCTTTGCCCGCCATCTACCACCACTTGCTACCACAGAGTACCTACCGGAGACAAGTTAACTTGCTACGTATCGCATTTCACAGTTTTAGTTGTCTCCGTCCCTCGTTAACATCTTGTTTCTTCGTAAAACTTAGATTACCTAATTAATTCGTAACTTAGATTAATTATTCTTACTTCTATGGTCCTACCTACAACAACCAACTAGCTGAAGCGACTGGAAAGGGGAAGCCTCAGTTGACGCTGTCTCTCTGTACTAACAGGTGAATTATCTAAGTTTAAAACCTGATTAATAATGACACTAGATTACCCACAAACCGGTGTAGAATGCATTTAAACCGTTAAAATTTTAAAACTTTATAAAAACTGTTACTGCAGGTTGTATCCGTTACTCCGAGTGACAGGAGAACCCGTACGAGTGTACTGACCAGTAACGGGGTATTTCAGTCAATTTTTTTTATTTTTTTTTTCAAAAGAGTATGGCTCAGGAATAACGGTAATCGGGTCTGTTCGTCGAGAAAATGTTTTTAAAAAATCAGAGAAGCTAAGGAAAGTTGAAGATTTGAATGGTGTGACGTAGCTAGCCAATCGTGACGTAGCTAGCCAACTGTCTTTGAAAAAAGTATCCATGCACAGAAACCCTTGGAGGATGTCTTGGATACTACAAAATACTACTCACACACGCGCGCGGCGTAGTCCTTGCCTAGTGTGTGTGCATTTATAGCGGCCCGCCTTTTGGTTTATTATTTTCAATAATGAACCTTTGGAATCGACCAAGAAAAAAAAATTTGTAACACCCCCTCAAAATTTGATGGTTTACGTTTCAAGGTACGTAGAATCCAAAAATCGAATAAAAATTTGGCCGTCCATCCGCCGTACGCGGCACTTTTGCCACTTAGCATTGACCGATTTTGATGAAATTTGGTATGTAGGCTCCATTTGGGGTCTAGTTGTGCCCCGAAGCTTTTGGTTGATGTAGGTCACTTCCAAGGGTTCCAAAATCAATTTTGAAATTTTGAAAACGCCCTAACTCAAAAAATTTCGATATAAAGGTATTGTTTTTCCTTCAATTTAAGATTCTATAGAATTTTTAGAATTTTTTGAGACCACGCGGAGCTCTGTAGGACAAACCGTTCGCTCACTACGAAAATTTAGGGGGTTTATATTGAAATATATATATACATAAATCAAAACACGAGTGTGAATCGCAAAAGAGGCCTAATCTCCGTTCAAATTAGAGCTGGCCGAAATACAATCGATGGTTGGTGATTTTGATTTTTTTTTTAAATTGTTTTGATTTTTTTCCCCCTTCATATTGGATGGTTGGTGATTTTGTAGACGAGTGGTCTATATAGAAAAATAATAAACCATTGTGTAATAATTTGCAGCGTTTTTCAAACGTGTGATCTCTTAACCCCTTCAGTCCTGATTTTTTTCTGGTTGAGATAAAATTTTTTTCTCTTTTATTATGTGTTACTATGCTCCTCAGGATGTCACGTGAATTTTTTCGTAATTTTTCGACTGATAGATAAAAAGTTACGACTGTGTCCCGTGTGCGGGACACCCGGACTGGGGGTAGGTCAAGCAATCTCGCTACTTCCTCCGATAGTCAGCAGGATCAGTTGGTACCTACCTACCTACCTGGTGTATTCCAACTGTTTGCTCCGATTCTGATTTGAATGGTGTAATGAAAGTGGGGGGGAGGGTAATAAAAGTGAGGGGTAATACATACGTATTATGTATTTAGTCTCAAATAAATCGAATAATAGGAACCAAAATTATTGAAATCAATTTCTCCCTTAGAGGGAAAAACAATAGATCATGGATATGTCCATTGTTGTAGGTGTAATTTGAAAATTAAAATTATTTCGAAACTAAAATTGAAAAGTTATTTTATTTCAATTTTTGTGATCAATATAAGTTGGTAACTTCTATTGAATTGAATTGAATACTCTCATAGTTTCATACATTTATTTTACAAAAACCATCGATATTTTTACATTTAGGCACAATTTATATCAAAAAATTACATTCTTTATCACAGGTGAACATTGCTTAGGTATATACTTTTTATGTATGTATATCATCAGTCTCAACTAAGTCGAATAATAGGAACCAAAATTATTGAAATCAATTACTCCCTTAGAGGGGAAAACAGTAGATCATGGATATGTCCATTGTTGTAGGTGTAATTTGAAAATTAAAATTATTTCGAAACAAAAATTGAAATGATACTTTATTTCAATATTTGTGATCAATATAAGTTGGTAACTTCTATTGAATTGAAATGAATACTCTCATAGTTTCATACATTTCTTTTACAAAAACCATCGATATCTCTACATTTAGGCACAATTCATATCACAAAATCACATTCTTCATCACAGGTGAACATTGCTTATATACTTATTATGTATGTATATCATCAATCTCAACTAAGTCGAATAATCGTGACAAAAATTATCGAAATCAATTTCTCCCTTAGAGGAAAAACAGTAGATCGGGGATATGTCCATTGTTGTAGGTGTAATTTGAAAATTACAATTTTTTCGAAACGAAAATTGAAAGAAGTCCGAAACTTCTGCCAATAATTCCCGAACGAGCTCGTCATCATTATGGTCATCAAAATCAAAGAAAAGTTTCACTGAAACGAATAAAAAAACACGAAAAAGTAAGTAAGTACGATGTTATGGTTTTGTGTTCTTGCCGAGAATCGTCTTCAAATCATAGAGCCTCTAGTCCGGCTGTCCCGCTGGAGGGACGTGCCTTTCAATGCTCGCACAGAACGCCCTAATAACTAAATACAACTTGTAAAACGCTATAATGAGTCTAGAGATGTGACAGAACATGAAAATATTTTTTTCTTCTTGGTTTTATAAGTAAAAATATTGAAAAAAAGTGAAAAAATACGGCACTTACCGGTCTGGTCCATGGCACCCGAACTGCTGGCTCGAAAAACTCGAAAAAACAAACTAACAACTTCCCTAAGGGGTAAAACCAGCATTACACGACAGAAATCATGTCTACGAAGAGAAAAAAACAGCTAACTTAAGTTCCCGAGTTTTCCTGAGCACGGAAATAGCACTGGAATGTCACGTCCCGCATACGGGACGCCAGGTCTGAAGGGGTTAAATTAATTTTTCTACCACATGTTATAGTATCATTGGGCCTAAAGTTGTAGTATATAGGTTTTCAAGGGTGCTAAATCCAAATTTGAGGTCAAAAACCTGAATTTCTGACCCACCGAAATACCCCATTGAAACTTTTAAAATAAAGTTGTTTATTATTTGACAAGAAACTGTAAATATGAGGTAGACGTGGCATTTGACTGGCTGCTGCCAATCAGCAAATCTTAAATCGGTATACTTTCCGTGACTAACTCAATATTATTTGTTCAATGCTAGTTGTTATGGGAGGGAAACTGGAGAACAATAAAGACATTAATTGCAATTGGTGCAAGTATCCCTACCTACTCAATAGGCATAGGTACCTGCACATCAAATTCAATGGAGTGTCTCAAAATTATCGTCCCAAGCTGTGAGCCTTGTCATGTTGTATATTTCAGCCGCGCAGAACCTTCTGCACTCGCTTAGAGCAAAAAGTGTGCCATCGTTTTGTTCTAAGCATTAATTCCCCTTCGATCTTACTATTAAGAAGTGAATCCTGTTTCAAGCACTAGGTTGATCAGGCATTGGATGTTTTCCTACCCTTTAGAGGAGGTAGGGTTACCTACCAGCTTACTTACCAACCCTCTTTATTTCCATACCCCTCTTCTTTCCATACCCCTTTGACATTGTTCTATCTCTCTAGTCTAACTTTTTTTTTGCATAATGAAATCATGTATTCTATTGTTAACTTATTGTCAATGTGTGTGGTGTTCTAGGGTACTGAAAGAGAAAGGATCAGTTTAACAAGCTTGGACTTGCCCAACGAGAGTACTGAACCACCTGCTCCAAACTATAGGCTAGTCGATGGAAGCAGCATCTTATCTGGACGTCTTCAAACGTACTACAAGGGGAAATGGCGATCTGTGTGCTCCAACTCTCGGAGGTAAGTTCTGTTATCTGATTGAGTTTGATTAGTTATCTTAGGAAGTATGATTTTATTATCTTACATTGTCCTTTAACTTTCAATTATTCGATACTTAATGGTTGTCAAGGGGATAGATTTCTAACTTACACCCTAGACAGTAGAACCAGAGCGTGTTGTGGAACACCTGTAAAGCTTCATTTCTCGTTACAATATGAGCAAACACATTATTTTTTTCATTAAAATTAAATGTAAACTTGAACGTAATGATTTGCAGATGGTCTACAAAAGACGTGGAGGTGGTTTGCAGAGAGATGGGATGGCTTGGAGGAGCCTGGGTAGGGTGGATGGACAGAGAGGCTGGCCAGAAGTCCAGACTGCTCTTGATGCCAAATTGCACTGGAACTGAAAACAGCCTCTCAGAATGTGAACACTCTCCGAGACAGATGGGAGGATCGACTTGTGGTAAGAAACAGTAACAGTAGATACTCAATAACAGTAAAAATTGGATACTCATCCACTTCATGCAAACTTTGTGTCGAAAAAATTGGTAGCATGAGAATTGTTCGTTTGATGACATCATTGAGGTCCCTTCGCCCCTTCATTACTCCTACATTCTCTCTCCAGACATTTCATTGGGTAATGAAAAAAGAGATTTCATTTAACAATTTCTACCAAACAGTCCAAGGAAAGACTTAATTTTTCGTTACAGTTTATGAACATTAGCATTGGTAAGGACGCTTCCCAGTACATGGAACTGAACTGGAGACAACTTCTATGCTAACTGGTCCAGAGCTGTTCCATGATACAATGTCTTCTCAGTCCTTGGAACAGAATTGGCATGGGCGCTTCCTGGTACATGGAGACAACTTCTATGCTAACTGGTCCAGAACTGTTCCACGATACAATGTCTTCTCAGTCCTTGGAACAGAATGGGGTATTTTAGTCAATTTTTTTAATTTTATTTTTTCAAAAGAGTATGGCTCAGGAATAACGGTAATTGGGTCTGTTCGTCGAGAAAATGTTTTTAAAAAATCAGAGAAGCTAAGGAAAGTTGAAGATTTGAATGGTGTGACGTAGCTAGCCAATCGTGACGTAGCTAGCCAACTGTCTTTGAAAAAATTATCCATGCACAGAAACCCTTGGAGGACGTCTTGGATACTACAAAATACTACTCACACACGCGCGCGGCGTAGTCCTTGCCTAGTGTGTGTGCATTTATAGTGGCCCGCCTTTTTCAACCACATGTTTAGTATCATTGGGCTTAAAGTTGTAGTATATAGGTTTTCAAGGGTGCTTAATCCAAATTTGAGGTCAAAAACCTGAATTTCCGACCCACCGAAATACCCCATTGGCATGGGCGCTTCCTGGTACATGGAGACAACTTCTATGCTGACCAGTTCAGAGCTGTTCCATGATACAATGTCTTCTCAGTCCTTGGGACAGAATTGGCATGGGCGCTTCCTGGTACATGGAGACAACTTCTATGCTAACTGGTCCAGAGCTGTTCCATGATACAATTTCATCTCAGTCCTTGGAACAGAATTGGCATGGGCGCTTCCTGGTACATGGAGACAACTTCTATGCTGACCAGTTCAGAGCTGTTCCATGATACAATGTCTTCTCAGTCCTTGGGACAGAATTGGCATGGGCGCTTCCTGGTACATGGAGACAACTTCTATGCTAACTGGTCCAGAGCTGTTCCATGATACAATGTCTTCTCAGTCCTTGGAACAGAATTGGCATGGGCGCTTCCTGGTACATGGAGACAACTTCTATGCTGACCAGTTCAGAGCTGTTCCATGATACAATGTCTTCTCAGTCCTTGGGACAGAATTGGCATGGGCGCTTCCTGGTACATGGAGACAACTTCTATGCTAACTGGTCCAGAGCTGTTCCATGATACAATATCTTCTCAGTCCTTGGAACTGAATTGGCTTGGACGCTTCCTGGTATAAGGAGACAACTTCTATGCTAACCGGTCCAGAGCTGTTCCATGATACAATTTCATCTCAGTCCTTGGAACAGAATTGGCATGGGCGCTTCCTGGTACATGGAACTGAACTGGAGACAACTTACATCCTAACCAGTTCAGAGCTGTTCCATGATATGATATCTTTTCAGTCCTTAGAACTGAATTTGCAAGGTCGCTTCCTGATAATTGGAACTGATCCAGTAAGGCAAGGTTATTATTTCAGTTATGTTTCATGGGTATTTTACTCCAGGGAGCTGTACCAGTAAGGGAACTGGATTGGTAAGGGCTGAGTTTTGTCACTTCATGGAACTGTTACAAGTTGATACTCTGCTTCACAGTCCCAGTACAGCTGTACCAACACACCTCTAAGATGGAGGCCCGCTCACTGCTGATGTTCATTGAAGACTTCGCTCTGTTTACAGCCATAATTAATTTTAGTTCTAATGTGTCATCATTGGCAAAAACAATTTCAACAGAAGAACGCTCACGTGAATAATTCTCCTCAGTGCCATAAATGCTTGGATTGAGCGGGAGATAAAGTGGAAAAGTGATGGACACCCTATCAAGCGTTACTGAATTTTCATCTTTATATTGTGATTGTTTGCACCCCTCCTAGCTATGTCTTCAAACCTACCCTCATACCTATGTGACTAGTAAATTCTTCTAATTTCATACCCAAATTCAAAATTATGTATATATTTTTTTCAGATTTTCATCCAGACATCGTTATGGAGTGTTTTCCACAGCACGTAACATCCAAAGTGCAACACAACTGGAGAGGTCTAAGATTTGAAAATGCCCAATTCAGACGCTCTCTGACGTTGTCCAATACTTTCTACGTTCCATTTTCGTACTCTTCTCTCCAATACGTTGATATCCGGTAATTTGGATTTATAATTTTAATTTTCGAGATAAATCTTTATAGATTCATGCTACCCATTTAGGCTAAATGCGCTATTATTAAATGTATTAAACTCTTTTCATTCTTAGAGCAGTGCATGACAATTTAATTTTCCTGGTACTTCTCCATTCGTTCTTTTATTGAGACGTTGACAAAGTACCAAACCATAAATTCCCATAAGGTAAATACCATGTAGTCTTTATTCTACTTTCTACTATTTCAGATATGCTGGTTCTGGCAGAGAGTACAATGCTAGTTCTGCAATAGAAGTTTCTGGAGTTCCTCCTGAAATGGTGTCGATTACAGTTTATAACAGCGCTTACAATGGTATTAATGTCACCGACCCTGTAGGCCCCGTGTACATATTCAATTCGTCTATCTCCAACAACAGAGGTACCTACGTCTTTACCTAAAATTCTGTGTTGTTTACTATCTTCTATTTTATGGAGTTTATTCGATTAGCTACATTATGGCTGTATATCCCCAATCAGCAGGCCCTAATCAATCATTTTGCTTTTCGTTTTACCATAATAATTACGAGCGAATCTCAACACCTGCTTATTGTTTGTTGAGAAATAATAAACAATTTTTTGAGCAGTAGCACCCACCTCCAGTTTTACCCGATAATAAATAATTTTTTGAATCTTCAAAGGTTATGGAATATTCGTGAACAGCTCTGACGGCGGTGTTCACGTGGAAGGCGGTCACATTGCTGAAAACGGCGGAGACGGCATTCGTTATTTCGGGCATGAATATATCCTCAAAGATCGTAAAAACGTGTTCGACCTCTGTACGTTGCCTACGACTTCCTCCCAGACTTTTCCTCTTCTCATCGAGCTGCAACAGGATATGTATACTGCCAATCGTAAAGACTGTGAAAAGGTAAAATAACGAAAATCCTTATTTATTTGTATGACGATATATTATTACATTTTTAATTGAATCCAGGGTTATTTGAACGACCAAGAATTTTATTTTATATCTGGAATCAACCAGAAGCCCAATGCAAATCTATAGAATTCTTTCTTTCGCTGAGTTCAAAATGAGACAATCTTCAAGCAACAAAATTCTGTCTGAGATAAGAAGAACTTTAGCCTTTCAAGATCTTACGTGTAAGGGACTGATTGATTGATGAAATGCTTTATTAAAAAATAACAGATAGTAACAATAAAAACATCCAATAAGCATAATACACCTGAATATACATGAGTGATAACAGTTCCGGCTATGAGCCGGAGTTTCGGTTTCTTATATACAAAGTGCACAGGACGTGTGTACCCGCAACCTCTATAAACACAACTTTAGGAATTAGATTACTTAACAACCAACAACCCAATAAACTACAAAACAAACAAAATAAATCGTACAAAATTGCTCAGTTACAAAACAACAATAATAGTACAAAACACCAAACTCAAACCACCTCTACTCCTCAATAGTTAAACTCTTCAACCAAACACTTCCTATAACTTGCCGCTTTCACAATATGCCACCCAAGTGCTGACCAGTTTTTTCCGTTAAAATATTCCAGCGCTTCCTCATTGGTCAGATAAAGGGTTCCTAATTGGTTTTGACGAATACTCCTTAAAATATGACAGTTAAAAGTTAAAATATGAAAAACAGTTTCGTCTTCCCCACTATTACATAATGAACAGGTAAATACTCGATCCCTAACCCACGGCTTGAAATTCAAGTCCAACATTTCGCACCGTGCTCTGCAAATATTTCTAATCAGGAGCTGACTAATATTTTTTTCCTTAAGATAGGTTGGCGGACCCAAATGTTGGTAATTCTCATGAATCTGTGCCAAACGGGCTTTTGCTTTGCATTCCCCAATGAAATCATTTTTAACGGGATCAACACGTCCATTTGGTTCGTTATATTTTTGGGCTCATCAGGATTTATATTCAACGTGATTCCGTGTTTACTGGCAAGTTCATTCCAAGCTTCCAACCACGAAACCTTTTTTCTAATTATCTCACGAGCCACAACTTTAGCCAATCTCGTTCGCGGACTTTCTAGAACTTTTACCACGTATTGTATACTGAGCCTTAGGGTATAGATGAACATTTGTTCAACGCCACTCTTCAAATATACCATATAGCCAGGTGTATTCATCGGTAGAGAAAATTTTTTCTTAACAAAAAACTGTAAAAGCATTTCCACCTGAGTGTGCTCTCCATACCCCCTAACCTGCCCCGCACACATACTGCTCCTACTCCCAGCCTCAAAAAACTGTAAGGGACTGTTGCATTAATTTTTTGATTGACAAAACACAAGATTTGACAAAAAAAAAAACAAGTTTTTTCCACGCCCTAAATCTTTTTAAAATCAAGGAGATAGCAGCCTTGAGAGAACAAACACTTTATTCAAATAAAATAAAATTGGCGAGCCGCCCACTACATTGGGTTGCCATTAGACACAGCATAGTATCGACATTTTTATAGTCCAGATCATAACAAATAACGATTATAATAAGGTACCTAATTCATAATAATATTTGAAGTAAATCCAAAGTTGTCAACAATAACAAAACAAAAACAAGTACCTAACTATATAAATAGATAGCTACGTCAATTAATTGAAAACAAATGTCGATAGATAAATAGCAAGCTATTTAGTCTGATAATCTAAACTGATTATGAACTCCCAAGACGCACAGCATAACCTCCTAGACCCAGCGTTTTGGGATTACAAGTGAAAACAGGTTTGTGGAAAAGTATAGTGTCACTGAGTAAACCTCGAACTGACTACAATGGCGACCAAAAGATGGAGGACTAGGTGAGGAGGGGTTAGCATGGGTACCAACATGATATTCATACATCCCCCCCCCCCCCGATACATTACTCCTCAGCTCTGCTAAAAGTTAATGTCCAATTTCTTCATATTGCAGAGGTACCATAATCCAAGATTAAATTTAAATCTCCCAATCTGAATTATCCAATTTGCGTAAGATTTGAGATTCAGCACATTTCTATGCTGCATAGTCATTCACACCAGTTATGATAATTGATACCTGAGGAGTGAATTATATTCTTTCATTCGTTTTGCAGTACATCTACACACAGCCCGGCTACGTTCTGACCGTCAACTTCCTAATCATTCGTACAAACAACAATGGAACCGCGAAAATAGCTGTCCACGACGGGATATCGAGCAGTGACAGAAAATTGGCGTCCTTCCCCGTCTTCAATTCCACCAAACCACAGAGTTTGACGACGACGAGGAGCAACGTTTTCTTGAGCTTCTCCGCTGTGGCGTTTACTGACACTTACGCCCTAATCAGGATAACTTCTGGAGTCGGTGAGGAAAAGTTCTTAAATTGTACTTTTAGAAATCCCTCCTGGTGATATAAAACTTGTAGTAAGTAAACTTACGATTATCTCGCCGAAATTTTAAAGAAAGAAATTTAAGTGGTTAAACCACCTTTTTTTAGGAGTTTTACCATAATTTTTGGCCTCATATGCTGGCGATTATGCCTCGTACTCAACGCTCTTGATAGATACTTATTCTTTGGGTACCTCTTGATCATTGAATTGAGTGATTATTGATTAAATCGATTTTGAAGTTACGTGCGATGGGTGAATGGAGTGATCATGTTGTTCGTAGAGAATAATGTTGGAGTATATTTCTCACACAGAGGATGGATACGCAAAAATCAAATTCGGTGAACAAATGGTCCTCCATTACTAGCACTGAATAAGAAGGAAAATGGAACAACCCATGGGATGAGCCCGAGGCTTTTGGTTTATTATTTTCAATAATAAGCCTTTGGAATCGAGCAAGAAAAAAAAATTAACCCCCCTCAAAATGTGATGTTTTACGTTTCAAGGTACGTAGAATACGAAAATCGAATAAAAAACTCTGCAAATCATTGCTCAAAGGTTTATTATTTTCTGTATAGATCACCCTTCTGTATAGATCACTGGTTCTCCATAAATAGCACCTACCACCATCTGTATTCTCCCTTGAACTTCCCTCTCAAATTTCAGCTTCCTGCGTTCAATAGGATTGAAAATGGCTTCGGAGCTCACTCAGCTGAACAGTGATCTGAAGAGTGAAGAAGATCTCCTCGAATGCTGGAGACGCCTGGAAGAGCACTTCCATTCAATAGGATTAAAAATGGCTTTGGAGCTCACTCAGCTGATCAGTGATCTGAAGAGTGAAGAAGATTTCCTCGAATGCTGGAGACGCCTGGAAGAGCACTTCCATTCAATAGGATTAAAAATGGCTTTGGAGCTCACTCAGCTGATCAGTGATCTGAAGAGTGAAGAAGCCTTTCAGCAATGATTTGCAGCGTTTTTTACCCACCAACAATTTTTTTACCTACCAACTTTTTTTTACCTACCAGCTAGGTACTACCTACCACACCATACTGGCTTGACACCTTCACAATCAAGTTTATTAGAAAGAACTAAACGCTTCACACTCGATTGGAAAAATAGAAAGCTTCATATGGAAATTTGATTACTGGTTACGCAGAAGGCAAAACTATATACAAAAACGCTGCAAATCATTGCTCAAAGGTTTATTATTTTCTGTATAGATCACCCTTCTGTATAGATCACTGGTTCTCCATCAATAGCACCTACCACCATCTGTATTCTCCCTTGACCTTCCCTCTCAAATTTCAGTTTCCTGCGTTCAATAGGATTGAAAATGGCTTCGGAGCTCACTCAGCTGATCAGTAATCTGAAGAGTGAAGAAGATCTCCTCGAATGCTGGAGACGCCTGGAAGAGCAGTCCCATTCAATAGGAGTAAAAATGGTTTTGGAGCTCACTCAGCTGATCAGTGATCTGAAGAGTGAAGAAGATCTCCTCGAATGCTGGAGACGCCTGGAAGAGCACTTCCATTCAATAGGAGTAAAAATGGCTTCGGAGCTCACTCAGCTGATCAGTAATCTGAAGAGTGAAGGAGATCTCCTCGAATGCTGGAGACGCCTGGAAGAGCAGTTCCATTCAATAGGAGTAAAAATGGCTTCGGAGCTCACTCAGCTGATCAGTGATCTGAAGAGTGAAGAAGATCTCCTCGAATGCTGGAGACGACTGGAAGAGCACTTCCATTCAATAGGAGTAAAAATGGCTTCGGAGCTCACTCAGCTGATCAGTAATCTGAAGAGTGAAGGAGATCTCCTCGAATGCTGGAGACGCCTGGAAGAGCAGTTCCATTCAATAGGAGTAAAAATGGCTTCGGAGCTCACTCAGCTGATCAGTGATCTGAAGAGTGAAGAAGATCTCCTCGAATGCTGGAGACGACTGGAAGAGCACTTCCATTCAATAGGAGTAAAAATGGCTTCGGAGCTCACTCAGCTGATCAGTAATCTGAAGAGTGAAGGAGATCTCCTCGAATGCTGGAGACGCCTGGAAGAGCAGTTCCATTCAATAGGAGTAAAAATGGCTTCGGAGCTCACTCAGCTGATCAGTGATCTGAAGAGTGAAGAAGATCTCCTCGAATGCTGGAGACGACTGGAAGAGCACTTCCATTCAATAGGAGTAAAAATGGCTTCGGAGCTCACTCAGCTGATCAGTAATCTGAAGAGTGAAGGAGATCTCCTCGAATGCTGGAGACGCCTGGAAGAGCAGTTCCATTCAATAGGAGTAAAAATGGTTTTGGAGCTCACTCAGCTGATCAGTGATCTGAAGAGTGAAGAAGATCTCCTCGAATGCTGGAGACGCCTGGAAGAGCACTTCCATTCAATAGGAGTAAAAAAGGCTCTGGAGCTCACTCAGCTGATCAGTGATCTGAAGAGTGAAGAAGATCTCCTCGATTGCTGGAGACGCCTGGAAGAGCACTTCCATTCAATAGGAATGAAAATGGCTTCGGAGCTCACTCAGCTGATCAGTAATCTGAAGAGTGAAGGAGATCTCCTCGAATGCTGGAGACGCCTGGAAGAGCAGTTCCATTCAATAGGAGTAAAAATGGTTTTGGAGCTCACTCAGCTGATCAGTGATCTGAAGAGTGAAGAAGATCTCCTCGAATGCTGGAGACGCCTGGAAGAGCACTTCCATTCAATAGGAGAAAAAAAGGCTCTGGAGCTCACTCAGCTGATCAGTGATCTGAAGAGTGAAGAAGATCTCCTCGATTGCTGGAGACGCCTGGAAGAGCACTTCCATTCAATAGGAATGAAAATGGCTTCGGAGCTCACTCAGCTGATCAGTGATCTGTAGAGTGAAGAAGCCTTTGAGCAATGATTTGCAGCGTTTTTTACCCACCAACATTTTTTTTACCTACCAACTTTTTTTTACCTACCAGCTAGGTACTACCTACCACACCATACTGCTTCACACCTTCACAATCAAGTTTATTAGAAAGAACTAAACGCTTCACACTCGATTGGAAAAATAGAAAGCTTCGTATGGAAATTTGATTACTGGTTACGCAGGAGGCAAAACTGTATACAAATCGAAGAAATGAACAGCGATCGCATTTTAGTCCGATAAAATTTGAATGGAGATTAGACCTCTTTTGCGATTCACACTCATGATTCTGTTTTATCGAAGGAAAACCTTCAATTACTCGTAGGGACCGAACGGTTTGTCCTACAGAGCTCCGGGTGGTCTCAAAAATTTTTAAAAATTCAATACTATTTAAAATTGGTGAAAAAACTATACCTTTATTCCGAGAGTTTTCGAGCTAGGGCACTCTTGAAAATTTCAACCCTTAATTTTCACCCCTTAGAAGTGACCTACATCAACCAAAAGCATCGCGGCACAACTAGACCCCAAATGGAGCCCATATACCAAATTTGAACCAAATCGGTCCAGTGTTGCTAAGAAAAGTGCCGCGTACGGCGTACGGCGGACGGACGGAAATTTTTTTATTCGATTTTCGTATTCTACGTACCTTGAAACGTGAAACATCAAATTTTGAGGGGAGGTTAAAATTTTTTTTTTCTTGCTCGATTCCAAAGGCTTATTATTGAAAATAATAAACCAATATACAAAAAATTTCCGTCCGTCCGCCGTACGCCGTACGCGGCACTTTTCTTAGCAACACTGGACCGATTTGGTTCAAATTTGGTATATGGGCTTCATTTGGGGTCTAGTTGTGCCGCGAAGCTTTTGGTTGATGTAGGTCACTTCTAAGGGGTGAAAATTAAGGGTTGAAATTTTCAAGAGTGCCCTAGCTCGAAAACTCTCGAAATAAAGGTATCGTTTTTTCACCAATTTTAAATAGTATTGAATTTTAAAAAATTTTTGAGACCACCCGAAGCTCTGTAGGACAAACCGTTCGGTCCCTACGAGTACTTGAAGGTTTTCCTTCGATAAAACAGAATCATGAGTGTGAATCGCAAAAGAGGTCTAATCTCCATTCAAATTTTATCGGACTAAAATGCGATCGCTGTTCATTTCTTCGATTTGTATACAGTTTTGCCTTCTGCGTAACCAGTAATCAAATTTCCATATGAAGGTTTCTATTTTTCCAATCGAGTGTGAAGCGTTTAGTTCTTTCTAATAAACTTGATTGTGAAGGTGTGAAGCCAGTATGGTGTGGTAGGTAGTACCTAGCTGGTAGGTAAAAAAAAGTTGGTAGGTAAAAAAAATGTTGGTGGGTAAAAAACGCTGCAAATCATTGCTCAAAGGCTTCTTCACTCTTCAGATCACTGATCAGCTGAGTGAGCTCCGAAGCCATTTTCAATCCTATTGAATGGAAGTGCTCTTCCAGGCGTCTCCAGCATTCGAGGAGATCTTCTTCACTCTTCAGATCACTGATCAGCTGAGTGAGCTCCGAAGCCATTTTCAATCCTATTGAATGGAAGGAAGTGCTCTTCCAGGCGTCTCCAGCATTCGAGGAGATCTTCTTCACTCTTCAGATCACTGATCAGCTGAGTGAGCTCCGAAGCCATTTTCAATCCTATTGAATGGAAGGAAGTGCTCTTCCAGGCGTCTCCAGCATTCGAGGAGATCTTCTTCACTCTTCAGATCACTGATCAGCTGAGTGAGCTCCGAAGCCATTTTCAATCCTATTGAATGGAAGGAAGTGCTCTTCCAGGCGTCTCCAGCATTCGAGGAGATCTTCTTCACTCTTCAGATCACTGATCAGCTGAGTGAGCTCCGAAGCCATTTTCAATCCTATTGAATGGAAGGAAGTGCTCTTCCAGGCGTCTCCAGCATTCGAGGAGATCTTCTTCACTCTTCAGATCACTGATCAGCTGAGTGAGCTCCGAAGCCATTTTCAATCCTATTGAATGGAAGGAAGTGCTCTTCCAGGCGTCTCCAGCATTCGAGGAGATCTTCTTCACTCTTCAGATCACTGATCAGCTGAGTGAGCTCCGAAGCCATTTTCAATCCTATTGAATGGAAGGAAGTGCTCTTCCAGGCGTCTCCAGCATTCGAGGAGATCTTCTTCACTCTTCAGATCACTGATCAGCTGAGTGAGCTCCGAAGCCATTTTCAATCCTATTGAATGGAAGGAAGTGCTCTTCCAGGCGTCTCCAGCATTCGAGGAGATCTTCTTCACTCTTCAGATCACTGATCAGCTGAGTGAGCTCCGAAGCCATTTTCAATCCTATTGAATGGAAGGAAGTGCTCTTCCAGGCGTCTCCAGCATTCGAGGAGATCTTCTTCACTCCTCAGATCACTGATCAGCTGAGTGAGCTCCGAAGCCATTTTCAATCCTATTGAACGCAGGAAGCTGAAATTTGAGAGGGAAGGTCAAGGGAGAATACAGATGGTGGTAGGTGCTATTGATGGAGAACCAGTGATCTATACAGAAGGGTGATCTATACAGAAAATAATAAACCTTTGAGCAATGATTTGCAGCGTTTTTTTATGATAACTATATTGTCATTTTCCTGTTACAGTACAGTTTTACTGTCCCCCATATTATCTGACATCCATATGAGGCGTATTACTGCTAGGTAAATAAGCCTCCTTACTTTTAAAGGCAATGCTTGAGTTTTTGTTCATTAGGAAATAATATAAATGTGTAAAAAATAAAATGAAATAAAAAAAGTATTAAAAAATTGATAAAATAACTCGGCGCTTTGCGCCTCGGCGGGGGGCTCCGCCCCCCTGCACCCCCCGGTTTATTTCTTTTTCCATACTCTGTATGAAATCATAGGAACACAGAATGTGTTTTGCGATACTAGTCATCCGGTAAATAAAAAACAACAATAATAAATGTGGAGTTAACATTAACATGACAACCAATAAACATATCACCAGATGTTTTTTCTGTCGCTTTTTCGTGACGATTTTTTTTCGGTAGGTCATCGCAAAAACACATTCTGTGTTAATATACAAATGTATTAGGAAAATAGGAGCCCCAAGTAAGTTTTATAAAGGCTGAGGTAGGCGACGATGCTTTGCCAAAACATGAACCAATAAGAAATTTGAAAAATAGACTCCATAATCCACTATCGATTTTGAAGTTGTATTTTCTACCTACAAAATTTAGTACTTAACCGATATGTAGGTATTTTAATCCTAAGTTACCGCAGACAAACATTTATTTGCTCCATCCTTACCTAAATATTAAAAAACTATTCCTAAGGAATATGTCACATCATTACATTTGCTTCATTTGCTCTATCTAATGGGGAATTTTCCTCAATTTTAGATTCTGGAATTTCTAGTCAAATCGTATATTGGGGCCCTAGAATAACGTTCAACACCAGGAATACCCGAGGGAAAAAATTACTGTAGAAGAAAATGCCTAAACAAGTGAAGCGGTGTCAAAAAACACCGCGAAGATCGAGGAAAACTGATTACGTCACTCAACAGGGTTCCTCAGGCAAAACTGTGCTCTGGCGAAGCGTAAAAGGAGTTCAGCAAATAGTGTCAGAGAATGTCAACAGGTAGAGCTGTAGGCGCCCTCGTGACCACATGAAACGATCCACTCAAATAATGTTATTCAAATATCAAAACTAACTAGTATAGAAACTAAATAAGAGACGGTGAAGACTGATAAACTAATAGGTAGAATCGTATTGTAAATTTGCATCTTTTCGTCACTCTCGTGTCTGGGTTGTTTCTGCCAGTTTGTGGCGCACTTGTGTGTTCGATCACATAAGCTAGTTGTAACATGTGCGCTATCAGAGGTAGCGCCGCTGTCGTAAGGGGAAACTCGTCACATCACAGACTCCCGGTACATTTAAAATTTCCATTTTCCTTAAATTCTCTAAATTTTTTGGATGCGTTTTCGAGCTGCACACTTCCATATCAGCGAATCCTCTTTCGAAAAAAAAAATTGAAGCGGCGGGTTTGAGTGGACTGTATTTTGTTATTAATTTAAATTTATAGGGCTGATAGGATCGTAAGAAAAAGGTTTTTGTTTCAAATTAAACAGTGAAGGTGTGGGAATAAAGGAAATAAGAATGGTATTCACTCGTACCTTTGGGCAGCGCGCTGCATACCTCAGGGGCCCCTGGGCGTAGAGTGTGGTAGTACAGCTTCTTGGACGATGAAGATGGTGATTTTAATGAAGGAAAAGGTATGCGAAATGGAGAAAGCCCGAGGGAAGTGGAAGAAATTATTATTTAAACTGAACTAATGAGAGGAAAAAGATGAAATAATCAATTTTAAAGAGATTTAGTAAATTTAAGATAAAATTTGCGGGTTGTGACTAAAAGTTAAGAGAGAGATGTTGCGGTTGTACAAGCGGAGGTAGAAGAGAGAGACAGGTGGAGCACACAGGTGTTCTCCCTTCAGCAGTGGTGATTGGGGGAAGGGGTATGGTACCACCACTCCTACAGAATAAGATTTCACTGAATGGGCGCTAACAAAGAAAAATTGAAAAATTGTGAGGCAAATTCCCCATTACCCATTCATTTCACTTGTCTGAACTGTTCATTATACCAATTCCAGTTTTGTCACCTTTTACTTTTTCATTCCAATATACCAGTCTCATAATTGTGAAATTCTCTCTTACAGATAAATGGTACGATTTGAACGTGACTGATACAAACATTTCCGACAATAATGGAAGAGGCATAGCAGTGGACAATCTGCGAAGCAGGCTTGGGGTGTTCAGAACGTCTATTTCGCACAATAATCACGTTGCTGGTATTCATGTGAAGAACGGCGCTGGTCATGTGAATGTCACTGAATCTCGAATCGCTTTCAACGTTGGAGATGGGCTCAACGTAACTTACGCCGGTGGTTCCACGAATGTCAGCAGGTCTACGATCTCGTCCAATGAAGGATATGGAGCGGCGGTTTGGTATAATGAAACCCAACTACCCGAATTTCTTTCTTTCAATCAATCAGCAGTTGTGCAGTACAGCGGCATCTTTAAAAATAACCTTCAAGGCGTCTATATTGGGAACTTCTCCAGAGACTCCACCGTGAATATAAGTAGTAACGAGTTCAACACGAGCCTCAGTTCTGCCATCGAAGTGCAAACAAGCTGGAAAGAAAATGGCGGGCTCCTCAACTTAATCATCGGTCACAACCAGTTTAGGCAAAACAAGAAATTGGGGATCAAGATTAGACCAGCAGTCAACGTTGAAGGTCTTATCGAGTACAATCAATTTGTCAACAACTTCCACGGCAGCATCCTCATCAAGAACGATCCTCTTGAATTGTTTGAGGTTCTGCCGAGCAGATTTTTGATAAGGAATAACGAGTTCTACCACAATCAAGGAACATTTGTGGTCAATTTAGGCCTCTCTCCTTACAGTGAGCAGCACAAGATATTATTCACCTGGAATTACGTCAAGCACAATAAAATTTCCGAGCCTTTCGACGGTGAGCTATTTTTTGAAGAAATGTTTACTCCCAATTCTGTAGAACCTACATAGGGTAACTTCACCAGTCACAGACATACTTAGGACATCACTTTCAGGTTATACCAATTTTCTGAGCCTAGTAATGAATTCAGAGTTATCTAACTTTTTATCTCTCGTGAAACAGCATCTTTTCTAATGATGGCTGCTTCTGGATCTTCTAATTTAGTTGATCCTACATTTAATCACTCAATAATGAAAAGAGGTCCTACCCTCTAGGAACAATCGAAAAATCTGATAATTCCCTTTAATAGGGTCTCAGTCGATCGCCGTTCGTTCCTCGTTCAGGGTTAGTATTTCCATTAATTGCAGGCGCTCAAACATTAAAAATTACACCTAAATTTGTAATTTTTAAGGATTTTCGAAATTTATTAGTGCAGCAGTCTAGGGAATTGAAAAACTAAAAGATTGCCGCATCAAAATCGAACAATAATTGCAAGAGAAAAATGGGAATAACAGTTTTTCAGTTGTTTTTCCCATTTTTCTCTGGCAGTTAGTTATAGTTTGATTTTGATGATTCCAGCGGCAATCTTTTAGTTTTTCGATTCCCTAGACTGATTTCGAAAATCCTTGAAAATTCCCTCAAAGATCGTTTTAATCGACCTTTAAAAGCTCCAACCTCTCTGTCTCCGTTTCCCCTTTCCTTGACAGGACGTTCCATTTAACCTTCCAGATCCTTCCTGAAAAATGCTGTATAACTGGAATCAGGCTCAGGGAGGTAGAGTCCAACTTCCATGATGTGCCTTTACACGTCCTATTCTCAGGAAAAGTAGAGAAAACGCTGTCTACCCCCCACCTGATTTCCCTAGATTGGAAGGAAAGTCCACCCGATCGCCCTGCCTCCCTTAATCTCTACATCTGAGCAGGGAGTGACCCTCGTTCCAGGTATTTCCCTTAATTACCGGCGCTCAAATTTTGAAAATTGTACCTAAATTTGAAATTTTCAAGGATTTTTGATAAACCGTTTATTCAGTTAGGGTTTCGCATTTTTCGCCAGCAATTATTGTCAGATTTTGATGATTCCAGCGGCAATATTTTGGTTTTTCAATGGGATGTGCGCATGGGTCGGAAAAACTGTTTATTGTTATTTTTAATCTAAACTAGACCTCGTTCTGAGAATTTTGACTCCAACCGCGACATATTCTATGATTTTTCAAAGTTTCGAATGTTTATTGTTTGAGCGCTGGTGATTTAGGGAAATAGTAACCCGGGACGAGGAACGAACGGCGACCGACTGAGACCCCCTTAACCTTAATTTGCTCATGAAATTCACCCTGGTTACACCTTATTCAAGGACCACAACATCAGTTTCGGTTCAAACTTGTGATTGTCTGTTACTGGACTCATATCTGTCACTGGTTACCTTACCCTAATTCAATATACAGGGTGTCCAAGTAACTACGCTCCCCCCACTTATTTTCTTTAATTGTGTGAGAAAAAAAATCGGACAACGCTATTCTTCATAATTTTTTCCGTAGAATTCAAAAATGACAAAATTGCGCAGCACGCTATTGCGCAATCGTGCGCAACCATGATCAACTTTGTTTTTTCAAATGGAACCCCCATTTTTCATTGCAGATTCGAATTCTACGTCAAATTTTATGAACATTTTGCTTCGACAACTTTTTTTGGACGCGCACAACCCGCTCAGCGAGCGCTCAAAGATGCGCAACCCAGGGATTGCGCCAAAGTTGAGATGAAGGTAAACCTCAAGTGCGGCACATCACTTTGCACTGTTTTTCTACGCTGAATCGCGTGGTGGTATCCCTTTCTTGATTTGATTTCATTTTACCTCATTTACAGCCAAAAAAGTTCATTTTTGAGGAGGAAATCATCGAATTTCCGTGGAATTTTTCCCGAGTATCATTTCCTTCACAAATTATTTCTTATCTGACACAATTCTATAAATCTTACTGTTTTTTTACACTTCATTGGGATGATTCATTACCCTTCATAAGAAAGTCGATGATTTCCTCCTCAAACAGTGACTTTTTCGGCTGTAAATAAGGTAAAATGAAATAAAATCAAGAAAGGGATGTCATCACGAGATTCAGCGTGGAAAAACAGTGCAAAGTGATGTGCCACACTTGAGGTTTACCTTCATCTCAACTTTGGCGCAATCCCTGGGTTGCGCATCTTTGAGCGCTCGCTGAGCGGGTTGTGCGCGTCCAAAAAAAGTTGTCGAAGCAAAATGTTCATAAAATTTGACGTAGACTTCGAATCTGCTATGAAAAATGGGGGTTTCCATTTGAAAAAACAAAGTTGATCATGGTTGCGCACGATTGCGCAATTGCGTGCTGCTCAATTTTGTCATTTTTGAATTCGACGCAAGAAATTATGAATAATGGTGTTTGTCCGATTTTTTTTCTCACACAATTAAAGAAAATAAGTGGGGGGAGAGCGTAGTTACTTGGACGCTCGAATTCATCATATGTTTGAGTTCGTAGATCGTATGGTTTTGAACACATTGCAGTCGCAGTTTGTGGCTGATTTTTCTGTATTCAATCTGTTAATCGGTTTGTTCATATTTCAGTTGATAGAATCACCAAGCGGCTTATTCCCAGGAGCAGAGTTGCTGCCCCAGTCGTTGTCTCTTCTGACAACGCCGAAATATTTAGAAACATAATTCAAAACTCACAATCTCAGTATGAAATAGGAGCTCACCTTCAGGATCAAAGTCAATCAATTAATTGCACATTCAATTGGCTGGGACACTCGGAGGAGGAGAAGATTTATTATAGGCTGTTCGACAGGTGAGTTACTTTTGCACTACTTGAATAAATACGTAGGTTATTATTATTTGTTAATATAAAATTATTTAATTATTATACATTATGTTGATCAACACATTCTGATCTTACAGGAAAGAACGTTACAATTTAGCAAGGATCGAATACATCCCTTTCCTGCTCCATAGTAGCTACCCTGGTGCTACTACTATTATGCCAACTCGCCTGTTTGTTCCTGAATTCAACCCCAGAGGGGGGTCATCTGTCGGAGGTGAAGTGGAGGGCCTGGAAAATCTCAGACCTGGAGAGTATACAGTTGAAAGGGATATTAACATTCGCCCTGAAGGAAGACTCAATCTCGAGCCTGGAGTTACTTTGAGGTGACTGATATGCATAGCAACCCTATTCATGTGATATAGTTCGGCTATCATGATTTGGTGCCATAGCAACCTGTAGTTTCAAAATTGTTGGTTTGTTGACCGACTTCAGCGACGGAGGAGGTAATCAGTTGGGTGTGTCATGGGACGAATAAATGGCTGTGTCTTCGCAAATCGTAGAAGTTGGCACAATGAGGAATTTCACCGAATTCTGTTTGCATTTTTCCTGAATAGTTAATGGTGTGGGATAGATGAAAATCGGGTTGATTTTGGAAAATATGTCTCCTGTTATTTTTGGGAGACAATCAACATTTATGATTTCAAACAATAACCGGGAAAAAGGACTTCTTCAACTTGAAGCAGAAACGCTCGCTGATTGGCTGATCCGATCGCCGTTCCCTCCCATTGTTGCCCGATGGTACGACAAAATCATATTATCTAAGAGGAAAGTTATCAAACAAAAACAGTGAAAACCTCATTTTCCCCATCTTGCTTTTTCTATTTTTTTTTTTCTTCAGTTTTTCGATTTCGATCTTTACTGGTTTTGTGAAATGTTGCATCTGGGGACTATAGATTTCACGATCTCAGCGCCTCAAGCGGCCGTACATGAACTATTCCAGGTTGACGTCATCCTCCCGGTTTTTTTAAACGTTCATATTTTCTACAGTTTTTTTGTTAATTCGTAAATTAGGAAGTATGGGCTGAAAGTTCGCCATAGGGGGTTTTTCGAGGTGCTGAATCCGATTTTGGGTCAAAAGTAGGAAATTCCGACATGGTGAAATTCCTCGTTTGCTTATGAATGGAGAAAAAACGCTGAACGGAGAGGGTAACTTAAACCTTGAAATAAAAGAAAAAATTAGAATTTCACTCATCTTGTCCTTTTGCATTGAGGTTCATAATTTTCAGCACAAATTTTTCAAAAGTTAGAGATAGGTACAGGCTAGGATACCGAAGATGGCGCAATTTAAACAAGACCGCTCGAAGGTAGGTACGTCTACGCGCATGCGCGATCCATCAAAAGGATTTGGATGTCGACAAGGTAGTCTATAGTAAGTAAAAGAAGAGATTAAAACCCAAAATAACAGTTTTTTATTCCCTTCGGGGGGAAAAACTGAAAGTTTGTTGACCGACTTCAGCGACGGAGGAGGTAATCAGTTCGGTGTGTCTTGGGACGACGATTTTTTTTTGTTGATACCCATGTTTGTACACGCAGCATTTTCTCCGGTACCAATCTGCCTGATTCTTTTTGAAATGTGTTCTACAAGTATCCATGGTGGTCCCGTTTCAATCGGATTTCATTTTGCTTTGTTAGAAGTGACGCAATTTTGTGACAATGTTTGAAAAACGTGGCTTTAGATTTTTTGTTGAGTAAACTCTTCTATTTTCCATGACGATGACTGAGTGTAGCCTCTAGAAAGTAAATAAGATGGTTATTGTTAAGTTGACGACTATAAATCCATAAGCCTGTTTTCACTCGAATCAATCATTTCCACGAATAAGTGATGAATCCCTCGTAAATGTACGAGTAGAAAGGGAGGTATAATGATGGAAATCTCCCTGACCTGCACACTTCCAAGCCTCATATAGCAGTGCTCCCCATCTCCGTATCTAGTTTAATGGTTATGTGAATTACTAGCTACGTTGAGAACTTGCGGTACAGAACATAAACTTAAGTTCTATCAAGAGCTGAGTCACCAGAACTGTCGGAAGTTCCATCTATAACTGCAACCCTGGACGAAATGGTGGCAGCCTCAGTCAATGGATTCCTCTTACCACACTAGGACTGCTTGATACCTAGAAGCCACTAGTCAAGTGCTGCGTACTAATCTACGATAGAGATGATCAATAAATCCTTGTAAACTACTAATTAAACAGAGGCTTACAGTAATTTGCTGATGATTTCAGGTTCCCACCTGGTGTTGGAATTATGGTCGGTGGTAAACTCGAAGCTCGTGGTCGTCGACCAAATGACATTCTGCTGACTCTACGAGAGGAGGTTATTGAAGAAGAAAGCACAACTATCTTCGACGATCCAGATGCTGCACCTGCTGGCCCCTCTTTCACCAAATCTCCACCTAAAGTCCGTCTCATTGGTGGCCAAACGTCCAACGAGGGTACTCTTGAGGTAATTATTTTTGCCACAATGTTCTAGGTATCTTTTAGCAAATTTTCAAGTAAAATGAAGATATTGCAATGGCCTCAAATTTTTTAGAATTGACTTTTTCGAAAAAGTTTTTCACTGAAATCCGTTTCGGAACATTCTAAATGGGTCATTTTCCCAGAAAGGGCCAATCGTTGTCCAGAGAAGATTCCGAATGCCCATGTATGATTTAGGCGTTTAAAAAAATTCTCCATAAACTATCAACTTTGTTCTACTTCGGACAATCAATAAAATATGCACTTATTCACGCTAAAATATAGGAATTAAAGTTTAAACAGGTAAATGGCAGGAGGATAAAATGTGCTTGTCCGGAGGTTTCTGTCTTTAATCTGCCTTTTTTGTGTTTTCGTATTTTGGCGGCTTTTTGTCGTTTCCCTCAGTTTCACTACCACTGTAAGAGGTGAGGTTAGTCGTTAGGTTATCAATGAAAGCGGCGGGAATCTTATTTCTTCTATATAAAGTAAAAAGTAAAGTAAGCAACCATTTCAGGTTGAATTTTCGTCCCACTGCCATTCTTGGCGTCGCGAACGTCATCAGCTGTCTCCCTAAGGGGAGATCAGAATTTGTTCTGATGATTTCGCCCATGGCTTCCCAAACATCACCGCCCTGAGTTGGAACGAGAGATTGCCGATCGTCTAACAGACAGAAAACTTTCTGCTGGCGACCAGATTCGAACTCGCATCCCCGCTAGACGGTTCTTATCCTATCACCGCAGTCGGGTACACTGTCCACTAGACCACCGACGCCCTCACAGTCATGGCAGGAGGATAAAATGTGCTTGTCCAGAGGTTTCTGTCTTTAATCTGCCTTTTTTGTGTTTTCGTATTTTGGCGGCTTTTTGTCGTTTCTCTCGGTTTCACTACCACTGTAAGATGTGAGGTTAGTCGTTAAGTTATCAATGAAAGCGGCGGGAATCTTATTTCTTCTATGTGGAGGCGTGCACAAGTGGTTTCAGTTGAAAACACGTGGTGTCACAGTCACCGTCTGTCTTTCATCTGCCCTCTGTGAAACGGTAAGAAATCGAAATAATTTTTTCTTTTTGGTCTCTAGTTCTTGTTTCTACCAAGCTGGTTCCAGCGATATGGTTACACTTCAGCAGAACAGCACCAGAACGCGGGAAAACCTGAAAAACCTAAGTGCCACCCAGAAACTTGTGTCTTTCATCTGCCTTTTTCAAAAGACAAAAAAAGACTTTTTTCAAGTTGTTAACAATTTGATTTGAATTTTCCGTTGCGATTTAAAAACTTTACATTTTTCGACCTCAAAACTGTATTCAGCAACCGTAAAAATCCCCTGGTACCAAGTTTTGGCTCGAAAACCCGATAAATCGAGATTACTTGGTTACTTTCGGAGGTTTCTAGGTTGCTATCAGAAAAACCGTGTTCCACGTTGGTTTAACCCTTTTCTACACCTGCGTCCCGCCCTGGTTCAATTTTTGGAATAACTCCCAGTTCTCGCTCCTCGTGGAGATGGGGTTCCGAGTATTTTCCTTTACGCGGAAACCACGCCAATAGGTCTTCTTTCGATAGGTTTTCTTCTTTAATTTTTCAATTAATTAATTAAGCGTCTGTGTGTTCTTTCGTCGAAATTCAATCAGTATGGTGTGAGGTTAATCCCTGATTTTTGGCAGAACTTGAGTCGGACTTTAAGTTTTTTGAAATCTTGGGATACCGATTGTCCCTTTCCAGGAAAATGACCCAAATCGATCCCAGTTTTGGGGGCCGTGTGGGTACTCTATGAGTTCGTGGGGACGAGAAGAACATGAATATGAACTCCTAACATCTTCAAAATATACCCTGTGCATACAGTATGTTGGTATGGTATACTGAAAATCGGAAAAAAACAATACACTTGTTGGTACTCCATGAGTTTGGGTAATGATTGTTGTATAATTTTAACGATTCGTTCTATGTGCCACACCCTCTAGGCTGACTACTCAGTCATACAACTAATAATCGATTTTCTTAACCATAACTTTGGAGATTTATTCGAAAATTCGCTCATTAACTCATGCTGCTTGAATGGTCTTTTTAGCCTCATAGCAACTGCTTACGATTAGTATGTTTGTGGCTTCTGAAGCGTATTTTCATGTACAATTCACATTTTTTCTAGGTTTTCGTCAATAACCAATGGGGTACGGTGTGCAACAACGGATGGAACAGGCGAGCTGCATCACTTGTTTGCAATCAACTGGGTTTAGTTCTTAATCCTAACGACTGGCTTCTCTACAGATCTGATATACCGCATTCTGGAACGAACGATCCCATTCTAATGACGTAAGTCGTTCTACACTTGCCTGCGTAGTTTAATTCCTTTCATGAAATTGTATGATTACCGGAGTTTTTATCCCATCAGAAATGTCGATTGTTCCGATGAACACTACGACGTCACGGAATGCAAAGCTCAGCGCGCTCCCGACTTTGAAAACTCTTGTACTCATTTGCAAGATGTTTTAATGAGGTGCTACCAACCGCATTGGGCAGGTATGAGAATGGGCGCTTTGGCAGAAACCAGTCATCTTCAGTACCTGACCATTCAACAAGCTGGCATACTTGATTATGCAACTAATGAATTCAAGCCAGGTTTGTTACCACAAGATTCTTCTATTCATGTATACTTTTTATATTTACCAAAGTTTCACGTTTCTCAAAATTTTGTTGGTACTTAGCTCTTCAGATGGATGTTTCGAAGCATACTCTGGAAAATGTTAAACTTGTCAACAATGCTCACGACGGTCTTGGGATAGTGTATTCTGACATTTTTGCTCCGGGTGTAGCCAATACTGTGAAAAATTGTGAATTTTCCGAGAATAGAGGAAGTGGAGTAAGCTTCAAGCATGTTGGTCTCCGCATCACAGGTAAGTCAGAAAGGTTAATAGTACTTTCAATTTTGAACCTCCTTGTCTAATTCATAGTTTATGTACATTTAAATTAATTTTTACAGGAACAAAGATTGAAAATAATAGAATCAGCGGTATCAGACACGACCCAGTTATGTCAGCCTTGGCGCAAAGAGAGTTTGCTGGGTGGTTCCAGCCACTGGCTCAAACTCAACCCCGAGATTCAAAGTACAAGCCATTGATTATGCCGTACGACAGTCCGACTACCTTCAAGATAGAGGAAGGAAATACGAAATACGTCATCACTCAAAGGATGTCCATGAACTTTGTTCAACGATCGTACACTATCATGGTTTGTTTAATTATTTTCAATGAGGAATTCTCAATATTAGATTCTGGAATTTCAATTCAAATCCTATAGGGCTCCAGAATAACGTTAAAACACTTGGAATACCCAAGGGGAAAAAATTGCCGTAGGAGAAAGTGAAGCCTCTATCATAAAATACCGCGAAAATCGAGGGAGGCTGAGGGCTGGCAGCTACGTCACGTCAAGTTTGCTGCAGCAAAAACGACGCGACAGCTGACCAACTTCACCTCTTTCCTCTTCGCTAAAAAACCTGTGAACTGAACATCTTGGCTGATACATACCTAATTCAAGAATGTAAGCTATAAGAAATAAAACGGTAAACAACAGTCAAAAACTTACATTGAAATGGTCTCCACAACTATAAAACTGGGTTGTTGAAGGTGGAGGTCCTGCAGCCTCTAACTATTTCTGCCTTCTCTCCAGCAGGTATACGTTTGGCATACTGACAAATACTTTCTCTATTGAGTCATCATTCGCACACCCCTTCATAAAACACTGTTTTTTTTTTGTTTTTTTTTTTTGAAATGTCCATACAAACGTTTATTATTGGATATCAATACATAATGAATGGAGGAGAGCAGGCAGGAAATTCGTGGGACCCGGAATGGCAGGAAAACATCCAGGGGATTAGGAATGGCAAAGCCCGTATTTCCAGATCAGTCTCTGAGGAGAGGAAGCGGTGATCCATCTTCCAGTCCCAGACTTCTAGATGGATTGTGGCACCTCAGCTCTTTTCGCGTCCCTCGAAGTCGAAGTGATACAGCTCGGATGACTGCGAGTTGGATTTTCACTCGCCCCCATCCGGCTATGTACGACTGGGGCTTGCTCCACTTGTCAGTGAGTGTATCTACGAGTCGCTTCTCGAAGTTCCTGAACTCTCTGTGGAGTACAGCTTCACACGAGCAAACCAAAGGTGTAAAAGTGCCGCGGAGGTCTTCTGCTGCAGTGTCGTACTTTAGGTGTTCCGTTCTTGCGGCTGACTCGGCTATATCGGACCATTCCCGGGTCGAGTAGGAAGTGGCGTCAGCGTTAATAACGCGGTTGTCAAAGAAAAGACGCCCTCTCCCTACTCCAGACCCCTTGGACTTTTATATCGGCGACAAGCCCGGGTGTTCGCTCACTACCCTCCCTCATAACTGGCTCAGTTACCACCATAACCACACCATTCCATGCTAGGGCTGCTAATTTTGCTATTTCATCCCTTACGGAGTCATGACCCTGCTTCACGATTCCACCGCGCTTGCAGTTCAGAGCATGGTTAACATTTATGGGGACTCTGGTTCCGTCTGAGTTTGGGGGACATCCATCGCATGAAGTTGGGAGCCCATTTATTTATTTCCCATACCGTAAAGACAATGCATCCCTGAACTGAGTGCTGGAGAGGTCCAGGTTGTCGCTGGCTAGGGGGATGACTGTGAGCCATTGCGATGCATTTCGTCAACAATTCTTTTTATTGTCTTTCTGGCCTGCGGGGAAAGAGCCTCTATTGCTTGTTGACTTCGATCGATGTTGGTCTGTTTGCGGATCAGTCTTTGCGTTTTCAATACGTCTTTCACCCGTTCTTCATGGTCAGACCCTGAGAAATCATCCCCATCTGCAATGAGGAATTTTACCGATTTCTGTTTGCATTTTTCCTGAATAGTTAATGGTGTGGGATAGATGAAAATCGGGCTGATTTCGGAAAATAAGTCTCCTGTTATTTTTGGGAGACAATCAAAATTTTTAATTTCAAAACTAACCGGGAAAATAGACGTGCAGCGGGAACGCTCGCTGATTGGGCTGTTTGGATCGCCGTCTCCTCCCAGTGTTGCCCATTGGGACGACGAAATCGTGTTTTCTAAGAGAAAAGTTATCAAACAAAAACAGAGGAAACCTAATTTTCCCCATCTTGCTTTTTCTATTTTTTTCTTCAGTTTTTCGATTTCGAACTTTACTGTTTCGTGAAATTTTGCATCTGGGGACTATGGATTTCTCGATTTCAGCGCTTCAAGCGGCCATAAATGAACTATTCCAGCATGACGTCATTTTCCCGGTTTTTTTAAACATTCGTATTTTCTACACTGTTTTGTTTATTCGTAAATTAGGAAGTTCGGGCTGAAAGTTTGCCTTAGGAGGTTTTTAGAGGTGCTGAATCCGATTTTGGGGTCAAAAATAGGAAATTCCGACATGGTGAAATTCCTCATTGTGGCTATTAGGACTGAAGTGGCCCGTTTCGAGGCAGTAAACGCCTCACTCGCTGACAGAACGGGGTCCTCAATGGCTAGCCCTTTTTATCTTTCTCCCCCTCAATGACTTGAGCTTTACTTGAATCACGACTGAATACACTTGAACGAACATTATTTCACGTTTATTCTTTGTTTACATAACCTTCCCCGGATCACCCCAGAGAGGAGGGATCGCTGACCAATGGAATTACATTGCTTAGGCAGGCGGATACGTCACAACATGGCTGCCCCATTACAGATTGCCACTTCATTTAAAATTTCCATCTTCATTAAAAATTAAATTTTTTGGATGCTTTTTTGAGCAGCTCACTATGGTATTCTTCCATATCAGAGAACCCTATTTCGAAAGAAAATTTTTAAATGTGAGGCAAATTCGCCATTTCTAACTTACTCTTTGAGATGCCTTTGTCAATCTGGTTCCAGGAATGCCTTTTCTGGACAGGATTGTCTTTTGCTGTAGAACCTTTCCAAAAATTTTTTTTTTCTGCGACCATTTACACATGTGTTTACATCTAGAATGTAGGGTACAACCTTCCTGCATTATAGAAATTGGCTAACTTCTTCATGGTTGGTACTAAAGTTGACATCGTATTTTTCAGTGTAACCCTGGTTTTGTCATTGGCATACAACTTTTGAACCCCATCCATAACCGGAGCACAGAGGAAATCGTAATCCACGATGCCCTGGATCTGAGTTCTAAAGCTAACGATTGGGTTGTAAGCAGAGATTTGAATGTTTTCCCTGCAACGTCCACATCGTTCGGCATCGTCATCAACTACAAGAGTGGAAATGATGCTCTAGGGATGGTCGTTTTAGCATTGAGTGTCATAAGAGGTTGGTTACTTGTTATCCAAATGAGTTTGAATGTTAAAAATTCTGTTCTTTATTGGATGTTCGTTGTACCATTAAATTATTTTTCAGCTCCAGTCCAGAACATACCTAACCGAATTGTTAAAGGACCAGTACCAACTCTTGCTGTTTACAATTCACGTATCAAAGGAAATTCAAAAGGAATCTGGGCATCATATTACAACAGGTAGAACTCAATGAAGTGATGATTAAGTTTTGAAGATGTCCACTCTTGACTTTTCACAGAACTTGATTCTTAACACCTTGTTACGAGTAATCTACTGTATCATAATATCTCCAATTTTTTCTGTCAGGTATTTCACTGAACTCGGAGATTATTACTTAAGGAAAAGCAATGAGTCTATTCATGTCGTTGGATGTGACATTTCGTTCAACAAGGGTGAAGCTGTTTACGTCGATGCTCCTTTTTGGGCTACGAACTACTCCAATATTTCCGAAATAACTTTCGTTTTCAACTCGTCTCTCATTACGGATAATGGAAGAGGAATCTACCAATTCAGCAGGTAAATGTTTGAAGCTTTTCTCTGGACTGCTTTGTGTACTGATTGTTAAACATAAATATAAGTAGTTTGGTAGAAATATTTTTATCATTTTGGTGAAGGGCACGTTTGAAAAGGCTTGAAGAATCTTCATTTCCGATTCTTTCATGGTCCTAGTTTTGGTGAATCATGATAGAGACTTTTAATGGTGTTTTGTAGACTGCTTACCAAATCTGAGAGTTTTTGCAAGCCACTAATGGGTCCTGTCGATCTCTTATTCGTGGGTGCTACATTGGCAATGGAATATGTTGAGTAAACAGACATTGAGAGAATTTAGGGAATCATTTTTTATGACATCCAAGGAGCAAAGCTGTGAAATTTTTTGGTTGGAGGACCCTTTAGGGGATCCACGATATCCCGGGGTTGCCAGTATTTTTGGTACAGTTTGTCTCTCCAGATTAACCCTGCAACGCCGAGAATTTCTTTCGGCAAGGGATTTTGAAATCCTCATGATTTCCTGACCATTTTGCTTCTACCCATCAACCCATCAAAATAATTTTAAAAAGCCCCGAAGCTTCTAGTTGTCTTAAAGGGCTGCGTCCATATTAACATGCTTGGTGTTACACATTCCAAATTTTAATAAGCATTGAAACTAAGGTTTTCATCAGAATTCTGGTATTTATTCAAGATTAATCTGTGAAAAGGCACAGAACATCAATATTACTCATAAAAGTTAATTTTGTTCCATCAATGGGGTATTTCAATGGGTCAGAAATTCAGGATTTTGACCTGAAATTTGGATACAGCACCATTGAAAACCTCTATACTCCAACTTTTCGCCCATTGATACTACAGGGTGAGCCACGGAAACTTGGGTACTTATTTGAAAAAATCGCCGTTCAGCCTGGTGGGGTTGTAGAAGGGGGGACAATGGCCCATTCGAAGGCGGAGCTCCTAAAGTTTTGTTACCTGTACGGTTAGTTGGTTTTCCGAAAGCTCGGCAATAACAGCGTTTGTTGAACGACCCCATTCCCGATACTTGACAGTTTATGCTTGCCGTGGGTTGATAAACACAACATCTTACGGTTAGTTGCCACCATGCTTTGGACGAGAGAGCAGCGGGCGTTTACCCTAGAAACATTTTTTCTCAATGATCGGTCAGTTATTGCGACCCAACAGGCCGTCCGTGCACGCTTCGAAATTCGTCCTTATGGAGCGGTTCTCTGTCAAAATTCGATTCTAACTTGGGCTACCACATTTCAAGAGACAGGAAGTGTTGCCAGAAACCGAACTGGACCTCAACGGACCTCCAGAACCCCAGAAAACGTTGAGAAAGTGAGGCAGTCGGTTTTGCGCTCCCCCCTTCATTCGGCTCGCAAACAGGCAGCTGCTCTGGGGATTCCTGGCACAACTGTTAGACGGATTCTCCACGATGATCTTTAATTTCATCCCTATAAAATGGCTGTAGTGCAGGAATTGAGCAAAAGGGATTTAATCGCCCGCCTAACTGCATGTGAAGCACAGCTCGGAAACCTGCCCCATGACGCGATCGTTTTCTTCAGCGATGAGGCCCATTCTCACATTTCTGGAATTTTTTTTATGGGGCTACTTAAAGTCAACTGTTTATAACGATCGTCCACGAACCCTAGAACACCTAAAAAAAAAAACAATATTCGCGCCGCCATTGCCGAAGTACTTGTCGATATGCTGATCAGAGTGGAGAGAAACTTTAAAAATAGTTTGAACCAATGTTTAAACAATAGGGGCCATCATTTGATGGATGTGATTTTTAAACCAATATGAAAAAAATTTAAGAGTTGTCCTTTAAAATAAAATAAAATGTGTAACGATATCTGCATTCCTTTTTTTTAATTGACCTTTCAAATAAGTAAGTTTCCGTGGCTCACCCTCATAACTTGTGGTAGAAAAATTAAATAAAGAGATCACACGTTTGAAAAAGAGGCGGGCCTCCATGAACGTACACGGGTGTGTGTGCTTAATATTTTATAGTATCCAAGGCCATGAGATGTTCGAGACCTCACAGGATTAGTTGGACGTCTCGATCCAAGGTCAGCAACTTAATACGTCACAACAACTTACTACGTCACATCTTTCAAATCTTCAACTGTCATTAGCTTCTCTAATTTCTTCTAAACATTTTCTTGATGAACAGACCCAATTACCGTTAATCCTGACCCATGCTCTTTTGAAAAAAAATGTTTAAAAAATTGACTGAAATACCCCATTGGCCACGTCAAAATCTATTCATAGCATTTTTTTAAGAGCACTACAGTTCGATAACATTTCACATCTATCAGAGCCTCCCTTATGCTTATTTCAAGTACCTACTGATCGTACATAGTTGAAGTACCTGTACATGTTTCTTCCTGATGGACCTATTGACGGAACTAAGTAGACATTTCCTTTGGCAATAGACGCTACTGTGACAACATTATTGTCCTTCCATTTCACAAATAGGTACCTCATCCCGTTCCTGACGGTTACTCAGGTCAGGTTTTGTCTCCCATTACCACCTCTTAGCGAGTGCAGGGGAGTACCCGGACTATCGTGTTACCAAGGTATGCCCTGATTCCATCCTGGAATTCTGCAAACTGTTCATTGTTCTTTGACCGAACGTACTGGATTGTCTCGTCAATGGGAGTTAAGTTTGGCTGTTCATGGAAGAAAATTTCGAAAGCTTCCGCTGGTGACATCTCACTGTATTTTGAAGAACTATCAGTCTCAATCAGTTTCTTCTTGTTAACAGGGTAAACAAGATCACCGCTTAACCCTGTTATTGGGTTTAATATTAACCCTATTTGTTTTAAAATATAACAACCTGTATAAACCTATGATCCCTATTAGGTATTACGTCTTAAATATAACATTACCTCGTACTCTTCTGGCTAACCTCATACGTGCACAAACTGACAAAGTTTTTGTGATGTTGGTACCTAGTTATTAACGTAACATTGCGATCTGTTATTCTGATTTAATGCTCCCTTAGGTACAAGAGGTGAGTTGGAATAACATCTTCCCGTTGCTTCATCCTTCTCACACAAGCTACCCTTGTACAGCATTGTCGTTTTAAACAGCACCTCCTTCCACTACCCGCATTTCGATTTGTAGAATAACTTAGTTTAGGAGCTAGACCTCGTAGAAATGTACCTACCTAGTGAAAATATTTTCCATTCGTCATCTTTGTTTAATGTCGTTATGTTCGTACGATATCTGTATATTCTATGTACATCATATTTGAGGAGCTTGATTCTGAAACGTACTATATCCATTTTGGTCAAACGTGAGAAAAACGCGAAAAACCATAGTGACCTGAAAAACGTGTTATAAACCAATGATGTTATTTTTTATATATTTCTAAATTATAACAAATATTTTTGGAAAAAAAGGTAAATCAGTTCAAAGTTTAAAATAATTTTGAACGAGATTTGGAATATCAGATTTATGGGTGTAGTACTTTTTGAAACAAAACTTGACGTTTAGTACTTTTTGGAATCAAACTAAGTGGATAAAGTACTTTTAAAAACAAAACGGATAAGAGACCGCAATTGTGCTGGGTATAGTACCTTTTGAAATCAAACGAAATATTCATCCTCGTTTTGCAAGGAATGGATTATATTTTGCTCCAAAACAATCGCATTTTTGTGAAGAACTACCCCCCTAAAACCCTGGGAAAAGTTAACTCAATTTCGATGAAAATTGTCTTTAGAACCTTTTGGAATCAAACTCCTCATTTGTATCACGATTCTTTTTCTTTAAGAGTCTTATATTCTTATTTTATTTAAATAGGGTAAGGATCTCTGTTATGTTTGCGTGTCGTCGAGTGTAGGAGATGACCTTCTCGATGCGGCGTTTGTGTTTTCTTTAACCCCTACTCAACGAAGAGAGAAAAGTCCCTATCCTAACTGCAGCACTGTCGCACCGGCGGCTTATTAGCCAGACCGTCGTGCGGAGTGCTGGGATTTCAGGCTAGCCCGACAGCCCTGGCGTTTCATAGAAACCTTACCGACGGGATGCGGGAGATTTACCTATTGAGCCTAATACTTCGAGGAGATCCCTTGATGAAGGAGAAGGTAGAGAGCGAAATGAACGAGACGAAAGACTGGACTAGAAGGCATATGGGAACATCCCTGAGTGAGCTTATATACTCGGTGAGATCCGTTGAGGGACAGAGAGTTGGAAGGGTGACGTCATGTTGACGTGTTCTCCCCGTACCTCGTCCCTCCTTTGTGGGTGGTGTCTCACTCAGGGATCCTCTTGTACTTCTTTATTTAAGAACTAATTAGAATGTTTAAATGTGGGTTATAACAATCTTTTTTCTCAACTGCTCGATTCAAAACTAAGTGTTGAGGTTCAGTCAGAATAGGTGATAAAACACTCGTTTTTGGCCGACGTTTTGGTATATTTATACACAATCTTCAGGGCTTGGAAAGGGTGTGAATAAATTTCTGTTACCTACATTTCCATTACTGAAAATACTTTCTATTCGATAATATTAGAAGACAGTTTCACTCAGGTTCAAGACAGTTTGACTTAGGTATTTTTCTCTCTAAACTTTTCCCAGTCATTGAATTGCTTTCTTCAATGGAAGGCTGACTTTGCTTTAAAATTGAATTTCATCTTTCTTTCAAAATATCTTTTTTTTTATCCATACCCTTATTTTCAGGGACTTGAGAAATTCAACTAATCTCTTTCACTGGAAACTTAACGACAACACCATCGAACGTAACGCTTACGGAGGTTACGAAGTGTATCTCCCGTACGTCTGGCAGTACAACGAAAACTTCACTCATTCCATATCTCTGAGGAACAATACTTGGAGAAATAATCGCCAGTTCTTCGTGAAAATCGGAGGTCATTTCGCTCTTGTTAACATCAGTGATAGCGTGTTCGTCGAGAACGTCTGCCGAACGGGTCTTATCTCTCTGCAAGGGATGGAGAAGTACATCAAGATCAACAATAATATAATCGAGAAGAACTACGGCTTATTTATGTTGGAATTCAAAGCTGACAGCCAATCTGAGATAATGGGAGATTTGAGAGCAGATTTCATCTTCAACGCCATTCAAAATAACAAACCACCAACGCCTGAGGTAATTACAATCAGACATAATTTATAAATAAAATACCTGCATGTTTCTTGTAAATAATCAGGTTATGAGGAACCCACTACTAACGTCAACTGCAGATTTTTTAATAGATTTCTTGAAAATGATTGGGATTCTTTCCGAAAAGTCGATTCTATATAATTTAAGAATATCTATTAGTTTGCTAGCAGAATATCACTACAAGTAGATCAATTTCAGTTTTAATTTTTGGTTTATCATTTTCATTAATGAACCTTTGGAATCGACCAAGAAATTTTTTTTTAACCCCCCTCATAATTTGATGGTTTACGTTTCAAGGTGCGTAGAATCCAAAAATAGAATACAAATTTTTCAATCCGTCTAATGCGAACAGGTGATTCACTCTCGTGTTTCCGAAGGGTTTGCAATAAATGACCAGAACACGATTGTGAATTACTTTCGGTTTTCCGAAAGTCACCGAAGAGAGGATTCACTACCGTCTTTTTTAATGGGTTCCTTGCAAATGATAATATCATGATCGTGAATTACTTTCTATTTAAGTCAGATGGAATTCAGGCGAATTGTATTGCTTTGATATATATATATTTACAGTGGTGTCCCAAGGACCGGAAAACTTCGGGAGTTGATTTTACAACTAATTTAAGTAAAAAAAGTCACTTAAAATGTTGTTTTAACCCTTAATATCCTGAGGTATCTTTTAGGAAGTCCGATTTTTACCTGCAATTTACCTGTTTATGTACTTTTAAAACAAAACGGATAGCCGTTGAGGTGATATCGATTGAGTAAGAAAAAGTTATAATAAAAACTAAATAATTCTCGATTTTACAGACTTTAGTAGTGCCTTCAAGGTACCTTTTACCCTCATTTCTTATCTTGTAGGCTAATAGTTGGGTTTCCTCGTCAAAGATGACGCCACTGTTTAAGCAGCAAAGATTCCTCTATGAAGTGAACCTTCTCCACCTCGTTCCTTGGTTCTGTACTTTATGAGAAATAAATTGACATCCCACCAACGATTTTTCCAAGTTTTCTTCTTCTACTCCAACAAGATTGGGCTTATAGACAGATTCTGCTGACGCAGATAGCACTAGTGTGACCCTTGGAAAGATCATTCTTAAGCTGAGAGACAGTAGTAGGGCCTTCGAGGTACCTTCTGTTCAAATATTCTATAAATTTTTCAAAATATATCTAAATTAATTAAAAAATTTGCAAAAACAATTTTTTTATAAGTGGGAAATTAAGGGTTAACCCCTTGTTTTTCCAAGTTTTTTCAATTTTAAAATTTTTTTCGTGTCTTCGACTTTCTGACACTAAAATTACCGCAACTTCTTTGGATTACCGTAAAAAAATGTAAAAATAAGAGGGAGAAAGGGTGTAAAATTTCCCATATTTGTAGTGCCGAAAAAAATTATTTTCAGGGGTACTGATGGGTAAAAAATAAACTCATAAATCAACTAGTTTGTCAATTTTATCAAATTTTCCATTTTTGGCCAAAAATAGTATTTTTTTTTTATTTTATTTATTTAATTTTTTTTTTTTTTTTTTTTTTGTCTTTTTTATTGTTTTTTTTTTCTTTTTTCATTTTTTGGGTTTCTTTTCTAAACTATTGTTTAGGGTTCTGATGAGTGAAAAATCTACTCGTTTGTCAAATTGTTTGGCCAAATTTTCTATTTTTTCTTTTGGTTGTTAGTGTTTTTCTTTCGTGGTTGTGGACTCAACAACCAAAAACTGTACAAAGATCTCAGCTTGCCAATGGTTTAATAAAAATGCCCTAGTAGGTACCTATGGTTGGTAGGATCTATACAGAAGGGTGATCTACAGAGAAAAGTACTACCTACCACTCCATAATGCCTTCATACCTTCACAATCAAGTCTATTAGAAAGAACTAAACGCTTCACACTCGATTCGAAATCATAAACTCAATTTTAAATGCTTGCATACGAGTATGCAACACATTAGGACATTTTCATGTCAACCACTACACAACCAGGTAGTGAAGTAAGGTTGTTAGTTCATGTACCCAAGCATCAAAGTTTTCGTGACGATTTTTCAGTTCATGTGCCAAAGCAAAATGTAAGGTTGTTAATTGTTCTCTACGCAACACAGTGAGTCTATTTTATTTATTGGTCGCGTGAGCAAGATTTGCTTAGTTTTCGTGACGATTTTTCTGTTCATGTGCCAAAGCAAAGACATGAAAATGTCAAAAATAAAAAAAAAATTAGTTGTGGTAATTTTAGTGCCAAAAGGTTGAAAACACGAAAAAATCTTACAATTGAAAAAAAAACTTGGAAAAACAAGGTGTTGAACAAAATTTGAAGAGACATTTTCTTACTTGTGTTAAAACACTGTGTTAAACAAAATTTTAATAGACATTTTCTAACTTGGATTAGTTGTAGAATCGACTCTTGAAGTTTTCTGGTCCTTAATATGTGTCACCCTGTGTATTAAAACTCATATTTTCACTCTGGAAATGGATAGGAACACTCAAATTCGTGTTTTTGATCACTACAGGTTCGTTGAAAAACTGTTTTACCTTCAACAATTTATTATTTCTCATTAATTTTATGAAATCTGCTGTTTAGACACCATCGAGCGTCATCCTGTTTGACGGAGTTCAGAGAGTGAAAGTGCGACGCAACTTGATATCGAATAACCTCCTCACTTATGCTCTCGTCGCTGGCGTGCGAACAGCTCGATTGGATTCAACTCTTGATGTCGTTGAAAACTGGTGGGGAACGCAGGACCCAGCTGCCATCAAGAAATTGATATTTGATTTCGACGACTGGAATGACCATGCAATGGCCACTTATACTCCCTACCTCGTGGAAGAATCGTTTGAAGGATCTCTATCGGTAATATAATTATACTTCTGTACTTTTATAATACTAGAGTTGGCTGGGGTTGCGGATAGCCGAGCTCGTTCGCCGACGCGTTTCTGGGTCCGAGACACGAACCGATCCTTGTGGGAGATTGTGAGTTCAAATCTCGGGTGCCGGGCGCTTTTTCGACCGTTGGCGGCTCGCCACCCCGCTCCTCCAAACCCAGGGTGAGGCAATGGGAAGCCTTGAGCGAAATCATCAGAACAAATTCTGATCTTCCCTTTGGACGACAGCTGATGACGTGCGCAACGCCAGGAATGGCAGTCGGATGAAAATTCAACCTGAAATTTATTTATTTATTTATTTTTCGGCATCAAAATAATACAAATTACAAAAATTTGTTGAATAAATTAAAATAATTGTGACAACACTCTGTCGTATAAATAAAAAAGAAAAGAAATCGAAGCCCACCAGAAAATAAGTTCCTAAGAACTTGTGGCATCTGGTGAAGTCACAAAAATCAGGCTCAGCCGTACAAAATTAGGTCCGAAGGAGAAATGTCACAATAATGTTATCAGAAATGAAACAGAAATACTAAAAAAAAAAAGAATTCGAAATTAACTCAAATACGAAGATTAAATCCACTAAAAAGAAGAGAAACTATACTTTCATGTATGAATTTAACATTTTTCTAAAACTTGTTAAATTATGAAATAATGACAAATTAATATTATTATCAAACAAAAATTTAAGTGTACGAACGTACGCGTTCCTCTTATAAAACTCCGTATTTACTCTCAGCAATACGATACCAGAATTTAAATAAGTTCTTGTTCTTGTGGACAACTGGACTGGACTGATGCCAGTGATATAGACATGAATACCGGAATGAAATAGGAACATTTGTTTAATGGTTTTAACCTCAAAATATTTTAAAATCTTAGAAGATGGATATCTAGAAGATTTATTAAGAATAACTTTAATTAACTGATTTTGCAAACATTGAACTTTACTTACATACTATTTACAAGCTCCCCCCCCCATAAAATAATTCCATACTTGATAATAGTGAAAGCCAAACCATGATAAATCAGACGCATTTGTTCTTTAGCTAAAAAGTTTCGTACTTCCTTAAATACAAAAAAGAGTTTACGCAGCCGAGTGATTAAATAATCCGTGTGAGGCTTGAAATTTAAATTATGGTCGATTACCACGCCCAAAAAAATGAAATGGTTCACTTTACTTTAGTTTACTTTTACTAGAGTTGGCTACTTCCACTAGCGTGTTAAAAAATAATACTATTGACAGATAGAAATTACGAACTAACCAAATGCATTCCGATTGGGACACTGGGGCTAATTCTTTTCGATTGATGGACTATTTGTCCAATTCTTTCTAAAATGTTTAAACTATCCTAGAGAACTGAGTACTTTGATTTACTCAAGATCCATCTTCTAGGCCCATTCAACGGAGTTTCGCTCTTGCTCCTCGCAGTCGAACAGAGACCTTATTATGGAGAATTGTTTTACCCGAATTGCCCCAGAACGAACACCTTCTCCCTCTAACTGTTCCAGACCCCCTGGATTTGTAACTCAGCCACAAGCCCTTAGGGCAGGTTCTAAGGCATCCACTCCATGCGAGACCTGCTATTTTCTCATAGTCGTGGCCTCTTTTCGTTGTGACCAATTTTAAGCATGGTCGATGTTAAAATTTTGCCTGCATTCATCGCTGAGGAGTGTGACCATACCATTGTGCAAGGGTATTTCGGGACTGAACGTATGGGAGGTGAACACCTGTTACTGTCAGCCATGGTGCGTTGCCTCTCATCCTTTTATTTTGTACTCTCTCCAATATCTTCTGGCTGAGTTGCTCCATGGCTCAGTTCATTTCCTGTAATATTTTATGATTAATTTTCCGTGTGGTGTTTCAGATTGGTTGGGAAAAACCAGAACCTATGGGTACGGAAATCCTTGGTGGACGGCTGTTGGAATCCATGACGTTGTTTCCTCAATCTAGGCCTTACAAAGTGATGTCAGATCTTACAGTGATGCCCGGTGTCATGCTGACTATCACCCCAGGAGTAGAAATGGAGTTTGCTCCAAGAGTTGGTCTCCTCATCCTCGGTACTCTGATGGCCCGAGGTGTCAGAGGGAGGGAAATCATCATGAGGCCTCTCTCTGCCCGCTACAATGAATTCAACCAGCCTATGGTTGAGCAGTGAGTTAACGCTAATATTGATTTATTAATGTCCAATAAATAATCCGCCATGGCAGCCGACAGACCTCTATTTGTATCCCAATTTCCAGAACCGTTCGACTGTGTACACCTCACAATTGCACCGGAGACGAAGGATTCGTTGAAATGTACAACACCACCACGCAACAATGGGTACCAGTCTGTGATTCAAGATTTTCGGAACGCAATGCCGAGGTAACGTGTCGACAATTGCAACGTGACACTTTGGATATTTTCGTCGGTCGAGATCGTCGGTATGAGCTCCATCCTGGTGACACATCTCGAATTTGGTCCTGGCATGAACCACTACAATGCACTGGTACTAATTTCAATTCTATTTTTAAGAGTAGTTTTTTGGTACCTGTTATTTGCAAGATATCCTGGTCAGGACATGTGGAGGCCCTTTTGCCCAGGCTAGCTTCTTCATCGTACATGCTGTTCCGACTGCGCAGCGCTGTACCTTATAACTCGCTCCGCTCTGTATACTTTGCATACGTTGAGAGCCGTATCAGTTATGGTATTCTTCTGTGGGGAGGCTCGTCGCATACTGAGGCCGTATTCAAGCTACAGAAGAGGATATTGCGCGCAATATTTGGTCTCCATCCTAGCGAGTCATGCCGCTCCTACTTTATAAAAGGCTTGGGGCATTAACCGTTTACGGCCTTTTTGTATGGCAAGCGCTGCTTCACGTGAGGGAGAACTTGAATTTATTTGTGACGGGGAATGACGTACATAATTATGAAACTTGAGCCGGGCCTAATATTTGCCCCCCCCCCCCCTTTTGTGAGACTGACGAAATCCCTTACTTGTAATCCCGAACAGTTCGGATCCAGGTTTTTCAATGCTCTCCCTCACGATGTTAGGCAGCTGTCTTCAGTGGCGTTTCGACGGCGAGTGAAGGGCATTCTGATTGATGCTGAAATGTACAGTATTAAGGATTACTTTGGTCTGTTTTGATGACTTGTTCTTTATCACTGTTATTGTTGTTTTATTTATGAATTGTTGTGTGTTCCTGGAATAGTAGTTTATTTGTTTATGTGTTATCTGTCGTCGTTATACCTATTCTTGAGTTTCTGCAATAAAAAACTTTGATTGATTGATTGAAGATTTGTACCTAACCCTTCTTATTACTTTTAGGAGAAGAGAAGAGACTGGAAGATTGTGAAGTCAGACTTAATGGGCAGGTTTACGGTCACATTCATAGATGCAATTGGGATGACCAGTTTGTATTTGTTCGGTGTGGTCCTAAGAAGCTGTACAACAACTGGGGAGGTGTAAGGTGAGTAAGATGTGTTGAGCTAGTTTGTATTCGGACAATAAGTACACCTAGGAAACACATGTCGGATAGAGCGTTTCCCCTTACAATGGGAGCGAAATTGAAACACAGGTATGCTCGTAATTCAAATAACCCATGTGTTACCCGACCGTCCACATAAGTGCTTATAAACATTTACGTAGTGAGGCCTACTGTTCTGAAGAGGTCCCTAAGGGGAGCTAGAGGTTCGGCGCCTTTATGGGGCAAACCGTTTCCTCGGAGGAACTAGGCTGTAGGTAAGACAAGAAATGATAAGTCAGATAGATGAGGTACGAATGCATATAGGAAGACCCCTGAGTGCGGCTTTTACACTCAAGCTATTATGGTGAGGGGAGAGTGGAAAAGAGGTGACGTCAGATGACGTGTTCTTTCCCTTCCTCACCTCGTCCTTGTTGATGATGACTCATGCCACTGTGTTTTCCTACACGTCACTTTATTGGAGAACTAACGAACATAAATATGACATTACACCATGGTATGAGTTATTTTTGAGGTTTGGTTGAATCTTCACTAAGTGTTCCAGCCCACATGATACGGGCTTTATTGGCGGGTCGTACTGTCTAAAGGATGCAGTTCCTCTAGGCAGGCCATTGGTGGCACAAAAGATGTCTTCGATCCTGGATCTCTTCCACTATGAGCCTGAAGCATTGTACTCTTAATTCCACTCTAATGGCGGTGGTTGTTGTCATCCATGCCACCTACTATGGCTGCTCTATTTATATCTTTTCTTTGATTTTAACTACCTAAAGTTCCGCCCTACCAATCAGAACTTGGGCTCTCATATTCAGTTTTCAGGTACCTAACTCCACTTGATAGCTACGAACTAAACGGCGATATTGTATTTCTTACAGGTTCGCCAACAGCGATTTTGAACAAAGTGAATTTGAAAATAGAATCCACGACGTAGTGACTCACACAACTCTCTTCAAGTCGGAAAGCGTCATGGAGTTCGTCGTGGTGAAAGGCGCTGGCCTCCTTCACAGCCAAAAATCTCCTGCCATCCTTTCAATCACTCGCTCCCCAGAAATCAACAACGTCAACATTACCGATTCTGCAGACCATGGAATTTCTTTGATTGCACCAAATGACAATATCCGATTGTTATTTAATTCGTGAGTATTTTTGAAAAGTACATAATTTAAGAGTATGTACACTAATGTGTACTTCTTTATACATTGTTTGGGTTCTTTTACAGGATAACTAACAACTACGGCGTGGGAGTTAACATCGCATCCATCACTGGTGAAGGAAGAGAAAGTATAGAAAGCTCTTTCACCCCTTTGAAAGACGTTTTGCTTCCTTATCGAGCTTTCAGTTTGGTCGACATGTGCGATCCATCAAAGGAAATCGTTGTTCAAGAAAGACTGATTATCTACTACGTTTACGATAACCGACCCATCAACTGTGTCAAAATATTTTATTCTGCCTACCACTTCAAACCATTTGGGTTCAGGTAAGTTAATTGATGCCTTCGTTTTTTCGCTTTTGTTTCCGAAGAAGTATGCCAAATTAGACTGTGTTACTCACCGTGTAGTTTCAAGGTGGGTTCACGTGAGCGCGGTTATGCGTTGGGGCATTTGATTAGCTGCGCCTCGAGACGTGCAAATATTTGAATTTTTAGATCGCGACAGTCCAATCCACTGGGCTGAAAGCTGAATCTGGGAGCCCGAGAAGCGTTCTGATTGGTGGAGCTCCAAGACGTAGTTAAAGATGAGTGCAACAGACAGCGTTCATAATCGCTTGTTCCCAACCTCATCACAACAAGTCACCTTGTTCATCACATATTTTTCTCCTTGGTGCGTTACCGGCCGCATCTAAGAGATTAATTTGATAACATTTAGTTATATTCGCGATATGTACGAAAAAATCGAGCGATTTTCAATATTACACTGGGTATCAAACGCTTCTATGGTTGTCGATTGAACATTTGAACTACTGGCGATAGGGACAAAAACAATTGCAAGGGCAATTTGGAAAATACCTTTCGCCTCGATTGGTTTTTCTAAGTAATTTTTGCAATAGTGAATGATGAAACGAAAAGTTATCAATTTTTGGTCATTCGACAGGATTTGAAAAGAAGCGGTAAGAAGAGTGTGGCCTCCCCCCCACCACTTCAGTGTCTGTAGTAGTTCTTTAGATGAAAGTAGATGGCGCAACTGAGGCAGCCTCAAAAATGCTTGCACGCCATTTTAACATTAGCTTTCTCCCTGTTAACTTATCTCCAGTACTCTGTGGTCCAATCCAAAAGTACTCGGGTGGCTGAATGCAACCAATCAAATGTCCCAACGCATCCGAGCAACTGCGCCCATGTGTACTGAAAAACTTGATTCTTCTTCGTTAGCGCATCATCAATGATCCATAATAATAATTTGAAAAAATATATTTTGGGAGGATTGGGAATAAAAGGTGTTTATTAACTCTAATTGGACCATGGTGTCGCTTGTGACACCAAAAACATCTTATTAATTCCACAGCTGTGTCACTAGATTAACTAGATTTAAATTGGAATTTGAAAGTAAATGGATAAAGCTGATTATTTTAAAACTATTTTTTTGTAAGTTATTAGCAGTCAAAAAATTATGTTTTGACAAAAATTTGAATTTTTTTAATCGATTTCTTTTGAAATTTTTGTCATAACTCTATTTTGAGACTTTCAATAACCCACAAAAAATTCTGCTGTCCATTAAATTTAAAATTGCAATTTAATTTTGGTTTTCCAATTATACCTTGGGACATCTGTGGCGTTCTTGAGATGTTTTCGGTGACACTAGTGACACCATGGTCCAATTAGGGTTAAGAGAAGGACCCAGTGCCTGTTGAATGACTTTGGGCACCCTTTAGGCTTCGTATTTATTATTCGTCTAGCTTTTGATTCCGAAGTATGCAAAAGTAGACTGTGTTCCTCACTGTGTGGTTTCAAAGAAAGCAGTTTCTTCTGGAGCACCTCCTCTCGCATCAGGTCATGCTTGCCTCGCGCGATTTCCATGGCTTGGTTGAAGGCTTATGGCTTTGGTCAATATAGACAGTGTTTGACCTTTCAGTGAAGCTCCCAACATTGCTGCTAGCAGCGTCATTTCTGACAACAATATTATGAATCATTATATCATCAAGATCCATATGGGATAAGTTTCCAGAATAGAACTGAATTTTTATTTGACAACGTACAAACAGGAGCATCTAGTATGAGAAGTTGGTGGGACGGCATCAGCACTGCCTGGCGACGCTTAGATGAACCTTCCAGAGCCCATACGTTATCTCTCTTATCTGTCGCCCAATGTGATTTGTGAAGCAGGTATCATGTGTAAACGATGTGTCAACGACGGTATAATGTGTCAACGACGCACCGAGCTGTCATCACATCAGTTGATTGATAAGTGTGATAACGTAGGTTTTGAGTTCTGGAAGGTTCATCTAATTGTCGCCAGGCAGCGCTGATGCCGTCCCACCAACTTCTCATCCTAGATGCTCCTCGTACAAATTGTATTAATCTTAATGTTGGTGACAGTATCTAAGAGCCTGTTGTACAGTCTGAAGTGGCAGTTACTGTTAGGAAGAAAGCACTGTTCAGTAAGAAGCACTGGTTTTCCAGACTTCTAGCGAGTGTTTCCTAAATCGTCCTACTACTGACTCGTTTAGGAATTTCTTTTTAAATCATAAAATAAAAGCAATAAGAAGATCAATGTTTGTGTGTATTTGGGCTGACGCAACTGTGGTTATAAATGTTGTTAAAAAAATTTTGAAAATTGTTCCATGACCTCCTCCTTGTTTTGGGGTGTCAGTGAAAAGGGCGCCCGACCAGTGAACCGGAGGTCGTGGGTTCAAGTCCTGTTTGGTGCCACACGTCTTCACCCCGGAACTGTCCCCAATCTACCATCATCTAGTATTAAAAATTGTCCATCGTCTAGTAGGTATTAAACATTTTATTTTCATCATTTTCCAGGTTACTCCAATTTAACCTATACAACTCGACGGATCGACTAGATTTGTACGACGGCGGCTTGTACAACCATTCGGTGAAGCTCATTACATCCTTGAGTTCTGGAACTCCCCTCAGCTATCAGAAGTTCGTCAAAACTCTGAGCCCCAGGCTGAGTGTCCGATTGGTGGCGAGTGCAGCTTCCCAGGCTCACGGTTTCATTGCGGAAATCGTTACTTTGCCTATTTCTGCAATTGGTTTCAGTAAGTTTCGTTATATTTAAAGCAACTTCTTACTAGGTAATATGGCAAAGGTACAATTAGTAGGTAGTAAACTACCCATTTCGGCATTAAACTCGATTTTCATGAAAATCGCACTTATGCCCCTTGTAGTCCAGGCCCTTCATATAACGTTACAGTTGATTTCTAATGATTTTCTCGTAAAATCAAGTCGTTTCTGGGGGTTATGCATTCCTTTCGGACTTGTTCTTATGAAAATTATTGTTTTGAAAATTATTTTTATTAATGTTGAGGCGCGGTTAGAGATAATTGTTACGAGAGTTTATTGAAATTGTTACCATGGTAATGAAAATTATTGTTTTGGACATTACTTCGTAGGTAGATAGTAGAAGAGGGGTGTATAGAAGAGGGTAAGGGGAGGATAGAAAATAGGGGTGATGGTGGTGGGAACTAAATAAATATGAAGTCGGTCAAAAAGGTGACAATGTGTTGGAGACTCGTATGCAATCGTTTATAGAGTTGAGTTTCATTTGGCAATTTTTTTAGAAACAATTTTATCAATTCAATATTTTATATAAATATTGACATATTAGGTCACTGACGAAAGAAAATCCCCTATGTTAAGATGGATGATTTTTTTTAAGGATCATAAAAACCTTGTCTCTTGTGTGGAGAAGATCTTCTACCTGGTACTTGATACCACGGAGTACACCTACCGAGATGCCCAACTCGCGCAACTCCGCACTTTTCCCGCATCACACTCCACGCCATGACAATGTTGCAGCCATCACCCTGATGTTGTTGGGTGCCACTCCTTTTAGCTCTGATACTGCTTGCCATAAATCATCTATATCATACTTTCCTTAGCCCGCCAGGTCTGCTCCATGTCCATGCTGCCATTGACAACTTGGACATCCAGGATAATGCAAGACCTGTCAGGCTTGACAGCAATGATGTCAGGCTTCTTACCCTCGTTGCTTGGCATGTGGTATAATCTCTCCCTCTCAACATCCCAGCCACTAGATGACAAGGCACCTGCTATCTGCTTGGCAACCGCATCATGACGTAAGATGCGGCCCCCATGAGTCCAAGGACACTGCTGCACCACATGATACAGGTGTTCATTTCCACTCCGACAGGCGCGGCAAAGGGTATCTGTTGTCCCATGACTACCTCTCGAACACTGTACCGCTGTTGGCAGTGTTACCAGGCGGACGGCGTGGAAGTTCCAGTAGTTGCGGGCCCCAATGCCCTCCGAAGCCCAATCTACCCAGTGGGAAGAGATGAGGCTTTCAGAGCACTGTCGGAGTTATTTACCATCTACTGACTCAAGCAGCGCAGCAGCGAACTCAGCAGACGAACTGGGTGAAAAACGAATGAAAAATCATGAAGATGAGAACAACTTAGAATGAGAATTTCGAAAACACTATAAAGGTAACGGAAAAAACACAAACGGTGGATACAGCTTTCGTACAAGTACCCAACCACGAGAGACATTTTATGTCTTATGTTTAATAAATTGAGAGCTTTCCAATGAGTGGTGAACGATTTTTGTGGGGTGGAAAATGAGGAAGTTAGTTTTCCCTAGGAACGATTGGTTGTACGTGAAAATCATCAGAAATTTCCGCGTAACGCTCCCCTCATAACGCTCCCCGCGTGACGATTTTTCATTTATATGCCATAGTAAAGACATAAAATGTCAAAAAATAAAAGGCAACTTTAAGAGCCAAGCTTTCCAAACACGTGCAATAAACATGATTATTTTTATTAATCAAACCCGTTAACCACAAGATTTATATTATCGAGTATAATTAATCGGGATGATTAATAACAACCTTCACCACCAATCTAAACTATCAAAGAGTCACAAACACCTCCACTCAACACCTCATTTCACGTTCACACGAATCGAATGAGGCCAACGCCGAGTCGATAATGAAGGTTTCTTCAGTGAGAAAATTCCTCCACCGAAATCTGAGTCCCCGAAAAGGTTTCGATGAATTCAATTTCATTTTTAAATTTCAAAAGTCTATTAAAATCAAAGAAATAAATGGTTGGTAATTATAAATGCTTGCATATGAGTATGCAACACATTGGGACATTTTCATGTGTGTGAAAGTAAGGTTGTTAGTTCATGTACCCAAGCATCAAAATAAGAAAACAGTTGATTGTTCTCTACGCAACACAGTGAGTCTATTTTATTTATTGGTATCGCGTGAGACATGAAAATGTCAATTAAAGATCATTTCTTCCCCTTTTATGTCGGGATCAGTTCAGAAATTATACTGCATAGATTTCCAGAAAACTAGGTTTATTCCTGTAAACTGCAGGAGCTACGTGTTGGTAAGATAGACATGTTGACATCACCGGACTTGTTAGCTAAAATCGATACTCTGTATCGATACACTCAATCGACATGAAAAACTGGTACCTACGTAATACCTCTCGTTTGATTTGTATTAGGGGTGTGTCGATCCAGGTATTTCCCTGGAGCGGTTCCAACGGTTACGGTGACAAAGATGTAACCGTTCCAAATTACCGGTACAGTTCCATTACCGGTACAGGCGATCAAATCCCAATCACACGGCATGGATGAAGCAGGCAGTCAAATCCCTATCGTCCTTCTTCCATGCTTATGATCTCAACTTGCAATACAATAGCATCATTTTCCTTGACAATTCGCTAAAAGGAAGGAATTTGAACAAGTGTTACAAAAGAGGCAATTTATTATAAATAATAGTTACCAAACAATTCAAGGAAAGAATAATGACGTTGCAGTTTAAGAACTTAACATGACAATAATAAATTAATAATACTGGAGACAACTTCCATGCTAACCAGTCCAGAAGATAACTTCCCGCTCAAGAGCCATTCCATGAACCATTCTCAGTCCATGGAAGTAGTAAGGGCGCTTCCAGGTACAACATGGAACAGAACTGAGAACAAGATCCATGCTTACTGGTCCAGAGCCATTGAACCATTCTCTATGATATCTTATCGGTCCAGTTCCATCCTCACCAATCAGAATGATCAGATTGATGAGATGATTGATCAGATCATTGTGATTGGTGAGGATGGAACTGGACCGATGGAAAAGATTCTCTTCCCGGTCCAGAGCCATTTCAAGATATCTTATCAGTCCGTGGAACTGGACCGGTAAGGGTCGAGTTTTTGTCACTGCGTGGAACCGTTCCAACCTGATACTCGGTTCCACAGTCCCGGTACAGCTGTACCGACACACCTCGAATTTGTATGATTCCTTACTCGAGTCTCGTTTATTTCAGATCGTGACGTCCAGCACAATGTTTCATATTCCGTAATAGCAGAAAACAAAGGAGGAGCTGTGCAGTACAGCGGTGCAGGGGAAGTCAATCCTCGGTTAACAATCGAGAAAAACCAGATTCGAGATAACTGTTTCAAGATGTACGGGAACTTCAGCTCTTGCCATTCGTCAGTTCACCTCGATCTTCAAAACACCCAGAACTTGCACTTCAGAGTTAGTTGCTTTTTACGCTGTTTTCTCCAAGCTGTAGATCCTCACATTTTTTACTTTGGATTTATATTTTGAAACTGGTGTTTTAAATCACCCCCTTCCATTTTTTCAATTTACCTGCAAAAACTCTAAATCTTAATTTCCCACTAGTTATGGTGGCATCTCTACCTACTTGGTTGTTAATTGACGCTGGTGTGATGTTCACTCGGTAACACGTCCTTCGAGCCCCTGAGGAAGGTGATAAATTTACCGAAAGCTCGGCAAAGGAAGAGTGTTATTCCTGTAGACCCCATTCCCAATCAAGTTGACAGAGATTAGTTGCTTTCGTTTGATGAATATCTCATACAAAATCTACCCAAAATAACTAGCGTCGGTATAAATAATGAATGTTATCAATTTTAGAACAATTTGGTCATGAACAACCAAGGAGGGGTATTTATACGCGCGGACTCTCGCAGTTCTGCCACTTCGCTCAAGGGATGGATTCACAACAATTTATTTGCCGACAACAAGCACAAGCCGGCGTTGGCTGTTGAAGGAAGGCAAAGCAGCCCTTACCAGCAAGTTACCGTTTACAACAACTACTGGAAAGGAAACTGGGCAAGATACGAAAACACAATAAATCTCAATCAGGTGAGTATTCATGGAAATAATCTCGATTCCTCCCAATTTTGGCCTTTATTCTCCATCCATTTCCTGCTGGTATTTTTTAGAATTATCTTTTCCTTCCAATGCTGGAAAGAACCTGCTGTCCACTAGGCATCTACAGGTCTTCACTTTACTTGATTCTGCCTCATCACCAATACAATTTTTAGAAAATGTATGTCGTATAAAAACAACGTCATTGGATACATTTTTTACAGGTCGTGTCAAATTTCACCTACAACTTTGTTTATGGAAATACCGGGTCTCACATCCTTGAAATTTCTGGATTTGAGAGAGTTCGCCTCCCAATTTATCAAAGTACTGCCCACAATGGATTCTACTGGTAAGAATTATGATAAGTACTTCGTGACGCGAGTGCTTGGGTATTGGGATTGAATTTCGAAGTAGAGCACTCCTGGATCTACCAAATTCAGTCGCAAGATTGAGGAAGAATCAAAGGGGGTCTCAAAGAAGTGATGGCGACCAACCACAGAACGCTGCAAATTACTATACAAAGGTTTATTATTGCTTCCGAGTCTACCAAGGTAGCGGAAGCTTTGTTTTCACTTTTCAAGGACAAAAAAAAAGTTCTCCAAAATCAAAATTTTCACTCGCGTTTTGCGTTTTAGACCTTTCTGAACATATTTGGTTCCTTGTCTGTGTGTCTGTCTGTCTGTCCGTCTGTCATGAATTCCTTGTAACGCGCATAACTATACGAAGTTATTGTCCGATTTCTATGAAATTTTCAGGGATTGTGCGGGTTGGTGTGTAGACGGTCCCCTATGAAAATAAAGGCCTTAAAATTTACAGTAGCCTCTGCGCGTGCGCAAACTTAAAATCCTTGTAACAGCCGTACATTTGTCACCCTCGCTTATGACGTGAGAATCTCAAATCCTATTCAACCTATCACCTGGCCCCTATAGATCAGTGAGCAGTGCTGTAGACTCCCACCCAGGAGTCCCAGGTTCGACTCCCTGTCAAGCTAAGAAATTTTTTGATCCAATCACTACTCACATTTTTCTTCCGAATTTGATGAAATTTTCTAGGATTGTCCAGATTAGCGTGTAGATGGTCCCCTATGAGCGTAGTAAAAGGTACTTACAGATTGGTGTTTTGAGATTGACTACTATGCATCGGATCATCTATATAATCGGGTTACGGATACGAGGAAGCTATGTGCCACACCCACTTGGCAGACTTTTTTCTGTATTGATCACTCGCCTGCAAAGAACACAGCTTTGAAATACCAACCATAGGTAATGCCTACCTACTACATACCTACTTCACAATCAAGTTTATTTTGAAAAAATTCTTCTCACTCAATTCGATTAAATAGGGAGTTGAGGTTTCCCTAATTATTAGGAAATGTGATTACTGGTTGCTAAGGACGCAAAACTGAGTGCAGAAAAGAACAACGATCGCATTTTGGTCAGCTAAAATTTGAACAGAAATTAGGAATCTCAATCTCTTTTGAGATTCACACTCGTGTTTCTGAATTATCGTAAGTCCAACCCTTAAGTTCTCATGGGGATCAAACGGTTGGTCCAACAGAGCTCCGGGTGGTCTCATTCGATTCTAAAAATTCAATACTATTTTAAATTGAAGAAAATACAATACTTCTATATTGCTAGTTTTCGAGCTAGGGCGTTTTGAACATTTCAGCTCTTATTTTTCAACCCTTAGAAGCGACTGACTTCAACCAAAAGCGTTGGGGGCACAACTAGACCCCAAATGGAGCCCATACACCAAATTTCATCAAAATCTGTCCATGGTAACTAAGGAAAGTGCCGCGGATGGACGGAAAATTTTTTGTTCGATTTTTGGATTCTCTACGTACCTTGAAACGTAAACCAACAAATTTTGAGGGGGGTTTAAAGTTGTCTTCTCTCGGTCGATTCCAAAGGTTCATTATTGATGAAAAAAAAAAAACCAAAAACAAGTAAATAGCAAAATTAACTGGCATATTTTAGTCCAATCTGTCGTACTGGTTCAACATTTGGTTCGCCTTGGAAAATTCAGCTCGGCCAGCTGAGATGGAGAGTCCGCACTTCCAACCAGTAGCTTGTGAAGGAACGAGTGACCAGCCATAAGTCCGCGGTAACTACTCTCGCTGAACTATGGAAAGCAGCAGTAGGTCCACACACACCACTCGAAGGGCTATTGCTTTTCAACAATATTTTTTGAATTATTGAACTAGCTCAGTCTGGGAAGCAAAAGGTACACTCCCGTTGGAAGTTCCTGGAGCGCTCAACTTTGGCACTCAATGCAAAAATCCAAGCATTCGCGTCAAAATAATCATACTTACATTGTCTCCTCACCCAGTTCTATTCTTCGTAAATCTTGTGCGTGAGGTTCATTGGCTTGAGCACTGTTGTTTTTTCCTTCAGGAACTACGCTCTGGATCCATGGTACCGGGCTACAATTGTGGCAGGGACTGCAGGACAGCATTACGTCGACAACATCTTCTACAATCCTGATAACGATTACGAGATTTCAACTGTGAATCGATCGTTGTAAGTTTTACACAACATTCAAGACCAAAAAAAAAGTTTAATGGGGTGTGCGCATGGGTCGGAAAAACTGTTTATTGTTATTTTTAATATAAACTAGACCTCAAACTGAGAATTTTGACACCAACCACGAAATTCTAGCGTGAGAAGACCTTTTTCTATGATTTTTCAAAGTTTCGAATGTTTATGACGTCACAGTGGGTCCCGCCCAGGCTGGAGGGGCGCGTGACGTCATATCATTCGAAACTTTGAAAAATCATTAAACAAGATCTACTCATCCAAAAAGAGAACGGCTGGTGTCAAAATTCTCAGGACAAAGTCTAATTTCGATTAAAATTTTTAAAAAAATCAGGCGCACCCTCCCATTTGGGGAAATTTGACTTCGATTTACATTCCTGATTGTTACCCTTTTTCACACAGAATATTCGTTTATTGACAAACTATTGGTGACAACCAACTTTTCGAACGCAAACAAAATCCTTCATGTTCCTTCCAGGGATTCCATATGACTAACAGATTCCTTCTTCTTCTCTCCTCTCTCCTACAACCCTAACGCCATCTTAATCTCTTCATGATTGAATTTCAACAATGATTTCGTAAGACTGTCTGCAGGGTTTTCCTTCGTCGTTATAGAGGGTGTCACCCTGTATAACGCACCACCGGCCAAAGTTCGATTCTACAAATGATTTGCGATTTTTTTGTCTTGACTTTTTTTCCCCCTTAAAATCCCACTTTTTCACTTTTAAGATGTTTTTCGTATTTTCAACCTTACGCCATTGAAACAGCCATAACTTCCTTATTTTTCAGTCAAAATTCAAATGCAATTAACCGTTGGAAAGAGCGTTAAATTCTCTATCTCCCTAATGCTAAATAAAACTTTTAAAAGAAGACTCAGATGTGAAAAATGAGCCCGAATAGTAAAATCTCGGAAATGTAGTTTTTTCAAACGTTTGTAAGCCTAGCTGAAACTGCCGGTTAATTTCCCACTGTAACCCCAAAAACTCAGCTTTCCAACGGTATGGTCAGAATTGTTTCCAATATTTTTATTACTGGAGAAAACCGCGCTTGAATGAGAAAAAACATGATTTTTCTTCAACGAAATCGGTTTGACGGGAGGATTTTGAGTTTGATGCGGAGGAGACCCCCGCCAACTTCTTTTGTTCTCGTCATTTCTCTTACGAAGAAAGAAAAACAATGATGAGTATCTTTGATTTCTTTTTATCTGATGTCGATATGCTGAGAGTGAGAGCCGACGTTCCGCAAGTTCCAACTTGACATTGAAAGGCCATGTTTTACAGTTCTTTCGGTTCAATTTGAAAATAGACATCTTACTTTCATATCGTATAACGCCGGCCGCATCTCCTCCTCCATTGTATGCGGAATTATAGGCCCGAAATCTTTGTTATAATTTTTCACTCAGATTATTCGTTTATCGACATACTATGAGTGACAGTCAAATTTTCGAACGTAAACAAAAATCTTCAAGTGGCATCCAGGGATTCCATTTATGACTACGACCCATGAAAAGTTTTTCATCACTAACTCTCTTCATTTTAGAATTCTCATTTATATTTTCTCGTGTTTTAGCATCGATGTTCTACAGTCTCCAATTGACGCCAAACACAATTACTGGGGGTACAACCAGTCATTGGCTGTGATGGGCAGGATCCGTGATCGTTACGATCAAGCCAATCTTCTCAAAGTGAATTTCGAGCCGTACCTTATGAACAACTCCACAGTTCTCGACGTCAAGTGTCCACCTGGATGGAATCTGGTGGGGGATACGTGTTACATATACATTGGCGCTCCCATGTCCTTCTTCCAGGCCAGAGACTTTTGCAGGGTAAACTTCCAATATTTTGTATAGTCTTTATTACAACCATTTGCTGCCTGAATTTCCTAAATTTCTTTTCTTATTACAGTCGACAAATGCGTCTATGCCCTACGTAATGGGAAACTACATCGAGCTGTACAGATTTTTGAAGAAGCAGCAAGAAAACTACCAATTCTACGATAGAGTTTGGGTTCAGCACATCGATAAAATCAATCAATGCACAACTTTCGCCTTCCAGAGGATAGAAATTGACTATTGCGATAGACTGAGTCCATTCATTTGCGAAATGGGTATGTTTATCGTCTTGGACTAAGTCACCAAATTTGGCAGTCAATCTCGCCTGGTTGTTCTAACTAAATGTTGTGTTTTGGCCCCTTCCAGATCCAAAAGTCATCATTGATGCGTTAAGCTGGAGAACAGACGTAGTTGCGGTAGCTATGATTGGGAGTGTCATTCTGCTGATTCTACTCATTGGGCTCCTGATTGTGTTCTGGGTCTCCAAATCCAGGCATAGGCAAGCTCAGAGGCTTGAGAGAAGGAACAGCATCAGGCAATCTCTCAACTCAGTGAGGTCTTTCGGTTCATCCCGCGCCTTTGGGGATATGTACAGAAAAGGATTGGCCACTGTAAGAATCCCAAATGTGTTTCTATATTTTGTATTTTATTTTATTCTTAGCAGCTAAATTGAATATTTCAAATAAAAATACTCAAATAGTAAACTAAATTGATTATTAACAAATTTTGTTAATCAAATCTTACTCGTGATCCTAATTTGGTTTATCTTAGCCATCCATGTTTCAGAGCACTCAGTCTTCTCCGACTCTAAATAAAAACGCCGAGTACAAGAAAATGGCTGGAAGCTTGGATAGCATAGAAAAATCACAATTCAATTCTTCGAATGAAGAAGACACCCAAAGCTACGATATTTATGAAGCTCATAACCCTGCCACTACTGAAGCCATAAATACCGGTTTTGATATCTCCTACAGGAATCAAGGTACTAACGAGTAAAATAATTAGGATAGTTTTAAAACATAGAAAGGTTGACGCGGAGTCACTCCATAGCCACGCACTGTACAGAGCTCATCAACGCTGGGAATCTCTTCCCCGTGGATGGTGGACCAGCGAAACTACGATACTAAAGATCACTGGAACACGATTATTGGCAATTTGTGTTTTAGGGCAGATGAATTACATTAAGTAGACCCATTTTCTCTGTAACCATTTCTCTTTTGCTCATCTTTCCTGCTGTGAAAATATTGGGGTTTGAGCTTCAAACTACGACACTTCATAGTTCGACTCTGACTCTTCCCAATTGGGGTAATTGGTCCTAAGTACTGAGATGCATCAGACGGTAGTATGAACAAACTTGAAGTGTTCTTGCACTAATTGTTTTGAAAAATGTTTGTTCAACCCTGCTGCCTGTCAAGGGTTTTTTTCAGCTGATAGATGAGGAAATCTTCAAGTTCTAGTTGTGGATGATCTCTGTACGATATCAGAAGGGGACCTCGCCTCTTGGTTATGTGGATTCGAATCGCGCAAAAGCTCACCATCTTTCCCATGATTAATCTCAGCTTGGAACAGTTGTCACGTTACTTCGGGCTGAGTTCGATTGCCTATTGTGGATCATGTTTTTCCCGTAGTGCTGCTCATGCACCATCTTACCATGCAGGATTCATTCCACGAATCTTGCTATCTTGTTCCAACAGTTCAGCTTTTCTGAGATTAGCTGTCTTTTGTTTTGGTGTCATAACCCGTTTGACACATTCATAGAATTTGTCAAAGGCGCTATTCTCAAAGCCAAGACAGTGAATGCTAACTGGGGAGCTCAATCATGCAGAGAATTTGTACTTCTATGAGTATCTATACTTACTATACGTACTTCTATCTGTACTTCTATGAGTATCTGAAACTCATAGAACAGGTAGTAGTTCACTTCCCCATGTTTCTTTCCTTACCGGGCACGAGCGTTAGGTGCTAGCTGTGCAGTCCATCTCCCTCTCGACTCGGCAATCTATTTTTCCTGCTATTGTTGCAGCATTTGTTCTCGCTCCTGCTTCACCACTTGGCTTTGAGTTTCCTCTCTCTTTACTTTTCAGCCGCTTCTTTTCTTTTCTTGGCTCTAAAGCCGCGGGTGGGCCTTGGCCTCCTTCAAGACGGCTCTCCACTTCACCCTATCCTTTGTCGCATTCCTCCAATCCCGGCAACCAGTCCTGGCAACGTCCTCCTCCACATTGTCGATCCATCTCTGCTTAGGTCGTCCCTTTCCTCTGTTCCCTAGCGGCTGCGCTTTAAAGAGTTTCTTCGCTGGATCATCTACTGGAAGTCTTGCCACATGCCCAACTCACCTGAGGCGGGTAGCTTCTCAAAATAAACCATATCAATATCGCCATACTGCTGGTATACTTCCTCGTTCGTTCTACGTCTCCAGCTCCCATGGGCATAAACCGGGCCGAGGATCCTACTCAAAATCTACCTTTCGAAAGCTCTAATTCTATTCTCCGACTGTTTGGTCATCACCCATGTATCCGCTCCATAAACTTGAACCGGACGGAGGAGCGTCTTGTATATAGTGAGCTTCGATTTTCTCGAGAGTGTCCGGGACTTGAATAACGGGAGCATCCCAAAGTAGCACCGGATGGCAGACAACAGCCTCTTGCTAATCTCGACCACACTATCGTTTGCCATATGCACGGTGGAACCAAGGTAGGTGAACATTTCAACCCTCTGAAATGTCGAGCTGCCGAGAAATTTTCAGCCACTAAAAGGGTGAATTGCTACCACTCAAGCGAGGACCAACACTGTTGGCTCTGATAATATTCTATAGCCACTCAAGTGCAGCCCTCCTTTGAACTGCAGCTATGTGTTTCCAGTAATAAGACACATTTAGTAAATCTGCCCGTACCTCAGCTCCGTACAGCAAAATGGAGTGCACTAGAGTGAGGAGTGACATCAGCATGCGTCACATGGACACGTGTGTTTACCATAAGCCGACTTTATAATTATGACGACTTCCTGATATGCTCCCAGAAGTATCCAACATGATCCCAATATAACTTACTTCTGGTATGTCTCTATGTCTGCATTCAACACCCGCATCGGATGGTGGGAATTTGCTTTCGAGTGAAAACGACCATTCCTGTTTTGCAGGAAGACTACCTTTGAAACATATTGATGCACACACCTATCCTAAGTTTCAAGTTTGATGGTTCTAATACGTGTCAAATTCAATCGAATAGTAACTAAAATTAATTTCATGTTTTGTCAGGTTTCCGAGACAATTCCACTTTTGCGTCGCAGGACAACAGCACGTGGCGGACCGACGATTACAACAATACGTCCACTCTGCCACTCAATACCAGTCTGGTCATGACCGACTCTACCATCGACATAGTCAGCAAATCTGATTATCAACAAGAGCCTGACTATCAGGTAAGTGCAATTTGTATTGATTTCACCCATATCGTGTAAATAAAGCTGGATTCACATGGGATGGAAGGACAGAAAGTCGAGTAAACCAGTGGAGGGGGTAGGCAGAGTCAGCGGAAGGTTCACATGGATGGAAAGGACGGAATGGTTAACCTTCCTCCTGGAAGCCTATGAAATGATAACCTCTCTCTGACCTGTAATCTCTTTTGACAGTGTTTTGAAAGGGTGGTGATTATTTCTCTTTGAAATTCATAAGTAAAAAATTCAAAAAAAGGACAGCACGGAAAAATGAACAAACAAATGAGCGCGAGTGTGGAACCTCGGGGTGGCTGATTGTGGATTGCAACAATTGATTGTTTTTTCAACAATCAATAGTTTCGATGGTTTTTGGGACAATGGAATATATTGCTCTTGGAATTTTTAATTTAAACACATGCTCATCTAGTTTTACGAATGCCAGCTGAACAATGTTTCTAGAAAATGATCACAGTTCAATGCAATTCAATTCATTTATTTGCATAACAGATATTGCAAAGAGTTGCGCCCCACATTATTATTAATGTGATAGAGTAATAGAGATAGATAGAAAGATGGATAGATAGATATATAGAGTGATACAGAAGAAATAATAAAGAAAAACTTCATAAAAACAAGAAATATACAGTTTCAAAAGTGGAGGAAAATTACAAATATCCTATCGTAAAATTGCTTATGTTGACTGAATGGCTGAGGTATGGTTATGGAGCATTGATATCACTATTCGTTCAATGAGAATGGTCGTAGTCTCAACGAGTGCACAATGTAATTTTGGATGGCTCGAGGCAGGGGAACCGAGCGCCAGCAGGTGTTCCAGAGTTTCGAAGGTCGAGAGTAAAGGCAGTGTGTCGGTGGCTGAGTAGTTGGGGATCACAGTTGGGATTCTGCAAAAATTCTGGGAGTAGATTATCACAACTCCTCAACGCCTAAATCGTGTAGATAGCATCGAAACAAGCACTTGTTATCTACTATTGTCAGTTGGCCACCCCTAGTGCAACCTCCACTAGTGGTTATCTGCATGGAAAGAGTAAGACAGTGTAAAAATTTCTTTCGCCGATGGACTTCCCCCCATTCCGTCAAGATGGCGGCCACCATTTTCCACTGGGGAAAATCAGCCAATCAGATCGCGTTATTTCTTTTCGTTGTTCCGACCTTTCCGTCCCATGTGAATCCAGCTTAAAGGTCACATTCCCCAGATTTTACTGGGTGAGATAGAGCTAGATGTTCCCTCGACTTTTATATACTTCATCTGAACTACAGAAATATTCTATGTTGGTTGTTGTGGAGAAGGAAGCAGAGGACGTCAATATATTTATATATTCACATTATTCGGCAAGCGCTTTTGGGGCAAAATATGGCCCCTTTCTCAAGCCTACAAGAAAAAACAATTAATTGAAGACTAAAAAATAATAACAGTACCATGAACAATCACGGTTAGTATAACCAACCAGTCAAAAATATTAGTTAGTATACAAACCCGTATTATCGTAAAGAGCAGACTTTACTACCATCCATCGTCTATGCATCCTGTGCTTAACACCTTCAGACCGGGGCTCAAAACCCAGATTGTCCCCAGGACCCGGGAAAATTTTGGAACTTCACAGCAAAACACTCGCACTGATGAGAAGCCGGCATTTTGCTTGATAACATGCACTGATATCCGAAACCGAAAGGTTGGGACGGTAAGGTGGGTTCATTCCGAAGCAATTGAGACCAAAAAGAGCAATGTTGGGGGAAAAATGAACTATCCAGAGCGTTTCGAAAAATGTTCATGGATCCACTGTGGAAGCAGCTGTACTAGGCGAAGGTTTTGCGTGGATCCAGGGTGGAAGCAGCCGGTCTGAACGTGTTAATATATCATATTTTCTCCTTTAATTTGTAGTGGTAGGTTCGTGTATGTAATGTTTAGAAATAAGTAGGTATACGTTTTATTTGCTCGTGTGTGTTAATCAGTCAGTGTATTCCAGGTGTTCTATGAGAGACCCAAGAGCTCCACAATCTTGGAAACCAACCTGGATGATTCCCTTCCACCCGCACCTATGAGAGCGCAGTCTGAAAACCTTCTAGAAACTAATTTCGACACGTATCCGTCGCAAGACATGAGAACTTTCCAATCATTGAGTAAAAGTCAACCGCTGGAAACGGCCATGTGAAAGTGGTCTAGTTTTTTGTGGTCGACTCGAAAAGTATCACGTGATTACTAGTGTTGTAGGTACTTCTTTAGTCGTAGCTACTCGTTCATTGAGAGCTAAATGGAAAACCATGACATGAAAGCCCGACAGAGTTGTTTTCTATCAATGTACGAATGTTCTCTGTGAAAAGGGCATCACGTGGCTGAAAGTGCTTAGTTGCAGCCAGCATGACGCCAGGTGCTATCGTGTATTGCTGATGCAAACCACTGCTCGTGCTCCCATTGTCAACTCGCCTTATAAACAAGAAGTTTACTCGTTACGTCTACTTTTGCAAGTCCCAATGGGGTCTGTGCATGAGAAGTAAAACTTTTAAGAAATCCAGTAATGTAATTAACGTAATTTGAAATTGGAGCTAAGTTCCGACGTCACGATAGTAAGGCTTCCCTGCTTGAGTGTTCAGGTGGTTCACGCATTTACCGTTGGAGTGCGCTTCCAGCAATCAGGTATCCCCTTCTGTTTGAGCTCGCCTAAATTTCAAATGTACCTGTTTATTTAGTCAGAAAATAAAAGGCGTAAATGTGGAGTCATTGTGATCACTGAAGAGATTCTCTTCTAATAAAAATTGTTTTAAAAAATCATGCGCAGTCCCTATTCTTAAGGAGAATCAATTTTTTCAAATGCCTAAATATCGTTTTTTTTTTAATACAAAACTCAACGTCATCACAGATTATGACTCATGGTTTATTCATGTGTAATCTATTCTTGTATTCGGTTGATGACTTTTAGTTTTCTACGTATAATTGATATGATTAGTGAGTAGGTAAGTCACCTTCATTCTGGTTGTGTATGACTTCAATGCTCTAAATGGTAACCTGCTGTCCCCTTCTAGACTACACTGCAAGGCTCCCTAAAGGACTGTTATTGTTTTCTAGTGATATATTTTAGGGCTGTATTCTCAGGTACTGGGACCAAATTTTTATTATTATTATTTTATTTTTTTCTTGAAGAAAATGCCGTTAAAGAAACAAAATGCGGCTCCTACTCATAAATAGAGCTTCCAAAAAAATGCAGGTGATCAAGAAAATTATTAGTTTACCTTTCCCGCTAAATGCCACGTCAAAATATCCCAAGAACTGTGATTGGTTGGCTGTTGCACGGTTGCCAACATGGTGAAAATCCTCCTCAACTAAAACTCCCCGTCATTTCTGTACTCGAACGATAAATTCCCCTCCCCATAATAACTGCGAGGAAGGCTTCCCTTCCACCTCCCCCCCCCCCGACCTCCTCCACTCATTCTCCCCCCACTCTGTTCTTCCAAGTTCACTCCGTACTTATTCGTTTCTTCACGTACTTCACTTCAATTCTTCATCTCGTATTGACTTCACCTCTAAATCTCTCTTCGAATTTGCGGTCTGATGTGAGGTTTACATTGACAATGAATTGTGAAAATAAAACTTACCTTAGTAGGAAAGGAAAGAAATGTTTAATACCGGGTTGCGGTGGATCACCTGATGTCGGACAGGTTATGTTATCAGTGGCATTGAATTTTTGTACGATGAAAAATAACGAAGATTCTAAACTTTCCGTACTGAAAATCATCGGGCAATGCTCAGACTCTCCTATTATAGGACACTTTTGTGATGCTCCCCGAGTTCGTGTGCCTTTCAGATCATGAAATTTCAATTGAAACAACATCAAGCAAACTTGATGGTTATTCCTCAGTGGCCATCCATTTTTATATTTGACCCGTTTTTAGCGGAATAATGGCTCTTAAATTAACAAAATCTGACACAAAAACGAAATTTAAGTCATTATAACGCTAAAAACGGGTCAATTAAAAAATGAATGACATCACTTGAATCAGAGTGAAAAAATAATGGAAATACATGTACCACATTTGGGTTTTACTGGAATCCATATTTTGCGCAATTTTGGTGGTTAGGTAATTTTGCGCGCTTTAATAAAAACGAATAGTGTCGAAAATTCTTGAAATTTTGCGTAGAATCCAAAAAAGGGGATTCCTATTTGAAAAAAAAAAAAAAAAACAAAGTAAAACGTGGTAAAATTTGAAATCCTTGGAGGAAAACATTCAAAAACAAATTTTTAAAAAAATTAATAATTTACCACAGAAATTACGGTTTTAGGGGGGACTTGATGGGACACCTTGTATTACCGATTACAAACAAAACTAGACAGAATTCAGCCTTGACTTTTTTATTGTTTGAAACTAAGTCCTGAGTAGATTCAGGGAGTAGAAATGTTAAACCTCGTAAGTCGAGTTAGATTTGAATCAAAAATCCCAAGTTCATAAATACCGAAATAATCATGAAATTTGTGCAGTCTTTGGAAAATTTGGCTTCTGTGATCAAATTTCGTATTTATTTCGGTTTCGGATAGGATTCACGTTCCACCAGCGTTTTAATACACAGGGTGTAAGCTTAACTAGTCCGCCATACTGCAGGAGTAGATTCTACTACTAATTTTCAATAAAACATTCCTCCTAGACATTGTTTTAGAGGCTTCGATTCCGAGCTACTTCAATTTTTATTCTTTCCCGCGATTTTGACCTTACGTCATTAAATAGGTTATAAACTCATAACTCTTTCAATCTGCTGTGATAATTAGAATTTGAGGATACCGTTGGAAAGAGCATTCAATTTCCTATCGGATAGATGCCTTACCTGTTTTTTGAGACAAGGTTTAAGACATGTTTAAATCCCTCTGGAAAGAGAACTTAACGTAATTTGGGAAACATCGAATTTTTTCAATCGCAAATAGAACTAATAGAACCAATATTGTTTCAAGATGCAAGACAGTAAATGCCAAAATCTCAGCTTTCCTACGGGATAGTCATTTTTATTTTTAAAGTGGTTTTATGGTTTTCTTAAATAAATTTGTGTTTGAAATTGGAAAAACAGTGCTCCGTGACGATCTGCGGGTCGGTCGATGGAAGAGGGTGGGAGCTCAGAGAAAAGTTGACGTTTTTCCGCGTTCAAACACAATTTTCTGTAATAAGCGCCACTTTGAAAATGAAAATGACTATCTTTGGAAAGCTGAGATTTTGGCGCAGTTTTTATCGTTCTTGCATCTTGAAAAAAATATTGAATTTTGTAATTCAATTTGCGTTTAAAAAAAATCGTTCCCCAAATTAGGTAAAATTTTCTTTTCAGCGGGCTTATCCGATAGGAAATGTAATGCTCTTTCCAAAGGTATCCTCAAATTGTAATTACCGCAGCAAATTGAAGGAGTTAGAACCAATTTAATTACGTATGATCAAAATCACGAGAAAACGTCTGCCAAGTGGGTGTGGCACATAGCTTCCTCGTAACCATAACCCGATTATATAGATGATCCGATGCATAGTAGTTAATCTCAAAACATCAATCTCTAAGTACCTTCCCCTACCCTAATAGGGGACCATCTACACGCTAATCTGGACAATCCTAGAAAATTTAATAAATTCGGATGAAAAATTAAGTGAGTAGATGTATGTGATTGGATAAAAAAAAACGTCTGCCAAGTGGGTGTGGCACATAGCTTCCTCGTAACCATAACCCGATTGTATAGATGATCCGATGCATAGTAGTTAATCTCAAAACACCAATCTCTAAGTACCTTTCAGTACCCTCATAGGGGTGCATCTACACGCTAATCTGGACAATCCTAGAAAATTTCATCAAATTCGGATGAAAAATTAAGTGAGTAGATGTATGTGATTGGATCGAAAAATACATAGCCTCGGCTGGGTTTCGAACCCACGACCTTAGGAGCTCTAATCAAGACTCTATCCTCTGAGCTACCGATGACCTGCAATTAACGGGATTTGAGATTCTCACAGGAGACCATTCCTCTGTGAAAGAATCCCTCTATGAAAAACAATTCTCTGTGATTTTCATAGGGGACCATCTAAACACTACTCTGTAACATCCCTGAAAATTTCATTGAAATCGGATGGAAAATGTAGAAATTATGGCCGTTACAAGGAAATTCACGTTTGCGCATGCGCAATGGCTACTATCAGTCCGAAGGTGATGATTTTCATAGGGGACCATCTAAACACTACTCTGTAACATCCCTGAAAATTTCATTGAAATTGGATTGGAAATGTGGAAGTTATGGCCGTTACAAGGAATTCACGTTTGCGCATGCGCAGTCGCTTCTATCAGTCCGGGGGCAATGATTTTCATGGGGGACCACCTACAACCTAATCCACATAATCCCTGAAAATTTCATCGAAATCGAGTGGAAAAGGTGGAAGTTATGGCCGTTACATGGAAATTCACGTTTGCGCATGCGCAGTGCCTTCTATCAGTCCGGGGACGATGATTTTCATAGGGGACCATCTACAACCTAATCCACATGATCCCTGAAAATTTCATTGAAATCGGATGGAAAATGTAGAAGTTATGGCCGTTACAAGGAATTCACGTTTGCGCATGCGCAGTCGCTTCTATCAATCCGGGGATAATGATTTTCATAGGGGACCGTCTACACACCAACCCGCACAATCCCTGAAAATTTCATAGAAATCGGACAATAACTTCGTATAGTTATGCGCGTTACAAGGAAATCATGACAGACGGACAGACACACAGACAGACAGACACACAGACACGGAACCAAAATTGTTCAGAAAGGTCTAAAACGCAAAACGCGAGTGGAAATTTTGATTTTGGAGAACTTTTTTTTTTCGTCCTTGAAAAGTGAAAACATAGCTTCCGCTACCTTGGTAGACTCGGAAGCAATACTTAGCCTCGGCTGGGTTTCGAACCCGTGACCCCCGGGGGACAGTTGAAGTTACGGCTGTTACAAGTAATTCACGTTTGCGCATGCGCAGTCGTTTCTATCAGTCCGGGGATGATGATTTTCATAGGGGACTATCTAAAACCTAATCCACATATTCCCTGAAACTTTCATCGAAATCGGGTGGCAAATGTTGAAGTTATGGCCGTTACAAGGGAATTCACGTTTGCGCATGCGCAGTGGCTACTATCAGTCCGAAGGTGATGCTTTTCATAGGGGACGATCTGAATACTAGTCTGTAACATCCCTGAAAATTTCATTGAAATCGGATGGAAAATGTAGAAGTTATGGCCGTTACAAGGAATTCACGTTTGCGCATGCGCAGTCGCTTCTATCAGTCCGGGGATGATGATTTTCATAGGGGACCGTCTACACACCAACCCGCACAATCCCTGAAAATTTCATCGAAATCGGACAATAACTTCGTATAGTTATGCGCGTTACAAGGAATTGATGACAGACGGACAGACAGACAGACACACAGACAGACAGACACGGAACCAAAATTGTTCAGAAACGTCTAACACGCAAAACGCGAGTGAAAATTTTGATTTTGGAGAACTTTTTTTTTATCCTTGAAAAGTGAAAACAAAGCTTCCGCTACCTTGGTAGACTCGGAAGCAAAAATGAAAATTAAAATAACTCGGAAAAGAAGCCTCCAAAAGTGAAATTTCTGAGAGAAATTTTTTGTTTCAAATTACTTGTAGAATCGACTTCTGCAGTATGGCAGACTAGTTAGGCTTACACCCTGTAAATCTCCATCCATAAGAGATACAGAAAGGGGCAGCCCCTGAAACTAGTTCTTTTTATTTCGGCATTTTTGTCGAAAAATTTCCATTTTAAGACTTGAAGGACATGCAAGTTGCCAGTTGGAGTATACAATGTTGGTACCTACTGAAATTTCTCACACGATCTCTCATTTAATTAAGTTTCGCTTTCTTTTCTATCGCTATGGAGTACCTACTGTATCTGCCTACTGCAGAATTTGCTTTTACCTATCTATGTCATTTTTGTTCTCATTGCGATATCATTTGTATGTCGTTAATTTCGCAATGATTTTTCATTTTTTGTAATTGAAAGGTACAGCTAGGTACTACGCAAACGTACTCATCCTAAGAGCTTTACGTGTAAATACGAAATTTTGTAAATTGAGTTAGTATATATGATTGTAAATAAAACTGCAGCGCAGACGCCCCACATTTGTCATCACGTAGTTTATAAATTGATTTAGTTTTCTATTTTTTTAAATTGTGTACATATTTTGTCAGTACCCGTCCATAACGGTACTAGTCAATTTTAGATATTTAAGTACTTTTTGGCCCACCCTGTTGTAAGGAGTGTCTTTGTGTCTTCGATGAAGTCTGTTTCTTTATCTGAAAACGCCTCGAATCGGACTTAAGATTAGTTCGTAGATGCAAAAATTAAGTACTTTTTTTAGGTAGAAGTATAATTGTAATGATGATAAAAGTGTCTAGAATTATTAGGTTTTTGTTAGGTATTTATTTGATGAAAATGACTACTTTGCACAGGTTCGAAGACTGTTAAGTGTGTTCTCTGGCGACTGTTATTAGTTTGTTACGACTGATGACAACTACTTTCTGTGATGATTCAATTTAGTAGCTACCAGTATGTCGATTGGGTAGGTATCACAAATCAATGTGTCTATTATCGTTGAAAAATGTAGGTGAGGTAGGAAGAACCAATGAGTATAATTCGACTTAACACATGATATTTCATATTTTAGACATGATATTGGTTTTTTTAACCAATGAGTATAATTCGACATTTTTTACCTAATTAACTTAAGACATGATATTTCATAGCTGTATTCATGCCAAAGTTTGTTCTTCCCATCTTTTCATTATCAATGTTAAAATTTACCTATTTAATGCTTTAGAACGAGGATATTGTAATTCAAAAAGAGTGAATACGCACCTACCTGAAAAGTACTGCAAAATTGTTTACAGTTCACCTACCTACAACTTATCTGTGATCAGAATTATTTCGTTCAATGTAGGTAGGTTCCCAGGTATTTTCATCTCAAATTATCCAATTTTAAAAGGGTTAATTCGACTGTTGAAAGGTCAGGTTACATTTAAAAGTGATACACAGGTTGTATGCCAAACTGCAAGAGTCAATTCTACAAATAATTTGCAACACAAAGTGCCTCTAACCCCTTGACTTCTAATTTTTTCTGTGGGAAATTTTTTTCAAATTTGGCGCAGTGTTTTAACACATTGGCTGCGGGAGCCCATTCCCGAGTTTCGCCTTGCCCTGAAGCATTTTTTCGAGCAAATCAGCGCTTAATGCAGGTTTTCCATCGCTTCTGCGCATAAAAAAATCGCATTTTTTTCGTGAAATTAATTTTTTTATTACCTGTCCATCATTCAGCCTAGGCGAGGAATTTTGCTCGGCGCCTGCAGAAACAATGAGTAATGTGCGTGTAGACTAGACCCGCACAGCTCCAACCTCTGCCGAAAACACCCCTTTTCCTTACAGTTTCTTCGCCTTCCTCCGAAGTTCAAAGACATAGAAACGATTTATTCTTACTCAGGAGGTGTTGAGGAGCAAAACCGTGTAAGGAATTTTTTTTAATGCCTCACAGACGAAAATATTCAAGAAAATCGATTCTTCAACTTCAAATGATTGGTAATCGAAAAATATCCCATCGATTGTGGAGCTGAAGGTACCAGTCCGTTAAGAAATCAATAGAGATCGAGATTCAACTTCGATTACAATATTAAAATCGAAATTAGGCTGAGGAGCAATCAAAAACCACAGTCATGTCAGATGCTTTTCATGATTACCTGTCCATCATAACATACACTAACTAGTGGTGTGTGGAGTAAAACAAGCAATGAAAATCAACGAGTAATGAAAACTTACAACAAAACAAAACAAAGCAGGTAGAAACAAAAGTAAAAAACAGAACGAAAGTAAACAACAGAACGCCATCTTTGCTAGTGATCCTCCCAAGCCTCTCTCAGGGCTGCAATCTACCGAGCAAGTGGTAAAATGCTACCCCAAATGAACTTTGGAGACCAGCGAGACAAGCAGGCATGGTTTTACAGTAGTTTCAGAGACTGCTTTGCCATCGGTAATTTTTGAAGTTGCACTGGGACATATTGTCCCACTGGGAGTCAAAGGGTAAGCTTTGTTACATAGTTATTTCAATTTTAAGATTTTTTCGTGATTTTGACCTTACATTACTAAACAAGATCAGAGGGTTTTTGCACACCACTACCTGAGTCCGTGGAACCTCTTCACAAAGCTCAGAGTTCACGGGTGATGATGAATTGGCCTCCTGCTAACAGCGGGCGATGATGAAAGGGTTCCCCAGACAGTCACCCGTTTCTTCAGGCCTCCCCCTCAGTCCATAGTTAAGGGGCCTCCTTCAACTGGGTAGCATCCTCAGTTGCTCGCGCTAGTCTCCTCGTAACGGGGCCTGTCAATTTTTGGCAGCAAAAACTCTCTTCCTCGCTTTCAGAGGTAGCGCTGCAGTTGTAAGGAAAAACTCATCATGGCACAGACTCCTGGCAAATTTAAAATTTCCATCTTCCTTAAATTCTCTAAATTGTTTGGATGCGTTTTCAAGCAGCACACTATGTTTTTCTTCCATATCAGTGAACCCTCTTTTGAATTAAAAAAAATTTAAAATTGTGAGGCAAATTCCCCATTGACTCCTTCAGTTTGGCTTACAGCCCAGGTAGGTAGACGAGTGCGTACCTACTTATTCTCAATTATAAGTGAAGGTACATTATTAGGTAGGCTCACTATGTGTAACAGTGATACTTCTACATAGATCAGGAAACTATGTGTAATTATGTTGAACATTCAAGTCTCTACCTACATTCCAGAGTTGATATATTTTCGTTGATGAATTTTAAAACTTTGAATTTTTTTCAATATTGTACTACCAACGTATTTTCATTGTGGTGAAAAAAGTAAAAAAATTATCTGAAGTTAATTAATTTATTAATTTTTCCTAGTTCCTCATTCCATCCACCTATTTTATCGTTTTAAAATCAAAGTGTTTGCTAAGTTACTTCGATTGATTTAACACATTCATTGTGGAACGTGTCAAAGACACAGGCGGTACCAACCCTGCTGGCTTATCATAATTATGACACTAAGGCATCAAAAGGCTCCCAGTAAAGTTATTTGTGAGGTTCATAAGAAGTAAGTGGAATTTTTCCTTTTCTACAGTGGAATTAGTAACCTATCTCCCACCAGAGGTCACAGTTTTCGCAAGGAGCCCATCAATCTATGCGTTGAAGTGACACCACACTGATGATTTGATGTAGGTACTTACTTAAAATCATGAAAATGGAAGTTAAAGTTGTTAGGCAGCTAGGGTTCACATTTTTGTAGGCTTTGCGAAATTGGGACCAACATGGTTTTGCAGATTTACTGCCGCTAAGTAGTTATTATTAACTCCTCGGTGTTGTTTACTCAGAGGTGAGGTAGGTACGTATCAGGAGGATGGAAGGTTGCATTCCCGACAATTTTAGTATTGACATTTTTGGAAATCTTTTCTCTAAAATACTCGATAACTTAGCCTTCAGTTTTGGCTTGGCACAATACCTCATCGTGTAGGAGAGGTCCAATTTTGCTCCAAGAGGCATTGATGAAGAGAACATGTTCCACTAATGACTAGAGCTCGGAAAATTTCCCGAAAATATGCACCGGAAACTGGAAAAATATGCATTTGCCCTTAAAACTGCATACGATTTTGGAATTTCAGGATTTTAAGAAAGGATGTTCCATATTATTAATTTTTTTAGCCCTTTTTTCTCCTAGAAAAAAGTTATGAAGCATCACGTATCAGTTATACATTTTTTATTTACTTTTATACATTTATACGAACTAGGTACAAAATGTAAAGATGAACTACATATTATATTGGACAACAATTACACGCTCCAAATTATCAGGTGTAAAACAGTGTCTCCTATCACTTAAAATTTCTTTCAATACAGAAAACGATCTCTCTACATCGCAAGATACAATAGGCAAAAATTTAAAAGTGGAAATCTCTTTTGGAGAGTAGGGAGAGTCCCATGAGCTGTCTTCTCCTTTGAGAATTTTCGCGATTTGAACCACTGAAGACCACCCTGAATTTTTCGATAGGACCCCCTCCAGTTTATCCTTGACGGCTTTTCCAGTCTATTCATTAGAGCAGGTAATGGCCCATTACCTGCTGGGGTGATGTCAGGGGACAAAACATTCCAACGTTCGATTTCGAATATTGTCAACTTCCAGCACTGACTTAAAAAAAAAATCCAGAATACGCAGAAAACTGGTAAAATATGCTGCGAAAATCCCCAAAATGACCCAAAACCCCAAAATGACCGAAATATTCAATTTCAATTTAAACCACAGCATACCCTTCAGAAACCTTCAATACTTTCAAATACAAAGATATACCGCACAATAAAATATATGCAAATTCCGAGCTCTACTAATGACATTCACGATTCATCATAGTAAATCGATCGTCAGGCACCTACCCACCAATTAGAAGCGTTTCTAGAGCGAGTGTGGTTCCAGATGAACAAAATTGTCTCTAAGAAGCCTCGGGCGGCTTTTGTTTTAAAATTCTTTGTTTGTACATTGGTAGGTACCGTTAGACGGAAAAAACGTGCGTTTTTGGGCATAATCTTGTGTCGTCTGCCCAGGCCTTAGTTCTCAACCGATTTTCGTGGTTCTTTTTTTCTTCGACGCGGAAATTTATCTGATTGTGCACTACGGCGTCGGAATTTCGAATTTTGCTTTTTAAGGGGGTGAAAGGGGGGGTTAATGCTTAAAATCAAACGCTTGCATACGAGTCTGCAACACATTGAAACATTTTCATGCTGTAAAGTACCTACCTACCTAACAACTTCACTTCTGATGGTCATAATCATCATTGTGGCGACTTGGGACAAATATCGTTGCAACAAATATCGTTGCAACAAATATCGTTGCATCAAATTTCGTGACGATTTTTTTTTATGTGCCATATGAAAGACATGAAAATGTCAAAAATCATACCTGGGAGAATTTTGCCATTCAAACTAAAATAACATTACCAACCTACTAAATTTTTCAAATAGCGTTCTTAAATTGCCCCGACGATAGGGGTAACTTGGGAAAACACGTTTTTTCGCCAGTTTTCAAATAATGAATCTCGACATGGTTAGTTGAGGCGAGGTTCTACGTTTTAAACCTGGAAGACCTGTCTTGTTTCAATTAAATATTTTTTGAGGGTTTCTTCAGTGTATGAAGCAAAGGGCATCATCCCTTTTCTGTGGTTCGAACACTTTCACACTTATGGACCACTTTTCTGAATAAATAAGGTAAATACCTGTTAGCCTGCTGTAAATATTTTCTGAGGAATAATCATTTCTTTTATTTCAACACTAATGTGTCTATCATAATATCTACTCAAGGCCGAAAGTACCTAAAGGTAAAATTCCAATTAGGTACTACCTACCTTATTAACGGCCCTAATAAGAGAGATTTGGATAGGTGGGTACAGATTCACCCCCCCCCCCCCACCACAAGACCATTCCCAACTTGATACATCTGCCTTCGTCCAAGAAGGTTGCTCCTATCAACATGCCTAGGCATGCCTTTTATATAAATTCAATCAAAGACTATCAAGTGTTGTATTTCGTTCAGCAATAATATCCTACCTATATTGAATAGAGGATAGGTAAGTAGAAATAAGTCTAGAATCCACCTAGAATCTTAGGTAGAATCGACCTACATAAAAATGCCACGAGGCTTGCTTGCCTAGGAGAGTCAATGAACGAGTTGATCAATTTGTCTTCGATTCTAATTTACTCTGGGTAGTTCAAAATTCATTAATTTTGGTTTATTATTTTCAATATTGAACCTTTGGATTCGACCAAGAAAAAAAAGTTTACCCCCTCAAAATTTGTTGAGTTAGGTACCTACGTTTCAAGATTATGTAGAATTCGAAAATCGAATAAAAAATTGTCCGCCGTACGCGGCACTTTCCTTAGTTCCCATGGACCATTTGGGGTCTAGTTGTGCCCCGAAGCTTTTGGTAGATGTCAGTCACTTCCAAGGTTTAACATTTTGAAAACGCCCTAGCTCAAAAATTTCGATTAAGGTACCTAATTGAATTCATCAATTCAAGATTCTATTGAATTTTTAGAATCGAATGAAACCACCCGGAGCTCTGTAGGACCAACCGTTCACTCCCTATGAGCACTCAAGTGTTGGACTTGAGATAAATCAGAAACACGAGTGTGAATCGCAAAAGAGGCCTAATCTCCATTCAAATTATAGCTGACCGAAATGCGATCAACGAATAGCTGAAGTTTATTGACTTCGTCAAAATAAACTTGATTGGTAGGTAGTGGCAATGGCAAAGCTGTGTTCTTTGCAGGAGAGTGATCTACATGTAGATCTGTGTATAGAAAAAGTCTGCCAAGTGGGTGTGGCACATAGCTTCCTCGTATCCATAACCCGATTGTATAGATGATCCGATGCATAGTACCTACTTAGTTGATCTCAAAACACCAATCTCTAAGTACCTTTCACTACCCTCATAGGAGACCATCTACACGCTAATCTGGACAATCCTAGAAAATTTCATCAAATTTGGATGAAAAATGTAAATGTTATGGCTGTTACAAGGATTTTACGTATGCGCATGCGCAGAGGCTTCTGTAAATTTTAAGGCCTTGATTTTCATTGGGGACCATCTACAACATAATCCCTGAAAAATTTTCAGGGAATATTCAGATATTTCAGATTAATATCATCGAAATCGGGTAGAAAATGTGGAAGTTATGGCCGTTACAAGGAAATTCACGTTTGCGCATGCGCAGTCGCTTCTATCAGTCCGGGGATGATGATTTTCATAGGGGACCGTCTACACACCAACCCGCACAATCTCTGAAAATTTCATAGACATCGGACAATAACTTCGTATAGTTATGCGCGTTTCAAGGAATTCATGACAGACAGACAGACACGGAACCAAAATTGTTCAGAAAGATCTAAAACGCAAAACGCGAGTGAAAATTTTGATTTTGGAGAACTTTTCCTTTCGTCCTTGAAAAGTGAAAACAAAGCTTCCGCTACCTTGGTAGACTCGGAAGCAATAATGAACTTTTGTGTAATAATTTGCAGTGTATTTGACTGAAGCTGCTTTTTGTTGGGTGTGCGTCGATGTACCCCGCGCCGATGTACCCCCCGGGCATAGTGTCCCCCGTATTGTCCCCCGTCATTCATGACCGCGGAGGTTTTCATTCATGACGGGGGGCACTATGCCCGGGGGGTACATCGGCGCGGGGTACTTCGATAGCAACCCTTTTTGTTTTACGCAGACTACGTTGCGGGGCCGTTGCCATGCAGGCTCGCACTTCTTGCATCTGGCAAAGAACAAGAAGAAGATGGAATTATTATCAATTATCAGTAGTTGTGTTCCGAGTGACGTCATGTTTGGATGCCTATCTTAAATTTTGGGAAATTTTCTTTTTCTGTATTCCAGCTACGTTCTCAGTTAATTTACAATCTGTTCGATTAATTTATTTCTTTCCGAGGCTATTTCGCTACCTGCCATACATCGCGTGAGTACAACTATCTACCCACTTTAAACTGAAAGTTGACCGGTGTAGTCTCGACTGTTTAGTATTTTTTTCGGTTCTTTACTTGATAATTTTCTGTTCTTCTTGATTTTCTGATTTACATCATTTTTATGGGTAGCTGCCCTGTTTTTCTCCACATCTCACCCAATCCTCAGACAGAGGAGGGAAACGTCGTTCAATTCGATCACACTTGCCAGTAATTCGTGGTACCTATTTCATGGGCATTCCTCACCTCGATTAATTTAATTTTATGTTGTTGACAGGGTTGATTGAATGGGTCTATTTTGAAGGCAACATGAGTGATGAAAATACTACTGACGCCGACTGCCAAGTCTCAGGGTAAGTCATCAACAATACTGCTACATCGTTACTGCAAAATGGGGTATTTCGGTGGGTCGGAAATTCAGGTTTTTGACCTCAAATTTGGATTTAGCACCCTTGAAAACCTATATACTACAACTTTAAGCCCAATGATACTATAACATGTGGTAGAAAAATTAATTAAAGAGATCACACGTTTGAAAAAAAGGCGGCCGCTATAAATGCACACACACTAGGCAAGGACAACGCCGCGGACTACGCCGCGCGCGTGTGTGAGTACTATTTTGTAGTATCCAAGAGGTCTTCCAAGGGTTTCTGTGCATGGATACTTTTTTCAAAGACAGTTGGCTAGCTACGTCACGATTGGCTAGCTACGTCACACCATTCAAATCTTCAACTTTCCTTAGCTTCTCTGATTTTTTAAAAACATTTTCTCGACGAACAGACCCGATTACCGTTATTCCTGAGCCATACTCTTTTGAAATAAAAAATAAAAAAAATTGACCGAAATACCCCATTATATTTTATCTCCAACAACACAGCATTAGGGGAGTGGGGGGCACATTTGACACTTTTTCGCATTTTCCATCCTACAAGGTTGAAAGAACGAGAGGTCTTGAATTTCTTTCTTCTATCGTTAACTACGGTATTTTTGCTACCCACATACATCTCGTTCCTTTTTCAATCTGCTTGCCAAGTATTTTTTTTGTAAATTTTCAAAATGCTTAGGAAGTGACAATTGTGCCCCACCGGTGGGGCACAATTGACATGAGAAAGGGGCACTTTTGACAGTTCACAGAAAGTACCATAATTCTAAACTAATCTTACCAAAAAACCATGGAACGTCCGGCAAATCATTATCTGGCAATAATGTTGAGTCAGACAGAACAACTATAGACCCTGCAGCCTGTAACAATCAACACTACCAACACAATTTCAGTTAGATGAGTACCCACTCTTCTTTCTCAAAGGAACACCAAGTTTTATGGATGTTGGAATTGAAGTAACAAAAAATAATGATCAAAACAAAGATGTTTATTGAAAAACGTCAGGTCGAGTAGGTATTCAAAATCCTACATCAACATAGCATTGACAAACTTCATAGGTATATAAAAATCACTGTCAAAAACACTGTCAAATGTTCCCCTAGCAAAACTGTCAAAACTACCCCGAGGGTAGCCATTACAGTAAAACCCAAGCCAACCTCGAACGATGAATTGTTTTGAAGAATCCAAGGAAAACACTTGCATGGGGGCATATACGACTGACAAACTGGATGAGCTACATTTGAAAAAAACTGAATCCACTCGGTAATCAACGAAAAACAAAATGAAAAAAAACTTACTTTTGAGGGGTCCAAACACTCAAACCGCCATGAGCCGACTAGATGATTTGTAACCTGCAAGGTTTTCACCTGGAATGGTTCTTCTTCTTCTTCTTCACAATACAAAAACACGAAATCTCGGTAAAATTCAAATCTTGTGTGACAAACAGCCATTGTCAAATGTGCCCCTATGTCAAATGTGCCCCCCACTCCCCTACTGGCAGTTAGACAGATAAAATCAGGAGAATCTATGGTCTGCTTCGATTTGTTTAGAAAAGAGGAAGAGATGGTTCTGGCAATAAAGGTTGGTTAACGTTCCAATCATGCTCACCCCTCTTTAGGCTTCCATTCTCATCGTATACTGCGTCATACATTCTTCTCATAACTCCCCAACCTAACGGGAAAAAGTATCCCTGTTTTCAAAACTGACTCATTCTTTCGCTGGATTCACATAGGGCGGAATCGGAAAAGACGGAATGACGAGAAAACCAGTGGAGGGGGTAGCCGCCAGAAGGTTCACATGGATGATGGACTAACCTTCCTCCTGGAAGCCTCTGCAATGATAACCTCTGTTGACTGTGTTTTGAATTTAACGTTCAATTCCTAGTTGAAATTAATTTTTTATTAAAAAAAGAAGAAAAGGACAGCACAACAAACAAATGATGCTCCAGTGTGGAACCTCGGGGTGCCTGATTGTCGATTGCAACAATCGATTGATTTTTCCAACAATCGATAGTGTCGATGGGTTTTTTCAACAAAGGAGTAATATTGCTCTTGGAATATTCAATTTGCCCACACGCTCATTTATTTTTACGAATACCAGCTGAACAATGTTACTAGAAAATTCAAAGTTGGGATTCTGCAATAATTCTGGGAATACATTATGTCAACTCCTCAATGTATCAATCCCGTCAATCATATCAAAACAAGCGATTGTTGGCTACTATCGACAGTTGGCCTCCGCTAGTGCAACCTCACCTGTGTGAAATGGGCCATAGACGCCCAGCCATAGATTTAAGGCGCGCCTAGACTGACCTGCGACACTTCCCGAGCCGCGCGGCCACATCATTCCTTGAAGTAGGGGACCATTTAATAAAAATGAATGCCGCAAAGCGGGTAGCAGTACGTAGGAGGGATGAGGAAGAAGAGTCCCTATTACTATCTACACTGAACACCTTTCCAAGTGAACGACAGAGGGCAATTTCTAGGTCAGTGTTTGCACTCAGTAAATGCAAAACATCCGGATGGCTCACTGTGCTTCCCTTGAAGAGTCAGCATTTTGATCTCTCTGCGAATGAATTCCGCGATGGATTGTCACTGAGATACAAGCTGAGACCACAAGGGCTGCCACTGTCGTGTGATGGCTGCGGTTCAAAGTTTTCCCCCGAACATGCGCTAAATTGTAAAATGGGTGGCTTGGTATCCCGTCGTCACAATGAAATAAGAGATGTATTTGGGGAGCTCATGAGTTGAGCATGGGGGAATTGTGTAAAAGAGCCTCTAATAAAGGAAGCGACGGCCTCAAGTCCTGCTTTGCGAGGAGACCTTGCATGCCGAGGGGTTTGGGAGGCACAGAGGGATGCGTTATTTGATATCCGTGTTGTGCACACCGACGCTCCCTCTTATGTCTCCCGCCCCGTCCCGGCAGTGCTGTCCTCTGCTGAGCAGGAAAAGAGAAGGAAATACGCTGACGCATGCGAAGAGCGCCACGCTACATTTACCCCATTGGTGTGCTCTGTAGATGGGATGTGGGCTCCACAAGCGATAGCCTTCATCAAAATTCTGGCGGAGAGGCTCTCTGAGATATGGGGAAGGCAGCAGAGTAAAGTGCGCGAATGGCTCCGCGCTCGTCTGGCCTTCGCTGTACTACGAGCAAGCAGCTTATGTTTCAGAGGCGCTCGGAAACGTTGGAGGTGTGCCGACAACCTGTTAGGCTTCGATGGGGGTGCAGCCGTCCAGCTTGGCTTGGATCCATCCTGAGCAAGTCTTTCTTCAAAAATATTCCTCATCTCCGGCTCTCTCTTTTTGAAATCAACTCTCGCGCGGCAAAAAAAAAAAAAAAAAAAAAAATCTCCACTGAAATTTTCTTAAAGGTCCGACATGAATGAAGCCTGTAGAACAATAGACGACCATTTTCAACGGTATTAATTCGTGCTTTTAACAAGATAGGTAATAGGCAGGTACAATAGTATGAAGAGTTGAACATACTGTTAAGTCCATTACTTTTTTTATTCGAAATTCCCACCCTTGCGGGGTGTTGCGGGTCAGTCTAGGCGCGCCTTAAATCTATGGCTGGGCGTCTATGGCCCATTTCACACAGGTTGCAACCTCCACTAGTGGTTATCATTCCTAACCACTGCACAGGCGCACGGAAAGGGCGGAAGACGGATTCCGTCAAGATGGCAGCCACCATTCTGAACCGGGGAAAATCAGCCAATCAGATTGTGATATTTCTTTCCGTCTTTTCCGTTTCCGCCCTTTTCCATCCCATGTGAATCCAGCTTTAGTGTGCCTGAAAGGAAACATCTCTCTCTCTCTCTCTGGGAAAGGGGAGAAGGGAAATATCCCTGCATGAGGCAACGCTGTTATGGAAGGCTCAAGGCCCACCCATTGTTGAAGGCTCACTTTCATCCATGCACACAGAAATATCTGATGTAGTGTAGCTGGGGTGATGATTTTCTTGATTTCTTTTACTAGAATTCTATATTTCTATTACGAATTATATAGGTATGCACCTATGACAAGTCAACTTCTATTTATTTATTTATTTATTTAATACGGGCAAGCCCAATTACATTTTAAAAATAATACGTCATTCTACACAAGGGAACGTGAATCTAACTGATATAAATGCGGGAATAAATTATGAAAGATTTAAAGAGAAAAGAAAAACAAAAGGGGGAGGGGGAAATGAAAATGAAAACTACTGAAATGAAACTTGGGAGTTTGAAAATAGAAGACTTCTTCTAAAGACTCTCTCTCTCTCTTCTTCTCTCTTCTTCTTATAAAGACTTACTTCTATACTTTCAGATCGGATCCAGAAAGTAAGTGGAGAAAAGCAATCAAGGATAAATATTTGACAGCGGAAAAGCTTCTTGAAGAATCTGTCAAGGACCCGGTAACTTTTCCTTACAAATCAAAATATGCTGCAAGAGAGTTACTCCGAGAGTTAGCAGAGCTACTCCGCCAAAAATCTAAATTATTGGGAGATGTCGGTTCCAACTCCGTTTCTGAAGATGAGCTAAATGTTATGTTAGCTGGCGTCCTTGTTATGATCGCTAATGTCGATATTGAAGTGGAAGAATCCGCAAGTGCTGAATTGAATCTCAGAGACGCTTTGGCGTTGTTAGAAGACGACCCCATCAAACCGTTGAACATAACGGTTTCAATGTCCGCTCTCAACCAATTAGGGTTGTTGTGGTCGTCGAGGGGCGATAACGAAAAGGGCCTGGATCATTTGAAGCAAGCTGAAAAAATGTACAATTCTTTCAAAGGAAGTTCTGAGGAACCGCGAGACGTCAAATCGTTATTTACAGCCACTGGTGAGAACAACGGGAGGTCCCAGTTGGAGAAATTGTTCACGCATACCCTCTATTACCTGGCGCAGGTGTTCAAATCTCTCGGGAAGGACGAAAGTTCTGCACTGTATTGTCACTCTACCTTGGAGCGACAAGTAGAGAATGACCACAACTTCGGTAGAATCGAATGGGCCGTCAATGCTGCTACGCTTTCTCAGTATTTAGCTGAAAAATACGCTTTCAAAGAGGCCAGACACCATCTAGCAGCTGCTCAGCATTTCATGCGAATCGAAGAAAAAGCGCTGAGCGAGATTTCCGAACAATCTGAAGATTTCGCAACGTTGTACGTATTGTATTGTTTCTACTGTATTTATTCTGGATTATATTTGTAATATTTAAGACCACCTCCAAGCTCAAAAACTTAAGCTTTGTTCCATGCGAGGCGATTTCAGGTGCAGTGTAGGTGCGAGTGCAGGTTCGGGTTCTCGTGAGTTCATTGAGGAGTGGGGGAAGGTGTAGAGCGGGTGCAGAAATTTCTCAGTTCGTGTACTCATCGCTTGGAACACGAAAAGTGGAACAAAAGTTTTTTTTGTCCACATCTTCCTACGTTCATTCCAAGTATTAAGTCGGTAACCTTCATCTAATTTCTCCCTTAATGGAGAACAAAATACTGCCTAGACGTATCCATAATCTATTGTTTTTCCCATCAAGGGAGAAATTTCGAATATTTGCCAGGTTTCCTTCTTTGAAACCAAATCCTGGCTACGAACTATTTACTAGTGCTGGTGATGTGAGACCGCTCACATTCGACCCAGCGTGGGTAAATACCTGGAAAATGACACTCCATATTGTGGTACATACCTATCTTCGATTTCTTGGGCCATTGCTTGGCAAATTTAGACGAGTTGTTTTGGACCGTATGGGCTAGCGAGTTTTAGGATTGTTTTCGGGCATTTTTGAAATTTAAACCCAGGCAAATCTCTTCTAAATAACTGTCTAAATTATTCACTTGATGAATAAAAATACCTTAAATAATCCCCTAAAATGTACGTACTTGCTCAATTGGAAGCAAACGGCCCGGTATCAGAGTGGTAGAACTGCGAAGGTTGATCCCCTCCGCGTTTTTCTGGGCGATCTCTTTAGATACCCTAAAATGCTCTATAAATTGGACACGGTCGTGTAATAGTACTGTTTTCAAATAATCTTCATTTTTATTACAAATCCGGTCGTCGACCGCAGCAGCTATTTCCTCTTCTGTCCTGAGGATTCGTTCCAGGGGAAGGCTATCCTCATCGAATAATAAAGAATAAATTAAATTATTCACATCCATTAGTCTCGTTGAGAGTTCTACACTTTCGAAATAAAATAAAAATTGGAGAGAAAAAATCAGAACAAAACTCTTGGAACGAACAAACAACAACGATTTAGAACGAATAACTCCAATTTTGCGCCAAAAACAATAATGGATGTTTATTTCTCCACCCGAACCCAAAGCTGCACCTCCTTCTCAGATAGTTCGGAATTTTCGTGAACTCGGTGCAGAAATTTCATGAACCCATCGGGCTTGGAACACGGTTCAGCGTACAGTCCGAGTAGAAAGTAAAAGTTAGGTACATGAACTCGACCGCTTGGAACACATTTCACCTGCCCCCATCCCTGCCACTGCGCCAAACTGGTTCACGAGTTCAGCTCGCTTGGAATTCTTTTTCATGCGATCAGGAAGGAAAACTGGGCTCGAAGGAACAGTGATGTTGCCAGATGTTGGCTCAAGTACTGCCTGTTTCTGCTGTGCACGTCGAGGGAGCGGCTCATGGGTACATCTAACGAAGACCACGGAGATCCTCCTCCTGTACCGCCTAGTAAGTTGATGAATTAATCTTCTTGGAGATTTTAATTTTGTTGACAATATAATATTGTTCAATGTTCAACGTTGTGCTCTTTTTTTTCTTCTTTTTTTAACACAAAATTAATTTCAACTAGGAATTGAACGTCAAATTCAAAACACAGTCAACAGAGGTTACAGATCAGAGAGAGGTTATCATTTCAGAGGCTTCCAGGAGGAAGGTTATCATTCCATTCTTTCCATCCATCATCCATGTGAACCTTCCGCCAACTCCGGCTACCCCCTCCACTGGTTTTCTCGTATTTCTGTCTTTTCCGTTTCCGCCCTCTTCCGTCCCATGAGTATCCAGCTTGAGGCTTCTGGAAATTTCTGGAAGAGGCGATTTGGTAATCCATTAAATACCATTCAAATTAACCTCTCCATTATTGAATTTCAGAGGATCTTGTCGGCCTGAGTTTCCCTACGCTCGACTTGAAAGACGAGGAAAAACTGGTGACAGCAGACTACGTATTGGTCTATGAAGATGCCAAAAAGGTTTTTCTTTTCGGACAACAATGTTGCAATGTAGCCCTGGAGTACAACACGCTAGATGGTCACGTCACAGATCACGTGAATATCTGTGAAGATTTGAGTGGCCTGTACCGCCTCCTTGCCTTTTACGAAGAAAACGACGACAGGTAAAATTCTAAATATTGCCCTACTATTAATTACAAGTTTGTAGTAGGGATAGGACATCGGAACAAAAACATCGATGTTAACACTGATGTCAACATCATTGATTCAACCACTGATGTTTTTCAATGTTGATGTTTCTAGTGCCCATAATTCATCATCGATATACCAATAATTCCTCATTCTGACAGGTAATAATCATTAAAAAATACTAAAATTATTACACAATGGTTAATTTTTTCTATATATGGGGTGTGCGCATGGGTCGGAAAAACTGTTTATTGTTATTTTTAATCTAAACTAGACCTCATTCTGAGAATTTTGACACCAACCGCGACCTTCTAGCGTGAGAAGACCTTTTTCTATGATTTTTCAAAGTTTCGAACGTTTACGACGTCACAGTGGGCTGGGGGGTCCCGCCCAGGACGGAAGGGGCGCGTGACGTCATAAAAAATTCAAAACTGAACAATCATAGAAAAAGATCTACTCATTAAAAAAAAACGGCTGGTGTCAAAATTCTCAGGATGAGGTATACTTTCGATTAAACATTGAAAAAAAAAATCAGGCGCACACCCCACTTTTCTTTCTTTCTTTCTACTGCAAAGAACACGAGTTTTTCATTAATAGTACTGCCTACTTACCAGAATTTGCGCCGAACTACATTCTGCATCTGGAGACTGGCTTGGATTCCTTATCAGCTTTTACGCTTGAAGCCCACCTCAGATACCTGATGCGGGTAGATCGTCTTCCTGATTCTCGTCTACCAGAGGTTGTAATGCGGGAGATGGTGGAAAGAGGGGTCTCTTGGGCTGGACTACTGGGAAGGTTGTCGGAGGAGCGCGGGGTTCAGATCGATCTGAGTCAGATGAACTTCACTTTACTCAGAACTCAAGCTGGCAGTCTGCTCGAGAAATTCAAGGACTCCAAGCGAAACTAGTACTGGGAGAGAGCTTTGAGTTCAGATAACTTCACACTCTATAGAGAACTCGACCCCTCTATAAGTGAAGACCGCCAGTCTTGTGAAGAAGATGGACACGGACCTCTACTCCAGCCGATGGGTATCCAAACTTAGAGGTGAATTGCTGACTCTCAACGGAAGGCCCTACGACACCAACCGATGCGAACTCAGTTCCCTGCGCAATGTTCGCCTGAGAGAGGATGTCTACCACTTCCTGTGCGTTTGTGCTGTGCTCTCGGAATTTAGGTTGTCTGCCTTCGGAAGGCCCACACTCACGCGCGATGAGTCGATAACAATCCTCAATGGTGATGGCTGGTCTCAGCTGGTGGTGTTCTGTAAAGCAGCCTGGCATTACAGGTCGTTACTTGTGAGAGAATTTAACTTTTAATTTTAAACTTATAAACATTTATATAACACTGATACTTTCAACAGACTTCATGTTGTAAAGTTTATTTAATTTTCTTAATCCCTGGTGTGTATAAACCCTCAGATGGACTCCCAGTGTATAGAAGGTCTGACAGACACGCAGCAACTGTGAAGTTGTTTTTGAGACACATGATGGGTCTATGGTAATTCGAGTTCATCCCCTGGAATGGTGCCAGTTTAGGTAGGTAATCCGCAGAAGTTCATATCAGTATTCAAGGTGAAACACAGAAAAACCCACGAAATATGCGATTTATGGTGCCCTGGAACCATGGTGACACAAAGAATATGTACCTAATTGATAAAAATTCAGAGCTATATTGATAATATCCACTCAATTTCATAGTTTGGGTAAATTAGTAAGCTATAAAGGAACCGAAATATTGAAAAACGGATATTTTGTGAATATTATCCCCCTATCGCTCCCTCCTCGTGATAATTTTGATATTCTGGTGAAATAATGTGAAACTCGGAAGTCATCTGAACAAAAAAAAAAAAAATTCGTAAATCGATTGGAAATCGAGGCTTGGTAAGAGTTCATAAAATTATGCCCGAAAAAGTACGTTTTTTGGTTGGTGCCTGAGGGACTCGGTGGTAGAGGTGTGTCGGTACAGCTGTACCGGGACTGTGGAACCGAGTATCTGGTTGGAACGGTTCCATGCAGTGACAAAAACTCGACCCATACCGGTCCAGTTCCACGGACTGATAAGATATACCTGTCTGCTGTCAATTGTCTGTCGATAAGATATATCTTGTAATGACTCTGGACCGGGAAGAGAATCTTTTCCATCGGTCCAGTTCCATCCTCACCAATCACAATGATCTGATCAATCTGATCATTCTGATTGGTGAGGATGGAACTGGACCGGTAAGGATGGAACCGGACCGATAAGATAGAGAATGGTTCAATGGCTCTGGACCGGTAAGCATGGATCTTGTTCTCAGTTCCGTTTCATGTTGTACCTGGAAGCGCCCTTACTACTTCCATGGACTGAGAATGGTTCATGGAATCATGGAATGGCTCTTGAGCGGGAAGTTATCTTCTGGACTGGTTAGCATGGAAGTTGTCTCCAGTATTATTAATTTATTATTGTCATGTTAAGTTCTTAAACTGCAACGTCATTATTCTTTCCTTGAATTGTTTGGTAACTATTATTTATAATAAATTGCCTCTTTTGTAACACTTGTTCAAATTCCTTCCTTTTAGCCAATTGTCAAGGAAAATGATGCTATTGTATTGCAAGTTGAGACCATAAGCATGGAAGAAGGACGATAGGGATTTGACTGCCTGCTTCATCCATGCCGTGTGATTGGGATTTGATCGCCTGTACCGGTAATGGAACTGTACTGGTAATTTGGAACGGTTACATCTTTGTCACCGTAACCGTTGGAACCGTTCCAGGGAAATACCTGGACCGACACACCCCTACTCGGTGGTTTTCAGAAACTAGGGAACAATGTACTTTTTGTGGGGGTTAGATCACAGCTTTGAAATTTGTCTTTGAGGTTTGAAATTGAAGCTTCTATGAAAGGGGACAGGTACTGAGCGCCTGGGATATTCTAAATGCTCACTGCTGTCAACATATAAAATTTCACTCGTGTCCGTCAGACACTTTATACACACCAGGGGTTAAGGCATACAATTATTTTGTTTCTATTCTATAAACGTTTTTCTTCTTCTGCCTACCTACCATGTAATCACACAAAGTTAACAATGAAGTTTATTTTTACAGAAAGCACCCACCAGCAAAATATCGTTATTTGAGAGTTGAGAGTGCTTTCACTATGAACTTCGGTTTTTGATTGCTAAGGAAGTACAACTTACTTTGTGATATGACAACTCGAGTCAAGTAAGGAACTAGAATTAGAAAGGCACTCCAGAAATATTTTTTCTCATTTTAGTGAGAAAAAATGGATGTTGCTAGGAATAAAATCGATGACATCGATAACATTGATGTTCGATAATATAGAGAACTTTCAAGTTAGATGTTTAACAACGAACATCGATGTTTTGGAAACACTGATGTCGATGTCCCATCCCTAGCTTGCAGGTAAGAAATAAGTACATAAGTACCTTACCCCATTTTAATTCTGACTACTTCTTCCAGCCAATGCAAAATGCACAAAAGGCGTTTGGATCTGCTCTCGAAAGTCGTTGTAAGTCTGAACCCCCAGTACTACTTGGACCTCTGTCGGGGTTTATGGATGGAACTGGGCACGATTTGCCTATCGATGGTTGAAATTAAACTGATGAAAGTAAGAAAAAATGGTGAATTTCTATACAATACGTCTCATTTTCTTCTTCTTCATCTTCTTTGGCTTTACAGTCTTGGGACTCCCCAACAAGCTTTCGCCAGATGCCTCGATGTCACGTCTTATTTTTTTGCTTCCGAGTCTACCATGGTAGCGGAAGCTTTGTTTTCACTTTTCAAGGATGAAAAAAAAAAAAGTTCTCAAAAATCAAAATTTACACTCGCGTTTTAGACCTTTCTGAACAATTTTGGTTCCGTGTGTCTGTCATGAAATCCTTGTAACGGGCATAACTATACGAAGTTATTGTCCGATTTCGATGAAATTTTCAGGGATTGTGCGGGTTGGTGTGTAGACGGTCCCCTATGAAAATCATCATCCCCGGACTGATAGAAGCGACTGCGCATGCGCAAACGTGAATTACTTGTAACGGCCATAACTTCTACGTTTTCCATCCGATTTCAATGAAATTTTCAGGGATGTTACAGATTAACTTTTTTTGGTGTTTTGAGATTAACTACTATGCATCGGATCATCTATACAATCGGGTTATGGATGCGAGGAAGCTATGTGCCACACCCACTTGGCAGACGTTTTTAATTTAATGTTTTTTTTTATAACGTGATTTATTGTTGCAACTGAATATTAAATACAATCCATCTAGCAATATTACATATCTTCATAATTATAATAATTATAATTATTAATTAATTATTAATTATAATTATTAATTAATTATTACATTAATTATTAATGTCTTCATCTAGATAATATCATATTATATCAAGCCTTCAGTAGCTAATTGTAGCAAAAGTGTAAAACCTAGTAAGTCGAGTTAGGTTTAAATCAAAACCTCAAATAAACCTTAAATCAAAACCAAAATGGGGTAGGTGTGGGAGAGTATGGGGAGTGGTAGGAAGGAGTCGGGGGGGGGGGAAGAAGTTAGGTAGAGGGGGAGGTAGGGTAGGGGTCAGGGGCGGCAGGAGTAAGGGGCGGCAGGAGTAAGGGGGGTGGGGTAGTAAGGGGGCAGGAAGAGTAAGGGGCGGGAGGAGTATAGGGGCGGAAGAGTAAGGGGCGGGAGTAGTATGGGGGCGAGGAGTAAGGGGGTGGTGGGGGTCAAGGTCAAAAGGTCATCGTATTAATAGTTATGTAGGGTAGAACGGCGGAAATAGTTATGTATTAATAGTGTATTAATAATATGTAGTAATAGTTATATTATGTATTAATAGTTATGGGGTAGACAACCGAAATCTCCCACCTGTGGCGGGCGCATCCCATTGGCCATTGTCTGAACTGAAGACTGCTAGGACTATAGTCGAGTCAGTTTCATCTCTACTATCAAATTACACCAATCTCATCCTTTCTAGTAAAATACCTACCTATCTCTTATCTGTGTTGATATGAAAACCAGGCAGTAAGATAGCGTCGTTTTTATGAATCATGTTCCGAGTTCTGAAGTAGGTACATGATGGAGCGGTGTGCTTCGTTTACTGTTGTATTAGGAGTAAGCTCCTACCTGTGTTTCATCCAGGACCTAAGTGTCATCACTAGCGGGTGAATTTTGATTAACTTTAGAGACTGGGTGACTTTACCTCCATAATTCCTGCCTGACCAATTTTCTTCTTCTACACAGATCAATGCTACGAAGAATCCCGAACCCAAAGCTGTTTTGAAGTGTAATTCGTTACTTAAAGATGGAGTTGATTACATCGAAAAATACATTCATTCTTACGACGACAAACAGTTAGTTCCCTTCTACTTTTTTTCATTTCCTTAGTCATGCAAATTTCAAGCCACCTTAGCCGGAGTCAATCTTAATCAACTTGTACCGCAATTTCAGGAAACAAGGACCGCCAGATCGATATCCTGAACATGTAGAAAAGGACATTCTATCGGCGCATTTTCTCGTTGCCAACATGTACATGAAATTTCCCACTGCCGACAGAGTTAAACACTTGTATTACCACTCGAAGAGTTTAGACGTGTATAAGGTAAGATAATTTACTGTTGTATTGAAACAAGATCAATATTATAAACAGAAATACAGTCATATCCACTTTATCTACTCTTATTGGCAACAAGTTCTTCAAGGCCAGAAGAAGAAAGAAATCACGGAATTGTCACTCTAAATTGTTTTTTTTTCTTCTTTTTCTCAATAATATGGGTATATTATACCTCTAAATTCATGATTGTCTTAAGTTCACATAGGTGCGTAAACTCCGTATGCGTAATCCTTAATGCAGAAAGTGCGTAATGCAGAAAAGAGCGTTCACATGGCTGAATGATTACGCAGAAGCGCGCAGTACGCTCTGCTAGGGATGGCAACGATATATGAAATATATCGATATATTTCGTTTTATATCGATATATTTATATCGATATAGAGAACCGATATTATCGGTCAATATCGATATATTTAACAATATATCGCGACCTGTTTTCAAGTTAAAAAAAATTTTTTTTTAGTAAAAATTAAATATTGAAATGAATGGACGAGAAGGGACGCCTGTACTTGTAAAAACATCAAGTAATTTTATTCCAAATTTTGTATTTTGTAGGTACCTACTGATGGGTTGATTTCAGACTGTTGACTTCAGCTCAGACATGATTGTGTACATAGTATTCACCTACAGTGGCTCTCAAGGCTTAAATACTTGACTTAAGCCAAAATTAATGGAGGCTCGTCCAGCTTAATACTACCTACTATACGAAGTGAAGCAGGTTTTCACAACAATTATTTTCAATTTTGAAGGATCATGATCGTCCACAGTACCTATACCCCTGTCAATTTATAAATTAATTTAACATTGCAATGACATTTTCGCACTTTTTTCCAGTTTTTAAACAATGAATTTCGATCATTCATACCCAGTAACTTTTGAAAGTAGGTTAATACGTATTTCACACGGTTTTTCCAAATAGATCTTCCGATATGTCGAGTATATCGATATAATTCCCTCAAAATGATGTTAGTAACTTTTCTATTCACCTACCTACTTACTTCTTCAAGTTTTTCCTAGTAGATACTCCGATATGTCCATAAATGTCATCCTAAATTATTTTTATATTGTTTTAAAACTATTAAATTCACCTACCTACTTCACATGTGACATTTTAAAGTAGATCTTCCGATACGTCGAAAAATCGATATATTTTCTCCGATATATCGAAATATCGATATATTTTCTCCGATATATCGAAGGTATCGATATCTCATTGACGATATATCGTTTGATCGATATATCGATATATTTCATTCGATATGCCATCCCTACGCTCTGCGCAGAATTGTTTCCAAACCAAAACATTGATTCTGGTTGTTTTGTCAATAAACTTTCTGTGAACACATGACGAGAGTTTGTTACGAAGTTTACCGAAGATTGTCGAAGTTCATCCGTAAAGCTTGGTTCACATAGGTGCGTAATGTCTGTAATCCGTAGTGTGTAATTGGATGCTATTGGCTGGAGCCAATTGAGGGGGCGGGAGCAATCTTTGCGGACAAAGACTTTTGGAGTGGAGTGTATCGTTTTGAAAAATTAGATATTTTACGCATTACGGATGAACTTCGATAAATTTCGGCAAACTTCGTGAAAGCTCTCGTCGTCTGTTCATCGTTCAGCTGTTTGTCGTTGACTCGGTCTCGTTTTTGGTTTTTAAAATTTTTTTTGGATCCGATTGCCAATTCCGGATTCCGTGTTGTCATTTTCGTTTTTGCATTGTGCTTTGCTGGATATGAATTCAAGTGATTTTAATGAGAGCCTCATTGATCTCGTCCGATTAAATTATGTCAATAAATCCTCAGAAATCAAATCATTCTCCTATAACCGCATGAAAGAAGTCTGCGTGTTATGTGGAAATATGATTGGTTCAACTTCTAAAAATCTATTTTTCAATTAATTCAACTTCCAAAAACCTATTTTTCAATTGATTCAACTTCCAAAAACCTATTTTTAAATTTATTCAACTTCCGAAAACCTATTTTTCAATTGATTCAACTTCCGATAACCTGGGTTAAAAAACATTTTTGGTCGTTTTGAACATTGCGATTCTTCACAACAATTCAATAACATTATTTTTTTTACATCAAAGGTACTTACCTCGTTTTCCGAAATGGGTATACCCAGAGTTGGGCATTAGCTAAATAATTTATTAGCCAGTTAATTTTTCAACTAATAGCTAAATTAGCTTATAGCTTTTTTTTAATAGCTAAAAGATAAATTTAGCTATTAGCTGTCGAGGAACAGCTAAATCACCGCAGCTAAATCTGTTAGCTATAAGTTTTCGACTAATAGCTAATTTAGATATAAATTTTAGCTGTTCCTCGGCAGCTAATAGCTAAATATTTAGCTGCTAGCTTCAGCTAAATCGTAGCTAATTTAGCTGTAGCTGTTAGCTATAACTAATTTTTGCCCAACAATGGGTATACCATTCACCGGGCCTACAAGTAGGCAAATCACCAAGAAGACGATGAAAAAAAAATTTTTCGAAGTTAATAATTAATAAGAAATTATTCGATCGATGAACAGCGAAACAGCTGAACGCGGGAAAAAAGGCGAGCGGGAAAACAATTCTGCGCAGAACCTACTGCGTGCTTCTGCGTAATCATTTGGCCATGTGAACGCTCTTTTACGCTTTACGGATTACGGACCACCCCCACTTCTCTTTTTGCGGATTACGGATTACGGACATATGTGAACCCAGCTTAATGCGCAAAATATCCAATTTTTCAAAACGATACGCTCAGCTCCAAAAGTCGACATCCGCAAAGATCAGTCCCGCCCCCTCAATTGGCTCCAGCCAATAGCATCCAATTACGCACTACGGATATTACGCACCTATGTGAACCAAGCTTTAATCTAGAATGTCAATGCTGAAATTTCTCATTCTCAACTTGTCTCCCAACATTAATTTCCTTAAGGGATGGATGGGAAAAAGAAACCATCAAATTAAATTCCTTCTGAATGCTATCATTTCATCTCAGTTTTACGATGGGTATTTTGTAGCTATTTCCTACCACGGGTATTGTGGATCTTCTATTCACTCCATTTCCCGTTTTTTGAGTATCCACAAGCCATTTTAGTTATCTCACAGTTTATTGTATTCTTTTTTTCAAGCCGACCAACCATTTTGTTTTGTTTATTCACTAGCTACCCTAATGAGGAATTTCACCATATCGGAATTTCCTATTTTTTACCCCAAAATCGGATTCAGCACCTCGAAAAACCTCCTACGGCAAACTTTCAGCCCGCACTTCCTAATTTACGAACAAACAAAACAGTGTAGAAAATACGAACGTTTAAAAAAACCGGGAAAATGACATCATCCTGGAATAGTTCATTTACGGCCGCTTGAAGCTCTGAGATCAAGAAATCCATAGTCCCCAGATGCAAAATTTCACGAAACAGTAAAGTTCGAAAAACTGAAGAAAAAAATAGAAAAAGCAAGATGGGGAAAATTAGGTTTCCCCTGTTTTTGTTTGATAACTTTCCTCTTAGAAAACACGATTTCGACGTCCCAATGGGCAACAGTGGGAGGAGACGGCGATCCGAACAGTCCAATCAGCGAGCGTTCCCGCTTCACGTCCGTTTTCCCGGTTATTTTTGAAATCATAAATTTTGATTGTCTCCCAAAAATAACAGGAGACTTATTTTCCGAAATCAGCCCGATTTTCATCTATCCCACACCATTAACTATTCAGGAAAAATGCAAACAGAATTCGGTGAAATTCCTCATTGTTCTCCAATTCATCGGGGACACTCCTTCCATTCATAGGGGACAGTTTCCCTCCTGGAAATTCATATGGAACACTCCCTCCTTCCAATTCACGGGAGACTCAAATTTCCTCCAATTCATAGGGGACAGTTTCCCTCCTTGAAAATCATAGGGGACACTCCCTCCTCCCAATTCACGGGGGACTCAAATTTCCTCCAATTTTTAGGGGACACTCCCTCCTCCCAATTCACGGGAGACTCAAATTTCCTCCAATTTTTAGGGGACAATCCCTCCTTCCAATGCATGGGAGACCCAAGTTTCCTCCAATTCATAGGGAACACTCCCTCCTTCCAATGCATGGGAGACGCAACTTTTTTCCAATTTATAGGGGACCCTCCATCCTTCCAATTCATGGGAGACCCAACTTTCCTCCAATTCATGGGGGACAGTCTCCCTCCTTCCAATGGGGTATTTCGGTGGGTCGGAAATTCAGGTTTTTGACCTCAAATTTGGATTCAGCACCCTTGAAAACCTATATACTCCAACTTTAAGCCCAATGATACTATAACACGTGGTAAAAAAATTAATTAAAGAGATCACACGTTTGAAAAAAAGGCGGGCCGCCATAAATGCACACACACTACGCCGCGCGCGTGTGTGAGTAGTATTTTGTAGTATCCAAGAGGTTCTCCAAGGGTTTCATCTCTTCTCTGTGCATGGATACTTTTTTCAAAGACAGTTGGCTAGCTACGTCACACCATTCAAATCTTCAACTTTCCTTAGCTTCTCTGATTTTTTAAAAACATTTTCTCTATGAACAGATCCAATTACCGTTATTCCTTAGCCATACTCTTTTGAAAAAAAAAATTTTAAAAAATTGACTGAAATACCCCATTCACGGGAGACCCAAATTTCCTCCAATTTATAGAGACACTCCCTCCCTCCAATTCATGGAGGACACTCTCCCGCCTCCCAATTCATAGGGGACACTCCCTCCTTCCAATTCATGGAGGGCACTCCCTCCTCCCAATTCGTGGTGCACCCGACTGTTCTTACAAGCCCAACTTATGTAATAATTTGCAGATATTTTCCATCCGAAAAGAAACTGTTCTTTTTCAACCGGTTTAGTGAATCGGTTTTTCTCTCATTGACGATAGTTTTGAAACATTTTTCCTAAGTAACTGAAGCGCATGTCACTATCTTCCTCTTCAGGTATTATTGTTGACCTTTCAGTGCCCCCCCCCCCCCCCAAAAAAAAACAACAAAATTTATGGCTCGTTTACTTCTATTCCAGGCCATCGTGAGCTACTGCAAACGGAACAAAGAGTTCAAAGATATGGAAGACGAACAAAGACTCGCCGAAGAAATGACTTTGCTGCTTCCAGCCAAACTCGCAAGAATCAACGATCAAATATCCCGCGAATGAAACCACCGCCTCACCTAGTCATTCCTTTTTATTCGCTCCGTATTTCTTTTTTTAAACCATAAATTATTGAGTTTTTATATTTAATGTTAAGCAAATATTTATATTTTAACGTTATCTACCTAACCTACCCTTCTAGTTTGTGTTCCTCCAGCGTTTTCCTTCGACGTTACATTTTTTGGCTGCCTGCTATTTACCCAAACATTGCTGTATATCATAACCAGATGCACCGTATAAACGAGAAAAAATACAACAATTTACTGAAATAACAGTATTTTTATTTAAAAAGAAGTAAGACATGCGACAATACGATTCTTCGTGCAAATTGTTCAAGTAGTGACAAATTGAACGTTCAGTTCACAATATTAAAATTATTGTCCGATACAATATCACTAAAAAACATTGAAATAGAGAGCTTTTAAAGAGGTCGCTCAATGAAAAATTCGTGAATTCTGTTCGTGCTTCCAAAATAGTTAAGTTGGTACACAAAAATATAATAAAAGGTGACAGCTTGATATATAAGTTTATGAGAGGTGGATAACAAAGTACCTCCACCTGCGTAGGTAGTTTTTTCTCTGAGTGAGGTGAAATCGTGCGAATACACGGGGAGAAAAACTAACGGTCGTATTGCACCATCTTGAAGATTGAGAAGATTTAGTAGAACGAAAAACAGAAGTAATATGATGTCCGTGGAGGAAATGGTGGACTCGAGGTACATTATGCAACTTAAAATAGGTCTTAAAAAATAATTATTGTAATAATCGTCATGGTGTGATGCATTCGGATCAAGTATTAATTTAAAAAACACATAAAATGAAGTAGTTACGTAAGTAGGATAGGTCATGAGAGAGCTCAATGTTTAAGAGTAATTCAAAGTAATAAGAGAGCATTTTCTAGGCGTGGAGTTAATAAATAAAACTTAGTTTGTCATGGAAGTGTGATTTGTCGTGGAGGAAGTGATGTCGAGCAGAGTACTTGCTCCTCATAGTAAAACTAACAAGAACAGAGATTCGTGATGGATGTGTTTATTCTAATACGCAGAAAAAAGTCGAGTTATTTCCTGCTTACAAAATATGAGAGAATTCCTAGTAGATACGGCGGAACTTATCGAAGATGCGGCGCCGGAACTCTGCTAGGAACTCTTAACGTACATCTTGAAACACAGACGGTAAAACAATACCGTCTGAACGTAATAGAGAGCTTTCTTATAGTAAAGAGATTCAGAATTTCCAATAAATTCGAGTTTCAGTTCGGTCTTTCTTTGTAGAACAAGAAAGTACCTGAAAACTAAATGATGTCATGGGAGAGTGATGTCATGAAGAGTACTTCCGGTCAACCATAAGCTATCAAAAAAGATACGAGAAATCACTAAGATACTTCCTTCTTTTTGAGATTCGTGATGTGTTTACTGCATTCTTATCTACTTAAGTTATTTTCTTGATTACAAAATAATATCAACTTATTTCTTACTCAGATCGTTCAAAAAATACTGAGCGCAATAGAGAGCTTACTTTTAGAAGAGAGATTCAGCGTGCAAGTTACAACAAAGTCTTTCTTTTTAGAACACTTAGAGTTTAGTTAAAATATTGTTATCAAATTATGTATAAATATAAAAAAAGTAGTGAGTTTCTCGAAGTAGAGTAGTAATCGTGCTCACGGGGTTTCAAAATAGCGCATTCCTTGCAAGGGCCTGGAATAGAACGATATAATAGTTTCAAGGTAATATATATTATAATATATATATATATATATTAGTTAATATATGTATATTTTAGATTTTTAATCGAAAGTAGACTACATCCTGAAAATTTTGGCACCAACCGCGACCTTCTAGCGTGAGTAGTTCTGTTTCTAAGACTTTTCAAAGTTTCGACCGTTTATGACGTCACTCGCCTGGGCGGGACCCCCCAGCCCACTGTGACGTCATAAACGGTCAAAACTTAAAAAATTCATAGGAAAAGATTTACAAACGCTAGAAGGTCGCGGTTGGTATCAAAATTCTCAGAACGAGGTCTACCTTAGATTAAAAATAACAATAAACAGTTTTTCCTACCTATGATTCGTGATTCAACGGAACGATTACATGAGGGATACTCGAATACGATACTGTATCGAAACAAAATATCGACATTTTTGTACGAGGGTAGTTTGGAAAGTAAGAATACTCGATTTTTCCAGACTTTGCAAAAATTGTATTTAAAAAAAATAATAACAGGGTATTACAGGCATACATCTAAGTTATTTTTCCACGTAATCGCCTTCTCGATCAATGCACTTTTGCGACCGTGAAATGAGCTTTGTAATCCCCTCGTCATAAAAACTTCCCGCCACCTCCTTGCTCCAGTTTGTGACAGCTTTTTGAACCTCCTCGTCGGTTGAAAAATGTTTCCCACCAAGGTGTATCTTCAGAGAAGTGAACATATGGTAATCAGAAGGCGCCAAGTCGGGGGAGTAAGGGGGGTGGTCTAAAATTTCCCAACGGAGTCCAAAAGAGCCTTGGTGAGGTTCGCCGTGTGCGGTCGCGCATTGTCATGCAAAAACAGACTCCATTCGTCAGCATCCCTCTTCGTTTGTTCTGAATTGCCCTTCTGAGTTTCTTCAAGGTTTCACAGTATCGTTCCGCATTAATGGTTTCTCCATGTGGCAAATATTCGATCAAAATGATGCCTTTTCGGTCCCAAAAAACCGAAGCCATGATTTTTTTCGCCGAAATTTGGGTTTTGAATTTTTTTGTCGACGGTGAGGTGGTATGGCGCCACTGTTGGGATTGTATTTTTGTCTCAGGAGTGTAATGAGCTACCCAAGTTTCATCGCCTGTCACGATGGAGTCCAGAAATGCCTCACCTTCCACTTCAAATCTCTCCAAAATGTGGCGCGCACCTCGCACTTGGCGGGATTTTGAATTGACATTGTTCACGCAAACGCTCACCAATACCAGAGTTTTCGTACTAGCGAGGTGGTTGACCTCTCAATTTCTTCAGGAGATCCCCCCCCCCTACAACGCAGTGCAGCTAACTTAGGGAAAAAAATTGCCCCATCCCGTGAGAGCACCAGTACTCTTACTTTCCAAACTACCCTTGTAGCTGTACCCATCCCCAACATGCAAGGTCACCTCCCTTTTAGATGAAAATTTGACTAGAATAATACGTGAAAAGATCAGTAACATTAAGAAAGGAACTCTGATACCTCCTTGTTGCACGATTTTTTGTTTTGTTACTTGTTAGTGGGGAAACTCTTCAAGAGCGAAGGGGAAGTTCACCCCAACAGTGTTGGGCTCCCCAGCGTTGGTCCTATCAACTAAAACCCCCTTTTTGACACTTTCATGTCTTTGCTTTGGCACATGAACTGAAAAATCGTCACGAAAACTTTGATGCTTGGGTGCATGAACTAACAACTTACTTCACTACCTTGCTGTGTAGTGGTTGACATGAAAATGTCCCAATGTGTTGCAGACTCGTATGCAAGCATTTAAAATTGAGTTTATGATTTCGAATCGAGTGTGAAGCGTTTAGTTCTTTCTAAACCTAAGGTGCCTACAGACCGGACGATAACATTGTTGAAAACATTGTTATAAACATTTTTCAGTAAGATTTCTTTCAGACCGGAGGCAACACTGTTGACGACAATGTTATCGACATCGGGCGAGTGGAATTGTTAATAACATTGTTACGGCGCACGAAAAATGCTGACAACAATTCCTCCTTCGAAATGTTACCAAAAACATTGTTGGCAACATTTTCGGTAACAAAGTTATTTTTTCCGTCAACATTGTTAGTAACACTGTTGTCAACACTGAGTTTTGTTATTGAGCCATGAGCGATAACAAACCGGGATTTCTGGTAACATTGTGTTTCACAGGATTTTGAGCCTTTGAATTGGTGGGAGAAGGGTAGACTGTGATTCACACTGTTGCACTGATGACGAACTGTGGAGGACATTTTGGTTTCTTTGATTAATTATGTGCAGTAGTGACAAGGGAAGTAGTGAAGTGGGAATAATGAATTGGGAAAAGGACGATGTAGTAAGGTTGATTGAGGAATATAGCCTCTTCGCCAAGTATGGCCGTACCCCTACTCTCCTGTGTCGTCTAGCTGACGAGCACAAAACTACGACGCACGCTGCAGCAGTTGCTAAGTCAGCCATAGTCCATCGAGTACTGGAGAACACCTACTTGTTCACACCCAGATGTTATTACTTTGAATGTTAACAACATTGTGGATAACATTGTTAGAAAACTAGACCCAAAAAAGCAGATGGATGAATTTTTGGCAACAAAAAAGTTGACGACATTGTTGCCAACAATGTTGGTAACTAATTTTCCAGATCATCACTTTTTGTTTCCAACATTTTTGTTATCTAAAATGTTATGTTAATAACAATGTTTTCCGCTAACATTTGAAGACCACAGGGGAAGAACGCACCAAGTCGATTTTTTGCGAAAAATAGGTTATGACGGTTTCTTATAGATTTTTTCACGGCGGACTCGATGGTGACAACCAAAATGGGCAAAAACGATCCAATATAGGGGAAAAATGCGAGAAACGAAAGACCATACAGGGGAAGAACGCACCAAGCCGAGCGCAACCGGGGAAGAACGTGCCAACTTTCGGGCTCCCTCCCCCAGGTCGTATTCCCCTACCTAATGGATCTCTGTGATTCACGCGGTTTTCCTGGGTTTCACAGTATTATTTTCGATTGTTAGCGGCGATCATTATTGTTTTCTTCATACCAATAAGTTTATATCGTCGGTTTAACGGAGAAAGGCACTATGTCCGAAAGTCCCATTTTCAGAAAAACGCATTTCAAGTTGGGAGTGCCTCAAAATTGGGCTATTTGCAGCTTAGAAATTCGCAGATTACTGAAACCCCAGCTTTAGACTCTTTAACATGTTTTAGTTTATGCTGTAGAATTTCAAAACCATAAATCAACGTTGAGAACCAATTCGGATCATTTCTGACTCAAAGGACCCCGACTTAGTGCCTTTCCCCGGACTAAAAACAGCTTAGTGCTCTTCTCCTGACTATCCTTACTGAATTTCAAAAACATTTTCAATTCCGTGACAGATTTTACTGTGGGTCCCGATCCACTTGACACCGATCCATGGAAACATACTACATTGAGCCCGAGGCGTTGTAAAGGAATTTTTTCATTCAACAACAATTAAAACTGTTATAAAATAACACTGTTCATTTTTAATAAAATTTCATTAAAACTGCGATGAAACCACTCTATACAGTAACTGTCCTCAGTCAGTCATCTTCCGATTCTGAAGCTAGGTATGTCAGGTTCAGGAGCCTGGTCCTTTGTTGCGGAACTCGAAAACAGGTTCTCAAACCAAGAGTGGAGGGAGTATTATTTGCCTACCTACTACGACAATCGAAGCATTTTCCCGTAATAAATGGCACACTTGACGAAAATCGCAATATTCTCGACAGGAGAAAGGCACTGTCGTCCAGTCTCCGTGTACTACTGGCTTGAGCTTTGACCGATGAAAGGCACACTTCTCCAAACAATCTTTCTAATGCCTTTCTCGTGTAAATATTCAACTGCATTATGACTTAGTGCTTCTTGTAGCTGCGTTTCCTTGGTTTCCTGTTGACCTGACACTAAAATAGACCACACCAATCGAAAGAGCGTGAATAATTACTGTAGGAACCGCAATAACCCGAAAATCGAAAAAAATTGACATAGTGCCTTTCTCCTGTAAGCCTATATGAGACTAGTGTTTGTTTTCTTGAAAACGGTAAAACAAAAATGAATTTCCTGGATTTTATTATATTAAAATATTTTGCAAAACTTCTTCGTGAGTGAACTTTTGAAAATACCAAATCATTATATATATTATTAAAATGTCACGAAACCGTTATGCCCTGATAAAGAGAGAAATCTTATGGTAGGATACTATGAATAAAACCAGCAATACACGTTCATGGTGCGTTCTTCCCCTGTACAGATGGACCTTTGCAACTTTGGATAGCAATATGGAGTTTTAAAATACTTTTTGCAGTAGTTTTGATTGTACCACCGCATTCTACAGTACGCTGAGATACAAATTCCATTTTTTTCAAAAATTGTATCCACCAAATTCGAACTAATATTGGGTTTTTGCCGGAAAAAATGATTTCCTGAAAAGTTTACAAAATGGGACATAGTGCGTTCTTCCCCTGTAGTCTTCATTTGGTCTGTAAAGGCCTTAATAGACTTGATTGTGAAGGCTCTAAACTATAAAATAAATTAAATTCAACCTTGTAATAAAAGTGATTATACACGTTGATGTAGATAGTTTTAAAAACATTTTCTCGACGAACAGACCCGATTACCATTATTCCTGAGCCATACTCTTTTGAAAAAATTAAATAAGACTCAGATGTTGAAAAATGAGCCCGAATAGTAAACTCTCGAGAATCTCGGAAATGTACAGTTTTGATTATCTTGGAAAAAAGTTTTTGAGTAGACAGGGTGGTTTTTGGCCTTAAAAAATGCAATTTTCCTTTTAAATTTTGAGTACTTTTCTGAGCCCTTAGCAACCAGTAATCAAATTTCTTCTTGAAGGCATCCACAACTCCCAGTTGTGAAGCGTTTATTTCTTCAAAATGAACTTGATTTTGAAGTAGGTATGTGGTAAGTAGGTTGTAACTATGGTTGGTTGTTAGTGACAATGGCAAAGCTGTTTCTTTGCAGACGAGTGATAGAAAAATAATAAAACTTTTTGTAATAATTTGGACCGTTTTTGATTGAAATAATAGAGTTTTTGCTGCCAACGCGCGACGTTAGCTCAATTAGCCCGAGCGTGCAATCGCGACAGCTAACCGGCCTCAGTGAGTAAGCCAGCTGGAAAAGAGGTGGGTCCGTTGTCAATGAATCATGTTCTTGAACGTTTTCCGTGATAGTTGAGAAAATGATCGACTGTAGACGAATTCAGGTACTCAGAATAGGGTTAGAAGAAGCGAAGGGATGTACGAGACTACCTCTGTTGAAAAGTGCAACCTCTTCACGAACCTTTTGAAGAAGGGTTTGTCTGATGAAGGACCAAGCATCAAGAGAAATCCAGAGTTCTTACATTCCATCTTCTGATCTACCATATTATTCAACTCAACCAAGTTGAAGTGACTAAATAGAAGAAATTCTAAAATAGACAACTTTCAAAAGTCACTCACTTGACAGTGTTGAGTGGAGAGACGAAGTTCGTCAAATTGTTTGAGGAAGGAGTTGACAAAATATTGTGGTTTTCCACATCGCTGAGGAGAGCCTCGTAATGCTCCTGCGGGATGTTGATCAACTCCAACATAACCTGAAATTAATGATGATAAATATACAGTTATCGCGTTGATTCCAATGTTATTGGGTGTAACTACTAATTAATTCAACAGGATTAACTTATTAATAAATTTCCCCAAAAAATCATACTAATAAAGTTGAACTTATTTCAAATACCAGGGCTCTACAGCCTGTACAATACCAACCAGACAACTCCAAGTAAACGACCGAGTTTAACACGTTCAGTGCTGACGACGCAATTGCAGTTCCAATCCTGAAATCGCCTCGACGCGTTAAATATCTGAATTTTTGAAACGCGACAGTCCAAAAGTACTTGGGCAACAGAGGCGCGGCCAATCAAATGCCCCAGCCCGATCATGTGAACCCACCTTCATCACATGCCTGGCGGGTACTCGCTCAGCGTGTTTCAAACCATTCTGAGCACATCGGATGGGCTCGGTTTTTATTTCAGCACCTCAGGAAGGTTCAGAGAATACCCAGCAAAAATCGGAGAGAATAGAATAGAAAACGTGTATTTCTTTCAATAATCTTGAAATGTACAACAGAACATAGTACATAAACAAACCGGCATCAACACAGAGTACTGGAGACAAGTTAACAGAGGAGAAAGCTAACGTTAAAATGGCGTGCAAGCATTTTTGAGGCTGCCTCAGATGCGCCATCTACTTTCAGCTAAAGAACTACAACGGGAACTGAAATGGTGGGGGGATGCCACACTCTTTCATGCCGCTTCTTTTCAAATCTTTTCAAATGACCAGGAATGGAGTATTTCGGTGGGTCAGAAATTCAGGTTTTTGACCTCAAATTTGGATTCAGCACCCTTGAAAACCTATATACTAGAACTTTAAGCCCAATGATACTATAACATGTGGTAGAAAAATTAATGAAAGAGATCACACTTTGAAAAAGGCGGGCCGCTATAAATGCACACACACTAGGCAAGGACTACGCCGCGGACAGCCCTGCGCGCGTGTGTGAGTGGTATTTTGTAGTATCCAAGACATCCTCTAAGGGTTTCTGTGCATGGATACTTTTTTCAAAGACAGTTGGCTAGCTACGTCACGATTGGCTAGCTACGTCACACCATTCAAATCTTCAACTTTCCTTAGCTTCCCTGATTTTTTAAAAACATTTTCTCGACGAACAGACCCAATTACCATTATTCCTGAGCCTTACTCTTTTGAAAAAAAAAAAAAAAAAAAAAAAAAAAAAATTGACTGAAATACCCCATTGATAACTTTTCATTTCATCGTCATTTAGAATTGCAAAAATTACTTAGAAACATATTGTTTAGTAATGCATGCATTCCAGGGGACGTCCCATTGGATAAGCATTAGATCAGTTTAACCAGTTGGTAAGCGATAAAACTGTTTCACTCGATGTAATTTATTTATTACTTTAGGCAAGAAATACTGACCCCCCCCCCCCCTCACCATTATCTACCAAAACATTTCTAGCGGCATGGGAGCCTCGAATCTGAAGAGCATTTTAAAATCCATGATCTACGATACCCAACATGCGAATTCGAGTTCACCCCCCCCCCAACCACCACCAATGGTGCCAGTCTAGCACCAAAGGGGGAATACGTCGTAACATTGCACTTTCATCTATTAGTTTTAGTAGGCGGTCCGTCGAGGTTCACATCCGTATTCAAGGTGAAACACAAAAAAAAGCACGAAATATGCGGTTTATGGTGTCCTGGCACCATGGTGGCACCACTATTATTTCCTTGGTGCTACAGAGAATAATTCATGAAAACCAGGAGGTATAATGAGAATTTTTCCTCAATTTCAAAGCTTGGGTACAATTAGTAAGCAGTAAAGGAACCGAAATTTTGAAAAATCGGATATTTTGTGAATATTAGCCCCCCACTACACCCCCCCCCCCTTGCGAATTTTGGTACTCGGGTGAAATTATGTACAACTCGGAAGTTATTTGAGTCAAACAAAATAAAGAAACTCACTAATCGGTTGGAAATTGAGGCCTGGGCAAATTTTACAGGATTATGCCCGCAAACGCACGTTTTTTAAGCATTAACCCCCCCTTTCCCCCCTTAAAAGGCAAAATTCGAAATTCCGGCGCCGTAGTGCACAACTAGATAGTTTTCCGCGTCGAACAAAAAAAGAACCACAAAAATCGGTTGAGAACTAAGGCCTGGGCAGACGACACAAGATTATGCCCAAAAATGCACGTTTTTTGAGCATTAACCCCCCCTTTTCCCCCCCTTGAAAGGCAAAATTCGAAATTCCGGCGACGTAGTGCACAACTAGATAGTTTTCCGCGTCGAACAAAAAAAGAACCAGGAAAATCGGTTGAGAACTAAGGCCTGTGCAGACGACACAAGATTTTGTCACACACACACACACACACACACACACACACACACACACACACACACACACACACACAGACATACACCTATGGTTTTTTTTCGCGGATTTGGATTCAGAATGGTCTAAAACGGATTACTGTGTGGTTATTTTTTTTTTTCTGTTGAACTGACTTCACCCCAGATCGATCTTATAAGGACGCCCAAGTCTTACTGTGGGACGTCCTAAAAACCAGTCGAGGCGACCAGTATTTTCCAAGTTGCCCTGAAAATCGTTGTTGTCCCTATTGCTGGGAGTTCAAATGTTCAATTGACAACTGGCACTCATAGAAACGTTTGAAACAATTACTTAGAAACAATCAAATTAATTACTTAGATGCGGCCTGTAACGCCCCAAGGAGAAAAATATGTGCTAAACAAGATGACTTGTTGTGATGACGTTGGGAACAAGCTATCAGGAATGCGATCTGTTGCACTCATCTACAACTACGTCCTGGAGCTCCACCAATCAGAACGCTTCTAGGGCTCCCAGCTTCAGCTTTCAGCCCAGTGGGCATCAATAGCCCATCTGCCAGGAGCACAAGTGTAAAATTGATCAAAATTAACTAAATAATTAATTGAAAACAGAAATTAAAACTTCATATTATTGGAACGAGACACGGTTAGCTAAGGTAGCTGGGGTAGGGCACCTACCAGGTTCAAAAATTAAATTTTCTAACCAACGTTGCCCTGTAGCGGTAGGCAGTACGGCAATAAAGTAACAGAGAGTTGCAATCCGCTCCGTCTAGTCGGCTGATGGCATCCTCTGGTGAGAGTTTGGGCCTTCTAACTAAAGACACACAGAAAGTGATACAGGTCTTTTCTATCGTGGTGGTTGCACATCGAGCACTCCTCTGATCCGTCCGTGCTTGGCGTTGAGAGATACCAACTCGCATCTTGATCTGAACAGCCATCTTTTGTTCCACAAGATTGAGGGTTGAGGGTTCACAGTGAACCTGAAGCAAGACTTTAGGAGAGTCTAGCCCCCAGAAAGTATTGTCGGGTTTCAGCGCTACCTACCGCCACTTCAGCAAACTGCCATCCTTTTTCAGCTCAATGTGCATTGCAGCTCAAGCGGCATTTCTGAAAAGTAGGCTTGCCTCGATTTTACCACCTCGGTTTTACCACTCTCTAATTTCTAAGTTTGGCGGCTTTACTTCCCTGCCTTTTTAAATTGCGAGGAAAAGGAATTTGTTATTGCATTTTTGTGTTGTTTTCATTTGTTGTGTTGTTCTTATTTGCTACATTGTAATCTTGGGATAACTGCAAGTTAGAGGAGCGACGGTAATGCGATCGCGACTGTGATCACCTGATAAGATATAATAAGATAAGATATAATGGTAGTTTGTTGAAGTGGCGGTAGGTAGCGCTGAAACCCGACAACACTTTCTGGGGGCTAGACTTTTCGCAACCCCCCCGAGACCTACACCACTTGTCAATCAATCTTTCTGCCATAACTTTGAGGAAATTAGACTTGGGGCGCAAAATGGGAATTGACTTGACAGATGGGGTGTGAATGTCCCATGATGCCATGTACTTCCGTTTCTTCTCTTCCACAGCAGCCAAGAAGATCGTGGCAACGTTTTTACATTGCAAAACTGGCGTCTCAAAGAGAACAATTTTGCATTCAGAATATTTACGCATCACCCCCTATTCTCATCATACCTTGTCACTAGCTACGAGTAACCTTCTGTTGCTCCACCAAACAAAATACAAAACAATGGTCGCACCTGATTAGCAAAGCTGGCCTCCTTGTACGGTTCAGCTGGATTCAAAGTAGACATACCAACAACGGTCTGTCCAAAAACTGTGGACAAGTTGGAGGGGCCCATCATGGTGTCTGGGCTTTCAGCGACCCTAGAAAGAAATAAAAAATAAATTATTTGAATACAATTATACATTATATATCGCTCGACTGACCGTTAAAGCATGTCAGTGTTTTCAGGAAAACCAATCTAAATAATATGACAACCATCAATACAAGATTATGACAATCGTATCATCATCCAACACGCCTCATCATACTTATTTAGGTACCTAAATCCGTTTCTGAGGTCAGAAACAACCAAACCATTAAAAACGGGTGGGTGTGGCACATAGCTTCCTCGTGTTCATAACCCGAGTGTAGCGATGATCCGATGCATAGTAGTTGATCTCAAAACATCAATCTCTAAGTAACTTCCACTACCTTCATAGGGGACCATCTACACATCAACCGGCACAATCTCTAAATATTGTTGGAAAATGTAGAAGTCATGACTGTAACAAGGAAATATACTTTCGCGGCGGCTACTATCAGTACGGGGGCAATGATTTTCATAGGGGACCATCACGCTAACACGCACAATCCCTGAAAATTTCATCGAAATTGGATGGTAGAAGTTATGGCTGTGGCAAGTATTTGACGTTTGCGCATGCGCAGCGGCTACTATCAGTCCGGGGGCAATGACTTTCATAGGGGACCATGTACATGCCTACCCGCACAATCCCTGAAAATTTCATCAAAATCGAATGATAAATGTAAAAGTTATGACTGTGGCAAGGATTTCATGAAAGACAGAGAAGGGCAAAATTGTTCAGGAAGGTCTGAAACGTAAAACGCGCGAGGAAATTTCGAATTTGGAGAACATTTTTTTTCCAACCTTGAAAAGTGAAAACAAAGCTTCCGCTACCATGGTAGACTCGGAAGCAATTAGTTTTCATCTGTAGCAAAATTTAACATAATGAAAAAGGTTTTAAATTTTTCAGTGAGAAATCTTGAATTTGAATGGAGAAGGGTTTGACTCACTTCTTTAGATGGAGAACCAGATAGCACAGCGTGTCTTTGTTGGGGAGCGGGAGTCCACTGACGATGTCCAAAAGGCGTTCTCTTCTTTCGTCCACGTTTTGAATCATTGCTGCCTGAACGAACTCTGACCACCTCACGGTGGTAATAATCGGCTCTTTCAGGGACCGTAAAAATTCCTTCAAAGTACCAGAAACGGTGTGAATGTCGGGGACTTCTGAAAGGTTCGGAACCCCCCGCGTTCGCAGTAGTTTCTCCTGTGAAGAACAACAGATTATTGTGGTACCTACAGATTTAGATGCAGTTTTTTAGAACAGTCGAAATTCAAAATTTCGGTCAGTAGGAAAACTATTACTACCTTCAAGGATTTAACTTCTCGGTCGTTCCCAGGAATTCTGTACAGGCCAACTTCGTTCAAACCTCTGGACTCGATTTCTTTTATGCAGTGGATCACCAGAGGGGGTACCATCGGTGCTATCAATGGAGTGTAGTCGCCAATTTTCCCTTTCTTCAGAGAACAAAAAACATACAGTTGAGCAGAATGAATGAAAAAACAATGAGAACAACAACAAAATTCCTTCAGTGAGGGTGTCTGATCAGTGGCAGCAGGTTACGACGTATTAAATCCTTCATTACATACAGGAAGTTTTTCATGACTTCCCGGTTATACAGCTTCATAAAAATTATAAGTCGGTTTCGATTTGACCACCACAGACTACCAAGCCACTTGAAAAAAATAAATCTCATCGATAACGGAAACTGTGACTGTGAGACAGAAGAAGAAGCGAACGCTAATCACATTATTCTCAAATGCAGCAAGTTCAACATCAACCGGAGAGAATTAATGAACAATCTTCTGAAGGAAAAAATACCTCTACCCACCAGCACAGCACTCCTACTACAGGACAAAAACTGCTACAAATATATAGTCAATTTCATCAGAGCAACAAATATTGAACTATAAAAATAGTGAAGTGAAATACCTACCTATGTATTTTCGTATCTTTTTTTCTTTCTTTTTTTTTCATTCATTATGCTAATTGTTGAAGTGAAGCAGTGAGCTTATGTTTATACTTCCATAAATTTAATGGCTAAATACATTAATTGTGAGGCCAAATAAAATTAAAAAAAAAAAAAAAGATTTCCCGAAAGTTTGGTTGCAAGGACTTACGCCCTTTTAAAAGAAATCGATTCAATGAGGAATTTCACCATGTCGGAATTTCCTACTTTTGACCCCAAAATCGGATTCAGCACCTCTAAAAACCCCCTTAGGCAAACTTTCAGCCCGAACTTCCTAATTTACGAATAAACAAAACAGTGTAGAAAATACGAATGTTTAAAAAAACCGGGAAAATGACGTCATGCTGGAATAGTTCATTTATGGCCGCTTGAAGCGCTGAGATCGAGAAATCAATAGTCCCCAGATGCAAAATTTCATGAAACAGTAAAGTTCGAAATCGAAAAACTGAAGAAAAAAATAGAAAAAGCGAGATGGGGAAAATTAGGTTTCCTCTGTTTTTGTTTGATAACTTTTCTCTTAGAAAACACGATTTCGTCGTCCCAATGGGCAACACTGGGAGGAGACGGCAATCCAAACAGCCCAATCAGCGAGCGTTCCCGCTGGACGTCTGTTTTCCCGGTTAGTTTTGAAATTAAAAATTTTGACTGTCTCCCAAAAATAACAGGAGACTTATTTTCCGAAATCAGCCCGATTTTCATCTATCCCACACCATTAACTATTCAGGTAAAATGCAAACAGAAATCGGTGAAACTCCTCATTGATATTTCTATTGTTTGAGAAACCCCACCTTGAGCAATCTACAACAGGGAGAGGTGAATCATATGAGGAAGCAGGGAGTCGGAAAAGAGTGATTTGAACATTACGTGTCAAGAGGAGGGGGGGGGATCAAGCGCATCAATACTTTACTTTGTTTAATCAATAGGGGAGACCGGGGCCAGTTGGCATAAGGGGTAGGTTGGCAAAGTGCCTTCTAAAAATCAGGTGGCAAGGGGAGGGGGCTGTGGTCTTCATCACGTGACCTTCCTAATGCCCTCCAGTTACCTACAAAGTGTCAAAGCTGTTGGATCCACGCACAGCGTCACATCACAAAAAAGGCAATTTTTGCCCTGTTAAGTAGCAATTTTCCTCTCTACTTTATGTTTTCTGGTGCACTGTGTATTGCCAACTTGGTAAGTTAAAACTTTTTTGGATTCTACTTGATCCAATGAACAGATTCCACTTGTGAAACGTTCCCAAATCTTGTTTCTCTAACCAATGGTGGCCATGTTACTTTGGAAAGTTCTGTTGGGGCAAGTTGGCATATATTTTTTGGGGTCAGTTGGCATAAGCAATTTTTTATGGCCTTATGCCAATCCACCCCATTCTGATTTGTGGGAAAATTCCAAATCTACAGCAACCAGCAACCAAATTGCCCTGCTGTGTAGGTATGTTTACCTACCTATTTTGTATCTTCCCAAAATGTATGAATTCGATGAAGATGTTTCCAAGCGCATTGGTAAACCAATCAAAGTGTCAGCTACTGATTATGTAGCTGATACATAGCTGAACATGATTCTGTTTTCCAATTTATGACATTTTTTCTCTTGATTTAACCACATTTAAAATTTCACAGTTTTGTCATTGATTTCATTAAATACCTACTTTGTTCATATAAGTACCTCTTTTATCATTCTATCGACCTTGCAACCTGAATTTTGGAAAACAACCTTTGGGTCCCATGGTGATAGTAAGGGGCTCGTTGGCACACCAATTACAAACAATTGGCGTGCCAACGTGCCCCTTACTGTCACCAAGGGACATATGCCAACTGACCCCAACAGGTATGCCAACTGACCCCATAGATGGGGTAGGTTGGCACAGCTTGACTAGCTGTCTTAGGTTCGATTTAGGGCTTTCTGCAGTTCATCTAAAGGATCGTTCTTGGTGAGATATTGTAGCCAATAAATTGTAGTAACACAGGCAATTTCAATTTTTGAAATAGAAAGAACATTAACAATGAGAAAAATAAAAAAAGAAAAACTATGCCAACTGGCCCTGGTCTCCCCTACTTTACTTTACTTTTTACTTAAGTTTGCGGGTGTATCGCGGGTTGGGGCTGCCTTGGTCCTGCCCAGGGGTGGCAACCGTCCTGGTTCGTCCTTGGGTCGAATGTGCGGAGCGTTCTCTGAGGACGCTGTGCTTTTGGCTTTGGGACGCCGCCATGGTGGGTGGGCCCGGGAGGGGCCGGGGTTCCCCTGGCCCCGCGCAGCTTGTGGCTCAAACATACCTCCCTTGACTTGCCATATTCATACCTCAAGTTGTATGTATTTGTTTATTTTGGCCAATAAAATTCATTATCATTATCATTATCATTACTGAATAGCACAGCATCAACTGTGAATGGAATGGGTAAACGTCAACTCTTTGAACGCCTGTTCAGTTTGAATTTGAATCCTAATGGAAACAACGAAACATTCAAGTTTTCAGCAACTGCTGTTAAATAAAGAATATTGAATATTTGGTGTTGTAGTAATTTTGTTTAGAAGCAGTAAGGGCGGGGAGATGCGAGAAACCAGTACTCTAACCAATCTTGGCCGCCAATGATTAGACCTTGCAGAAAGCTTACCTCTTTCTTTCCAGGGGTTACCCCCAATGGCACACATGGCAGTGGAGCTCTAGCAAGACAGTAAGAGTGGATGAGAGCTTTACAGTCTTTGCATTTATAATCCATAGAAGCGAAACGAATCCTGGAAAAACATGAAGAATCAAGGTGAACATTTGCGTAACGTCAACATCCATAATAGACATATTTTAAATTTAATCACTGCTCACATAGTATTCTTGGATATCTAAAAAATTGTTTGTCAGGACACCCTAAAAAATATCACTGTGCAAATGCCGTTTTCGGAGAATTTAAAAACTCAACTTATTTTGTTGAGTAGCCTCCACTGGTTATCCCTAGTCCTAATGGGTTATTCCAGATTTTCTGAACCTACTCAGTTTTGTCTGATTGCTTAAATCAAGATACTACTCGTATCCGCCTTTGAAAATGGAAATTTCCAAATTTGTTTCGGCTAATTCACAAATGATTTTGGAATCAGCCAACGTCAAACTCATGAGAGATGCTCATTAAACTTTTCTCTCAATAAATATAAGTCATGGTATGATCATAGTATATCCAACCTTCTATTACATGCGTTGCAAACTTCGCCCTTGAGAACAGCCTTTTGCACGAAGTTATGAGGTCGATTTTTTATTGATTCCATCTTGAATGGGGAAGACAGAGAAGTCAAACTTGTCGTGCTGCTTGGTTTCTTGATTGGCACTCCATTCACTCCTGAACAAAGGATCATTACAAGAGATCAATTTTGAGCTGGAAGATTCAAGGTTTGAACAACGAAATCGACATCGATACTTACCAGCCACATGTATATTCGAATCGCTACCGCATTGGCTTAACTTTGATCGGGCGAAATTGGTTTTGATCCCAGGAGGAGTCGAGACGTTTTCGATTGTAGATGTTGCAACGCAGGGGCCATTTTGTTCCACAGTGACAGTTGTAGTGGCGACTAGACGCTCCCCAGTTTTCATCTGCAATATCAATAAACATAAAATAATACAATATCACTGCCTTAAAATATTCAATCTTATTTGGACAGTAATGGACACAACTTGCACCACCAAGAATTTCCTACAATCATTTATCAGTCAAAAGTTTTCTCTAAAACCGGAAATTTTAAATTTGCCATCTTTTATGGTATGGATTGTGACCACATGAAACGATCCACTCAAATAATGTGATTCAAATATCGAAACTAACCAATAAAGAAAGTAAATAAGAGGAGATGAAGACTAATAATGCTTGATGAACTAATAGGTTGCGTTCTTTCTGCCTGTTTGAGGCACACTCCTGTGTTCGATCACATAAGCTAATAGTTTCATGTACGCTCCCAGAGGTAGCACTGCTGTCGTAAGGGGCAACTCATCACATCACAACATGGCTGCCCCCATAAACAGATTGCCACTACATTTAAAATTTCAATCTTCCTTAAATTCTCTAACATTTTTGGATGCGTTTTCAAGCAGCAAACTGGTTTTTTTCTGTATTAGTGAACCCTCTTCTGAAAAAAAAATTTTTTTGAGGCAATTTCCCTATTGAACTGACCAAACAGTCCAGCATGGTTGACAGGGAAGCTTCAGAGCCCTTCCCTTCTCCCTCACCAAGTTGGATTGAGTGTGAGACTGGTCCGACCGAGTTAATTTTCCTGTATCACAATTTTGTGTCCTTCAGTGGTAGGCGCAACTAGAGGGTACAACCAGACCAAACTGGCTGGGAGTAAGATGAGCATTTTCTGAGGTCCAACCAGACCACCAGATAACAGAAAAGACTTAACAGAGAAATAAGTTAGTGGGGCTGCTTGATGCCAGCCCGCTTCTTTTGAACAGATACGTTCTTCCTACCATTCTTTTCACATAAATTGGAAGAACTTGGAAGATTTTTTCAAGCAATGGGATGGAAAAACTGTTTATTGTTATTTTTAATCCAAACTAGACCTCATTCTGAGAATATTGACACCAACCGCGACCTTCTAGCATGAGAAGACATTTTTCTATGATTTTTTAAAGTTTCGAATGTTTATGACGTCACAGTTGGCTGGGGGGTCCCGCCCAGGTGGGAGGGGGCGTGTGACGTCATAAACATTCGAAACTTTGAAAACTCATAGAGAAAGATCTACTCATCCAAAAAGAGAACGGCTGGTGTCAAAATTCTCAGGATGAGGTCTACTTTCGATTAAAAATTTAAAAAAAATCAGGCCCCATTTATTAAAATAGGAAATATTTACCAATCTATCTACAAATTAAGTGAAAAATGGTAAAGAAATCTTCCTCTCTAAGCTTATGAGTGATAAATTGACGAGATTGGAATGAATGGGAAGATGGGATGGAAATCCTGAGGAATCTTGGAGATTGATGGAAGGAAATCTTCAATTACTGCTACCAAATGAGCTCTGCCTTAACTACGCCGCAGAGCCTCAACCAATTATGCTTCTCCAGTTCTCAGCCTTAAATTTCAAAGCCCTGAACTAGACCAAACTGGTGGGGATGCGAGTGGAACATTCTTGTTATCCAACCAGACTAGTAAGATGAGTTTGTTTGATTGATCCTGAGTGTTCAGGATCACCCATTACAAACTTTGGTTGGTTTTCTGGTAATTCTGGGCAAACTGTTAATCGAATCATTCAACGTTTGTTGTGCTGATATACATCAGCTGGTAGCAAACCCGATTAGAATGTAAAATAGAGATGATTCAAGGCAAGCAATATCAGGGGTAAAAGGTGTGGTACCCGAAATTATCACAGAAGTGGCCGCGAACTTGTCTTATTGAGTGTGGTGCAGGAAAAATGCCATGGAGTTGGGCATCTCGGTAGGCTACTCTACGGTATCACTCGTGTTCTGCTTGGCTCGAACCAGGACTGGTGATCGTTCTATAGGTGCATTTCCTTCCATCCCTCTTTCCCATCTTCCCACCACCCTAGGGACAGCGTCGGGTATGTCCTGGGCTTCCTCTTTATTATAATTCGATGAATTTATTTATTTTAATAGTGTGTCCCCTCCACCTTTGGGATAAGTTCTTTTTAAAAACATTAATACTGACGAGTGCAGATTTGTGAAAGTACACGTTCAGATATTTGTTTGTTTTAAAGCTCTCAACGTAATTTAATTTTCTTTAGAAACGAAGATGCATACCTCAAAGGCTTTGAATGTCGTTTTCTTTCGCTTGCTAGGATCCTCATTCTCTTTATCCAGAAACGGGCGTCTCTTCTTGCACCGAACTGGCGTTTCTTCCAGTAGCTCGTCTTCCTCGCGCGTATAACTCAAATCAGTAATGACCGAACCTGAAAACAACAAGTACGACTATTAATTTATACTAAAGGATAAAAACGCTGCAAATTATTACACAATGGTTTATAATTTTTCTACATAGATCACTCGTCTGCAAAGCCACCAACCATCCAACATGAAGAAAAACATCGACCTCATTTCGATCAGCTAAAATTTGAACGGAGATTAGGTCTCTTTTGCGATTCACACTCGTGTTTCTGATTTATCGTACGTCCAACCCTTAAATTCTCGTAGGGAGCGAACGGGTTGTCCTACAGAGCTCCCCATGGTCTCAAAAAATTGTAAAAAATCTATAGAATCTTAAATTGAAGGAAAAACAATACCTTTATATCTAAATTTTTTGAGTTAGGGCGTTTCCAAAATTTCAAAATTCATTTTGGAACCCTTAGAAGTGACTTACATCAACCAAAATCTTCGGGGCACAACTAGACCCCAAATGGAGCCTACATACCAAATTTCATCAAAATCGGTCAATGCTAAGTAGCAAAAGTGCCGCGTACGGGGGATGGACAGCTAAATTTTTAATAGTTTTTTGGATTCTACGTACCTTGAAACGTAAACCATCAAATTTTGAGGGAGTGTTAAAAAAATTGTTTTCTTGGTCGATTCCAAAGGTTCATTATTGAAAATAATAAACCAAAATGAGCATAATTGCACATAAATATTGTTGTTTGTAAAATGAAAACAGCTTAAGAAGGAATCGGTATGGGATCTTGTTTCCATTCCATGAGAATCTACTGCAGGACCTTCTTAGAAGACGTCAAAACATTATACTTCATCTTAGTTGATATTCCTCCCCACATTCACCACCCTGCCCCATAATTTTCTCCAGACATTTTCCCTTAGAAATCTTTAACGCTATTTTTCATTATTTTATTAGCTATCATCGGGAGAAACTTGAAAAATCGCTAGAAATGCGATAGTTGAGGAGAGTTGGCAAACCTTCGATACACTCTGGGAGTAGGTGTAGACACAAACGTGACGTCCTCTTGTGGTCTGGAGCAAAACTTTGGATGTAAACAGAAATTATACTCTTCGCAGCTTAGGAAAACACCTTGATACTTTATGGTGTTTTGGTTTATTATTTTCAATAATGACAGTTTCCTCGACATTCTTTCCAAGACCACCTAAAATTTAATAGTCGGTGGAGGAATTTCTACAGAAAAAAATTGAAGAAGATAAGGTACCTAGTGTTGATCAGTGTCAGACTTTGTGAGACTGGTGAGCCGTAATAATAATGGGGAATGGGGTATTTCAATCAATTTTTATTATTTTATTTTTTCCAAAAGAGCATGGGTCAGGAATAACGGTAATCGGGTCTGTTTGTTGAGAAAATGTTTGGAAGAAATTAGGGAAGCTAATGAAAGTTGAAGATTTGAATGATGTGACGTAGTAAGTTGTTGTGACGTATTAACTTGCTGACCTTGGATCGAGACATTCCACTAATCCCGTGAGCTCTCGACCGCCTCGTGGCCTTGGATACTACAAAATACTACGCACACACGCCTGCAACGTAATGTGTGTGTGTTCAGGGAGGCCCGCCTTTTTTCAAACATGTGATCTCTTTATTTAATTTTTCTACCACATGTTACAGTATCAATGGACAAAAGGTTGAATTAAAGAGGATTTCAATGGTGCTGAATCCAAATTTGAGGTAAAAAAAAAAACCTGAATTTCCAACCCACTGAAATACCCCATTTGCTCACATTTTTTTTTAATTCTTGAAAGAGGGTTTACTGATATGGAAGAAAACCATAGCATGCTGCTCGATAAAGCATCCAACGAATTTAGAGAAGGAAGAAGGAAATTTTAGCAGCCTTTGTAGCAGCAATCTGTATGGAGACAGCCATGTTGTGACGTATCCGCCTGCCTAACCAATCTGATTCCATTGCTCGGCGATCCCATTCCTGCTTGGACCCCTTCTCTCTGGGGTTATCTGCAGGAAAACTCATTATGGGGAGGAAGAAACTGCCTGAACTGAGTTTTCGCTGAGGCAAACTTGACTCGTGACATCAGAGGCTTTGACAGAGGCTTCATTTTTTTTAGACATTTTCTCCTACGGTAATTTTTTCCCTTTGGGTATTCCTGGTGTTAAACGTTATTTTAGGGCCCTATTATAGGATTTGGCTTGAAATTCCAGAATCTAAAATTGAGGAAAATTCCCTTTTCTAGCCCACTAGAAGACAAACAAATAACCAACATAGTTTCATTATACTACCCTGAATGAGGTATTTCTCAGGTGGGCTGGGCATGTGGCAAGACTTCCAGACGATGATCCAGCGAAAAAAGTCTTCAAAGCGCAGCCGCTAGGAAGCAGAGGAAAAGGAAGACCTAAGCAGAGATGGATCGACAATGTGGAGGAGGACGTTGCTAGGACTGGCTGCCGGGATTGGAGGATTGCAGCAAAGGTTAGAGTGAAGTGGAGAGCCATCTTGAAGGAGGCCAAGGCCCACCCAGGGCTGTAGAGCCAAGAAAAGAAGAAAGAAGAATGAGGTATTTCAATCAAGATAAACCAACCTGTTGTTTCAGCTTCTTCAATGGTATCCAGGCGATCTCTATCGTAATCACCGCAGGATTGTATGAAGCTGAGTCTCGCCATTGTGCTTTCAGGCAACCCGATATTTTGATCATTCAAAACTCCTCTGACGACTTCGATTTGTTCGATCTGAAGACAGATATGAAGACAATAAATATAAGCAACTCTTAAAAAGAATGATGGATTGAAAGCAAAAACGCGAGAGATAGTTATAGAGAGAAAGATAATACTTAATGGGGTGTACGCATGGATCGGAAAATTTGTTATTGTTATTTTTAATCCAAACTAGACCACATTCTGAGAATTTTGACACCAACCGCGACCTTCTAGCGTGAGAAGACCTTTTTCTATGATATTTCAAAGTTTTGAATGTTTATGACGTCACAGTGGGCTGGGGGGTCCCACCCAGGCGGGAGGGGAGCGTGACATCATAAACATTCGAAACTTTGAAAACTCATAGAAAAAGATCTACCCATCTAAAAAGAGAACGGTTGGTGTCAAAATTCTCAGGATGAGGTCTACTTTCGATTAAAATTTTTTTTTTAAATCAGGCGCACCCCTCATTAGACGAAAGGCGGTACATGACTGGTAGTTAGGAAGAATAGAGGTTTGAATAGGTAGGTAGTGGTAGAGGGGATGTTGAGAGGGAGATTATACCACATGCCGAGCCTGGATGTCCAGGTTGTCAATAGCAGCTTAGATTCTTAGCATGGCGGGCTAAGATAAGAAAATATGATAGAGATGATTTGCGGCAAGCGGTGTCGGAGCTAAAACGAGTGGCACCCAACAACATCAGGGTGGTGGCTGCAACCTTGATGTGGCGCAGAGTATGGTGCAGGAAAAGTGCCACGGAGTTGTGCGAGTTGGGCATCTCAGTAGGTGTACTCTGTGGTGTCACCAGTCGCGTATTGCTCGGCTCATATTTGGACTGGTGGTCTTTTTAAGGAGGCACTTCCCTTCATCCTTCTCTCCCACCCCCACCCTCATCTTCCTTAATCCCTAGGGCTGGCGTTGGGTGAGTCCTGGGCGTCCTCCCCATTAACCCATTCAATGCCAGCACTGAGTCCACCGATGTCGCCCCAGGCCACAACAGACAAAGAGACTGAAAGAGACCGCAAACTGTGCTTCACATTAAGTGGCAAAACGCTTCCCTAAAACCGGGTTTCTCCCAGCCAACTCTTTCTGGTGGTGGAGGGGACCCTCCTCTTGACGTTCGTGGCAAACCAGAAGCATTAGAGTGGTTTTTGGCAACAGGCCACCGATTCGACTAGACTGAAAAATCCTCAAAGGAGAGGCTGTCATATGACAACACTGGCACGGCGGGACAGGTTGGCGTGTTGTCATATGACAACGCTGGCATTGAATGGGTTAATATTTGATTTATTTATTTTTTATTTATGGCGTACCCCCTCCGTCACAAAAGACATTTTGTCTTTAAGGGGAGATTAAAAAAAATATATATATAGGAGAAGCTCTAGGAGCTAACAACTCCAAAAGCAACGTTTTTACGAAGATTCTTTTTGGATGGACTAGTTGAGGTTTAGTACGATCTGAAATAAACCCCAGGCTACTAAGTAAGAAAGAACTTGAACAGATCGATCTCCAAGACTAGTGGCAGTCTTGGACGATGGTTTTTGCACAAGTTCTACGCGACCTCTAACTACATAGTTATGTGTTTCTAAATGTTGTTGGAAAAAGTCTTACGTATACTTTGAGGTCATCTTCCAGCATTCTATTCTTCTCCTTCTCCTCGTCAAACCTTTTACGAGCTCCAGTGAGTTTCTGCTCCAACACGGCCAAGTTTTCGTTTGCTTTTGTTAATTTGTCTTCGAGAACTTGAGCATCTCTTTTCTTGCCTTCAATTTTGTCATACAACTCTTTGATAATGTCAGTAGCGTGCACGAGAGCTGAAAAAAGGCAAAAGAAATAAGCAACAAACTAATTGACACATAGGGTCTGTTCGGAGAAGCATCCTGAACAGTTTGGAGGAGCCCGGAGGAGTTCAGAGGGGTCTATTCGCCTCTATCCCCTCCCCTTTTCAGCTCCGGTTTGGTTCCGAACTGGTTCTGGACTGCCTCTCCGAACAGACTCACGAAGTAGACCATAATAAAGGAAATCATCATCGTATTCACCGTCAACCAAACGAGGGGCGGCATCCAACGTTGGCCTGACTTCTCTCATCATTTGATCGAATCCATCGAGTGTATCAAACATGGTACTCTCCATAGCGCCTACCCTACAAACACAAAAGCAATTAGGTAATACTAACCAGAAAGGATGGTAGGTAGTTAACATGGTCATAACATAACTAATAGTTAACTGTGAGCTGGTACCCCCAAGTTTATTATTTGTTACAGAGTGGATACCTAACATATAACCGAAGTAGAAGGAGACAAAATCAAGAAACTAGGGCACTTGAGGTGCCCAAAAATATTCCAACCCATTGGCTACCAGACTCTATAGGCAGCTACTTCTGCCTTGCCCTCCTGGAAGCCATCTTCCATGCCATTCCACTGACCACTGATGGCGCCTAAAGACCCTGTATCTTCGCTAGATCGTGCTGTTGACTCACTATGGCCATTCGTTTCTGCCAAATTCGTCCTGTCTTCACACTCTCAATCACCAGCAAGATAGAAACTCGAATGCCGTGAACCCTCCCAAAACCCCCTTCAATACTCCAAGTGAACTATAATCATTTGGACCAAATGAACCCTCTATTTTTATATTGTTATTGCGAAACAAGTAATGTTATTTTTGTCAAAGTGACGTTTTGTCAAAAGACTTTCGTCCAAAGAACATTTTTGTCAATATGACGTTTTGTCAAAAGACTGTTTGTCACAAGACTTTCGTCAACTATCAAACTCAACTTTGTCCTAAGCTAGCACTCAGCCTGAAAAGGCTAGTTTGCGCACGCTTAGCTGAAGAGATCCGAAAGATCGAAACAAAGAACCAAACAAGACGATCACCACTGAAAGTGGGAATTTGAAATGTTTTGACTGTGCCAAAGCATTCTTGACGCAGAAGGGGCAGCCAGTTTTGTTTCAGTGTAGATGGGACTTTGGTCAATCGTTTTCGTCATACGTTGACTCATCAGCAACGCGAAGAAGCGTTGGAACGACTTGGATTTAAGCGAATGCTTATTTTAAGCTATAAAGCTTGTTTCCGAAGAGTTTAGACATTATTGTCAAAGTGGCGTTTTTTTCCAAAGACTCGTTCAAAGAACATTTTTGTAAAAGCAACGTTTAGTCAAAAGACTTTTGTCACAAGACTTTCGTCAACTATCAAACTCAACTTTGTCCTGAGCTAGCACTCAGCCTGAAAAGGCTAGTTTGCGCACGCTTAGCTGAAGAGATCAGAAAGTAATGTTATGTTTTACTTATTGTAATCAGCCCCTATTGAATATTTTGAATTATTGCTCATATCACCTGAATTCTTTTTGTCAGTCATTATTTTGGTATAAACGCTTTGGTTAGGAATAAGAGCAACGCGTTATTTGGAAAGCCGTTTGTACATAAGGAAGCAATCAAACCGCCAATTTTTTTATTTACTTTTTTGTTACTAAGTCTAGTGGGGTTCCCCCTATAGCGTTACCTGAGACCCTTGAGGGCAATCTTATCGTTAAAATATACATGTTTTGAAAAGTCTTTGTATTTTCCATGCAAAGCACCTGCATTCTCAACAGTCTCATATACTGACACCAAAAAATGGCCAACAAAAAACCAAGTAGTACCTAGATAACGTAAATTGCAAGAACTCAGTGCTTGTTTCCCTTTGCTGTAGTAGCTATAACGGCCATATTTACATCTCAGCCTGGAAACGCCTCTACCTGCCAAGGCCTCGGCTATTAGAACTTCCAGGTAAATATTTTATCTTACCTTGCAGACCTAAGACTACCACACACCACGTTACTAACGTTTATAGCTTACACTACCTAGTTACCAACCAATACAAACCAACTGTATAGTCTTCTTACATTCAGTCAAACGAGCAAGGTTCAAAATCAGATAAACAGAAACAATGGGGGGTGCGCCTGATTTTTGTTTAAATTTTTTGTCGAAAGTAGACCTCATCCTGAGAATTTTGACACCAGCCGTTAACTTTTTAGATGAGTGGATATTTTTCTATGATTTTTCAAAGTTTCGTATGTTTATGACGTCACGCGCCCCTCCCGCCTGGGCGGGACCCCCACCCCACTATGACGTCATAAAGGTTCGAAACTTTGAAAAATAATAGAAAAAGGTCTTCTCACGCTAGAAGGCCGCGGTTGGTGTCAAAATTCTCAGAATGAGGTGTAGTTTAGATTAAAAATGACAATAAACAGTTTTTCCGACCCAAGCGGAAAACTGGTACCCCCATTCTAAAAATCCGGGGTACCAGGCATCCTTTGACATGTCATCACCGTCATCCAGTATAAAATCTTTGTTAACTGTTAAAACGGATTCAGTACTTCAGAACAAGTAAAAATACATTATGGCTACTGTTAATGGAACTCAATCAATGAGGAGTTCAACTAAAGTACGAGGACCCCTCTGGATCACCATCACTGTCGTAACACCTATGTAGTAGATGCCAAGCATATTTGTATGGATTCAGATAAATATAGACGAGACTTAAGACCAAAAATGGATTACTAAAACTTTCGAATAAATTATTAGCGATAGAAAACTTAACTACTTAGGTTTAACTATTCTCTAGTGAAATAATATAAAAGATCGTACCTGCTTGATTCCAATTTTGTCGAGTAAACAAACTTCTATTACCAGTTCATCAACAGCTCATTTTGAGGAAAGTGACGGACAAATTACAGCGGAAATTGTAACACCAATGGAATAACAATATTTTGTGAAAACAAGTAAACTCTTTACATCAGATGCATGATAAACTTTGAAAAATGATATTAATTTTGAATATTTTGGAGCGAAGTAACGGTAAGGGTAGGCGTAGCAGTCGGTAACGTAACGGTCTTATTCTTCTTCTTCTTCTTCCGTTTCTCCGGAGTCCATTATTATTGCTCTTGTATGTTAGACACCAATTAGTTGATCAAGTTCCTAGTTCGTAGAAATTTGTTTGTAGAAATACTGTTAGGTAGGAAAAAAAAATTACTCCTTGTGATGAAGAACGAAGCAAAAAGTCCATGCTGTGCCAATCAAATCCACTTATGAAAAAAATTAAATCTCCCTAGTGGGATTTCTGTAACCAAACAGAACTTTCCCTCCATTCAGAAATGGATCCTTACAAAACTTTCTTATTTGAAGGTACTGCAATGAATGGACCTAGTATCCCAGCATGGGATACTAGGATTTGTAAGGATCGTAAAAGGAAATTTTTATACACTGCTCGATTTGGGAACCAGTGGCATCAGCACTTTCGTCACTACAGACATTAAAATGCAAACAAGCCAATCTTGAAATTTCATTGAAATGTCATTTACTTCATGAATGAATTTCCAACAACAATGTCAATATTTAATTTCTATTCTTTTTAACATTTCTCACGTACGATCACCCAGCTTCATACGAATAAAATCACTCGCGATGAGATTGTGGAAAACCATCATAATGAACTGGAGCAAAACAAGTGTTAATAAAAACGGAACAATGTTATTGTTTGTTACTGATGAATACCTAACCGTCGAAATCGATTTAACTCGTAACTCATTATTTTCGTGGAAATAGACAAAGTTATTCTCAACTCCGTTTTTATTACCTTACTTCATTTCACTTGAAACATACCTACACCAACTGTAATTGTGACTACAGCTAAGCTAAGAAAACTGAGTAACAAAAAAGAATTAGAAGAAGAAATAAGTTCAACTTCCATGGTTATGGAGCTAAACAGTATACATTAAATTTTGTGTTGTCTCTTGACGTAATCATTCATTTTGTAATCATTCTCTTCTCAAATTCATCAGTACCATAACCATGATTAAGTTGTAGTACGTGTACTTTCCCTGTTCCCTCTAACCTTGAAGCAGTCAACACGCAAGTTGTCCTCTATCACTCACGACTGCTCGAAGCGTTTGTGTCATAACGTCGAAGAGTTTCTGTTTACATAACAGTTCAATTCCTTCACAACGGAAGTCGAGAGTCGTGACTAATATTCAGCTGGAATCAGTTTGATAAAACTGGGTCTTGCTCTTGCCGATGATACATTTTGAGTCACCATTTATTTCCTCCAATCGCTTAGCGATATACCTACCTACAGTTACTGTTTGCCGCACATCTACAAAGCTTTCTACTACTAGCAGCTTTGTTTTGAAAAAGTGACGAGTCTGAAATAAACCATCTTAAAGGATCAACCTGAAATGGTAAGTGAGATAGATATAATTATTACCTAATTTATTGTTAAGTGTGGTTCCATTTTGTAGAAAAGAATGTTATTTCATCATCAAGAGTATTGGTTAAGTATTTGTTAAGTACGAATAATATACTTATCCACCGGTTCCCAAATGAAAATGGATCAGGTACAAATGGATTATTCTATCTGAGCTAAGCCAGATCTGATTCGATCAAAAAAATTATGAGAGAAATCAGACTTAAGTCTGGAACCACTTTGACTGGTACCTACCTACATGAAAACTAGAAAAGAAGGAGGTTTTAAATTAGTCTACACTCTCTTTAACAGTGACTCAGTGAAAAACAGTAGACATTGATGTAGGTGCACACATTGATGTAGACATTGGGTAAGTGCACCAGTGTTCGACGTCTTAACGATTTTTTCCTAGCTTTTTAATCACAGCACCTTTAGTATCCAACCAATTTTATGATTTCACCACTTTTCTAATGGGCCAACATCTCAGGAATCGGAAACCAATTCAATTTTTATTAATAATCAAGAATTTAAGCTTTAAAACCTTCAAAACTGAATGTGGTTTTTTGTACCAGTTGTCGACATGCGATGCCCAGTTTCCGACAGGGGTTAGACCCTGTATTCGACACCCACCATTTTTCCATGGTTTATGAGGTAGTACCTATCAGGTACATGCAAATAGGTGGTACCTATCAGGTACATACAAATAATAGTCCAAGACAACAACTTTAAAAACATTTTTAATCATTTAAGAAACTCAACTGTTATAAAAATTGAAATTACACTATTAGAGATCATTTTTCAGAATGGAAATATTGAACTTAAAACTACTCACATAAAAAGACAGCCTCATTTTGTTTTAAAACCCATACATAATATATCAGCTAACAGTCTTTCAAGTATTACGCATTAGTCTTAGAATCAGACTAGAAATTTGTGTGAATAAAATCACTCGCGATGAGATTGTGGAAAACTATTTTAATCAAAACGGAGTTGAATAGAACGTTGTCTATTTCCACAAAAATAATGTGTTACAAGTTAAATCGATTTCAACGGTTAGGTCATCATCAGTAACAAACAATAACTGAAGATACATCACAGAGAGCATAGCTCCCAGGTCCCTTCACTTCTCTGAGCCAATAGGATTCTCCTTTCACTTATCTGATTGGGTATGACTTTCACTTTCTCGACCAATGGCACTTGTGACTATATAGTTACAAGTGCCATTGGTCGAGAAAGTGAAAGTCATACCCCATCAGATAAGTGAAAGGAGAATCCTATTGGCTCAGAGAAGTGAAGGGACCTGGGAGGATCATCAAATGCCAATCAAAGCAGACAAAGTGAAAGGGAGCTCAAACATTGGTGAGGGCAACATTGTGAAGGGGAGACCAAGCTATTGTAGGAAGGAACCCATCAACGGTGAAACATGTTGAGGGACCACCTCATTCTGACATTTACCAGACCTATCACTCTTAAGAATCTCGAACATTTCAAGCACATCCAACATACCTCCCTTCGGGCAAAAATGAGGAAATTCTATGTACTGTCCGCTTGTTAGATCAAAACCTAAGTTATGATTGGATTCTCTTAGGTGATTCGCAAAAGCAGAATCCCCTTTGTCATCCCTGAAATCCTTTTCATGCTCTTTTATTCTTTCCCTAAATTTCCCACCAGTTTGACCACAATACTCAAGCCCACAAGAACATTTCAGCTTATAAACCCCACTTTTATCTTGAACGCTAATTTCATCTTTAGTAGAACCCAATGAAGCTTTAAGATTATTTTTATTTTTAAACCCTACTTTGAAACCTCTAGATGATAACATTTTGCCAATTTTGTCAGAAATCTTAAGATTTCCATAATATGGAAATTTCCGTAGGTTTCTTCTTTTTCGCCTTGCAGTTTCCTAAAGCCTCGCTCCTTCACTTGACTGCCATTCTTAATAAGATCACTGGAACAAACAAAAGTGTCATTCTAAAGTAAATTCATGAAGCCTGTCGGTCACTGGATAATCAAGGTGTCGATTACTGGATAATTCATTTCTCAGTTTTCGACATCAGATAAACCAGTTTCCGACACCCCCTGTCGAACACTGGATCCAGTTATTATAAAGTATAATCTCAAACACCATTGGAATCACCGTTCATCAACGGTTCACGCTGCAATCAAAACTAAAAATTACTCTGAACCCCAGTATTCGACACTTGCGTCGATAACTGGTAAACAACGATTTTCGAGTACCCAGTTTCCGACACCCCATATTTCGCTCTATAAAACCCATTTTAAAGCATGCAAAGAATGGAACACATTCCTTCAAGTATAATTAACTAGAATAACATTAGAAAACAATGATATTTTCAAAAATACAGGAGAGAGACAGCAAAATGTTCACTTACCTCCTTACGAGAAACAATAGCACAGGTGGAAGTCTGGAACACACTAACTTTAACACGTTTTCGCACAGTGAACCTCCCAAGTAACTCCTTTGAATTGGTGGGATTCGGCTTAGAAATGTTCAAAGCTGTTGAAGACGCCAAGTTTAAATGGGTAAATAGCACCAAACGCTTATTTTTCCAAATTAAGTTCGTGACTGTCGAATACTGGTTCACTGTCGGAAACAGGAGCATTTACCCTAACCGATAGGTGAATCTCAGGCTAAGGAAGGTAAGTCAATATCCGTAAAAATAGTGTAAGTAGATTAAATGAATTAAAACGGAGTTGAGTAGAACGTTGTCTATTTCCAAAAAAATAATGAGTTATAAGTTAAATCGATTTCGACGGTTAGGTCATCATCAGTAACAGACAAACAATAACTGAAGGTACATCACAAAGAGCATAGCTTATATAGTCACAAGTGAAAGGGAGCTTGAATCCCATTGGTCGAGAAAGTGAAAGTCATACCCAATCAGATAAGTGAAAGGAGAATCCTATTGGCTCAGAGAAATGAAGGGACCTGGGAGGATCATCAAATGCCAATCAAGGCAGACAAAGTGAAAGGGAGCTCAAACATTGGTGAGGGTAACATTGTGAAGGGGAGACCAAGCTATTGTAGGAAGGGACCTATCAACGGTGAAACATGTTGAGGGACCACCTCATTCAGACATTTACCAGACCTATCACTCTTAACCCCTGATGTGTATAAAGTGTCGGTACTTGAGTATTAAACGGAGGCCACCATTACGAAACGCGCCGCGGCACTTATAGAAGGTTAAATTGTTATAGATGTTGTAGTAGAACTATTCTACTAGAATAATTCTAGTATTGTTGTGAGTCCAGCGTTATCAGATGAGTCATGTGTCTACTCGCAGAATCCCCTCCAAGTTTGGCAGAATACATGTGGCGATCTGATGTGACTGCTAGCGGCGGCGATGCTTTCAACTCCATCCTGACTGACATTGCTGCGTTCTGGGTTGCACAACGTCAGAACCAGGCGTCGGATTAATTCTAAACTTCACCTGTAAATCTATTAAAGTGTGTTCTTTCCAATTATGTAGTTATTTTTGGTATCCGGTACGAAATATTTCTATAGGTTAGGTGGCCTCCGTTTAATACTCAAGTACCAAAGTGTCTGACAGACACGAGGGGAATTTCAATTAAGTATGTTGACAGCAGTGAGCATCATGAAAATATCCTTGGCGCTCAGTAACTGTCTCCCTGTATAGACGGTTCCATTTCAAACCGTCAACTGTGATCTAATCGCCACGAAAAGTACTTTTTCCCTAGTTTCTGAAAACCACCGTGTCCCTCAGACACTTTATACACAGACAACCAAAAAATGTACGTTTTCGGGCATAATTTTGCCTCAATTTCCAACCGATTTGCCAAATTCAGTTTTGTTCAGATGACATCCGAGTTCCACATTATTTCATCGGAATATCGAAATTAACATGGTGAGGGGGCGAGTGGGGGGGGGGGGGGGGGGATATTAAAAAAATATTTGATTTTTCAATCTTTCGGTTCCTTTAATATTACTAGGTGTACCCAAACTTTGAAATTGATTGAATTAAGTATTCTTTGTGCTACCATGGAACAAATTAGTGGTGCCACCAGAAACCGCATATTTCGTGGTTTTTGTGTGTTTCACTTTGAACACGGATGTGAACTTCTGCGGATTACCCACCTAGACTGGCATCGCTGCAGGAGCATGGGGGGGGGGGGGGGGCTCGAATTTGCATGTTGGGTGTCGTTGATCGTAGTTTTTGAAATTCTGTTCAAATTAGACACCTTGAGACCCCCCTAGAGTACTTGAGATTAAGTCTAATTACTTTCAACTGATAAAATGTTGGTTTGACGAAAAATATTTTAATTAACCCATCATGTGTCTCCAAAAACAACTCAACAGTTGCTGCGTGTCTGTCAGACCTTCTATACACTGGGAGTCCATCAGAGGTTTTCTATACACACCAGGGGTTAAGAATCTCGATGCGTTCAAAGTAGGTAGGTACCTAATTCTGTCTCGAAGGACGATGCAATATTCTTCAGTCGACGATTCTTCATTCTATAATAATTATAGAACACAATTATTGTGTTCTTTGGGCCTCTACGGAGATCTGTATGTCGAGAAATTTCTTATTCAAGCGCCCAGAAATTCACAATTCAGCGGAGCAGATGAATTTTCTCCAATCTCCCTAGTGGACTGACTATATTTCATGTTGCCGTCTTCTTCATTTTTCAGTCGAACGTGAATATCTGTGATATCAACGATGAAGTAAGAGAATCCATCAAGAAGTTCAAATTCAGAAAAGCTGAATCCAGTGCTGCTCTGATATGTGAGTGCTCGTAGTGGTTTTTATTATGCACCAGTGACGTCACACTAGACCAGTGATGCCCTCCTAAGCTAGAGTGACGTCACTGGTGCACGTAACTTTAATGGGTCTCAGAATAAGAACTTATCGTAAGGATGTTAAATTAGGGTTGATGTCAACATTCTTAGAATAGATTCTACTTTCATTTGAAAATACAAAATCACGAAACCTCGATCATTTGATCGACGTCGATGTTCTGTTTTTATTGTGTTCTGAACGTAGGTATTCTGGTTTATGTAACATATCATTGGATTTTGTTCAATTCTGTTATAATATCGGGGTACCATGTTTCATTTGCGATTTATATCATTATTAATCTATTTATGTGTGTATTGATGCGTTGTACTTGTTTAATAATTGATCATTTGTTGCAGTAAAAGTTGATAGAGAGTCTCAGACGATATGTATTGATGAGCTGATAGAAGTGAGTGAAATATTCATGAATTAAAACCGTATTATTTAAAGCATATTCATTAAAAAACGTCTGCCAAGTTGGGTGGGCAGTATAGCTTCCTCACTCATTGTAACATGGACGTATAGAACTATTTGTATTTTCAACGTAGAATTTTATTTAGCGGTCCACCGTCTAGGACCTAACCCACACAATCCCTGAAAATTTCATCGAAATTGGTTGAATAGTTGCGGAGTTTTGGTTGTAACAATAAATTTAAAGTTCGCGCATGCGCAGCGGCTATTGCTTGACCAATTTGATTGAAACTTATAGGGTGTCTCTTAGAAGTTAGTCCCTAACTAACCTCCAAATTTGAGCAAAATCGGTTCATTAGAAACTGAGAAACCGAGGTTCCACGAAATTCACGTTTGCGCATGCGCACTCGCTCCTATTGGTCCGAAGGTGCTGAAATTGATAGGGGACTGTCTAGGACCTAACCCGCACAATCCCTGAAAATTTCATCAAAATCGGACCACAGGTTAGTATAGTTTTGCCCGGGACAAGGATTGACCACAGACAGACCGACAGACAGACACGGAACCAAAATTGTTCGGGAAGCTCTAAAACGCAAAAAGCAAGTGGAAATTTTGATTTTGGAAGACATTTTTTTTCACTTCTTTAACGAATACAAAGCTTCCCTACCTTCGGTAGTGAGTAAGCAAAATGAATAAGTACGATCTTAATATTAAAATTGTAGAGAAATTGTGGACCCTCTTTACGTACAAACGAGATAATACATCATGAAAATATGAAGATTAGTCGCCTAATTCAGAAGCCAAATGAATTGAGTCGACTGACGTTTTACAAACATAAGGTAAATGATTACTTGTAAGTGAATAGGGAAAAATTATAAATGAAAAGAGAAGCAAAAACAAAACTAAAGGACAGTGATAGAGTTGAAAGTGAAGAATTGAAGTACCTGCAAAAATGTTCAGTAGGTATGTCCCCACAATCAAGCACAAGATAGATGGTGAAGTGCATAATCTTGTGGATGAAATAGTTTACTCATCTTCCTTTGTGGTTTAATTTAGGACACAACTTTGGACGATTTGCAAGAGGTTCTTCCAGGCCACCAGCCTCGCTATCTGATTTACACCTGCAAGATGGAACATAGCGATGGACGCACCTCATATCCGATGTGCTTCATTTACGTGACTCCACGAGGTGAGTATTTATAGAGAAATGATGGAAACTCTCCCTCCTCCAGGTTATAATATCACAGTGTAAGTTAAAAACGCTGAAAATTATTACACAATGGTTTATTATTTTTCTATATAGATCACTCGTCTGCAAAGAACAGGGCTTTGCCATTGTTACCACCAACCAACATGAAGAAAAACATCGATCGTAATTCGGTCAGCTGAAATTTGAATGAAGATTAGGCCTCTTTTGCGATTCACACTCGTGTTTCTGATTTATCGTAAGTCCAACCCTTAAGTTCTCGTAGGGAGCCAACGGTTGGTCCTCTGGGTGGTACCATTCGATTCTAAAAATTCAATAGTATTTTAAATTTAAGGAAAAACAATACTTTAATGTTGAAAGTTTTGAGGTAGGTAGTTCGTTTTGGAAATTTCAGCAGTTATATTCGACCCTTAGAAGTGACCATCAACGAAAAGCTTCAGGCCACTACTAGACCCCAAATGGAGCCCATATACCAAATTTTTTTCAAATCGGTCCATGGTAACTAAGTACGGTGGACGGACGGCCAAATTTTTATTCAATTTTGGTTTATTATTTTCAATAATGAACAATTGGAATCGAGCGAGAAAAACGCTGCAAATTATTACACAAAGGTTTATTATTTTTCTATATAGATCACTTGTCTGCAAAGAACAGGGCTTTGCCATTGTTACCACCAACCAACTTGAAGAAAAACATCGATCGCATTTCAGTCAGCTAAAATTTGAACGGAGATTCGGCCTCTTTTGCGATTCACACTCGTGTTTATGATTTATCGTTAGTCCAACCCTTAAATTCTCGTGAGAGCGGACGGTTTGTCTACAGGGCTCCGCGTGGTGTCAAAAAATCTATACTATCTTAAATTGATGGAAAAACAATACTTAAATATCAATTTTTTTTTATTTAGGGCGTTTTTAAAATTTCAAACCTTATTTTTCAACCCTTAGAAGAGACCCACATCGTAAGGCGCAAGTTGGGGCCAAATGGACAAAAAGCGGAAAAAATCATTATCTTTTGAACGAATTACTGTATCGTCTTGGGAATGGTTTCATTCGATCCCGAATATGAGAATACAGTAGAAAAATATGTTTTCTTACGTTTAAAGTTATTTTTTTAGTACTAAATCTTGAATTTTGAATAAAATAATGTTATTTAAAGTGGGAAAGCATGTGAAAAAACGCTGCAAATTATTACACAACGGTTTATTATTTTTATATAGATCACTCGTCTACAAAATCACCAACCATCCAATATGAAGAGAAAAATTAAAAAAAATATATAAAAAAAACAAATCAAAAAAATCAAAATCACCAACCATCGATTGCATTTCGGTCAGCTCTAATTTGAACGGAGATTAGGCCTCTTTTGGGACTCACACTCGTGTTTTGATTTATATATCGCTCACTTCTTTCAACAACGGCATTTCTCAAAAATGGTTGTTTTTCAGGAGAGCGGTTTTAAAGTTTGAAAGTCAAATGATTCCCTTTAAACGCAAATTCTAAGACCACATTTAATTTTTTTCTTATGCAACATATCACTGTGAATGTAGCCCACACATTATCTCGCTATTTTAAATAAAATTTAGTGAAAATTTTGAAGATTTAAAAAAGTACCTTCCATCTATGACGGTTTTGTTCCAAATTTATATGACGGTGCTTGTAGTAAATCAGAATGTGTCATTACTGTCACTAAGAAAAACCCGTTTTGAATGAAAGACGCTGACGTAACCTGAGCTATGTCATATTTGCAAGGATAATAGAATTCCAAACTGCTAGTTGCAACCAAATTCGGCTAAGTATTGGCTATTAATTTCATTACAATTCACATCTGAAAATCATCCAAACAGATTCATTTTATCTTGGAAAAAGTTATAAGCAGCAACAAACAATAATTTTTCATGATTTATTAAAAAAATACCAACCCTAAAAAGAGATAGAGAATAATGATCTATAGTAAAAAAATACGACCTAGGTATGTAATGCAAAAATATGAATAGATACAAAATGAGCGAAGAGATCAATTCTGGTACAAGATGAAATAAAAATAATTAGGTCTGGCTGGTAAACGCGAAATACAAAATGGACCCAGCCCATTAATTTTATGACCTATCTGTCACAAAATGTAGGTAACATCTTCGAGTAGTGCAAAATTATAAAAACTGAGACTTAAACGATGTAAAAATTAGACATTTTCTTCGAATTCGGTACAGGTATAGGTATAGATTGAAAGAAATCAAGAAATCTTAAATTTAGAGATTTTCCTAAAATTGCTTGTAACACTTATGGTATGAAGTTTTTTAGAACCAGTTCCATCAGGTCTTTTTTTAGTTGCAGCAATTTGAGGTTTTCTGCCGAAGGCAGGCTGTTAAGAGATGATTTCACGTGGTCTTTTCCTTTTTATAATAATAGCCTCCATAAGGTCTGATTGCTCAAAAGAATGCTTATAAAAAAATGAATAGGGAGACTTTTGTTAAACTCGCATTACTTCAATATCTTTGAATTTGACAGGCTGACCTTAAATAAACACACAAAACACCTCGCAAAGGACCAATGTCAGAGGCCAAACGTTTTAAATCGACGGAATCCTCGTGAGAACGTTCATTAACAGAAAATGGTGCACCGGTTCTTCTTGCCGTTCTGACCAAAGAAATTGAACCTTCAGGCGTGTAAATGTGGCCACTTTTCAACAATTGTTCCACTTTTCTCTCATTCAAAGAATGCTGATGAATCTCCTTCGTTCTGTGTACGGCCTTTTAATAGAAATTTATGAATGATAGAGTTGAGGACACATCGACACCTGAGCGCCCAAAGGGCCAAACTGCTTTCGGAACTACTTACTATTCTAAAACGCTAGCGATTGTAGGGAGGCCAGTGTATATGAAGTCAACTAGGTTTTTTTTGTAATTGGTCCAAAAATCTATGTAAGATTGAATCCCAAACCGTTTTTGAATCATGGTTCTTCGGACTTCTGACATTGAAACCGATTTCAGTTTGGCCCTTTGTACAAGAAAAAGCAGTTTGGCCCTTTGGGCGCTCAGGTGTCGACATTTACGAACAGCATTTATGCTTACATTTATAAACAGTTATTGATGCCGCTTACATTTATAAATGTAAGCGGCTAGCATGAACTGATTCTTTTGCTGGCCGCAACAGTTATTCGAATAAAATATCTCATCCTTGTTAGTTCCAATTTGCTTCTCTATGTATTTCAAAACGGACGATCCAAGTTCGTTTGGTCCACGATATGGCCATGTGAGTCATCGCTAAAAGTTAGTCACCTTTTAGCTACCTGGGCTAATTTTGCTGCAATGAAATAGGTTAATGAAAAGACCAGCATTAGGTAAACTTAATGCCAGAAAATAATAAAAACATTGGGTTCAAGAAAAAATAGAACTATTGTTTCCCAATGTTTTCATTATTTTCTGGCATTAAGTTTACCTAATGCTGGCTTTTTCATAAACCTATTTCAACTTCAACTTTGTTCCCTTAATCTAACCACCATTTGTTCCCTTAATCTAAGCACCAATCTAACCATGATTTTTCCTCGAGAAGTCATTATTAATCTCTTATGGCCATAAAACTGGAAAAGGGAATGAGTAAATTGCCTATTGAAAATTTCCTCATGGAAATGGATGGATTTGTAGATAAATCAAAGAAATGGTTGGATACTGCAACCTGTTGTAATTCATAAACAGTCGTTTGTAACATTGACAACAATGTCACATCGCAAAATAAAACTGAATTTTCCCAAAAAGGGTAATCATTTTGTGTGTAATAGTGTCTTAAAACGAAAGAGTCTTAGCACCACTTTCTGCGGAGGAAAATTTTTATTTGACAATAACGTCATAAGTTGAAAAAGGTCAAACCATTTTTCTAGCTTACTGTGGAAGAATGTCATAAATCGAAATGAAACCTACTGAAAAGATAATAATTTTTTGTGCAATACTAACCTAAAATATGATGACACGTTATTGGTACAAAACTGAAAATGAACAATACACCAATACTCCAGAGCAAAACAGTCAGAATCCGAAATAGAACACTATTACACCAAACGAGAAGAAACTTACTCTTCGACGGTTCAATAGCAACTCAATTGTGACAACCTTGAAATATAAACTTAAGGAAAGTTGAAACATGCAAAGACGACACTTCTTCTCTCTAGCGGATCCACATTGAATTACACCGATGACGTTCTCGCACGGATATAGTACACCCTTAGGGCTTTCAGAAAATGGACTTAACTCAAAATAGCCGATTTTTTGAGATATGACGTTGTTGAAAGGAGTGAGCGATATATATATATTTCAATATAAACCCTTAAATTTTCGTAGGGAGCGAACGGTTTGTCCTACAGAGCTCCGCGTGGTCTCAAAAAATTCTAAAAATTCTATAGAATCTTAAATTGAAGGAAAAACAATACCTTTATATCAAAATTTTTTGAGTTAGGGCGTTTTCAAAATTTCAAAATTGATTTTGGAACCCTTAGGAGTGATCTACATCAACCAGAAGCTTCGGGGCACAACTAGACCCCAAATGGAGCCTACATACCAAATTTCATCAAAATCGGTCAATGCTAAGTGGCAAAAGTGCCGCGTACGGCGGACGGACGGCCAAATTTTTATTCGATTTTTGGATTCTACGTACCTTGAAACGTAAACCATCAAATTTTGAGGGGGTGTTAAAATTTTTTTTTTCTTGGTCGATTCCAAAGGTTCATTATTGAAAATAATAAACCAAAAACAATTTTAACCTCCCCTCAACATTTGATGTTTTACGTTTCAAGGTACGTAGAATCCGAAAATCGAATAAAAAATTTCCGTCCGTCCGCCGTATACGGCACATTTCTTAGCAACACTGGACCGATTTGGTTCAAATGTGGTATATGGGGTCTAGTTAGAAGCCTTTGGTTGATGTCATTCACTTCTAAGGGGTGAAAATTGAGGGTTGAAATTTTACAAGAGTGCTTAGCTCGAAAATTCTCGAAATAAAGGTGTTGTTTTTCACCAATAGTATTGAAAATAAATAGTATTGAATTTAAAAAAATGTTCGAGGTCACTCGGAGCTCTGTAGAACAAACCGTTCAGTCCCTACGAGTACTTAAGGGTTTTCCTTCGATAAAACTGAATCACGAGTGTGAATCACCAAAGAGGTCTAATCTCCGTTGAATTTTTAGCTAACCAAAACGCTTTTGCCGTAGTCACTATTTGTTTATTTTTTTAACCTACCAACCATAGGTACCTACTAACTACGAGAGTTTTAGAGCTAGGGCATTATTGAAAATTCCAACCCAAAGCTTCGCGGCACAAATGGAAATTAAGCGTTGAAATTTTCAAAAATGCCCTAGCTCTAAAACTCTCGTAGTTAGTAGGTACCTATGGTTGGTAGCAAGAAAAACGTGGGTCTGCCAAGTGGGTGTGGCACATAGCTTCCTCGTATCCATAACCCGATTGTGTAGATGATCCGATACATAGTAGTTAATCTCATAACACCGATCTCTAAGTACCTTCCACTACCCTCATAGGGGACCATCTACACGCTAATCTGGACAATCCTAGAAAATTTCATCAAATTCGGATGAAAAATGTAAGTGAGTAGTGATTGGATCAAAAAATTTCTCAGTAGGTAAGGCTGGGAGTCGAACCCGGGACTCCTGGGTGAGAGTCAGAAGCGCTGTGTCAGCTATGGGGGCCTGTTAATAGCTTGTATAGGATTTGAGATTCTGACATCACACGGGAGGGCGACAAATGCACGGCTGTTACAAGGATTTTTCGTTCGCGCATGCTCATCAGCTACTATCATTCCGGGGGTGATGATTTTCATAACACATTGGACGCCCTATGTAACCTTTTGCGAAAGGTTCAAGAATATCTGCTCCTGTTCTTTCATTCTTGGTTAGGTACCTTTTCTAGTTGTTTTTCGTAATAGATGAACTAATTATGAAACGAACGGTTCAATCCGGAGATGAATTGGTCGATGTTGAAGGTAAATGAGCAGTTATCAAAGTGACACCTTATCTTTGCGCGCTTCACGAAAAAAATGTCTCCGCGTCAGTGGACTTTTTTTCCTGCAGTCGACGTGTTAAGGGACCATCTAAACACTACAGGAGTCACAGGAGCCAATTGGGGAGCGGACCCTCACATAAACATGATGTACTTCAGAGCAACAATCCGCAGCATCGTTGAGTACGGATTCTGCTTCTATGGTTCTGCTAGTAAGACGTCAATCCAAAAACTAGAGCGTATGATATCAAAATGTTTGAGAGTTGCGTTAGGCGCATTGACCTCAACCCCCCTTAATGCACTTTACGCTGAAGCTGGAGAACCTCCCCTCGGAGCTCGCGGCAAAATGATAGCTCGAAGATTTGCTTTGTCACTATTTCAGCGGCATCCTCTCCATTTCTCACGTCTCAGAGATCTATCCATACTCAATTTGACGGATAAGTACTGGGCCAAGAAACCAAGTCCACTATTATGTGAAGCATTCTATGCCATATCCGAATACCTCGATCTTATCCCACCGCTCCCGAAGCCTGTACGGTATGAGCTGAATTATGTGAGCTTGAGAGCCCCTCCTATATCCATCCCGTCTAACTCTGTTCAAAACCCTACATCATTCACAAAATTCATCCATGAACGGTGGCCCGAAGTTGTACATATCTACACCGATGGCTCCTTGATAGACGGTAAAGTAGGGTCCGCATACTACGATGTAACCTGAAATGCCATCGCCCGATTCAGATTGGCAGATTTCGCATCTATATATACAGCCGAGCTGATTGCACTCCACGAAGCATTGAAGTACGCGATGCAACTCCATCTAGAGCCAAGACCCGTGATCTTCCTGACTGATTCCCTGAGTGTAATAACCAAATTACAAAATATCAACCCCAACTCGAATTTGAACTACATAGAGGGTGAGATCGTCAAACTATGTGCAGCTTTGAGGACCTCGGGACGGCAGTTCAGGCTGATATGGGTGAAAAGCCATGCGGGTATAGTTGGAAATGAGCTGGTGGATTCCTACGCAAAAGAAGCGACGAAAAAACCCACGATTGACATCCAGACTCCAGTATATCCACCATCAGATTTACGCAGACGGCTCAGGGAAGAGATGTTGAAAGAGTGGCAAGACACGTATGATCGATACCCATCTGGTGAAACATACAAAACAACGTTTCCCAAAGTTTCACTAACTCCGTGGTTTACCAAGTGCCCGGGGAAAAGTAAATCCTTCTATAAAGCAATAAGTAGAATTCGATCTGGGCACTGCGTGACCAAAGCCTATCTACACCGAATTGGCAGAAGCGATACGGACCTATGCGACACCTGTCAGACGACAGAGACGTTGCATCACATAATCCTCGAATGCAACAAATTCAATGAAGAACGAGACATTATGATTAACAGCCTCCCAACATCCATCCCTCGACCGTTCAACCTCGCAACCATCCTTCGACCAGACGTCTACGAACTAATTTTCTTATTTCTCTGTAGTTCAAATATAACTATATAACCTGATGAGAATGGACAACATTTAGTTAATTGTAAATTTACTCAGATTTATATATTTTTTATACCTAGCAATGTAAAATAACATACAATGTAAATATTGTTAATAACACCATGGCTGTATGGTATTACCGATGCCAATAAAATTAACAAAAAAAAAAAAACACTAATCTGTAATATCCCTGAAAATTTCATTGAAATCGGATGGAAAATGTAGAAGTTATGGCCGTTACAAGGAATTCACGTTTGCACATGCGCAGTCACTTCTATCATCTCTACTACTTCTATATCGTCTACACACCAACCCGCACAATCCCTGAACATTTCATAAATTCGGACAATAACTTCGTATAGTTATGCCCGTTACAAGGAATTCATGACAGACACACAGACACGGAACCAAAATTGTGCAGGAAGGTTTGAAACGTAAAAAGCGAGTGGAAATTTTGATTTTGGAGAACTTTTTTTTCATCCTTGGAAAGTGAAAACAAAGCTTCCGCTACCTTGGTAGACTCGGAAGCAATAAATAAATAGTGACTACGGCAAAGTTGTGGTCTTTGCAGATGAGTGATCTGTACCTACAGGAAAATAATAAACGTTTGTGGAATAATTTGCAGCGTTTTGGATTCTACGTACCTCAAAACGACCTACGTAACATTAAAACCAAAAAATTTTGAAAAAAAAAATTGAAGATTTTTCTTCATAAAGCGAAATTTTTGTGTCAAGGCTGTGTTTTGAGCCTTTCACTAGCAAAAGTAATCATTTGAATAAGAAATTTAAGGCCTTTTTTGGTTGAGACTGTAAGTTGTGCTCTCCATCATAAGCATGATACTTGATTGAATGAAGTAGAATTTCTCACTGAATTATCCGATTTCATTGTTGAAATGAACTATATTCCCTTTCTGAATCTTCAGATTGCCAAACAGAGCTGCAGATCATGTACGCTGGGTCGAAGATCGCCCTTCAAAAGGAAGTGAACTTGAGCCACGTTTACGAAGTGAGAGAACTGGACGAACTGACGGACGAATGGCTGCTGGAAAAATTGAAAAAATAATCTGTGTCGCGTATTCATCAGTTCGTATCAGTGGGTGACCTCTACTGCTGCTTGGTGTACCGATATTATAATTATTCCCTTATATATAAATACATAACCCGTTATTAGGCGAAATAATGTTCGCTCGTGTTCAATGTGTATAATAATTAAGTTCTATTGATATTTCTTGAAAAACCCATCGCAGGAGTCATCAGGCGTGTTCCAACCGAGAAAATATTCAAGACATGTAATTCCAACAAATCATATCAAGTACCTAATATTACAGTATTACGTAACACCCAGAACTCTAAAGTGAGGCAAGGACGAAAATAAGTAATACTGAAGGATACTTTTTTTACAGTAATTTCTTTTTCTTTTCCACATTCATGAAAAGAAAAATGTTGTGTTGTGTTTTTGTTTATCTATATTAAATAACATTATTATCTATTACTAATGTTAATACAAAAATCGTTATCTATTGCCTAATACGACATGGGTAATGCCGAACACAACATTCATATTAGGTAGGTACTCAATAATTGCTCAGTTGGAACATTTTTTTTTAAAGTTGTTAATAATTAATCTGATAAAACGCATTTAGCTTTCCATTACAGTTTGATGTAGGAAAATACTCGGTATTTGAGAAGAAATCGTTTATATCTTCACCTAATTCATTTTTCGAGATGTACTGATGTTCCTTCATTGTGAAAGCAATGTTATGTGCAATCCAAAGTAGTTCATTCCATTCAAACTCGTACCGAAATTAAACCATCAATTTAACTTTTTTTTACGAATCTTGAGAGTTTATATTATATTTTATATTCTATATAATTCGATATATTCACGGATTGTGGACTAGATGATCCCCTATGGTTTCCCAGTGGTTTCGTACATGCTAGATCCAGTCAGTCTATAGATTACTCGCACATTGTCTTTCATACTCGCCAGTGGTGTTGGGGAAACACCTACCGGCCTTCCCGAGCCCACCCATCCTAAGGATGCAAAGCCCAGGATGACCAACAGGCCTCAAAAGTGATCGGATTATGTATAAATTATTATATTATATCGAAGTTTTTCAGGGATTGTGGTCTTGATGATCCCCAATGAGTTTCATCGTGATCGGATTACCAGATTATTATCAACATCCTTGTAACAAGAGTAATATGGGTCATTTTCCTAGAAAGGGACAATCGGTATCCCAAGATTTCAAAAAACTTAAAGTCCGACTCAAGTTCTGCCAAACATCAGGGATTAACCTCACACCATACTGATTGAATTTCGACTGAAGAACACATAGTGGGACGCTTAATTAATTAATTAAAAATTAAAGAAGAAACCCTATCGAAAGAAACCTATTGGCGTGGTTTCCGCGTAAAGGAAAATACTTGGAACCCCATCTCCATAAGGAGCGAGAACTGGGAGTTATTCCAAAAATTGAACCAGGGCGGGACACAGGTGTAGAAATGGGTTAAACCAACGTGGAACACGGTTTTTCTGATAGCAACCTAGAAACCTCCGAAAGTAACCAAGTAATCTCAATTTATCGGTTTTTGAGCCAAAACTTGGTACCAGGGGATTTTTACGGTTGCTGAATACAGTTTTGAGGTCGAAAAATGTAAAGTTTTTAAATTGCAACGGAAAATTCAAATTAAATCGTTAACAACTTGAAAATAGTATTTCATCTGTCCAAAAGGTCTTTTATCTGCCACCATCGCCGGCAGATGAAAGACACAAAATTCCTGGGTGGCTCTTAGGTTTTTCAGCTTTTCCCGCGTTCTGGTGCTGTTCTGCTGAAGTGTAACCATATTGCTGGAACCAGGTCGGTAGAAACAAGAACTAGAGACCAAAAAGAAAAAAACATCTGCCAAGTGGGTGTGGCACATAGCTTCCTCGTATCCATAACCCGATTATATAGATGATCCGATGCATAGTAGTTAATCTCAAAACACCAATCTCTAAGTACCTTTCACTACCCTCATAGGGGACCATCTACACGCTAATCTGGACAATCCTAGAAAATTTCATCAAATTCGGATGAAAAATGTAAATGGTATGGCTGTTACAAGGATTTTACGTATGCGCATGCTAAGAGGCTTCTATAAATTTTAAGGCCTTGATTTTCATTGGAGACCATCTAAAACCTAATCAGCGTAATCCCTGAAAATTTCATCGAAATCGGGTGGAAAATGTGGAAGTTATGGCCGTTTCAAGGAATTCACGTTTGCGCATGCGCAGTCGCTTCTATCAGTCCGGGGATGATGATTTTCATACGGGACCGTCTACACACCAACCCGCACAATCCCTGAAAATTTCATTGAAATCGGACGGAAAATGTAGAAGTTATGGCCGTTACAAGGAATTCACGTTTGCGCATGCGCAGTCGCTTCTATCAGTCCGGGGATGATGATTTTCATAGGGGACCGTCTACACACCAACCCGCACAATCCCTGAAAATTTCATTGAAATCGGACAATAACTTCGTATAGTTATGCGTGTTACAAGGAAATCATGACAGACACACAGACACTGAACCAAAATTGTTCAGAAAGGTCTAAAACGCAAAACGCGAGTGAAAATTTTTATTTTGGAGAACTTTTTTTTTTCGTCCTTGAAAAGTGAAAACAAAGCTTCCGCTACCTTGGTAGACTCGGAAGCAATAATTTCGATTTCTTACCGTTTCACAGAGGGCAGATGAAAGACAGACGGTGACTGTGACACCACGTTTTTGCAACTGAAACCACCTGTGCACGCCTCCACATAGAAGAAATACGATTCCCGCCGCTTTCATTGATAACCTAACGACTAACCTCACCTCTTACAGTGGTAGTAAAACCGCGGGAAACGATAAAAAGCCGCCAAAATACGAAAACACAAAAATGGCAGATTAAAGACAGAAACCTCCGGACAAGCACATTTTATCCTCCTGCTCGCTTTATTTGCTTCTGAAAAAATCTGCAAACCCATTTTTTTTTCATGTCTAGGTATATGCAATAAAGAATCACTACAAATTCAGGCCACTGCTTTCATAGGTGATTCACAGTGTTCAAGCAAAGTTGACTACCTAGGGGTCCAGACATGGCAGATTAATGGACATTTAGCAGTTTAAACTTTAATTTCTATATTTTAGCGTGAATAAATGCATATTTTATTGATTGCCCGAAGTAGAACAAAGTTGATTGTTTATGGAGAATTTTTTTTAAACGCCTAAATCATAAATGGGCATTCGGAATCTTCTCTGGACAACGATTGGCCCTTTCTGGGAAAATAACCCATATCCAAATTTATCGTCCGATTTTATCGAAGTTTTCAGGGATTGTGGAATCTTCGTGATTGGATAACCTGCTGTGCACTCATCTTGTTCTCAGGATAGTATCGAGGCCATAGGTCCATAACAATCTCTTCCTCTTCCTTGCTCATCATTTGGAGGCTTTCTTGCCTCGCACAGCAGGACTCCCTGCACCAGAGTCTGTCATGCATTGCGTGTCCAGGATGGACCACGTAGAGGTGCTGGCTATTAAAGGGATGCTGGAGGCAGAGAGGTTTCAGCAGTTCTCTTATCAATTCGGCAGCTGGACTTTCTTTGCTCAGCCTCCGTACTCCCCGCCTCTTCTCATAACTTCCGGTTCTTCCATCGTCGGCAGGCGTAATCAATATTGCATGTCTGTTATGTGCTGCGGACACAGGGCGAGTAGTGAACAAATTTCCTCCCGTTCCTAATGCGGACCTACAATTAAAAACATTAATTATCACAGAGAGCTATCCCAGTAGTTTTGTACATGCTAGATTCAGTCAGTCAATAAATTACTCGCACACCTACCGGCCATCCCGAGCCCACCCATCCTAAGAACGGCCATCCTGGCTCCCACCTCAGAGCGTCCCGCTTTACTTGGGTATGCAAAGCTCAAGATGACCAACAAGCCTTAAAAGTGATCAGATTATTATCAAAATCCTTGTAACAAGGATACCTAATATCCAAATTATATCGAAGTTTTTCAGGGATTGTGGTCTCGATGGTCCCCTATGAGTTTCATCGCGATCGGATTACCAGATTATTATCAACATCCTTGTAACAAGGGTAATATCCAAATTTGTCGTCCGATTTTATCGAGGTTTTCCAGGGAATGTGGTCTGGATGGTCACCTATAAATTTCGTTACCCTCGGATTGATAGCAAGTTCCGTTCATACTAATTCCTTGCCGTAAAAAACGGCATTATTATTTTGAAATAAAGTTTTGAGATTGTGAGGATTTTGTGCGCCTGATACTCGAATTCGTACCTCTAAATATCTCGTTTGGGTGCGAAGAAGCTACGTGCCACAACCACGGTAGACGTTTTCTAAGCTTTCTACAGGACAGATTATGCGTTTACGCTAGAAATTCCGTTTATCTCGAAACGGAAGGTTGTACTGTACAAATAGTTACCCACCGAGAGATCGTTGCATAATCGACCTGAACCGTCAAGATAACAGGAGAGCTACCTTGAAGGTAGAAAGAACTCTCATCTACTCATACTGTTGACTCCCTGATGACAAACGTACTACTATGACTATGAGAAAAATACGAGAGCATACAAGATTAAGACAAATCCGTTGGTACCTATCTGCTTCTACGACTTGCATGGATTATAATGAATCTGCTCACACTCTAGCAATAAATAATTTAATTATTGATATACTGAGATACTTTACTCAGTATGAGCAGGTTAGGATAATTCCTGATGAAGCTTGGATAAAATATTATTCCACGTAGAAAGCTACCATTTAGACAGTTCTTGATCAACTTGCTGATCCCATTTCAAGTAATATTTACATACCAACTCTCTAAAATTCAAGTTAATTTGCATTATTACCGAAATCGAATATTCATTGGACCTTCACAAACCCTGAAAGTTACCTAGGAATGAACACTGCCATATAACCGTCCATTATTATGTCTACGTTAAGTTTCTGAGGCACTACTCGTACATTCTTAATATACCTACGATGAAACTCGTGGAAAACTACCTACCTATAAATGTACGGGTTTTTGGTCTTTTCTACGGCATTTAAAGGTTAAACATTCCTGCAGGAACCTATGTACAAATACTGTTCAAACGAGACACTTCTAGGGGACATTTAATAAGTTACTGGATAAAAATGTATGGAAACAATTCGTTTATCTATGTTCATCGTAAGTACAAAATGTATTATAAAAAGTTTTGTAAAATCTCCAGAAAATGTGTCTCCACGTTAGGTGATACTTAAAGTCTGATTGGGATAATAAATTGCCACCATTTCATATTGCGGGTCTGCGCATGATTTTATAAACAATTTTTAGTCATCGAGAGTCCCTTTTCAAAGTTCTTTATTGCACCAAGCATAACTTATTAACAATATTATTTTGAAAATATGGACATATATTCAAAACTAAGATACACCCCTGAATTTTTTAAATTTTGGTGGATGTTTCACTTCACTGCTTCCAAGTAAGCTAGTTAGAGTGGTTTGGTGCGATTCAATCTTCTGATGACATCAAGGAGTTGACAGCTTCCTCGTTGATGTGACATCTTAGCCGCTGTAGGTGTCTCACAGCTTGTCGCTTGATAGCACCGTTTATTGTTTTGATCCGAAGCTCATGATAGAGACGTTCGTTTCGAAAGTACCATGGTGCATTCTTAGCACGTTATACAATGTAATGTAGCACAAACACTTGATTGTACAATCAGTGGCGGCTCCTGCCCCGAAACTAATGGGGTGCACAGAGATCAGGAGAGGACAGAATAGGTGATTTTCTCTGCCAAATAGGAATTTCAACGATTTGCAAATGGGATAAATCTTGGTAACTTGTTCATCTTAAAATTGCAAAAGGTTTTAAATACGAAGGTGCAATAGACACGAAACAAAACGTTCTCTAGTGGTTAACAGAAATTCTGAAATACTTAACCATCAAAGGTCGAAACCCAAGAAATACATCCATCTTATCGCAATAACTGAAATGTATATTTGCCCGTGACGATTCAAAACATCGTCCAATTCGGAAGAAAAATTAACGAGCCCCTTGAAAACTCCGAGATTCGAAGAATCTTCCCTCTCATCATGCCCACGCACGGCTAGCTCGAAAACATCATGGAACCTGATACAATCAATGATTCGGGATAAAAAATGTACCTATTTTTCTTAACCGTTTCGTTTTTTTTAATCACATTAAGACGATATGCACTGTCGAGTTGTTGCATTATATTTTGACGACCCAATATACGCAAATCTACCAGGGCGTTCTTATGGGAGACAGCCTAAGCGTTTTTCAATTTTTTGGCTAAATGGGAGATCACTTAGGCCGTCTTTATCAGTTGGTCACTTCACACCCACAAAGTCAATCTACCTTCTTATAATAGTCGACATTAAAACTTACGGTACGAATCTGCACGGTTTTTAAATTTCAACGTCTGCTGGAGTCCAAGGAGAGACGAAAAAGGGCGGCCAGTTTCTCAAATGCCGCACTTTTCCACAATCGACAAACGCAAATAGTTTACTCTAAGTACTTTAATGTAAACTACTAATCGTACCTTCAACACTCCTAAATAATCACAATACTTTGAACAAAACGGTGTGTACCGAAACGGTAGTTAACCGAAAACGGAATTCCCTTATCTGGTTTGTTTGTTTACTCATTTCTCTATAAGGAAATCCGGATTGCAGAGCTCTCTGAAGGGGGAGCAACGAACCAATTCTGCTCGAGACGACAAAATGTCCTGCTCTCTGGTTGGTCAATCTCACGTGCCTGTCTCCCTCGATACACGTCCCCATGACGTCACCCTCCCAGAAACGGTGCAGAGGAAAGATTTTGCTCCAAACGGGTGTGATTGGTCAGAAAAGAGGGAGCTGCCCGCCACAGTTTTCGCGTGTAGTTTCAACTAGCACAGTACCTACGATCGAGTCTTCTGTCACTAGCCAACTTACTCTTCAAACGAAGAGGAACGAACTTTGAATTTTTTTTTTTTTAAATTGGCTGGGGGTGCACATGCGCCTATGCTCCTATCAGTAGCCGCCCCTGTGTACAATGTAAGCAGAGTTCAGGATTGACAACTTCGACCGTCTCCCCCATTCTTCTTCAAGTGCCTTGCTCAGTTCCCTGAACGTTAGTGACTACTAAAGAGAGAGCACCTCTGTCTTCTGCTATTCGGAAAAGGTCCCCTGCTTGATGGATTCCAGTCCATTCCCAGATGTTTCGGATCCACGACATCTGTTGCCGTCGGATCCCACGCCTTCCCCCGATTTTCCCCTTCATTATCAGCTGCTGAAGCCGATTTTTTCTCTCTTCCAAGGACGTGGCCAAGATATGATGATATCTTTCGGCGCTGGACGACAGTCAGATGTTGACGCTCGACCTCAGCCTTGCTGCAGTAACTCCTCATTCATCATCCTAGCAGTCCAAGGGATCTGAAGCATTCGCTCAGTGTAATCATTGCGTACGTCCAGGTCTCGACTCCATGAAGAAACACGGATCTGACGGAACTTTTTTTGTACATAGGAGCGCACTCATCTTCCAGAAGCATGATTTGGTAGCTTGTATTCAACATTTGTTCTCAAGCTCTGGGTCAAGATCCTCAGTCAGCCTTCTGCCAAGGTACCTTGAAAGAATACCCGCTCTTTCTTGGACAGTAGAAATAGGTGAACATCATAATGTGGCTGGCGGCTGAATACCATAAACTTGATCTTGCTGAACCCCAGCTAACGGTGCTTACCTTGTGAAACAGCTCCTGGAGTCCATGTAAACTGTCGCAGAGAAGGACAGTATCATCAGCGTAATTTATCGAGCTCAGAACCACCCCATTTACCTTAATCCCTAACTCCGAGCCCTCTAGAGCCTCCTTAACACTCTCCGTGCGGATGATGGTAATAACCATCATGCCGAGTTTCGCGAGTGGCGTATGATGGTTTATACCATCACAGCTCTAAGCATATCTCCGAGCTGTTCATCGTTCTGCTACCTAGTGGATGACTTAAGAACCTCTTTCGGATTTTTTTCGTGCTTAGTAGGTCCTCTTGTCGCCACCAGAGTGCGCCGTTTTCACTTCTGGGGATTCTGTTATCTTTAAGATTTGCGGGTTTGCACTACCGAATTCCTGACAAAAAGGTCTCCCGCCACAGGCGAAAACGAGTTTTCTGAGTCCGCACGGAGAGTGTTAAATAAAACTCAACTCCGAGTCTCCCCATAAGCCAATGCATTTTTTCTGAATTTTAGAAGAAGTTCATGACGAGGGCTCCATTAGCATTCGGAATAACGTTGCCCTTGAAATGTACTGGAATATAATCGATTCTCTTTTTACTGAAATCAACATGTACCGTCTTAGTTTCATTTATTTTGTTTCTCATTTTCGCTATCCACCTTTTCAAGTGATCACAACTTATTTAGTATTTACCTGCTTAAATTTTCTTGTGCTGAAAAAACTGGAACATTTTGAAATAAGATGAGCGAGCCATTCAAGCAAATGGGGACTCTCTGATTGAAGGAAGCGCACCCATGTGGCGTATGCTGGAACCATCCAAATTAGACAGCACAGGCTTTCTTCAAGAAGTGCGTACTTCACCCCTAAAGCTTCAAATGACGTTTATTGCACCCATAAACAGTTTATTGTCGCGTTAGTTGTTAGTCAGACCATCTCTACTGAAATAAATGTATTATTTATTTATATTTTCATGTACAGACCCCAATGAACCACTACTAGTCATGAGTTGGTCAAACACGAACAAAAACAGTAGGAACACACCCAAGTAGTTTATTCACAAAAGTGCCTACCTTTGCACCTCTTGTTGTTGAAACTTCAAAGTTTCAGTTTTTTGCTGCCAAACATACCGCCAAGAGCAAACTCGGAATTGAAAAGACAAAACTGTAGGTACACAAATTTAGTAGTATCTACGTAAGAGCTGCTTGATATGACAGTCGAATTCAAGATTGACAAAGTCTCCATGACTTGGAGCATTCAACTTCTACTATTTCAGCCTGTAACAAGCTAAACTTTTGTATAATAATTATCCACTATCTAATTGAATTCTTAATATATTTACTATTATAATTTATTCTCTATCAGTGTTGACAAATATTGTAGTTATAACTTTTATAATTTTTTCATGTAAAAATAAAGATTATTATACCATTTACGAGTTTACTTCCTTCCCTTTGGTCGACGTTGCCCCTTACGAATTTGCTCCCAACATGTATAAAGAATTCAGTAATAGTGACCATGAATTGGTTCAACCTATGGCAGGAGTAGTATAGGAAAAGTTCACGTCTATGGCATGCATAGAATAAGAAGAGTCACTCTAAGGGGTAAAACTTTTCAAAAGGTCCTAGCTCGGGAAATTTGACATACAGATGAAACCATTGTTTTTTTTTTCGTCAGAGAGTTTTCTGCAAAAGTTTGGTCACTAGCTCGTTGACAAACTAAGGAAAAAAGAGTTAAGTGTCTAAGGAAAAAATGTGTGGATGCTAACTTCTTAGTTAGAGAAGGTGAACCTTTCAACTCGTATTTATGTTGCAGTTTTTGGTCTTGGCTTGCAGTCTAAGAATTCAGTGAGATTTCCTACATGGTAGGTTAATGCAGGGTAATGCTGTAACGAGCTAGTCTTAGCTTGTACACGTGGGCTGGTGAGATTCTACGTCACGGGCTAGTTAGGTCGTTTCTGAGGTGCACGCTTGCGCAGTTAGCATGTTCCTTCATACAAAGCCCTTAACCTGTCAACGAACCTCTCTTAATATTTTTTAGGCACAACCAAGAGCTACATAGGACCAACCAGTGGTTGGCTTATGGTGCTAGTGAACCACACTAGATAGCAGCAGCTCTCTGTACTGCCATCTGCTAACAGAAACTATTTGTTTCACTGCCCCATGCTTCGACTGCCACGACAAAAGGCTCAGACCTTGACTTTTTTACATGTTCCCAAGCGAGAGCACAAATGTGAATTCATGCGATTGCAGAGTGTGAATCAGTGATCCAACATTTCAGCAACCACCATGCTGCTGCACAATGGTTTTTTATCTGTTTTCAATCACGTTTGTTATCCCTTCTTAATTTAATTAATTAAGGGAGACTATTCATTTGAATGACCTGCGTTGGCATTGAAGGTACCAATATATTTACAATACATGATAATGGCAAAATTTATCGTTTTGTTTGATCAGGTTCAATTTTTTTTTTAACCTTCCTCAGTATTCAACCTGACCTAATTTGTTCGTTAGTTTCTTCAACACTATAATATTTTGAATAATTTGTTTATTACCAATAGGACTGTTGTATTGCCTTATTGTACATCTCTTACATCTAAAATAAAATAAATAAGCATCGCTATAATAGAGAATTTTGGACTAGGCAGTATCTGTAGAGGAGGTGCCAACTCCTGTTAGGCGCACTGGTTGTAAAAGTAGTTTCTCGTACGTCCAATAGAGTGCTCTGATTAACATTACCTTGGAGAGATCACATCAACTTTTTACATTTTTTCTGTTGGTGGGCGAAACCACTCTGGGTTTTTTGGGTTCTTTTTGTAATAGAGGGGTCTTTTCAACAATATCTCAAATCAGGCAGAAGACATATCATCCAACTCAACAACATAATTAATTAATGTTGAAAACTATCAATGACACTAGAAAAGAGTTGATGTGATCTCTCCAAGGTAATTTAAATCAGAGCACTCTATTGGATGTACGAGAAACTACTTTTACCACCAGCGTGCCTAGCAGGAGTTGGCACCTCCTCTATGGATACCGCCTAGTGAATTTTTGCAGCCAATCTATTGGATGTACAAGAAACTACTTTTACCACCAGCGTGCCTAGCAGGAGTTGGCACCTCCTCTACGGATACCGCCTAGTGAATTTTTGCAGCCAAAATGTGACATGCCAATTTATGAGGAGACTAGCGCGAGCAATGATGATGCTACCAAGTATAAGGAGGCCCTTGGAACGGGTACTCTCAGCGGAACCCTTTTATCGTCCCCCACTGTTGATGGCAGGCAACTGCACAGTCCCCGAGCTCTGTAAGGAGGTTTCAAGGGCCCAGTAGTGGCGGGCAAAAACTCTATTATAATCAATGAATAGACCCCCGGGAAAAGTTGGACAACAGACGTGAAATACATTTCCATTCAAAAACCAAACTGGTGTCGATGTGGAGTAAATAATTGTAAGCATTTACCACATTCCATAATTTATATTTACAGACCGATGATTCAATTCCTTCTTTGAGTTCATACAATATCTACTACAAACAATTACTGTCGATTCCAAAAATAGAGTTTTCGTCTTCCATGTAATGTGGTGAGATTGTGAAGAAGGACGCAGCTGCTAGCTTCTTTTGGTGGACTTCAAGTTGCCACAAAAGTGGGGATTGAGGAAAAAGACAGATTAATAATTATGCTAAAAAGGTACTGACCTATAGTTACTCAAAATGGCCGGCAGCCAACAGTTGGCATAGAAGAGTTGGAATCAATGTAAAATTTGCACAGATTCAACGAATTAAGTCTCAAGGCTTGTAGATTTCGATTCATGACACAAAGATAACATACCTACCTACTTCTGGTAAGTGCTGATGAATCAGAAGATTGTACAAATGGAAGCTAAAAAATTGTTGTACGAGTATATACCTAAGTGGGACAAGAAAATCATTTGAAGCCAAATGATGATTGATATACAAGTTTAAGTTGATTGAAATTGCTGTTGTCAATAGTATGAAAGGAAGTAGCACCCCGAATACTGGAATCTCACAACGTCCTTGACGATCACCGTGGTTCCCATGATATTACACAACCATGGCGTTGCTCACTACGAGGTGAAATCTCTCGTATCTTAGGTATCAACGACAAAAATTAGAAAGAATTCAAAGTAAATGAGTATGTTCTAGCTGAGGAGACAAGCAAGGTAAATAGAGAGTTTTTGCAGCTAACGGGCATTTGATTTTTGAATGACACTCCAATATTAGAAGAGGTAAGTTTTTCAATGGAAGAAACTAAAATTAGGTACAGACTCGATTTTAATAAGCGTTTCTGTAAGTATTGAAAAATAAATACATAAATAATAAAAATAGGAAGTTCGTAAGATAAGCATCTACGTATTGAAACTGAAATTCCTTTAATTATTTCAAATGACTAAACTCCTTACAGAACTCACATTCAGTTCTTCCGGACCGTAATTGTTCAAATAAAAACTTACTTGTCTACATCCATATGAAATCATACGCGTATTATAGGTACAACACCAATTCACAATATTGTTCGTTAATATTCTGTGTAAGGTAAGTAATACAAAATGCGTAGGTATCAACCTCAAGCCTTCGATGGAGAATGGTCGCAAATAGGTAGTACGTCATTCAGTAGAGGAGGTGTGAGATGAAAAGGAGAAAACGAGTCGAAAAAGATACCTGCTGACTCAATTTTTACGTAGAGATGAGAGCGTGGATCATTCTGAAACATAGAATCGAAAAAATTACGTATCAATAACAGAACCTCAAAAAATCGGTATAGTTTTACTGGTACTAAAAACGGAGTTGAGTAGAACGTTGTCTATTTCCACGAAAATAATGAGTTACAAGTTAAATCGATTTAACTTGATTTAACTCATCAATAATAAGTTATTGTTAGTTACCGTCGAAATCGATTTAACTTGTAACTCATTATTTTCGTGGAATTAGACAACTCCGTTTTTATTAAAATGGTTTTCCACAATCTCATCGCAAGTGATTTTATTCGTTTACAGGTAGCTTGCGCCTTCAGAAAAGTTCCTCCAGAAAAGTCACATTCAGCCTGCCCCAATGGGGAGTTTGCCTCAATTTTAGATTCTGGAATTTCAAGCCAAATCCTATAATATGTGATAAATTTAAAGCCTATAATGTAGTCAGTCTTCAAATTTATCCTCTGCTACCACCAAGAATCTGGGAAAAATAAATTCATTTTCAATAAACTTATTATCTAAAATACTAAAGCTCACTCAATGAGAAAAAGGACAAAAAAGAAACTACAAATAAGGAAAAACGCTATAGGTATATTGAATAAAAAAAAAAAGAAATGAAATAAACTCCTCTGCTTAGGATAAACGAAATGGAAATTGAAAAAAAGAGAAACAAAAGAAAAATCCTTCTGGAAAGACACAATGGAACAGAACAAAAGAAAGAACCTTTTTGGAGTTCGGAAAAGACAAAAAAGTCTGCCAAGTGGGTGTGGCACATAGCTTCCTCGTATTCATAACCCGATTATATAGATGATCCGATGCATAGTAGTTAACCTCAAAACACCAATCTCTAAGTACCTTCACTACCATCATAGGGGACTCAACACGCTAATCTGGACAATCCTACAAAATTTCATCAAATTCGGATGAAAAATGTAAGTGAGTATATGTATTGATTGCATCAAAAAAATGCTTAGCCTCGGCTGGGATTCGAACCCGGGACTTGAATGTAAGTTTCATAATTTCAGTTCGTTATCGTAAAAAAGACCCAGTGGTTCCACTCCGATTTTTTTTGTGTGTTTGACTCGGTTTTTTAGGACGTCCCACAGTAAGACTTGGGCGTCCTTATGCGATCGATCTGGGGTGAAGTTGGACAACACTCAACAGAAAAAAAACAACCACACAGTAATCCGTTTTAGACCATTCTGAATCCAAATCCGCGAAAAAAAACCATAGGTGTATGTCTGTGTGTGTGTGTGTGTGTATGTGTGTATGTGTGTGTGTGTAACAAAATCTTGTGTACTCTGCACAGGCCTTAGTTCTCAACCGATTTTCCTGGTTCTTTTTTTGTTCGTCGCGGAAAACTATCTAGTTGTGCACTACGTCGCCGGAATTTCGAATTTTGCCTTTTAAGGGGGGGAAAGGGGGGGGTTAATGCTCGAAAAACGTGCGTTTTTGGGCATAATCTTGTGTACTCTGCCCAGGCCTTAGTTCTCAAACGATTTTCGTGGTTCTTTTTTCGTTTGACGCGTAATACTGTCTAGTTGTGCACTACGGCGCCGGAATTTTGGATTTTGCTTTTTAAGAGGGAGAAAGGGGGGGTTAATGCTTAAAAAACGTGCGTTTGCGTGCATAATCTTGTAAACTCTACCCAGGCCTCAATTTCCAACCGATTTGCGTGTTTCTTTTTTTGTTTGACTCAAATAACTTCCGAGTTGTACATGATTTTACCAGAGTACCAAAATTCGCAAGGGGAGGGGGTGAGTGGGGGGATAATATTCACAAAATATCCGATTTTTCAATATTTTGGTTCCTTTACTGCTTACTATGTGTACCCAAGCTTTGAAATTGAGGAAAAATTCTCATTATACCTCCGAATTTTCATGAATTATTCTCTGTACCACCATGGAACTAATAGTGGTGCCACCATGGTGCCATGATGCCATAAACCGCTTATTTCGTGGTTTTTTTTTGTGTTTCACCTTGAATACGGATGTGAACTTCGACGGACTGCCTACCAAAACTAACAGATGAAAGTTCAATGTTACGACGTATTTCCGCTTTGGTGCCAGACTGGCACCATTGTTGGCGTTGGGGAGGTGGGTGGGGGGGGGGGGTGAACTCGAATTCGCATGTTGGGTGTCGTAGATCATGTATTTTAAAATGCTCTTCAGATTCGAGGCTCCCATGCCGCTAGAAATGTTAAGGTGGATAATTGTGGGGGGGGGGGGGGGCAGTATTTCTTGCCTAAAGTAATAAATAAATTACATCGAGTGAAACAGTTTTATTTCACCTAGAATACGGATGTGAACCTCGACGGACTACCTACTAAAACTAATAGATGAAGGATAAATGTTACGACGTATTTCCGCTTTGGTGCCAGACTGGCACCATTGTTGGCGTTGGGGAGGTGGGGGGTGAACTCGAATTCGCATGTTGGGTGTCGTAGATCATGGATTTAAAAATGCTCTGCAGATTCGAGGCTCCCATGCCGCTAGAAATGTTAAGGTGGATAATGGTGGGGGGGGGGTTCACTATTTCTTGCCTAAAGTAATAGATAAATTACATCGAGTGAAACAGTTTTATCGCTTACCAACTGGTTTAACTGATCTAATGCTTATCCAATGGGACGTCCCCTGGAATGCATGCATTACTAAACAATATGTTTCTGTTTGGAATATTTGCCAGAAAACTCTACAAAGCTCCCAAAGAAGAGAAGACTCGTTCTCTTTCCAGGTATGGAATAACTAGGTATTATACTGACGTAAATGATTGATTCCTACCCATTCTATGCACCATCAACCTATCTCCCTTGCAAAGGCCGCCAGAATTCGCGTCCAGTGGACGGGCGGCCTGAGCCAACCCACTCACATAGGGGTTGATTTCCCATTCAAACTGGAGCAACTTTACACTGCTGCTGGCCGCGTCACGTGGACGCCGAGAATAAATTCTCGGAATTCTCAACTTTTTTTATGTCAAAATTTACTTTTTAATATATGTTGCTGCTATAGCGTTTTGGCGAAAAAAATTTCTACGCCACAGGGGACCAACGCGTTTTTTCCCCGCGTTCAACGTGTTGACTGCACAGGCAGCAGTTCGTGTATCCTCCACTCGGGCGCCTATGGTTACCATTTAAAGAATAGTAAGTTACATTCATGTGAAATTACCCAATTAATATAGATTTTTACTCAGACTAGGCACGGGCGAAACGGTTACATTTGCATATTAGGTTCCACCGTTACTGCTCTGGGTGGGTAATAGGTTCCTAATAACCAGTTATTTATTAATAGGTTATCTCAGGGACCATCTCACCGGTTCATTCCGACATTCCATCCCAAGGTATCGTTTCTTTGATTTTTACTTTTCGTTCTCAATCTTCATTTGTTTATCATGTTATTCCATTCCGAAGAACTATTTCGTTGATTCTAGTTTTCCCTACATAAGTTGGTTTTTTAATCATGTTATTCCAGACATCATCACGTGGCCGAGCATTTTCACTCTTTTTCGAAAAAAAAACCAAGCTATTGTTGATGAGAGCGCATCTTAGTTGGCCTTCCCTGTAACGTTATTTAATAGCAGGGTTAGTTTGGTAATAGGTTCCAACCGGAATTAACGAAACCCGGTAATAGGTTATTTTCAACTGTTACGTTAAATACTGACCATCTCTAATAATTAGAGATGGTTCTAAATCTCTAATTATTGTTAAGCTTCCATCCTCGCTCCATCAATAATGGAGGCAAACCTTGTAGTTTTTTTTCTCGAAAACCAACTCGTTGAAGTGACTGCCAAAACATTCATTCGATTTTCATGAAAACTATCTACACTGCATGCAGATACATCTGTACATGGATATGTCTTATGATGGCAATTTAAATGATGAGCTCACTCAGCTGATCAATGACCACTCAGACGCCTTCAGCATTCTCCATTGACCCGCCCTCTCAAATTTCAGGTTCCTGCGTTCAACAGGAGAGGAAATGGCCTTGGAGCTCATCAACTTTGATGATGTATAGAAGTATGTATCGATTGACCCTGCCTCTCAAATGTCAGCTTCCTGCGTTCAACAGCATCAGAAAAAAAAACGTTGCATTGTTTTGTGTGTCGAAAATTTTGGAATGACCCCCAGAACTAAGACATATCCATGTCAAAAATACAAAACTAAAAAGAAACATCAATGGAATCCACGGCCTTCAAGGTTCGGTGCGAAGAAATAATAATTTTGTAGATTTCTCACCCATAGAGATAATAGAAGAAAGAGAGAAGATAGAAGGCCAATTTAACCCATCCTTCCCGTTGGCACTGGGTGAGAACGTCGGTATTCATTATGTTCGTGGGATCGTACAGACCTGGTCCTGACATGACGGGTCTTTTCCGATACCTGGGAAACAATAAAGGTTACAGTATTGTCAAGTGATATCAATGTAAACACCATGTGAGTATGGTAGCTCAAAGGGCCTAGACCAGCCGAGTTTAATTCATACCTGATTAGTTCAGAATAATAATCGCAACACACTCTGACTCGACTTAACTGAGGATTCGTGAACTACCGACTTATTGATATTTGGGAGGATATACAATTGAGCGAAAATATTCCTAGTAGTTTTAGGGTCGGTTTATCAGTCACCAAAGTTAACGGGGGTTTACGTATCCCCCTGTTAACTTTAACGGTGGTATAACTTATGGATACTATAAAGGTGCCGTTTATCAGTGCGAAATTTACACCCGGGTAACTATTAACTGGCTGGTAAAATTAACTGTCTGTTAGGCCGAATAATCGATTATGCATGGAAGAAATACTTCTTCCATGTAATAAAATCGAGCTTCCTCCACATAAAAAAATCGTTTTCGCAGTGTGTTTTGCATCAGAAAAAAGAATAAATTAGAAGAGGATGAAGCAATGTTCTTTGTTTAGGTGTTTTCTTTTCTAGATCTCGGTACTTATTTCCTTCTTGGTACGGCAGTAACTATTGTTCTTTGTTGAAAATTGTCTGTTCATGACAAGATCCCCGTCCACCGAGCCTTTATGTCAAGAATTTTCAAATTTGCAGACGAAATAGTTCGTACGTTAATAAAGAAGTAGGTACCCTTTTCTATTTCGAAAATTTTCGGCGTGTGACCCTCCTGGCGAATGAATTTTTACATGCGTGCAGTCCATAGCACCTACAGCTCCAGGAAACCTGGCTTTTTTGTTTTTTAAATAAAATTCCATCCGAGATTGAAATAATACTTCCTCGGTTGCTGGTATTCTGATAAATTGGGCGGATAGCCTGGCAGTTCCCAGGGACACCTGCTTGACAATTTTACAGGCAGAGCTTTTACTGACGCCACTAAAGTCGCCGACAGACACCAACATGGTTTTTTATACTTTTATCCAATCAAAAAATCGCAATCGTCCCACTTCTCCAAATGGTCAATCCGTGATCAAACTATGTTGCCGCCTTTCTTCCTTCCGCCTTCTTCCCCACTACAGGAATTCGACCAAAAACACACATCTTCGTCGCTGCTGTCTGAAAAAGAGCCCCACACATCCATTTTCGATTGTAGCATAATTGACTAACAATCAACAACGCAATTTGCAAAAACGAACGTTCTGGGAAACAAAAACACGAGAAGTGACTCTCTTTGAGGTTAAAAAGCCTTGCATAAATCGAGTTACCCCCCCGTAACTTTTTATCCGGTCCTCGGACGACCAGTTAACTTTAAACTACGGATAACGGCTATCTGGGGACTGATAAACGCGAGCGATTGAGTTACCCGATGACCGTCGGATAAATTTGCTTTACCGGGTGGTAAAAAGTGACTGATAAACCGGCCCTTAGGCCCCTCAGCGCAAAATCACTTTGTAACATTCTACTTTGATAATTCACCATATCTAAAGGCACAGATACCTACCGGTTGATGTGATAAGCTATAAGAGGCACGTTGAGACACAGAGACAGCCATTGTCCAGACAGAAGAAATAGGATGTTGAAAGCTATATGTAGCAGATACTCCGGTAACACCAACTGTAATAAAAGGAATTATTACACAATGGTTTCAAACTCAAGATACAACATGACACCTAAGGGCTGGAGTCGTTTTTGGGTTTGGCCTGAATCCGATACAGCACTTCACCATAGAAGGTCTTCCTTCCGTGCGATCTCAGATAACAAGAATAATATTCCGAATTCACTTCAATACCCTCTACAGACCGAGCGTCCATATAATTGGACACAAGTTTGAAGTTCCCTCCTAAACAGTGTATCGAAGCTATCCCAAACTTTTTTTTCCTTGGTGTTGTCCGAATTGTGGAGAATTATGGCAACATTGCAGATAAGACGGTTATCTTTGATGTACCTTCGAAATTGGCGGAGAAATGGACCCGAAAACGAAGCACTCGTTTCATTGTAAGTTTTAATGATTTAATCCTTAATTTCTGAAAAATTTCTTATTGAATCTTGTTCCCAGGAATCTAATGGTGATTTTTCACTAATAGTTTGAAAGATTCATCCATTTAATCGGACGCCCGGTCTATCTCCTAGTCAGAGAGACGTCCAAAATATTGGACAAGTCAGGACTCAATCCCAAACTTTTTTCAAAACAATTATTGACACCAGCGAGATTTGGTTTTATTTCATTCTTTTAATTTAAATATCATGATTCTTCACCCAAATTAATGTTGGAGTTAACTTTATATTCATCAAGCGTCACTGCTGAAAAGTTTTTGTTGGAAAAATAGCTGAGTACTTAGACTCTAAAAGACTACCTAGTTTTAAAGTTGGTGAAGATGAATTTGATGATGTTCTTGCATTATCCAAAATTAGAATTCTTATTAGGTGGTTATTGGCAGTATTTCTTTGAACCTATTCTGAAATTTGAGTCTAGTTACCCTCCCTTTCTTCCAGAAATGAGGAATTTCACCGATTTCTGTTTGCATTTTTCCTGAATAGTTAATGGTGTGGGATGGATGAAAATCGGGCTGATTTCGGAAAATAAGTCTCCTGTTATTTTTGGGAGACAGTCAAAATTTTTAATTTCAAAACTAACCGGGAAAACAGACGTCCAGCGGGAACGCTCGCTGATTGGGCTGTTCGGATCGCCGTCTCCTCCCAGTGTTGCCCATTGGGACGACGAAATCGTGTTTTCTAAGAGGAAAGTTATCAAACAAAAACGGAGGAAACCTAATTTTCCCCATCTCGATTTTTCTATTTTTTTCTTCAGTTTTTCGATTTCGAACTTTACTGTTTCATGAAATTTTGCATCTGGGGACTATAGATTTCTCGATCTCAGCGCTTCAAGCGGCCATAAATGAACTATTCCAGCATGACGTCATTTTCCCGGTTTTTTTAAACATTCGTATTTTCTACACTGTTTTGTTTATTCGTAAATTAGGAAGTTCGGGCTGAAAGTTTTCCTTACGGGTTTTTTAGAGGTGCTGAATCCGATTTTGGGGTCAAAAATAGGAAATTCCGACATGGTGAAATTCCTCATTGTCAAAAATGTCAAAAGGATCACAACTGTGGAGGTCATCGCTGATGCTTTGCTGGTGGATAAAGTTTCAGAATACAGCTTTGGAGGGGGAGATATTGATGAAGACCTGAATTTGGACGGTCTGGAGGTTGTCGACGTGGATCCACAAGGTAGCCTGTTGGAAAGGACGGTCTAGACCATTCATCATTTCGTAGACTTGGCTTTGGCTAACGCCTGGATCCTGTACAGGCAAGACCAAATCGCCCTCAAAAATAAAAGGAACGACATCCTCAGCTACCTAGATTTCAAAATGTTGGTGGCAGACCATTTTCTATCCATTTGCGACGAAAAGGGGATTGTCGACGATGTGAGACCATCAACTCTTCGTTCTGGAACTCCAAGAAGTAGGGGGGAAGTAAGGCCTCGTACCTCATTGAAACTCGAGGCTATGCATCTTACAGCCTTTGATGAAATGAAGAATGCAGCACGATCCAAGTTACTAGATTGTAAGAAAAATATCAAATTTGTCTGTAGAACATGTTTGAAGTAACTCTGTGTGACGAAAGTGAGTTACCATGAAAGGCTGTGACTTCAGCTTTTTCTGCTCTGAATTAGTCGAAAATTGGGTTGTTAATATAGCATTTTCCAGTTGAATTAAACCTTCTTCCAAAAGAATTAAACCTTTTTCCAAATGAATTAAACCTTTTTACGAAACAATTAAACCTTTTCCCAAATGAATTAAACCTTTCCCCAATACAATTAAACTTTTTTCCAAAATAAATAAACCTTTTTCCGAAACAATTAAACCTCTCAAAAGAAGGAGATGTAATAGGAAATTAATAAACGACGTAGCGACCAGTGAAATGTCAGTAAGCATGAAGATGACACCACTGTTGAATCCCTTCCGAGTGATGTCACTTGGAAGGGAACCCCAAGAGAGGGGCATACCTACGAAGGAATCCCTCACTTGGAAGGGATTCCTTCGTAGGTATGCGTCGTCTATTCCTCCTTAATGACCCAACGTCGTTTGACCACAGTTTCTCCTAGCCGCGTTAACAACTGTTGATTTCTGTTTGTGTTTTCATTATTCGTTGACCCTTCGTTATTTTTCACGACTTTGTTGTTCACTTTCCTGCAATTCATTCAACCTAATTCATGATTAAACTGTTTCGCGATTCATATACTTGCAATTCCTTATTTTCCCGCTGAAGGTTTAATTGTTTCGGAAAAAGGTTTAATTATTTTGGAAAAAAGTTTAATTGTACTGGGGAAAGGTTTAATTCACTTGGAAAAAGGTTTAATTCTTTTGGAAAAAGGTTTAATTCTTTTGGAAAAAGGTTTAATTCTTTTGGAAAAAGGTTTAATGCTTTTGGAAAAAGGTTTAATTCTTTTGGAAAAAGGTTTAATTCTTTTGGAAAAAGGTTTAATTCAACTGGAAAATGCTATATTTAAAATTCATTTGAGCGTTCATTCTAAGCAAGAGATAAGATTGTCATTTCATGTTTTATCGAGATGGTATTTTAAAATTAGGGAAAAGTTTGTATTGTGATAATTTTTTGATCATTTTCCAATTTTTTGGTGTTTTTTACTTTCAAAAAACTGAAATTGACTGACCAAACTAAACTAAAAACCAAGCCAAGTCGAGATAATATTAATTTTAAGTTGTTTAATCCTTTAATCAATCAAAATATACAATTTTTTAATTAATAACGACGAAATACTTTTACTAAACTGTGATTTTTTTCTTAGAATGGGGGGTGGATAGAGTCCTGGTGTCCAGGAAATTCTGTAAGTCCTATGCGATTGATATTTTTTGAGTAATTTGAGCCCCAAAAAGCCAGAAAAACTTAAAAAATGTGAAAAAATATTATTATTGCAAGCTAGGGACTGTAGAGGATACAGATCCAAGCTCGGATTCAATTTTTCAGGAAGTTTTGTTCAATTTTTTGCTGATACAAAAACGTCCCCAGACAAACATTGCTGACCACCTTTCCCGTTTCCTTCGTTAGAACAATCAAACGTTCTTCCACTAACCAAGATAATCATGGTATATAATATACAGGGTGTCTACAAAACAGTTGTAAGGAATTCAAGGGGTCGATTCTACAACTAATTTCCAACAAAAAGTGTCTCTTAGAAATTTTTTTAAAAACGCCTCTTTAACCGACTTTTTTCACTTTCAAGTTTTTTTTCGTGTTTTCGACCTTACACCATTAAAACGGTCATAACTCTCTTAAATTACACTCAAAAATTAAAAATAAGGATACCGTTGGAAAGAGCGTCAAATTTCCTATCTCCCTGATACCAAATAACAAATTTTTAGTTGAATTACACGAGGAATGAAGCAACCTAAAAAGTGAACTTAGTAAATTTTCGAAAAATTCCCGTTTTTCAACGCCTATAAATCTAGATATTACCAGGTAAAGTTGTGTTGCCGGAAAGCCTAAAAACTGCGCCAGAATCTCAGCTTTCCAACGGTATAATCAAAACATATTTTACAGCCGAATTTAGGGGAGAATTTCGTGTTTGAACGCGGAAAAACGTGCATTTTTTCAACGAAATCGGCGCTCTGGCCTCCTGTTTCCGGAGGCCTCGCGGTCACTGCGGCGCCGACTCACCCACTCTCATCGTCCGACCCCTCAGATCGACTAGGCGGAGCGCCGATTTCGTTGAAAAAATGCACGTTTTTCCGCGTTCAAACACAAAATTCTCCCCTAAATTCGGTTGTAAAATATGTTTTGATTATATCGTTGGAAAGCTGAGATTCTGGCGCAGTTTTTAGGCTTTCCGGCAACACAACTTTACCTGGTAATATCTAGATTTATAGGCGTTGAAAAACGGGAATTTTTCGAAAATTTACTAAGTTCACTTTTAAGGTTGCTTCATTCCTCGTGTAATTCAACTAAAAATTTGTTATTTGGTATCAGGGAGATAGGAAATTTGACGCTCTTTCCAACGGTATCCTTATTTTTAATTTTTGAGTGTAATTTAAGAGAGTTATGACCGTTTTAATGGTGTAAGGTCGAAAACACGAAAAAAACTTGAAAGTGAAAAAAGTCGGTTAAAGAGGCGTTTTTAAAAAAATTTCTAGGAGACACTTTTTGTTGGAAATTAGTTGTAGAATCGACCCCTTGAATTCCTTACAACTGTTTTGTAGACACCCTGTATATATAACTAAAAATAACCAGAAAACCTTCGGTAAAAAACCTACTTTGGTTACCTACCTAGGTACTTGTTTTGATACGAAAACTTACTGGATTTAAGCTGTTGCACTGGTCGATCGGATTTTTGTAGTCAGTTTTTAATTCGTCAAATGCTATAACCTGAAACAATACGAATCATTAAAGAACTTTACAACTATTACGATCGAGTGAAACGCATACTTAGCTGAAAAACTACTTACATGGAAAATCGCAAAAAATATCAGAACCGCGTCTCCAATGAGGGCGAAGATGTAGGAAACTGCAGCGAAGTTGAATGCCATTGTAACTCACTATAAAAGTGGTTTTCCAACAGTGGTAAGTTGCTTAATTAACTAAATAATTAAATCTTGATTAGAACACGCCTAATTTGGCACAGCACCAAGCAAAGGGGAAGCCGCTCCAGAATTAAATCACTGATGATCTACCGATTGTCGGCTGCCGAAGTGTCCTGGGATTGCAAACGCTCGAGAAAACCGCTGTAGAATTATGAAGAGATCTCTTTCGAATGAGTCTTTAAAATTGAACACAAATTAATTAACGATACCATTCGCATAATTAGGTTCACAGACACATAGAAAAGAGTGATGAGAGGAACGTGAATGTAGTGTAGGCGTGACTCACTCGAAACTCAACACAACACTGACTGACTGAAGTTGGTTCAAATATTTATCTGATAGGTGGGAGATAAAAGATGTTTTTTGAGAACGGATGATCGAGAAGAGAATAGAAATAAAACTCTGATATTAGTTATTATTAATGATCAGAGACAGAAGTAACAAACAGAAAAGTGGCAAAATGAAATGATGAAAATCGAGAAAAGCATGAGCGGGGGTCAAAATGTTTGTTAGCTCCATTTAGCTCGATTTAGACGATTTGTTCATTGTTGTCCGCCTACAACACATCAAGACAAGAACTAGAATACTCGTACGTCCTGCTCTACTATTTCACTTGTCTTGTCAACAGAACAGCCAAGGTTGCTCTTGTTCTTGCACCTTCACTTCTGAAGTTCGTCTGGTTTTTCCTCATTTCTCCGTGCCTAACGTTAATTCTCGACATTTGTTTTCGAGAACCATCCTTTCAAGGTATCTTCCTCATAATCTTGACATATTATTTATTTTATTGAGTTAGTCAGTAGGTATAATGATGCTTTAGTTGTAAAAAAATGTGTCAAACTTCACACAACTCTCCCTTTCTCTCTCATTTCCTTTCGAGAAAACCTGTGCACTTACCTAAAATAGTAAACGTTGTTTTCTTTTTTATTTTGTCAAATTTTAGTTTCTAGTTTGATGTATTTTTGTCATAGAATGACAAACTATTGCGTAACGTGATAACGAAGCGGGAATACTTGATGAGTTGTCCGAGTGAGTCATCAACCTATATTGGTTGTTCTGTAGGGAGTAACTAAAACCAAACGGGAAAGTTATACCTATATTAACCCTCCTCCCACAAGGCTCGCTTTCTAGACATGAATTGCAAGGCAGTGTCGTATACGACACAGTTCCATGATTATTTCCTGAGTGTAATTTTTAGACGTATTTAAGGGAAAAATGAGTAGGGACACTTTCTCTGGATCACTTAAAGTTTTATTGGTCCTCTAAATCATCAAAATCAGTTCAAACAAAACAACAATCACGAAATATATTGAGACATTTCTCAAGCGAACCTGAGCATACGAGATCTGTTACTATTTACTAGGTATATCACACTATAAAGTTCTGGCACATAACTTTTAAGCTAGCATCACACCAGTTCCTTGAAATCATTCATCATTAGGACTTATAATTGACAAGATCAGAGAAAATATGAGGAATGTATAAAGCGAACATCTGTAACCATTTAACAACTTGGATTTACACATCAAGACTCAATTCTATAACTAATATAATTCTTGAAATATTATTTAACTTGAAATAAATTTTTGAAAAATATAATAAAAAACTTTCAATAAAATTACAAAACCAGACACATTTTTCCTCTTTGTAGACTCAGGGGCTCCAATTCATTCAAAATTTCCTCATCAGTGATGAACCTCGATGGGTTGGCCATTTTGCAGCAAACAGGCACATGAAGGAAGCAGAATAATGAAAGAAATGTTTGAGTTACCATGAGTGAAGTCCCCACGAAATATAGAACATGTACCACAAGGCGGTGTCAATAACGACACAGGCACCCTTTGCAGGAAGTCAGATATAAAAAAAAGAAGACTGAGCGTGAACTTACCTCTTCAAAAGCTTCAGTACGATTGGCTGGTAGGGTAATTTGTCCCTTAGCCCTCACCTGAAGTGATGCGCGCATGTGCGCCACCACATTAGGTTCAACGTGTCGTATACGACACGGCCTTGTGGGAGGAAGGTTAATGTTATTCGTGTATCTATCTCAATTTCTTTCTTTCTAATCCATTTCGTCATTCTTCTAGGTAATCTTGACTGGTAGCCGCCCTCAGTAGCTGTCGAAAATGGCACAGTTCGCTTCCCCCATGCCCTCTCGTGAATTTTTATGGGACGTGTTCCAGAGGTGAGAATGTTTTATTATTGTCATTGTCATGTATCAGGGTACGTTGAACGAGTAAGTATAATGCCACGTCTTCCACACAAGTACCTACCTACTTAGATCTACAGATTATTCGAAAAGTCTCGGAAATGTTTCTTTATCTGAAAGATAAATAAAATAAATATAAATGAAAGATTTGATCCTACGTCGTTCCAATGACGATGATGTAGGGAGGAAGCCCAGCTCTTAGGCATTGCCTCGTACGTCCGTATATTTCCCAACACTGATGGAATTTCTTGAAGAGGCTAAAATTCGAATTTCTGGTGTAAAATCAAAGATTCCCCCCAATGAAAATTGTATTTAGTTCCTCATCACCTACTTCAGACTGGCGCCTCAGTACCGTCAGGTTCAGATTACTCTATCAGACTCTGCTCGAGTGTCCACTCTGGTTAACGGATTTTCTTCTTTTCTGTGATTACGTTTTTATCGCTGTTTCTTGTTTACGTTCCGCAATCTGACATCAAATTCTCATAAAAACTAAAATATAGATATAGAATAAAAAATTCCTTCTAGGAGTGAAATAGTCAGAGTTGCTTTTCATCTTCATAAGACGTGCCAAGTTACGGAAAATCTCCTCTACTTCACTTCCCATGGCGTTCAGGAACTGGAAGAAGGCGCTCTTCCTTAGAACATTAGTTATTTACATTCGCAGCTACGACGAAAACCTAAAATTTGCTAATCTACGCTGTTGTGATTTGGATTATTGAGGTATCTAAAATCTGACTAATATTTGTGACTGACTCCAAGAATTGAAAGAAAAAGAAGGTTTTAATGAATTTACGGGAAGTATATACTCAAAATTTTGATAGAGGTTGTGTCTGAATGTTTTTAAGGGAGTTGTTGAATAATTTAGGCCCGGTCTATAATAGAAACCGGCTTGCTAAATTATTGAGGGAAAAAGGCTTCTGGTCTATGGTAAACCGGATTACCTTGGAATGAATTCACTTTACTGAGAATTTACGTTAAATGGAGAATGCAGATGTGTAGCCTCTGGTCTTTGGAAAACCGTCTTACTACTTAGGTTTATTTTCTAAGTGTTGAAGTCTTGGTTTGAGGTTTGAGATGGTGGTTTGAAGAGAGAACGACAGTTTGAGTTTTTGGAATAGAAGTGTGTCTTTTCCTCGGAAATCAGGCTTATATAGCGTACCCCTACTCTCCGGGCTCTCTATTCTTCCCTGGGGAGTGGACTAGGCGTCCGTTGAGGTGTTTGTCTGGTGACCTGATTTCCGAGGGAAAGGTAACGTTCGTTTATTTGGAAAATACGACATTCCTGGGAGTCACTACATACGCTCAAGAGGGGTTCGTAGTATTTTCGTCCAATTGAGGATTGAAGGAAGACTGCTTCACAACGAAATCCATATTGAGTGAATAAAAAGGCGGAACTTACCCGATCAGCAAACTTGTTAATCCGACTTGTTAGACACCAGCATCCGATTGTGCACGAAACATCGACTGCACCAATAATTAAAGTATTATTGTATTACGATGATAGGCATAAGTAAATGAGTGCGGACGGTTAATTTTAAAGTTAGAATGCCTTTATTATTAGAGAGTTTTTGGCAACCACTAACAGGCCTGTGGAGCCTCTTCACAAAGCTCAGAGTTCGCGGGTGATGATGAATTTGCCTCCCGACAACAGTGGGCGACATGAACGATGAAATGGTGGGTTCACAAGAGTCTGACTCTGCAACTCTTTCCGACATTCCATTTGGGTGTTCACAGGCGTCTGTTTTCCGACGCGCTTACCATTGCGTTATCACAACCCCCACCTTCCTCCTTCCACCACCCTCTCTCCGACTCTTTCCATCAAATATCTAATTTTTCGGATGCGGACAGTCCCTCTCAAAAGTGCCTCTCGACAATATTACCCCCCTCTCCGACTCTTTCCGTCTGTTGTTGGCCAATATGGGTACCGCCGCGCATCATGCCTCCCTCTCCTGTACCCCCTTAATGTTAGGGCTGTGGTACATGCCTCTGACAGTAGAGCGGTTAGGGAGCAGGTACAAATTCTCTGCTTCCGGGCCTGTTACCTGGTCGGGCTTCCGGGGATAGCAGTAATACCATAAAAGGCTTTTTACTCATCTCAATTACCAGTACCACAGGCGAGGGGAGCCCCAGGCTACCGATGCACTGACTTCAGTCAAAGCATCACCTGCCTGCCCCTCAGTTGAGGTTGGATTCGTGGTTGAGTAAACCTTACTTCATGGGCTTGTACCCAGAAGGCTACAAGGGGAGAGATGGCCTCCTCAGGGGCTAGTCCCCTGAAAATATCTCTCGGCATGTGAGTTCTGTTATGAACTCGGGTACCAACCTGTCTGGTTGGTTGAACCAACCTGTCTAGTTGGTTGAACCAACCTGTCTAGTTGGTTGAACCAACCTGTCTAGTTGGTTGAACCAACCTGTCTAGTTGGTTGAACCGGGCCTAACCTGTGGCGTTAATACAAACAGGTCCCTAGAGGAGCTGATAGCTATGACTAGCTCCCCTGGGGCTCCCAGGTGGTGAGTTCCTTCCACTCCCTTGATCACCCTGCTAGGGGTTTCGGGGTTTCATCTATCTGCTTGCAGATGGAGGGGGTAGCAAAATCCTGTTTGGATTGGCTCTCCTTAAAACCAAATAGTAGTTATTTGTTCTTGGCCAATCAGCGGGTAGAACGCAGAGTCGGAAACACAGAGTCAGACGCTTGTGAACCACCTAAAGGGTTCCCCAAACAGTCACCCGTCTCTAGAGGCCCCACGTCACGAGCCCCCCCCCCCCCCCCCCCATAGTTATCGGGCCTCATCCTTCAACTGGGTAGCATCCTCTGTTGCTCGCTCTAGTCTCCTCCTAACGGAACCCATCAGATTTTGGCAGCAGAAACTCTCTAATATCTCTCTCTCTTTTCCTTGTAACATATCATCAGCGTTTATGGTGTATTGCTCCATCAACGTAATCCTAATCGAGTAGGATGCTTCATAACTCTGGATAAAACTACGCTGCCTTTCTTTCCTAGCTGGACGCACTTATGGCGTCTCTCGTAGTAGGTTGCGGGGAGCTGGATGAATACCTAGAGAGGGAACAGAATACTTAACTACATTTCAACGTATTTTTCTGATACCCACCATAGAAGTTCTTTCTAGGATAGGATAAATGTTCAAACTGCACGAAAAACGAAGCTTGAATTTGAATTTTTGAAAAATTTGTTCAGTCCTTCTACAAAGTATTTTTTTCTGCTTCCAACTGCGATAAGCTTCCTTCCAAGAAACTTCATGAACGCTTGTTGTGGATACCTGCTCACTAACAGTAAGAATCCTTTTCAGTTATTTCAGTAGATTGCTTGCTGATCACGTTCATACTCACAGATTATTTCGCTCGTTAGAATGTGTCTTCCTGAATTCATAGTAGTCCTCAGTTGCTCATTCCATTCGTATTACGAGTACTTGGACAAGTTGTTTTATTACAGAGTCGACAAGGACAGGAGTGGCTACATATCCGCGGATGAACTCCAAACTGCTTTATCGAATGGCAGTTGGACGCCGTTCAACCCCGAGACAGTTCGTTTGATGATTGGTAAGATATAATGGGGTATTTCGGTGGGTCGGAAATTCAGGTTTTTGACCTTAAATTTGGATTCAGCACCCTTGAAAACCTATACACTCCAACTTTAAGCCCAATGATACTATAACATGTGGTACAAAAATTAATTAAAGAGATCACGTTTGAAAAAAAGGCGGGCCTCCATGAACGCACACACACTACACTGTGCGCGTGTGTGAGTAGCATTTTGTAGTATCCAAGAGGTCCTCCAAGGGTTTCATCTCTTCTCTATGCATGGATACTTTTTTCTAAGACAGTTGGCTAGCTACTTCACACCATTCAAATCTTCAACTTTCCTTAGCTTCTCTGATTTTTTAAAAACATTTTCTCGACGAACAGACCCAATTACCGTTATTCCTGAGCCATACAATTTTGAAAAAAAAAAAAAAAATTAATTGACTTAAATACCTCATTGCCGAAAAGAATATTATCTCATTATTGATACCTGATACTCGAAGAGGGGACCACTGCACCCTTTTCTTCAAATTTAAAAAACTCGACCCTTCGAGCCCCGCCAGGGGCCAAGCCACCTGGACCCACGGATGGTTACTGCTTAGAGCCTTCGGCTAGAATTTAAGAAATGGAACATGCTTTAGCCGTGTTTTTTTTTTGTTTTCTGTTTCCTTTTACTAAGAATTTGTTGTCTGTTGTTTTAATTTTCTCTTTATGGGCCTGCTTTTCAAATTGCTCGACATTTCATTCACCTCTTGATGTCCCGAAGGTATTGTTATTAATTAGAAATCGAAAACATCTAAAACGTCGAAGAACACATCGCAACTAAAAGCCTAGGTTACAAGATCCTTTGATTACTTTTTGGTGAAAACGATGCCAGGCGACTACATAAATAAAAATCCGCTAAATCGAAGTTGGTTCTTACCGTGCTTAAACGTGTACCAGGTGACATAACTTCGACGGAAAAATTAAAACATTTTCTATTGTTTATTCATTTACCTTCAATGGGGAATTTGCCTCAATTTTAGATTCTGGAATTTCAAGTAAAATTCTATAATAGGGCCCTAGAATAATGTTTAACACCAGGAATACCCAAGGGGAAAAAATTACCGTAGAAGAAAATGCCTAAACAAGTAAAGCCTCTATCAAAAAACACCGCAAAGATCAAGGAAAACTGGTTACATCACTCCCCAGGGTCCCTTCTGGAAAACTGTGAAGCGAAAAGGAGTTTTGGCAAATAGTGTCAGAGAATGTCAACAGGTTGAGTTGTAGGCGCCCTTGCGACCACATGAAACAATCGACTCAAATAATGTGATTCAATTATTAAAACTAACTAATACAGAAACTAAATAGGAGAAGGTGAAGACTAACAAACTAATAGGTAGAATCGTATTGTAAAAAAGAGTGAGTAAAGTTGCTTCTATCCGTCACTTTCGAGCCTGGGTACTTTCTGCCAGTTCGCCAGAAAACACAGAGAATTTCATTTTTTCCCCCGAAAAATCCTGGAAAAAGCCCTAGCGCCAAACCTTTTTGTGGGAAGTCTATAGATCCTGGAGTAATGGTTTTCATAGGGGACCGTCTACACCTCAACCTCATCTACACATCTAAACCTCAATTCGCACAATCCCTAAAAATGTCACCGAAATCGGACAATAACTTCCATAACTTCTACATTTCTCAATCGATTTTGATGAAATTTTTGGGGATTATGCGGGTTGGCGGGTAGATAATCTCCTTTGAAAATCATTACCCCCGAGCTGATAGTAGCCTCTGCGCATGCGCAAACGTGAATTTCTTGTAACAGCCATAACGTTAATATTTCCCATCTGATATCGATGAAATTTTCAGGAATTATGTGAGTTGGGGTGGAGATGGTCCTCAATGAAAATCATGGTCCCCAAATTGAAAGTATTTTGTGCGCACGCGCAAAACGTGAAATCCTTGTAGCAGCCATAACTTCTACAATTTCCAACAATATTCAGAAATTGTGCAGGTTGACGTGTAGATGGTCCCCTATGAGGGTAGTGCAAGGTATAATATACCTTGATAGTTAATCTCAAAACATCAATCTCTATATTATAGAGATTGATGTTTTGAGATTAACTACTATGCATCGGATCACCTGTACAATCGTTATGGATATGAAGATGCTACGTGCCACACCCACTTGGCAAACTTTTTTTTCGCTTTATTTTTTAAATGTTTACGTTTATTTGAAAGGTCGTTTCACCTCTAATTTTTTTCAGGTATGTTCGACAAAGAGAGTCGCGGAACTGTGTCTTTCAACGATTTCGGAGCGCTCTGGAAGTACGTGTGCGACTGGCAGGCGTGTTTCCGTTCTTTCGACAGAGACAATTCCGGTGAGTCATCGTCTCTCACTTCACCTGAACTTTCTTAGTGTACACACGTAGGCGCTGGCCTTCGATACGCGTCCTTCACATAACTTATATATGTACAGAGTGTATACACGAAAGCTGGGCAAAAATCCAGGGGTCGATCCTACAAGGCATTTCCAACAAAAAAAAAATGTTTTGTTTTAACCCCTTGTCTTTCCATTTTATTTCAATTTTAAGGTTTCTCCGTAGTTTTGACCTACTGTCATTACAACTGCCTTGACTCCCGTTATTCACCCAATAAATTCAAATTTGAGGAATTGTTGCTTTGAATTTCCAAGCATTTAGGTATAAAATATTTTAATAAATTCAATCAACATACAAATTTGAATTTGTTTTCCAAAAATTAAATTTTATTAAAAATTGAAGCGTCATTTTTTACAAATCTGGAATTTTTGTCGAATTTGTTGAAATTGTTTAACCACCATGTGTTGATTTTTTTTCTCGGAATTTGAATTTTTAAAAAAGTTGTCATTTTTCTGTCCATTTCAATGAGCTGGGAAAAACGTGGCCAACTTGTCAGCTTTCCATCGTTACAATCAAACAAATTTAAAGTTTTTAAAATTTTACGAATTTAGGAAATCGCTATCGCCGTACAATCCTCGTTCCGGGCCAGTATTTTCCTAATTTGCAGGGGCTCAAACTTTAAAAGTTGTACCTAAATTTGAAATGTTCAGGGATATTCGAAATTCATTCGTGCATCAGTCTAGGGAATTGAAAAACTAAAAGATTGCCTAGACTGCTGCACTAATGAATTTCGAAAATCCTTGAACATTTCAAATTAAGGAACAACTTTTAAAGTTTGAGCCCCTGCAATTTAGGGAAATACTGACCCGGAACGAGGAACGAACGGCGACCGACTGAGACCCCCTTAAACGCGGTCGTTTTTGATTTATTATTTTCAATAATGAACCTTTGGTGTCAACCAGGAAATAAATTTTTAACCCCCCCCCCCCCCTCTCAAAATTTGATGGATTACGTTTCAAGGTGCGTAGAATACAAAAATAAAATAAACACTTTCCTTCAGTTCCCATGGACTGATTTGGTTCAAATTTGGTATATGGGCTCCATTTGGGGGCTAGTTGTGCCCGAAGTTTTTGGTTGATGTCAGTCACTTCTAAGGGGTGAAAATTATGGGTTGAAATTTTCAAAACGCCCTAACTCAAAAACTTTCGAAGTAAAGATATTGTTTTTTCTTCAATTTAAGATAGTATTGAATTTTTAGAATAGAATGAGACCACCTAGAGCTCTGTAGGACCAACCATCGGCTCCCTATGATAAATCAAGGGGTTGTCCCTCAATAAATCAGAAACATGAATGTGAATGTGAATCGCAAAAGAGGCCTAATCTTCTTTCAAATATTAGCTGGCCAAAAAGCGATCGCTGTTCGTTTCTTCGAGTTGTACTCAGTTCCTTCCTTAGCAACCAGTAATCACATTTTCTAATGAAGGCACCACAACTCCTTATTTCTTCGAATTGAGTGTGAAGCGTTTATTTCTTCCAATTAAACTTGATTGTGAAGCGAAAATACGGTTGGTAGGTAGTGACAATGGCAAAGGCGTGAGATCTACACACACAAATAATAAACCTTTGAGGTAATAATTTGCAGCGTTTTTATACCAAATCTACGTTCTGCGGTAGGAATCCGGGGTTGGACGAAGGGTGGTAGGAGCGACGGCTGAGTTGACACCGTATTATTAGGATGGCTGGTAGAAAACCTCAATACATACCTGACCTACTTTTTTGGGTTTGTTAATTGCGTTGACGGGCTCGGTTTTCTCCTTATTGTATTGTTCCTATTATTCGTTTAAGTCAATGAGGCCATTCTTACCTTATGAAGGTCAACTTGCGAACATACCTAATAGATTATAGGAAGCCAATGAGGAATTTCACGGAATTCTGTTAGCATTTTTCCGGAATAGTTAATGGTGTGGGATAGATGAAAATCGGGTTGATTTTGGAAAATAAGTCTCCTGTTATTTTTGGGAGATATTCAAAATTTATGATTTGAAAAAATGCCCCGGAAAACGGACCTTTTCAACGTGAAGCGGAAACGCTCGCTGATTGGCTGTTCGGATCGCCGTCCCCTCCCAGTGTTGCCCGATGGAATGACGAAATTGTGTTATCTAAGAGGAAAGTTATCAAACTAAAACGGGAAACCTAATTTTCCCCATTTTGCTTTTTCTATTTTTTGACATTCTCATGTCTTTGCTTTGGCACATGAACAGAAAAATCGTCACGAAAACTAAGCAAATCTTGTTCACGCGACCAATAAATAAAATAGACTCACTGTGTTGCGTAGAGAACAATCAACAACCTTACATTTTGCCTTGGCACATGAACAGTTCATGTTTTTCAGTTACTGAAAAATCGTCACGGAAACTTTGAGTTCTTTCGAAATTAGAATTAAACTTTTCTCAATCTGAATTAACCCTTTCACAATTAGATTTAAACCTTTCGTAAATTGAAATAAACCTTTCGCAATCACAAGTGAACCGCACTAAACATGATCAGAGGACATAGAGCGAGTGGAGTCCCCAAAAAAATACCTTGTTTATGGAGCTTCCCGTATGGACGGTCAATAACTTCCCTGTGGACCGTCAAACGTTCTTTGGCCCTCTCTGAGTAGCGCCACCCTTATTTTCTCGTCATACAAGCGTTTGTAGTTTTATTAATTGGTTTTGAGGAATATGATGATGATGAGCGACAATATGGTGGTGATGAGCGACAACGATTCAAATGGTTCAGTGAGTATTGCTGAGTCGAACGTTTGAAGGAGGGAGTTCAGATAGTAGTGATGGTGACTCACCTCATGTTATTAGGAGCACGACTTGATTGATTTGAGTTATTGCAATTTATATGGATTATAATAATGTATATACATATTATAATGTTTAAATTGTTTATTTATGTAGTATACCTATTATACATAAATTGTGTTGGCTTAATTATGTATTATCGGAACAACAAAAGCGATGATTTGAATGACACACAATTAGTGTGCTCGAAAATGTTTAATTCACGAAAAGCAAATTGTTAAATTCAGTTTGTAAAAGGTTTAATTTATTCAGTTTGCTGAAAGTTTAATTCAAATTGCGAAATGTTTAATTCAGTTTGCGAAAAGTTTAATTCAGTTTGCGAATGTTATGTCAGCAATATCTCACGAATTATAATATTTTATGTCAGCAATATCTCACGAATTATAATATTTTATGTCTAATCTTTTGTCGTAGGAAACATAAGCAGAGATGAACTGTCAATGGCGCTCACTAGTTTCGGGTACAGACTGTCTCCTAATCTCGTAAATACTATGATCGTGAAATTCGATCGTCACGGCCGAGGCACAATTTTGTTCGATGATTTCATCCAGTGCTGCATAGTACTTCACGTGAGTATTTCTCAATTACATAATAAATTGGTGATTTACTTGAGCTGCCACCATGAATAATGTAAGGTCACAACATCGGTGTTCCTATGGAATTAGGTTGGCTGGAGTTCAATACATCATCAGTTGATGAGTATGGTTTCGATATTCTTCTTTTGATACCGATTATTTTAGTATCGATACTTTTCCTTCGATACCGAGTATTTGGTATCGATACTGAATATTTTGGCTGTTGTGTGTTTGAGTACTGTTTTATTGAGAAATTTGCTCTTGGCGATCTGTCTGACTGAATTTACTTCTTTTGATTGTTTATTAATCTGAATCCAAAATTGAAGGTGAAGTGGTTGAGGGTAAGAGGTTGGGAAATTTGAGGAATTTGGTTTGTGGTCTACACAAAACTAGGTTACTAATAGAAAAGGGGTGAGTTCTGGTTTACAACAAACCAGGGTACAGGATAGGTAAATTTATTGGGGTACTAAATTCGCCTGGCTGATGATAGAGGTTTGTTGAAGGGAGATTCGCTTGTAAGATTTTCAGTTGGTATCAGCTCGTGAAGCTCCAACAAAGGTATTTAATGGGCGTATTTTCTTAGGGATACTTCGTACTTGGGAGGGAGAGAAAATTTAGGTAGTTTTTGGGAGGATGGTTCCTTTGTTGGAAAATCACGTCTCACCTCACGTTTATTTGAAATTGCACCTGGTGAAGAGTTGGAGGCACAACATTGGCATTGATACTTTTTCGATACCAAATATTTCGGTATCTAAGGACTTCTTTCGATACTAAGTATTTTGGTGTCAATACTTTCCTTTCGATACCGAATATCCGGTTTTTGAATATTAGTTGACGGAGATTCAGGTAACATGCAGAGACACGTAGTACTGAAGAATCATGTGGATAATCTTATAGAACAAAAACAGTGAACAAAGAAGATTGTTTAACAATATAGAGAACTGCTAGCCCTTTGTTTATTAATTTGAGCGAAAAAAAGTCTGCCAAGTGGGTGTGGCACATGGCTTCCTGGTATCCATAACCCGATTGTACAGGTGATCCGATGCATAGTAGTTGATCTCAAAACATCTACCCTCATAGGGGACTCTACACATTAACCGTCACAATCTCTGAATATTGTTGGAAAATTTAGAAGTTATGGTTGTTACAAGGATTTCACGTTTGCGCATGCGCAGTGGCTACTATTAGTCTAGGGGCAATGATTTTAATATAGGACCATCTACATGCCAATCCGCACAATCCCTGAGAATTTCATCGAAATCGGATGAGAATTGTGGAAGTTTTTCAACCTTGAAAAGTGAAAACAAGGCTTCCGCTACCTTGGTAGACTTGCTACTTGGAAGCAAAATATATTTATACTTGACGGAGAAATGAGAACTGTCACCCACGACATCCACCTACTTCATCCACCACCACCCACGTCTACCATTCACCCGAACATTCGCAAGCAAGACGGGCAAACACACAAACCGGGGAGATGAGGGCGAGTGGAATTAGAAAAGGAACTGTGGGGTAGAGATGGGTATCTTTACAAAAGTATCGATATTTTGTATCGATGCTGTATCGTATTTGAATATCGATATAAAAAAAAAAAAAAACTCCAACGCCCGGGCTTTTCGTAGGATTATCTCCTTTTTGCCACAACAACTAAGGGGCGAAACTGTGGACCTTTTCAAGTGGGGCACCTCATAGGCGATCCACGATACCCCGGAGTTTCCCGATATCGTCGGTACCCATTGCCTCACCGCCCTGGGTTGGGTCGAGGGGCTGGCAGAGAGATTCGAACCTGAGAACTCGTAGCGAACCGAGTGAACGGCCCGTCATTCTCTCTGCCCGAAGTGACCGCGCGTTTAACCGCTCGGACACCCCGATCCCCAATGATATATCGATATTCCAAGTATCGTTTGGCTTGAGTATCGATATTTCAAAATATCGAGTATCGATACTTTAGTGTCAGAAAATATATTAACATTTCCAATATTTTCAAGGAAAATTCTTTTCAGAACACTGTTTATTGATTTCCCACTGTCAAGTATCTAAGCTGAGTGTATTTACTCAACATTATTAATAACTGTGAATGTTTATTGAACATTTTCTCGACAATATAAATTAATTCTATCTGTAGGTAGTATAAATTATCTGATGAAATCCGTGCTTATTTCTTTGTGTGTTGAGCTTCATCTAACAGTACTGACCCGACCTCCCTACCTTTTTCATTTTATAGCCATTATGTTGAATTTTCCGCGAGAACTGTATCGATATTCGATATTTAGAAATATCGGATCCAAAGTATCGATACCCAAAAATATCGGATTGTGTAGTGTCGATACTAAAATTTTGGGTATCGGTACGAAAGTATCGATACTTTGAAATATCGGGTATCGAGACCCATCCCTACAGTGGAGGTTCGCGGGGATTTTGGTATTGCTTCCTTGATTTTGGATTTAATTCTTTCTTTGAATACACAGTTGTAGTTGATCTTCTTGAAGTTATTCCTTCCTTCTCCGAAATCAGAAGTGGTGATTTCCTAGTGAATTCGTCGCAATATGGAGAACAATCCTGTTTATTCGGTGGATTCTTGAAGTTATTCCTTCCTTCTCCGAAATACTATTAACCATTCCAGATTTCTATAAAAATTCGCTCATTTACTCATGCTGCATGAATGGACTTTTTCTGTTGCAGAACCTGACGAGCGCTTTCCGTCAATTCGACACTGATCAAGACGGTATCATCACAATCCACTACGAACAGTTCCTCTCAATGGTCCTCGGCCTGAAACTATAAAGTGTGCTTCCATTCATAAGTGGTCAGTGAACTATCAGCTCCCTTCGTCACTTCTGCCTCGTCTACATTATTGAGAGCACTTTGTGCCTATTACCGCTATGATTAATTAAGTTTTTTTGGTTCATACGGTACACTTATATATACTATACCCCCTACGAATAATTGGAAGCTAGTTATACACTTCTAAGTAGTTATTGTGTATCGCAATTGTTTTTGTATAGTTGATAATATGTCAGCGAAATGTGCAGATGGATTTGAAATCAGCATTGGTATTTTAATATCAGTTTTCTCTGTACCTTATCTGATGATAACATTCCTTTTAGGGTTGTGATTGTGTTACAATCGATGTTCTTGAGGTTTGCAGAAAAAATATATCACTAATTTATTCTGTAATAAAAATTCATTTATTCTGTTTTCGTTGTTTTCAAATGTTTATGTAATAAGCTTCGTAAAAGACCATTTTTCTAGTGTGATAGTTTGTTACGATTGAGCTACGTTTCCCCTGTAATTGTTCTTTGCGTTTTTAACTGATTGGAAGTGTTGAATCATTTGTTCGTTTAAATAACGTTTGATTACATGATGTGAACTTGAGTAGGTAAAATGCACAAGTGATGTCCTGAGGGCTGTTGGAGAGCTTATTGAGGGTGATTGGGTGAGACTGTTGACGGTAGAGAAGAGATAATAACGGTGCAGCACTTCCAGGCAACTCTCCTAGACCTGAAACTAATTGAAGGAAACCGGAGGTGGAAAATGCAAATGGTATGTTGTGAGGGAAGAACGAGAGAAGTGGAAAGTAGTAGAAGTGGAGTTTGCCCGTGTCATGGAAGAAGGTGAAAAGTCCAGGAGAGGTTACGAGATGAGACTTCTACAACAACTCAGGACACACCCTTAGAGGCTAGATCCAGAGAAGAACGAGAATAACAGAAAATTATCAGTTGTGTTTTCACACTAGCGCACCCAGGTTTAGTGTTCTGTGAGCCCAGCTGATCACTCATGGGAGGAGCATCGTAACGCCTGATAACGCAATCTTTCATCAACATTTTCAAATTCAATTCAAAATTCACAAACCACATGTGTCCCGTATAACAGCGCTGTAGGACTCTTCTCAGTTCATTACTTTCAGATAAAACATGAAAAATAATCGGGAAACGCTCATTGAACTGTGTGCTTGGAAAATTCTATTCTAGCTAGATCCTTCCTGCAAAAGTATTCTATGTTTAATTCAAATTATTAGAAAAAATTTGGTGAACCAAGAACCCGAGCTCAATCCGTATTAGTTTGATTTATAGTATTGGCCAATGAAAAAAAGCTGCCCCATCACTATGATACTTCCATTTAAACTAACGATGAAGAGATTTCATACCCAATCGAAAATCATTGCCAGGTGTAACTGCTCAGGTTGCTCCCTTTTCTATTGTTAGTGTTATATAATGTTGGTATTATTTTAATACGAGTAGAGGTTTATTGTGTTTTTGAAGATATTTCACGTGTACCTATTGCAGTATCCTGACACATACAGTGTTTTGAAGACTTATTTACTTCTTGATAGTTATTCCTATATAGACCTAAATATGTTTTTATGTGAAGTGTTATGTAATCGGCCGACGAAATATATTTTGTTTACGAAAAACCACTATTTACTCTTTCATGATTTCCACCAGTTTTCAACCATTCGATTAGTAGGAAATAGGTATCCTCGTCAAGTTCTGTTGAAATGATTTTATTGTATTTATGAATTGAAGCGATTGGTGTTTTCCATGAAAGGAAATTCCGGTTGCCTCCCAATACTGTGAGAAGTGATGAAAAGCTGTATGTACTTGATTATTTTTGAAGTCGGAGGCGTGAAGTCGTCATTTCAATTTTAATTTTCTTCTAGAACACTAGTCATCCCGGACCTGTCCTGCTGCATCCTCTGTCTAATCCCTGGCAGTGGAATCTCCGTCGTGTCCTCTGCAGACACATGACCACAATTCAGATAATAGCAAATTTGTTTGAGAATACGGGGGAGTCTGCTGAGAGTGAGGGGATTCACATATCTCTTGAGGTACTGGCTCAGTCTGTACAGTCCATTCCAGATCTGTCATATTGGCACAAACATCTCTTGTGCTATTTTGGCTTTTCTTCGCTTCTCCATAGCCCTAAATACCAACGTTGGGCAAGCCTGAGGGCACCACCCCATGACAGGTAGTTAGGAGGAAACTGTGATGCAGACAAATCGCAATCGTCAGTGGCTGGTGATGACCTTTGGTCTGTCGAACTTGGGAGGCCAAGCAGAAAGAAGTTCCTCCCATTAACCCTTAGCTTGGCAAGGTGTGGTTTATGGTACCAACACTTCAAGGATTTTTCCTCACGCTCTGAACAATTCCCCCTGGTTTCTATCTGTTCCTCTACATTGGCAAACTCCCTGTTAGTACTCTGGCAACACTGGCTCATCAGTCGACAGGTTATGATAGTGGTTACCAACAGAAAACATCTCCCGCCACACGAAAAAACATCATCTTAACTCTTGGTGACAATCACGTAAGTTCATTTGTTTACTATTCATTTTTATGAGTTTCGATCGACTCCATGATTTTCAACCCGTTCAATTACATCCTAAATTTTGTGAGAATGCTCAAAATCATCAAAAAATATATTTTATTTGGCTGGAATATGAATGTTTTTGGGGGGTGTCATAAACGGCACCTTGCCAAGAACAGGTCACGGTGATTGGGTTGACTAGATTGATATTGTACGTTTTAGATCTAATTTGTAAAGTTTTGAGACTTTTTTTTTGACATTTCAATGGTTTTCTAACATTTTTGTGTTCTATTTCATGACACCAGGGTCGCTACTGATCAAGAGGGGAACTTATTCTATCCCTTGTCCCTCCTCTTACAACCGATTCATGCGAAGAGGGTGATGAAGGTGAACAAAAGAGCGATGAACATTTGAAATGTTTTAAAACAATAATAATTAGGTAGTTGAATTGTGATATATTCCTACTACCTGTGATAGTTACTGTTAGTTCCTGTCGTAGTTACTAACAGAAATAATTTTTCAGCAACTTTACGGCAACTTTTGGTTTATTATTTCTAATAATAAGCCTATGTGATCGTATCGCAAAAAATTTTATAACCCCCCCCTCAAACTTTGTCACTTTACGTTTCAAGGTTTTTTTTTTTTTTTTTTAAATTTTATTACAAATGCCTGCTCCCATTGCTGATTACAGGCAATTTACACATACTATTTTATGATATTTACAGCTTATACCTACTCGTATATCACAATAACTTTACAGGTTCAAGTAAATAAAGTATTAAATAAAGTTAATAAATAAATGATAAAACATTGAATAATATGCAATTTCTAAAATAAATCAAAATTAATTTCGTTTATGAAATCTGTAAATTCATTAATATATTTAGTGACTAACACAGGAAAGTCCACTGGCCAACCAGAACCGCCCAGCACTGATCTCCTGATTAAGCGTGACCGCTGCGGCTCAAACAAAATACAGTTGAAGATTAAATGTTCCCATGTCTGTGGGACCCCCTCGCTGCAGGGACAGGTGTCGTCGGCCACGATTCCTATTCTTCTGAGGTAGGCCCTATTCTTGCCATGCGCCGACAGTGCTTGTGTTAGCTTATAGTTCACCTTGAGTTGTGCTTTCAATCTGGCATAAACTGAAGGGAAGAAGCGCTTAGTATGTTGTGCCGTGTCATCATTCAGGATCCACAACTCATTCCATGAAGACAACGTGCCCTCATGTAGTGCTCGCCGGACAAATGTCCGTGGCACAGAGGAAAATGATACGGGAAGGTCCATCTCGCCTGCTGCTTCCTTCGCGAGAATATCAGCTGCCTCATTACCCAGCACGCCCACATGTGCCTTCACCCACGACAACCCAATCACCCAACCACCACGGAGGTTGAATAAGAGGCGTCTTACACGTTCCACAGTGGGCAAATGGATCCGGTGATTCCTCAGTAGAGCCAAAGAAACCTCACTGTCGGTATAAATGCAGGCAGACCTCTGAGTATCCACAACAGACTGGTGCATCAACCACTCCAGTGCCTCCACCACTGCAAACAACTCTGCCTGGTTATTGGAGCAGCCAGCACCCAACCGGAACTTCGCCACATGACTAGGCCCATCCGATCCCCCAAAGTATACCACAAAGGCACAGCCCACTCCTCCGTCAATGAGACTGCCATCCGTGTAAATCTTGAAGCAGGGAGCAACATCTTCTTGAGGTGAAATGTCCACTACATTAGAGGGATGGGGCCATCTGTGAGGTTCAACCGGCAAATCCACGGACCGGCCACCAAACTGTCCATGACTCCTCACCGCCAGAAAATAACGAGCCTCCTCCACTATTCTCAAATCGATTGGTTCGTTCCCAGCTATCATCCAACACGCCTGGTGGGAGATAGTTTTGTAGCCCCTAATTACCCTCAAGAGCATTAGGCGCTGAACACTCCTTAAGCACTTTACATTTCTTTCACTTTTAGTGCATCCCACCAAACTGGAGCTCCGTACAATAACATTGGTAGAATAGCACCCTCATAGATTGTGCCCAGAGCACTAGGTACTGCGCAAACCCCAATATACCTTTGCCGACCGGGCCAAGATATGAATAAGCTGTCGGGCTCTAGTAGTCACATAATTGATGTGAGCTGTCCAGGAAAAGCGATAATCCAACATAATCCCAAGATATTTCAATTCCCTCACTACTGCGAGCCTTGTGTCACCGAGATATATCTCTACTTCCTGATATCTTCTGCATCTGGTTATATGCAAGACCTTAGACTTCTCTGGGTTAAAATGCATGTTTAGCTTTTTTGCACAGCCAGCAACCATAACCAATGCCTCATTTGCCCGACTCCCCACCTCCAACTCTGTACTCCCACGACACAAAATCAACAAATCGTCTGCATATGCGATGGCATCTACCCCTTCAGGGTACTCAAGCTCCAATAAGGGATTGTACAGATTGTACGTTTCAAGGTGCGTAGAATCCAAATTTGCAATGTCCGTCCGCGGCACTTTTCTTAGCAACACTGGACCGATTTGGTTCAAATTTGGTATATGGGCTCCATTTGGGGTCTAGTTGTGCCGCGAAGCTTTTGGTTGATGTCAGTCACTTCTAAGGGGTGAAAATTAAGGGTTGAAATTTTCGAGAGTGCCCTAGCTCGAAAACTCTCGAAATAAAGGTATCGTTTTTTCACCAATTTTAAATAGTATTGAATTTTTAAAAATTTTTGAGACCACCCGGAGCTCTGTAGGACAAACCGTTCGGTCCCTACGAGTACTTGAAGGTTTTTCTTCGATAAAACAGAATCATGAGTGTGAATCGCAAAAGAGGTCTAATCTCCATTCAAATTTTATCGGACTAAAATGCGATCGCTGTTCATTTCTTCGATTTGTATACAGTTTTGCCTTCTGCGTAACCAGTAATCAAATTTCAATATGAAGCTTTCTATTTTTCCAATCGAGTGTGAAGCGTTTAGTTCTTTCTAATAAACTTGATTGTGAAGGTGTGAAGCCAGTATGGTGTGGTAGGTAGTACCTAGCTGGTAGGTAAAAAAAAGTTGGTTGGTAAAAAAAATGTTGGTGGGTGAAAAACGTTGCAAATCATTGCTCAAAAGCTTCTTCATTCTTCAGATCACTGATCAGCTGAGTGAGCTCCAAAGCCATTTTCAATCCTATTGAATGAAAGTGCTCTTCCAGGCGTCTCCAGCATTCGAGGAGATCTTCTTCACTCCTCAGATCACTGTGTAATGGGCCGCCACTCAGGTTAGCGGTTCTTGCAGCATCCACCCACTCCATGGAGGGATCAGCTGACAAATCCGACACATCGGCCGATAAGCCGAAGAAAGGGGCTTCCATACGACCCGCAGAGCATGGAGGAAGGTGCGACCAGGGGCCGGGTAGGTGGCAGCACCGAACGGAGGGAGACGAGGCACTAACGGAGTGGGGGAGCACACGGGGAGGGGCGGACGACCGTTGCGACGCCATCCCACAGCGTCAGTCGTGTCTTGATCGAGCGCCTCACAACAACCCTTTGCAAATTTAGAGCCCACACCCATGATACTGTGATCCGAAGCTGTGTGATCCGGAGCAGTGATCGAGAACAAGTGATAGTAAAGTGATAGAGAACTTTGTTGAAGAACATTAGAGCCCACCTTTTTAACGAACATTGAACATTTGGCAACTCGACCCCGTTATACCAAGGCATCTGGATCACGATACGCCCTACCAGTTGAGCTTGGAACGAAGGACTCGAGGACCTCTGCATTCCAACGGACCACCATACGACGCCACGCTTCTACCCCGTCTATACCGGTAAAAAGATTGTAAATCTTTTAATTCTTCTTTAGTAAAATCGCATTGTATATAGAAACTCCTCCTAGGTATTGTTCCTTTTTCTGGTTTGAATAGTTGTGAAAGTTGCAAACATATATTTTCTTTATTGACGCCATTGTTTGGAGGTACCCCATCTGGGCCCTCGGCAATAAAGGGTATCTTATTCCCTCATTCTTTCAATATTTTCACAGATCTCTTAGGAGTAGAAATAACGTACTTATTTCAACATTTATTAAGAGTTTTATTGTACGAAGTACATTTTTGTTTGAGAAATATTCACTATTCTGTCTACACCAAAAATAGACAATTCTCGTTCGGTAAATTTAAACCTTGTAGTTTATGTTCTGACTTACCTGATCAATTTCCTGGTGCTTGGTAAAACAAAGGTAGATATAACTAGGGAAATAGAATCAACTTACCTTATTCGAGTCTTGCTGAACTGCGTAGATATATCAGGGGTTATCCTAGGAATATTCTACTTACCTGAAGAAATCCAATTCTTGAAGAGTACCTGAAACAAAAGATAGATAGTTAACATTGAAAGAAAGCAATAACTAGGTTCAATAATTCACAAACTAAGGGAAAAATACTTACCTCACGAAGGTCTAGGTGAAACGGGGGGCCATTTTTCGGTGATTCCAAGGAACACCTAGTCAACGACTCCGACGCCACACCCAGCCGACGAGAACCATAGATCTTCACCACGGTAAGTGGATCCAACTAACCTAGTCATAAAGCGCAAGGAAAAGTAATCGTTAGATTTTCATAAAATTACAATCCATCGGCCACGTAGGAAAATCTGGCCATTACAAATGGTGGCATACGGTGGGATTTAGGTAAGCTTCGGTTACCACGAACCCTCAGTTCACCTTGCGCTTGACTAGTGAGAAACTGCCCAGGAGATTGATCAGAGTTATTTGCTTGATTATTTGTTTAATTGAAATTGTCTAACTTGTACACAAAGGAACACGATCGTAAAATATTGTTTTTCTGTAAAAGCAAGAAATACGGCCGTGGAAACAAAACCACTCTTGAGAGAGGAACAGAGTGTGAGAGCGAGCGAGCGAGATCAGGTTGTTCCGGTATCATTTCCACGTGGTGGGTTTTGGGTCGGTCATCACGTTCCGGATCCTCACCACCTTGAGCGTTCCGGACGGTTTTCTGTTGGCTCTGAGTGTTCTGGACATTTTGTCGAGAAACAAGTCTCGGGCGGGTCATTAGGTTTGGGGATAACGATCCGAAACTGTTCTGAAAAGAACTGTTCCGGGTCCGAAACACCAGCCTTCGTTCCCGAGTCAGAACACAGGCAGGAGTAGCAGTTCCGAGACAAGTGATCCGAAGCGATAACACGTGCCGGAGTCACTGTTCCCGAATCAAGGGAACGTTTCGGAGTAACCGCCCACAAATTCGAATCCTGAAACACCGGTGTCGAAACGGGTGGTTTCGAAGCGATAACACGTTCCGAACCACTGTTCCCGAATCAAGGGAACGTTTCGAAACAGCCGTTCTCGAAACGCGAACAAGCATTGAACGCTCGTTCCCGAATCAGAACCGAAACCCTGAACAACGACATTGATTCGAAACCCACTGTTCCGAATCAGAGAATCGCTGCGGAACCTTCGTTCCATACGCAAGCATCCGAATCGACTGTGACAAAAGTGCAAATTCTCTTGTTAGTTCATACTTTCAACGTATTTCCGTGACCAAACTGACCTCGCGATTATTCAAGATGAGCGACGACGAGGGTGCCACGTCCGTTTCACAAGAAATTATGGAGGCTGTGACCGCCGCGATGGCGGAAATGGGCAACTTCTTCGCCTCGCAGAAGAAAACCCTGAAGTCTGAGGAACCAGGAGCTGGATTGCCGCGTTCACTTTTTCTGGAGGTGGACGTCTGGAATCCCGATGAAGCTGGAAGCGTCTCCGCCCAACAGTTTTTCTCGGAAGTGGACCAAGCGACAGTCACACTGACTCAGGAACAAAGAGTACAGTTCTTGAGGGCTCGACTGAAGGGAGGGGTGAAACGATTTTTGCCCGAAGCCACCGGCGATTACCCATACGATCGTCTGAAAAACAAGATCCTTCGCTGGTACGGAAGAGAGAATCCCGAACAGGCCAACATAAAACTATGGACCACGAAGAGGCAGGCGGGAGAATCACTCCGAAAATACGCCGAGCGGCTGCTAGCGCTAGCCTCATGCGCGGTGGAGGCAGAAGAAACCATTCCCGCGGACCAGAGATCCGAATGGATCCAACAAAAGGCTCTGCGAGCTTTCGTTCGTGGGGTGGAAAAGAACATTAGCTTGTTCCTCCGAGGAGGAACCATAGACACACTGGAGGAGGCGGTCGAAAGAGCTGAGGAGTGGGAGGAGACGGACCAAGAGAACCGCGAGCCGGAGCTGCGATGGGACGTGGCCGGAATCACGAATCAGGAGCCCAAAAAGTGCTACGGATGCGGAGAGGTAGGGCACTTCGCGGCCAGATGCCCAAATAGAAACAGCCCGAATGGAAACCGGACGCCGCCGCAAGTTACGACATACGGGGGAGGACCATCGCGGAAGTCACCATTTTGGCGACCCTCATCCCCAAAGCCGCGTCACCCTTGCTACTTTTGTGGGGAGTTGAGTCATTTCTCGGCCAGTTGCCCTCACGGAATAGCGGACGGCGATTTCTGCGATTTTTGCGGCGCTAAGGAGCACACTGAGGCTGAATGCTTCGGGAGAAAGAGGGTGTTGGCAAACGCACCCTACCGAACGAAGACTTCCGCGCCAGCCGCGGCCATCCTTCCACCAACACAGAACGAACCAGAGGAGGAGATAAGAGGCGACGAATTGGTGGCTTTCCAGACGACCGTGGCCTTCGTGACCAGACCAATGATCTCCGTGCCTGTGAAGCTGGAGAATACGAGTCGACGAATGGTACTGGACACGGGTGCCGCTGTGTCGGCCCTGTCGGAACCCATCCCTGGGGTGGACCTCCAACCGACTACGGCCGAGTTGTGGGGAGCGGATGGCCAGCTGCTACCGCTCCGCGGGGTCCAAAGGGCTACGGTGTCAATTGGACCAGTGAAGGCCACTCACGATTTCTATGTTTTCAGCCGATCGGACTCAGGCCTAAACCTATTGGGGTTGGATTTGCTGCGTAAATTCCCAATTAGCATCCGAACGGATACTGGCGCAGTCGAAATGAACCATCCTAGAACCGGCGAAATCCTGGTCGTAGGAGCACTGATCCGAGACCCAAATACCTTACAAAATTTGGAAAAGCTATCCACTGGACTACGGACAGAGAGAGCAGAGGGTGCGCTTCAACGAACTCCAGGGAACCCCACTGTCGAGATTCCAGGAGAGCGCAGACCCGGGGATTCCTCCGGAGACGAGTACCCATTGACCCCAAATGACCGAGAGTGCCTCCCAGACAGGGACTTGAAAAGGACCGAAACCCCAAATGAGCCACAGCCGTCGATATACGAACGGGTCGAGCATCAGGAGGAGCCGCAACCAAGAGACCTCGGGGAGAGCTTGGAGGAGGAGGATCACTCGTCCAGTGAACCGGGAAGAGATAGACGCGTGCTCCCGGTTTTCTGTGAGATCGACTCTGGGAGGGCGATGCCGGTCGCGGGGGATCCTGGCCACGTACCTTGCGTTCCGCCGGACCGCGTGAAGGGACCGGTTCGTGAGACGAAATTGACTGACGACAATCACGACATGAGGGATTCAATGGGACGGGTGATGCCGTATCACTCGAGACAAACGGAGCCCATTCCCGCTCAGGAGAGGACGGGTGAGGCCGCCGCGGTGGTTCCAGTGGACGGGATTGTCGATGACTCCGCCTCCATCGGGGAAGACGCCCCAGAAATGAGGGCTGCCAACCGCGAGGATTGGTCAACCATGGAGGACGAGGGAATTCCACTCGAACCGTGCCCATACTCGGTACAGGATCAGTCAGGGGAGCAGCCATTGGATGAGGGTGCTCGAGAGGATGATTGGGCTGAAGAACAGGAGGCGTACCCTGTATCCTCTAACCCAGAATACGACTGGCGTCGACGAAGAAGGGCAGAACCGCCCAGCCGCGCTCCGGAGTGAACCGGGAGCCGGAGGAGGGAGAACGTACCTGTAAATAGAAAGTTGTGTTGTTGACGTTATAAAATAGTTAAATGTTAATGAAAAAAAAAAATAAATAAAAAAAAAAAAAAAAAAAAAAAAATTTTGTATAAGAATGAATATATATATGTAAAGTAATAAATAAAGGAACTTACCTGACAACGAAGCGATGGTTGGTTTTCCGACACCTGTGACCCAAAGTGAGACGGGAGCCCCGGGGAGACTTAACCGGATCGGACTAGGAATGGGACGGGGTTGTCTGGGTGTGACTGGCCGTCTCTAGCTCACAGAGTCCATTTCCTAAATGGACATTCTGAGGAAAGAGACGAGGAAGGGAGCCTGGAACAACCTGAAAGCAAGAGAGAGAGAGAGAGGGTAGAGGTAAAGAAATAGTCCACGAGTGGTAAACCAAGTGGTGACCACGGCCATATTTTTTGTTGCAGGAGGAGTAGTAGGAGTCGGATTGCCATGGCCTCACCACAGCAAGTAGGAAACACCGTAGGGGTAGTGACGAGCGCGGAGGAACAACGGGGGCGAACGTTGGAAACAATAGCCATTATAGGGGGCACAGCGGACTTGTTCGAGGAGATGCCGGAACAATTGGCTATCATCACTGGATGCATGGCACAGCTAGCGGAGGGTTTACGCACCAACATTTCCAGAATGGATCAGATCAACCGGGCACTGACCAGGGACGTGGCGACGTTGCGATACCAGACTCGGGCGCAGCAGGATCATTCCGAGACAGACAGTGATCATGGGGAGCCATGTGAACCAGACACCTCACGCCAACCAGACATGCAGGAGCGACCCGTGACTACCACGCCAGAACCACCGGAGTCGGCACACAGAATCGGAGACGAGCCGGTGGATCAAGAGGAACAGCACCCTGAGAGGGCGGTCCCACCATACCCGCCGCTCTCGCCAGCGCCGCCGCCGACACTTCGGGGGTCCGTACCAGAATTGAAGTTGTGCGCTTGCTCTATCTGCAACTGGAACCGGCTGGTGGCAAGATGCAAGAAGCACCAGATGGGTCATCCAGGTCATCCAATGCCTGGCGAGTTCGGGGAACACGAGAGGATGAGACCCACGGGTTGTACCAGGTGTGAGAGGTGGGGATGCGAGAGAGCGTTGCCGGAGTCTCGCCCAGACGTGCCATTGCCGTTGCCACCCGTTACCACCGAAGGCAGAAGAAAAGCCGATGAGGGCATCGGCCTCCACGGAAGGGAAGAGTGTAATGGGCCGCCACTCAGGTTAGCGGTTCTTGCAGCATCCACCCACTCCATGGAGGGATCAGCTGACAAATCCGACACATCGGCCGATAAGCCGAAGAAAGGGGCTTCCATACGACCCGCAGAGCATGGAGGAAGGTGCGACCAGGGGCCGGGTAGGTGGCAGCACCGAACGGAGGGAGACGAGGCACTAACGGAGTGGGGGAGCACACGGGGAGGGGCGGACGACCGTTGCGACGCCATCCCACAGCGTCAGTCGTGTCTTGATCGAGCGCCTCACAACAACCCTTTGCAAATTTAGAGCCCACACCCATGATACTGTGATCCGAAGCTGTGTGATCCGGAGCAGTGATCGAGAACAAGTGATAGTAAAGTGATAGAGAACTTTGTTGAAGAACATTAGAGCCCACCTTTTTAACGAACATTGAACATTTGGCAACTCGACCCCGTTATACCAAGGCATCTGGATCACGATACGCCCTACCAGTTGAGCTTGGAACGAAGGACTCGAGGACCTCTGCATTCCAACGGACCACCATACGACGCCACGCTTCTACCCCGTCTATACCGGTAAAAAGATTGTAAATCTTTTAATTCTTCTTTAGTAAAATCGCATTGTATATAGAAACTCCTCCTAGGTATTGTTCCTTTTTCTGGTTTGAATAGTTGTGAAAGTTGCAAACATATATTTTCTTTATTGACGCCATTGTTTGGAGGTACCCCATCTGGGCCCTCGGCAATAAAGGGTATCTTATTCCCTCATTCTTTCAATATTTTCACAGATCTCTTAGGAGTAGAAATAACGTACTTATTTCAACATTTATTAAGAGTTTTATTGTACGAAGTACATTTTTGTTTGAGAAATATTCACTATTCTGTCTACACCAAAAATAGACAATTCTCGTTCGGTAAATTTAAACCTTGTAGTTTATGTTCTGACTTACCTGATCAATTTCCTGGTGCTTGGTAAAACAAAGGTAGATATAACTAGGGAAATAGAATCAACTTACCTTATTCGAGTCTTGCTGAACTGCGTAGATATATCAGGGGTTATCCTAGGAATATTCTACTTACCTGAAGAAATCCAATTCTTGAAGAGTACCTGAAACAAAAGATAGATAGTTAACATTGAAAGAAAGCAATAACTAGGTTCAATAATTCACAAACTAAGGGAAAAATACTTACCTCACGAAGGTCTAGGTGAAACGGGGGGCCATTTTTCGGTGATTCCAAGGAACACCTAGTCAACGACTCCGACGCCACACCCAGCCGACGAGAACCATAGATCTTCACCACGGTAAGTGGATCCAACTAACCTAGTCATAAAGCGCAAGGAAAAGTAATCGTTAGATTTTCATAAAATTACAATCCATCGGCCACGTAGGAAAATCTGGCCATTACAACTGATCAGCTGAGTGACCTCCGAAGCCATTTTCAATCCTATTGAACGCAGGAAGCTGAAATTTGAGAGGGAAGGTCAAGGGAGAATACAGATGGTGGTAGGTGCTATTGATGGAGAACCAGTGATCTATACAGAAGGGTGATCTATACAGAAAATAATAAACCTTTGAGCAATGATTTGCAGCGTTTTTCAGTAAGGTTTTAAAAAATCAATTATGATATTAGAAAACTAGACTGAACTATTAATATAGATAAGTAATGTATAAAATGAGTTTAATAAAGTAAAATTCAATGAAAAAAATTCTGTGTTTTTGTCATTTTATTCCCTTCAATGACCCCCATTAGCTTGATCTAATTAAAATAGTGTCAATCTTTTATTTTCGTCATTTTGTCTTTATTCGAGTTCTAACAAAGGGAAAAACAAAAAACCAAAAAAAATTCACTGTATATCTTTTGCCAAGCTAAGGGTTAACTAATACTATTAATGAAATCTAAGTACCAGCTGTATAAATTCATTTCGATGCCAATAAAAATTTAAAAAAAAAATCCTATGCTCTAGTGATAAGTGGGCACAAGTGAAACCTCAATGGGGTATTTTGGTCAATTTTTTTTTTTTTTTTTTTCAAAAGAGTATGGCTCAGGAATAACGGTAATCGGGTCTGTTCGTCGAGAAAATGTTTTTAAAAAATCATAGAAGCTAAGGAAAGTTGAAGATTTGAATGTTGTGACGTAGCTAGCCAATCGTGACGTAGCTAGCCAACTGTCTTTGAAAAAAGTATCCATGCACAGAAACCCTTGGAAGACCTCTTGGATACTACAAAATAGTTCTCACACACGCGCGCGGCGTAGTCCGTGCCTAGTGTGTGTGCATTTATAGCGGCCCGCCTTTTTCAAACGTGTGATCTCTTTAATTAATTTTTCTACCACATGTTATAGTATCATTGGGCTTAAAGTTGTAGTATATAGGTTTTCAAGGGTGCTGAATCCAAATTTGAGGTCAAAAACCTGAATTTCCGACCCACCGAAATACCCCATTCTCCTTTCATCGAGCGGTTTCCAAGAGGCTAAGGTGCCCAAGGAGATATGTCCGAGGACTGTAACTGGAGGAGGGATCAGCCATTTGGATCCCAGATGAATGAAGAGGGATAAATCAATAGATTTGAACTTTTGGCAAATCAGTTTATACTTTTTGCAAATCCCTTACGCTTTGACAAATACTAGAGTCCTTGTCCGACTGTTTCACTCCTATAATGTTCAACAAATATTTTCCCCTCTTTCTTGGTGTGTGGGGTGTCCCACGTGACATCTTCCATTTCCTAAGGAAGCTAGTTAGAAAACCTTTGTAGGTACCCATAGCATTTTTAAGTCAAATGAAACCTTTATTTCTATCAAATGAAACTTCGTTCCAATCAAATGAAACCTCTTTTTAACCGAATGAAACTTTTTTTCAAACAAATGAAACCTTATTTCATCAAGCGAATCTTTTTCATAAAAAATAGCTTTATTTACGATTGTTGCAAAACAGGTTAATACTGAGGTACTGCAAATTAATTTAATGAAGCGGGTGTCCACCAGCTGCGGCAAGCAGTTTCATCATCATGTTTATGACGAAGTTGGAGGCAGTCTGTTTCGGCGCTGCGAACTATGACCTCCTCGATGTCACAGTGATCAGCAATATGGTTGGACCAATGAGTTTCATTTGAATGAAATGAGGTTTCATTTGTTTGAAAAAAAGTTTCATTCGGTTGAAAAGAGGTTTCATTCGATTTGTACATGGTTTCATTTGGTAGGTACGAGGTTTCATTTGATTGAAAAATGCTATATTTGAATGAAAAGTATCAACAATTTCCTATACCTTATCTCCCAGGAAAGGTATCATAGTTTTGAGGTCAATGGTCTTCAGTACATTCGTATAAAAATAAATAATAATCTGTTGACGCCATACGCACTGAGGAGGCTGTGTGGTGAACGACAAGTTCGTAGGTACCGCAAACATTTGCTCAAATGGGATTTGTTCGATTTTGTTTAAATTTAAAAATTTTTGGTTTCAGTCAAATTCTCAACTCATCATTAGGTGATGGCATTTCCCAAGTAAGAATAGATGATCGTAACAATCAGAAATGGGGATTACGTTACTTCTATAATAATTTGAAGAGGAATGAGCAGATTTTCGCACCGTAAAAATATCGAATTATTTTAAGGTTATTAAATAATTATATTTTGTTATTATCATATTTTAAAAAATGTATTATTTAAATTGGTCGAGGACATGCTGAAATTATCTTTCTACTCGCTGAAAGTAATTGACAATATTTTGTAACGATTTTGAACCTACTGTTTAACACATCCAACTTTTTAAAATTTGGGGAAAACTGTGCACTTGAGTTTATTTTTTCTCCACAATTTTAAGGGTTTTTCAAAGGTTGTTTGAAGCATGTAGTACCTACACCAATGAGTGGAGAGGTAGGATGTGGTTTGACTGCTCGCCAAGCTGACGTTGAAATCTGGGTGAACGCCAAGTTCTCTTCTCACACTCGGCATGAACTTACTTATCATAAATTTTTTTCTTTGGATTTCTATGACAATAATTGTTTATTCCGATATGGTAGTTTGCTTCTGTTTTCATTCGTGAGTAATACCTTTGTTCTGTGGTGTTCGCAGAGACCCTATAGAGGAGTTTGCGTAGGTAAATCCGGATTCCCTGGGGAAGAAAATTCGAACTAACGAAGTAGGTAAGTGGCTTACGATATTTTTCCCAACGGAAAAATCCATTAATTGATAACCCAACGAATCGCGTAGTATCCGTGATCAGTTGAACCCCTTTACAGGGTGTTACATTTCGTGACGATCACTGCCAGGAATCGATTCTAGAGCTCATTTCCAGCTAAACTGAAAATAATAAACCAAAATGACTCTTTGTAATTTTTTTGGAGGCTTCGTTTTTTGAGTTATTTCACTTTTAAGATTTTATCGTGTTTTCGACCTTATCTCTGTAAAACGGCTATAACTCCCCCAATTTTCATGCAAATTCAAATCTGATCACACTGTTGGAAATTCCCGATCCCCTTGATGAATTTTTCGTTTTAAACGTAAAATTGGTATACAGTGCTGGATTACAGAACCTATGAGCGTTTGGAAAAAGTAAATATTTCCAAAATGAGACCAATTATTAGTTTCAAGTCCAATTTTCACCCGTTTTTCCGATTTAAAAACTGTTTTATTTCATCAAGAAGACAGGAAATTTCACGCTCTTTCCAACGGTGTAATGTGATTTGAATTTGTTTGAAAATTCAGGGAGTTGTAGCCGTTTTCTGAGATAAGGTGGAAAACACGAGAAAAATCGTTAAAGTGAAGAAAACTTGAAAACGAAGACTCAAAAAATTACTAAGAGGATTTTTTTTTGCTGGAAATGAGCTCTAGGATCGATTCCTGGCTGTGACCTTCACGAAACGTCTAGTTTCATCATTCATAAAGTTTGGAATTTTGTAGATGCTTCGTAGGGAAAATCTGGAATAAATTTGGAAAGACAAGAGTATAAAGTATAGGTAAATTCAAATCCAGGAGGATTTTAGTTCCACGACAATGGGGGGTGCGCCTGATTTTTTTAAAACTTAATCGAAAGTAGATCTCATCCTGAAAATTTTGACACCAGCCTTCTCTTTTTGGATGGGTAGATCTTTTTCTATGATTTTTCAAAGTTTCGAATGTTTATGACGTCACGCGCCCCTCCCGCCTGGGCGGGACCCCCCAGCCCACTGTGACGTCATGAACGTTTGAAAAATCATAGAAAAAGGCCTTCTCACGCTAGACGGTCGCGGTTGGTGTCAAAATTCTCAGAATGAGGTCTAGTTTAGATTAAAAATAACAATAAACACTTTTTCCGACCCAAGCGCACACCCAATTCGACGAGGACTCGTACATTTTTTCGAATAAGGTGTGTAATGAGCACATCTGTTGAACCTACCAGTGTTGAGGGACATAAGAGTGAAGCAACGTACTAAAACGATTGTGGAGTGTATAAACTGTCTGCTCAACTACGTTCCAAACTGTTCTCTGAAAAATGGTGCACACTTGGCATCATTATTTTCAATGTTTCTGGAATTGCCAAGTACTCCTGATCATGGCCCTTGTTTTCTAAGGAAACTATGAAGTTCGACCCACCAGATTTCAATCACCTAAAAAACAACAATTAAAAAACCCTCTCAGTGCTGATTATACTAAAAATTGTTCACAAAATGCTTTAGAATACTAGAAGCAATAGAATACTGCATCCATAATTCAGAACTCAAAATATCAATAATCCAGAACTCAAGATGAAATCCACTCTGACGTCTAAAACAATTGTGTGGTTGGGACTATGAATGGGCTCCCTACAAATTTCTTCTTCAACTCATCAAATTTGGAGGGTCGTTGTGGGAACTAGGAGATTGAAATTTTGATTATCCACCTCGAATCAGATCATGTGTACGTACGTAGTGTTATGCTATAATATTTAGTGAAATAATAATAGTAAAAACACTTCGAGTTGGATGTGGAAACTGGAATGAATCTTTTATTGTGTTCTTCAGGAGCATCTAGAACGCGGCCCGCAGGTGCTGCACGCGCTTCCTAGCGACACTACGGCGAATCTCTCAATTATCTAATTAATGCTCTCTGATGACTAGACGTAGGTGTCATACTGGAGCTAGTTCTCCCTGGCCCCACGAGGAGCACAGGATAATTGAGATGACCGATGTTACTGATAATTGGAGCAAAGATAATGAAAAACAAAGACGAACAAATAATGAAACGAAATGAAATAATGAAAATTGGAAATTTAACGCTTTTTTTTTTAACGGTGCAGTAAGATATGAATTGGTGTGTGATTGAAGGAAGGCCATTTTAGTTTAGTCAAGTCGATAACACGAAAAGAAATTCGTTGCATTGTCGCTAGGAAGCGCGCGCAATTCCTGCAGGCCGTGTTCTAGATGCTCCTGTGTTCTTCTAGCTACCACATGTCAGGTTGGAAACCAAGGACTAAAACTAACAATAACTGATAGTAGGTATGTCACACATAGGTTGAAGTCCTTAGATTTACAGCACCCCTCCCCTTCTAATCACTGGAAACCTGAAAAGTTACCTAAGTAATTCGACACTCACTTATTCTTGTGGACAGGGATGTCACATTCGGACGGGTACGAGGACCTGAGGCATGGCCAGGATGAGAGGTTTGTGGAGCACCTGGTCGCAGGAGCGATGGCGGGGGTTATAGAACACATAATCATGTTCCCTCTGGACACCATCAAAACCCGGATGCAGAGCATGGCCCTCAAAGGGAAAAGCACCATTTCTGGCGTATTCAAGGACACTAAAAACGAAGGTGGGATCTTCAGGACACTGAGAGGATTTCAGATCTCGTTCCTGGGAGATGGACCCGGACATGCCGTTTACTTTGCGACGTACGAGTTTTTAAAGGGGAAGCTCATTTCGTCAGGACAAGTGAACGTTCATGTAGCTCATGCCACTTCAGGTAGGAATCACACCTTTATTGGTCTACCCATACCTATTAGATCTATTTGCACTTGATTTATTTGCTTGCAATGTTGTTTTACAACTCAGGAATGGTAGCTACGGTGTTCCGAGACGCAATTATGACACCTGCAGATTCTATAAAACAAAGGATCCAGATGAAGAACAGTCCATATCGAGGGGTGACCGATTGCGCAATTGATGTTTACAAGAAAGAAGGCTTGAAGGCGTTCTACAGAGCATATACGACTCAGCTTTCTATGAACATACCCTATCAGGTAGAAATATAAGTACTACCTAGTTAAAGTAATTTAAACTTTCCCATTCCATTTCAAAGAGACAGTTAGTTAGGAGAGTGTGCCTGAATTAAAGATGGTTTCTGTTTTTTTTTTTTTTGAGCGGGGAAAGCCCTTAGTTACTTAGACCATAAATTTGATCTTTTGTGACAGAATTGTCTTTTCACTCAAGTGCTCTTCAGAAAACCTCTTCTTTCATAGAGTGAAGGAGTTTTTTGGGCGTGTACTGGTACGAGTGTAGGTACGTTTACTGGAAAGCTGGAAGATGCCGCAACAGGGCACTCACTGAGTATTGTGTTCTGCTGTATCGACTCCTTCGCAGCAGAGTCGGCATTCAAATGTCCTGGACTTGCCCATCTTGTTGAGATAGTATCTCAAGGGGCAGTCGCCAGTGAGGAGGCCTTTTACAGTACCACAAAGGTCTTTCCTCCTTAGTGACAGCAGAGCTTTTGCTCTATTTTTAGAAATGGTGATCAGCTGCTAGGCTTATCTCTGCTTTTGAGACTTGCGCCAATGTTCAGCTCACTTGCTGTCCTCCCGTTTCTGGACCTGTTGAGTAGTAGGGGTGTGTCCGTCCAGGTATTTCCCTGGAACGGTTCCAACGGTTACAGTGACAAAGACGTAACTGTTCCAAATTACCGGTACAGTTTCATTACCGGTACTGCCTACTGAGGGCGGTCAAATCCCGCTCTCATGACATGGACGAAGCAGGCAGTCAAATCCCTATCTTCCTTCTTCCATGCTTATGATCTTAACTTGCAATACAATAGCATCATTTTCCTTGAAAATTTGCTAAAAGGAAGGAATTTAAACAAGTTTTACAAAAGAGACAATTTATCATAAATGATGGTGACTAAACAATTCAAGGAAAGAATAATTTCGCTGCAGTTTAAGAACTTAACATGACAATAATAAAATAATAATACTAGAGACAACTTCCATGCTAACCAGTCCAGGAAATCCCTTCCTGCTTAAGAGCCACTCCATGATACTATTACATTCTCAGTCCATGGAAATAGTAAGGGCGCTTCCAGCTACAACATGGAACAGAACTGAGAACAAGATCCATGCTTACCGGTCCAAGTCCCTTCCCGGTCCAGAGCCATTCTCCATGATTTCTTATCGGTCCGTGGAATCAGCAAGGGGGCTTCCTGGTACATGGAACTGAACTGTAGACAAGTTCCATCCTTACTGGTCCAAAAGATCCCTTCCCAGTCCAGAGCCATTCTAAGATATCTCATCGGTCCGTGGAACTGGACTGGTAAGGGCTGAGTTTTTGTCACTTAATGGAACAGTTACAAGTTGATACTCAGTTCCACAGTCTCGGTACAGCTGTACCGACACACCTGTATTGAGTAGTAAGCTCTTAGTAACCCCGAGTAGGGGATCAGGGCCAAAACATTGGGGCTCCGATCCCTACTTGGCTTCTTCATTGCCATCAACTCCCTCATGGACAGGAACCCAGAGCGAAGCCAACTTATTGCCCCGAGCCGCAGCCCTAAGGGAGTTCAGAAAACCCCAGGTTAGCCTTGATGTTATTGAGTAGGCTACAATGACCTTTAGGGTTGCCTGGCTATCAGACATTATGTAAATTCTCGCATCTTTGAGTCGTTTCTCTGCACGTTGAAAAACTTGGGTTTGAATTGTTTTCAAAATTGTAATACAAATGGTAGCTAATCTTGGTGTTAATGTTGATTATTTTTGCATGAAAATATGAGAGAATACTCTGTATGTACCATCAACAATCTATGCACCAAATGAATCTGTAATTTTATTGCAGGGGTTACACTTCATGGCTTACGAAATCGGTATGACGATCACCAATCCTACAAAGAAATACAACCCCCTAGCTCATTTGCTGTCCGGAGCAATAGCGGGTGGTTTCGCTGCTGCCGTCACAACACCCTTGGACGTGTGCAAAACGTTCCTCAACACACAACAGGATGAAGGACGACCCAAAACCAGAGGGCTATTCAACGCTGCGAGAGAAGTGTATAAAATAGGGGGTTCGACGGCTTTCTTGAAGGGGATTCGTGCAAGGACTATTTATCAGGTGATTGTTTCTGTAAGCCGTTGATTATATGATAAATTAGTGAGGAAGAGAAGGAAGAAGGGAAGTGGAAAATTGGTTGGTACGCCCTTACTTCTCTGGACTCCTCTTATATTAACGCCAATAATACCAAAATTAGGGTTAGGAATTCAGAGGGATGTAAAATTATATTATACAGGTATGATACAAAATTATACCATATGATCAACATAATGTGTTGAATTATAAGAGCAAGACTTCAGTTTCGCAATTTCAAATGGATTTCATGAAATAATCCATGTACTTAAATCAGAAATACTACTACTTTCTTAAATCAGGTACTACTTTTCTGGTGTGAGGGTGAACTCATGAAATAAGGAAAGGAAGGAACATTGACAGTAGTGCTATCCCTAGAAGCGTAACAGCGCTAATTGCCTACAAGATGAAACCACATTCTATTGTAAACCCACTGGACATTTTGTACGCTGGGACATTTTTTGAGTTACAGTTGGCTGATGATTAACTTTTTCTCGTATTAGGTAGTTATGGTCTCATATTGTACATTCAAATTCGAAGATTAGTGGCTGCTCGAGGGTTTTGATTTTTCGGGTGGGGCCATTGGTGAACCCAGCTCCACTTAAGCAGGTGAGGCAATAAATAGCCTTGAGCGAAATCATCGGAACTAATTCTGATCTTCCCTTTGAAAGACAGCTGATGATGTTTGCAATCAGGGGCGTCAGTCAGGCAAACAGCTAGGCTGCAAATTATTACACAAAGGATCATTATTTTTCTGCATTGATCATGCGCCAGCAAAGAACTCAGCTTTGCCATTGTCACCATCTACCAACCATGTTTTACCTTCACAGTCAAGTTTATGTGGAAGAATTAAACGTCATATACCAAATTTCATCAAAATTGGTCCATAATAATTAAGGAAAGTTCCGCAGAAATCTTCACGTACCTACCTCAAACGTAAACCATAGAATTTTGAGGGTGGTCAAACTTTGTGGCGGCGAAAAACGAACTGTTTTCTTCCTTGAGATAATGTGGGTGGATGGATATGTTATGTCTTGCCTTGCGTGGGCTAAATAGCATCCATGGCTCATCTTCCAAGTTTCTCTGCATTCAAGGTCACGAAACAGTTCCTTGACTGTTTGCCATGGCTGATCGTGTGATAGTGGGGGTATGGTAATACCTGACACCGCAATGACCCCCTGCCTACCCGCCGATCGTCGCCTCTCACTCTAAACAGTTCCAAAAAATTCATTTTTTTGAACTGCTTGCATTGCATCGCTGAGCCCCGCGCTAGTACGCGTATCATCCGCAATCTGTCGTAGTTACCGACCTTTTCAACTCTCGGGTGTGTTGCAGGCTAGTATCCAAGACAAAATACGTACTTTCTTATTCCATTCTCCTATTTAATCTAACTTCCTTGATAATAATGAAATAGTTCCTAAATATTATAAAAGTTTTCCAAAATCAGCTAAATATTACTTGCAAAATATGGAAATATAAGAGAATCTCAACAAAATTTATTTATTTATTTTGCATATTTGTAGTAAGGCAAACAGTGTTTGCTATGTTTGCCTGGAGGAGACGCCACTGTTTGCAATGCCAGAAATGGCAGTTGGACGAAAATTCAACTTGGTTTACTTTACTTTTACATTAAAATACATTGTTTTTTGAGGTTCTTTCTTCACAACTGGATAGTCAAAGTAAGACACACACACACACACACAAATCTATCTACAAATCTACAGTTTAGGCTTATTACGATCCAATTTTGGATTATTATTTTCAATAATGAACCTTTGGAATTGACCAAGGAATTTTTTTTAAATCCCTCCTCAAAATTTGTTAGTTTACGTTTCAAGATACGTAGAATCCGAAAATTGAATAAAAAATGTTCTGTCCGTCCGCCGGATGCGGCACTTTCCAATGCGGCAACCAAGTACCAATTTTGATGAAATTCAGTATATGGGCTCCATTTGGGGTCTAGTTAGGGAGGGTACGATACTCCAAACGATACGATATTTCTTAGAAAGTATCGATACCCGATATCTTTTTGGTACCTGCCGATATTATAAAATATCGATACTTCGATAATATCGGCTCAAAGTATCGATACCACCAATATTTCAAGTCAACCCACCGATGATTTTTCACTACAAATAAAAACCCTATTAAAGGCAATATATATTTTTTTAAACAATAATTTAAAATGTAATAAAAGTCAATGGCAATTAAAAATGAAATAAAAGCCAATAATTTAAAATTTGATAAAAATTAATAATCATTCCATTTTATTTCAATTCCAATTCTTATTTGCAAGAAATCTTTTTTCAATGAAATGATGTTTTTCTTCAACTAGAAATCGAAAGGATCAAGTAATAAATCAGTTACAATACAAGTAATACTATTTATTATTCGAAAAAAGCCGTTCGCACGTGACTGATGTCGCCGTCACGATTAATATTCTGCATGCCTCCCTCTTCTTGTAAGTTCGGAAAAACGGGTTTAAATTCCTTCCAATCCAAACTCACATTGGATATTGATACTATTTTGAGGCTAACGTGGCGATATACCGTTTCAATTGATACTATTCTGAGCCTATTTTGAGTGTTATTCTGCAGCAGAAAATATATATTATCATTTTCCTTTTTTTGGTTTTATTTTTTTTTTCTTATTTGGTATTTTTTCACAAATTTACTTAGGCAAAATTTTCGATAATATCGTTAAGAAAGTATCGATACCTCCGATATTTTAGGCAACAGTATCGACACCAATATCTCGGTTTGAGTTTTGTATCAAAAGTATCGATACAAATATCGGTATCGATACCAAAAAAGTATCGGTACTCCGATATATCGTTGGTATCGTGCCGTCCCTAGGTCTAGTTTTGCCCCGAAGCTTTTGGATGATGTCAGTCACTTCTAAGGGGAGAAAATTAAGTGTTGAAATTTTCAAAAGTTCCCTAGCTCGAAAACTCTCGAAATAAAGTTATTGTTTTTGAACAACATTGAATTTTTAGAATTTTTTGAGACCACGCGGAGCTCTGGAGGACAAACCGTTCGCTCCCTAAGCAAACTTCAGGGTTGGACTTACGATAAATCAGAAACACGAGTGTGAATCGTAAGAGGCCTAATCTCAAGTTCAAATTGTTGTACTCAGTTTTGCGTCCTTAGCAACCAGTAATAAAATTTTCTAATAATTAGGGCAACCTCAACCCCCTGTTTCTTCGAGCAGGTGGTGAAGCGTTTGTGAACAGTTGTTTGTTGGTGAACAGTGTGTGAAGCGTTTATTTATTCCAAATAAACTTGATTGTGAAGCGAAAAAATGGTTGGTAGGTGGTGACAATGGGAAAGCCGTGTTCTTTGCAGACGAGTGATCTACATAGAAAAAATAATTAACCATTAGACTTATTAACAACCTTATCCTACAGCGAACAAATCTTGGTATAGGAATCTTCAGGTATAGGAATGTTCATTGTCTTTTGTCAAGGTGAGGCAATTAAGGTGTTCCTTTCAGGCCATTGAGATCAATTCATTGTGAATAAAATATTTTTCCTGACACGACAACTGGATGTGAAAAATGCTATGGCTATTTACCATGCTCTCAGTTGATAGGCATGTACCCACCCTCTACCTACATTATTCCACCTACCTGCTTATTTATCAACATCGTTCTTCTTTCTCTTTCAGATGCCCTCCACCGCCATTTGTTGGTCGATTTACGAATTCTGGAAGTGGCTTCTCATTCCTGAGAGAGAATAGCACGACCAATGAAGTTCCACCTTCAACGATATTAGAAATAAAAATACGACAGTGTGCACGCCTTTCACCAATAATTCTCTCGATTTGTGTGCACGATTCTTCTCGACTACTACTGTGCCTACAAGACGAGATACTGTGCATACCCAACACGTTACAAGTAATTACAGAGACTTGATGATTCTAACTAGGTAGACAAGAAGGGCATATGTAAAAAGAGACGATTTTTGTATATAATGCTGTGTTGAATAATGGAAATGAATGTTAAAATATAATCAAGTAATTATGTGTATTCCTTGAAGTATTTTTCTTCGTACAACCCTCATAGTCTACCCGCATTCTATTCCTTACAAGACTCGTGTAAGTAGGTAATCCTAAATGTAAAGAGGAATATTACGACCTAAATCGGTCGGGGCAGAGAGAAAAGCTCCTGCCAAGTTAGGTGGGTGCAATAATTGTATTTATGTTTTCTGAAGTTTTAGTCGTACAAATGACGTTTCTGTGTTTCTTACAGGGGGTCCCAGTAACCACGCTCCACCCCCTTATTCTCTCTAATTATGGACGAAAAAAGTCGGACAAATTACAGAAAAATCACCCAGTCTCAACAATGAGCACCAGTTTCACTTGTAAATCTTTTACTCCGCATATTAGTGTATGGAAACATTAAGAGACGTTTAATCGTTGAAGACAATAATTTATTATAATAAAGCCATCTGAGCATTAAAGATCAATAAACAACACTAAACCTTATTAGATACAACTTCGAACCGAGTGGAAAATGCATGAGTATCAAAATTATAAAACGAACCGAATACGGCTGTGTGCTGTCACAAGTCTCACCTTCTTGCTTAAACTGCATTTCTACGAATTTACGAGAAAATTTAATCTAACCCTTTCACTACCGGAATGGAGTCATTCAGATACCGTTGACAGCAGGACAAGAAGTGTCCCGGCGATGGTCAATGCCCCCAAATTATGTCACAGTGGTACGTCAACGATGTCCAGTTTTCCCCAATAGCATGGCAATGCTATCCCCCAAGGTAGCCCCAGTTGTATAACAATGATGCCCAAACATGAGAGAGGCTGAAAGGTATCAAAGTAAAAACTTAACAAATCATAGTAAAAATCACGGGAATAATGAATGAATCAAATGAGAAGCAAGAGCAGCAGAATAGAGGGTAAAAAGTACTGATACCTAGGAGCTCCGTTACACCAAATTCTGTCCCAGTTGGAAATAAAATAATCTTGGAACCCTAATTTCTTGGTAACTATGTCATGCAAGTATAAGGATCAGCAGAGCTAAGAAGGATGATCTAGGCTAAATTCACAGAATATACGTAATGTAGTTGATTCAACATAAACACGACTCTGATAACTAATACACAGAAAACATGAAAATTCCAAGGCCCAGAACCCCTGGGACAACCACTTTTTTACTTTTGCCCTTTAACTTGGGGTGATCTTCAGTGGATTTTCCCGGTACCTTTGAGTTACAAGAATCCTAACCTATAACTGGGACTTCATTAAAAACAGTTCATTTTTCTAATGTCCAGATGTGTTCCATTGGTAGTGAAAGGGTTTACCCTTGAATGGAAATGTGGAGTAAACTTTATTCCCAACAACTTTGAAACTGCAAGGGAAGCCCCCTCCCAACCGCACGACTATGCCTCCCCGCAGATGTCCTCTTCAGTTTGTTGAAAATCCCGACCCAAGGAGGTTTTGTGTAAGCCTGAATCAGTAAGAAACTAAAGCCTCAATTCAATAAGGTAGGAAGGGTGACGAACAATTATCTCCTTAGTTTCCAATCTACCCCATTTGGATGAAGTAATTTTGCTTCCGAGTCTACCAACATAGCGGAAGCATTATTTTCGCATTTCAAGGTTGAAAAAAAAAAAAAAAAATTTTTCTCCAAAATCAAAAAAATGTCTACTTGTGTTTCAAGTTTTATGCCTTCCTGAACAATTTTGGTTCCATGTCTAACCATCTATCATGAAATCCTCGCAACGGGCAAAAGTATACGAAGTTATTGTCCGATTTTGATGAAATTTCCAGGGATTGCGTGAGTTGGCGTGTAGATGGTTCCTTGTGAAAATCATTGCCCCCGGACTGATAGTAGCCTCTGCGCATGTGCAAACGTTTATTTCCTCATAACAGCCATAATTTCTACATTTCCCATCTGATTCGATGAAATTTTCTAAGATTATGCGGATTGGAGTGTAGATGATTCCAAACCATGAAAACCATGGCCCCTAAACTAATAGTAGCTTCTGCACATGGTAGACGTTTTTACTTCTTGTTCCATTAAACCTTCCAATTCCATGGAGTAAGGATTAAGGACTCCATGTTTCCTTTGCAAGCCTTCCAAAAAAGTCAATTTTACTTCTCGTTTCCATTAGACCGTCATTGGATGTTTTAGAGTTTTCTTAATTTAACTATATTTATTCACAACTAATAAACGGTATTTTTGTAAATTTGGATTTTGAACAATTTTCTATGTTATACTTAGGATGAGATAGGTATACAATTTATTGTTGTACTGCAACACAGGATTGAATGAAAATGGACAGTGAAACGAGAACACATGTGGTGGAGGGCTCTCAATGGAAACATGAAATTAATTATCATTAATCCTTGGGAAAGTGAGGGGCTTTAGATAATCATAGAATCATAGTTTAATTAATAATAGAATTTTACAATACTCCTACTCTGGCACGCTTTTATTTACTGCGTGAAGTTTATTATGTCATGATTCGTCTCTCACTCTTTTCCAAATTAGGGAGAAGACCTCCACACTTGAAGGCACCTTCCTTTCTTTCTTACAAATTGAGGTTGCAGGAAGTCGAATGTCTATATTTTGGAGAAGACATCCACCATCAGAGATTAGTAAGGTGATACTTGATGGCGTCAAAACCTATGTTGGAGCAGAATTGATAGAGCTCACGACCACTCCTAGCGGGAGTGCTTGTAAACTTTCATTCCCTAATCTTGTCCGCCCTCCGAGCAACGAGTTGCTCCCCAAAACTGCCTTTTTTCGCTCATAATACCGCCCAATACCACCCCTTCGTGTAATTTTCATTACCCGATGCATTTGGGAAAAGTTGAAGTTATTTTGTTTAGTTTTTTTCATACAAAAATTTCCCTCCCACAGTAAAATTTCGCGAGTTTGGTTAGAGCTGTGCCAGTCCACGCCTTCCTTTGGTTTCCTACCTTCTGCTGGATTTTCAGGACGCCACCCCCAGGATCACCTTGAGGCCTCTGAGGTAAACGCAGCGCTACAAAAAGGAAAAACCATATCTTCGATTTTCCTCCTTGTTCAAGCCTAACCTACCTCGTATCTACTCTTGTTCTTTCTCTTTTACCAAAAACATTGCTGACCCGGTCCTACATAAACAGTTCAAACCTCAAATATTAGTTAATTCATTTTAACACTACGAGAATCTTAGTAAATACTCAATTTCTAAAATTGACGGTGACAGACACTTAGCAGTGTCTTCCTTTTTCTTTTCCAAAGTGGGGCGGCAGGAAGTTAAATACAACGAATATTGTTCCAAAGTTGGAGGTGGCGAATTTGAAAGTTAAGAATACAGATAACTCAGGTTAATGGATACAAGAAGTTAAAAAATTACTTCACCCAGAGGAGGGAACACAGAACCGCCTTGGGTCAGGGTTGGCACCAAACTGAAGAGGGCATCTGTGCGAAGCCAAGAGACAGGGGATGAGGCAGAGCTTCAAAGGCGAGATAAGAGTGAAATTTACTTCACGTTTCCATTCCAGGGTTAAGAGGAGTATAAAAGATTACCTACAGTTAAAATCCACACTTGAGAGATGTGTGAAGTTGGATAAGTTAATGTGAAAATACTGAGTAGGCGTAATGGTTCTTTCAGATAAATTAGTTCGATTTATACAAACTGAAAATTCTTGAAAGAGGTTTCACACATGTCAAACGTTTATTCGAGGAAATCACTTCATATTTCATTTTGCTACGGATTTCAGGGCAAGTCATCCCGTATGGAAGGCATGGTTTTACATGGGTAGATATCTGTAACTCGTAAAACAGTCATTGATGCTGTAACTTCCTCGAATGTTCGTTTGAAGAGTTTCAATAAATTAGGGATGGGTATCGATACTCGATTTTTCAAAATATCGATACTTTTGAACCGATACTCGATATTTTAGTATCAATACTGCTCTATCCGATATTTTTGAATATCGATACTTTGGATCCGATATTTCTAAATATCGAATATCGGTGCAGTTCTTGCAGAAAATTCAACATAATGGCTGAAAAATGAAGAAAGTAGAGAGGCTTTTGGGTCATTACTCTTTGGTTACACAAATAAAGTTCATATCATGGAGAAAATCACCCTGCTTGGACTCTTGATAGTGAAAAATGGATAAAAATTGTTGAAAAAATTATTTTTTTCGAGAATATTGGATAATATTGATATTTTGTGACACTAAATATCGATACTCATGCCCAACGATACTTGGGATATCGATACTCTGATACAATACAGTATCGATTCAAAATATCGATACTTTTATAACGATACCCATCCCTAGAATGACGTACCTACATACGATGAAACTGATTCATTACCCATTTCCACTTCTCCCCAACTCAACTGGCTGATGAGTGGAGGAATAACCCAAAATAATAATAATAAGTAGTCTATCTCAACTAACTCACTTCCTATATTTCCCCTCAAAGTATATTAATATTTAATTGATTTAAAACTATCAATAAATTTTAAAACTGGGAAACTGGATGATTAACTGAAAATGCTTAGGCCTAGCGAGAGGACTTTTTGTCTTCAGCCAGAAGTCATGGAGAAATCAGACAGGTTATTGAAACCTTCTCTTTATAAAACTGGAATTTTAGTAGTGAACAACTTTTTCCACATGTCTACAAACTACCTATTGGAAAAGGTCTATAATGTACCAAAACAACTTTTGATAATGAATAGGTATTAGGTACATATTAGTAAGTGAAAAAAGTTCGGCGAAGGGATTTAGTACTTCCGTACTCACCAATCAATGGAAGTCAGGAAACACTTCTTAGGATACATTAGGATCTTCTAGATACAATACGAGGGCTCACCACAAGAGCGAGTCTTCATCCGACGGAGTTTCAAGTTCAGTAGAACACTTGCGGACAATTCTGTTTTATGATGGTTTTGGCGACGTCAACTCTTCCTTGAACGAGCTCTATGTACAGTGCTAGAGCAAGTACGTGAACGGGGACCTGGCCGTCAGTACCTCGAGATATCCACACGTGTTTCAATAACTCCGACGCTTTTTCCAGTTCTTTTCTGATCACTAAAGCGACAGCTAAGTTGTACAGCAGCACAGACTGTCCCGCAGACTGTGAATTGGGTAAGAAGTCCGGCCCTGGATTCTCTCCCATAGGATCGCAATCTTTGTGAGTTGTTGGATCCAACATTTGTATGGCTTTTTCTAATTGATTGAGATCCAAGTAAGCTTCGGAAACGTACAGTTTGCCTAAGTATTTGTACAGCGGGCTCGATGTAGACTCCAGTAGTAATGAGTTGGCATATTTGAGCGCAAGAACTGGGTCACCGATTGACAGACGAATGTAGGCGTTGGTAGCGAGCACTCCTAACCTCAACTTACTGTTACTTTTGGGAAGAAGAAGAAGAGCGTTTCGACCACAAATGCTAGCAAAGTCCATAGTAGGCATGGGCACAGCGTAGGACTGCGTCTCACTGTTATAATTGGAATCTTGATAGATTTTGTTATTCAGAATAATACTGGAATTATTTTTATTACGGCAAATTCCCTGGACTAGATCTTTTCTCTTGTCTGTGAGGTTGAACGTGTCTTCATTCCCCGGCTTGTTGATGCGTATGCAACATTCTGCAAGCCGTAACCACAGAAGCGGAGATCTGAACATTTTCTGAGATACTTCCAGCAAACAATCGAATGCTTTTGCTGGTTCACCTCTGAACAGTAGGGACACTCCACGATTGTACATGAGCTTCAACAACATAGGAGTACTGAAATATCTCTTGGATAAATCAGAATCATTGGGAATTTTATTGACTCCTTCGTGAAAGGTGTGAAGGGCCTTGTTCATGAAGAAAGAACAAGAATGGGATCTGGCCAGTAAGTGATTGACAATGGCCAGGTTGTTGTGGAAAACCATCTTATGCTGCAAAGGTAGCTCTACGAACTCATCGATGCCTTGCATGAAGAGATACATCACTTCAAGCGCGTCCTCGTACTTCCCCAGAGCAACACACAGTTTGGCCTTGATCATAGATGTGGAGTAGTTGAGGCACCCTGATGATATGAGATTGTCTATGGTGTCTCTGCAAGCGTCGTAGTCTGCTAAAGCCAATTGGATCCTGGCTTTGTACTCTAAGAGAACCATCTTCAACCTTTGGATATGCAAACTGTCAGCAGGGGAACTGCCGTTGCCACTTGTTTTATCGTCACCAAGCACCGGTATCGTGTTGAGAATGTTGTACTGTTTTTCTATTGTCGACAAATTGATTAGCGCTTGTTCATAGTCTCCTAAATAAAGGTTTAGGTCAAGAAGAAGTACGCAAACCTTTCTACCCAAATTACCTTCCATTTCGTGTACCATGGGGAATATCTTGTTGACGATTTTGAGTGCGTCGTTATACTTCTTCTGCCTAAAGAATACGATTGCTTGATTGTAGAAGAGGATGCAATGCTCCACGTCTTCTGGCGTTTCTGTCTCCAAAATATTGACATTCATTTGAGTGCAGAGAGAAGTGAGTTGATCTTGAAGGTTTTGAATATTCTTATCTTGCGATCCGAAGAAATCCACCATAATCCTGTTCAGCGATACCTTCCAATCGTTCGGTCGCGCAGCAGCCAAAGTGTTGAGAGTCGATTTACAATCATTGTATTTCCCACTGTGATAGTCTTCCTTAGCAGACGATATTAACTTTTGTTCGTCAATCATTTCTCTGGGACCCTGCACAAACAATAAGAAACAGAAAAATCAGAATGAATGAATGAATGTTTTTTATGAATGAATGAATGTTTTTTATTTGCCATACCACACAAAGTGCATCGACAATAGTCAATAAAATATAAATATAAAATTAATTGGTTGCCTGTAAAGTCGGTATACAGGCGAAAGTTTTATTACGTGACAACGACTTTGAGTGGTAAAATAATTTTAATGTTGATATTCATTCGTATAGTAGGAAGAAGGATAAAATAATAGTAACAATTTAAAACATTTATTTATACAAAGAATTATATTTAAAACATGAATTTATACAAATAATCTCGCACTGAATTTCATATTAACAAAATTTTATTTGAGCTCGAAGAGAGAAATTCAAAATTTAAACAAATTATTATTGGTTGAGAAACGAAATAAACGTCATTTATTTCATCATGTTATATTATCAGTCTGAAATTATTTACCTTTGCTGTTTGAATTGTTGCGATGGACGAAACTACCTTCACATTATCACTACACAATCGTTTTACAATTAACTGGCAACGTGTAAAATTTTATGCAGGCGCCTAAATAGAAGCGCAAGACATGAACCGGTGTGTATGCCTATCTCTCTCGCTCTGTCTCTCTCGCTCTTAGGCGGAAGAGAGAAAGAGCGAGAGAAGTGGAAGGGACGCGTGCCTCTCACTTGCTCTCATTGTGAGCGCATAAAGTGAGCGGAGCGTAACGCAGTTTCTTGAAGTGTCACCTGGCAACGCAGTTTCTTGAAGTGTCACCCGGCAAACCAATTTATAAGACGTTGTCACGTCAAAACAAAACATAACAGAGTAATAGGGTTAAACAAAACAATGGGATATTAGAAAGGGCACACGGGTAAAAAAAGAACGAGAGATCAGATCCTCCAGAAGACCAAGGCAGCGGAGCCCAGCCGGGAAGCACCCAGCCGGGCCCGGACCCACCCACCATGGCGGCTCCCGGACAGTGTACCCATACCGGGCAACGGTCTTGTCTGCGGTGCAAACGTTGCACGGGGAAAACCAACAAGGGGGCCGCCCCCGGGCCGGCCAAGACCGCCCGACCCAGACTCCGCAGCCAACGCCCACATACAGGAAGAATCAACAATTTAACAAGAGTGGTAACTATAATCATAACTAAAAAAGCAACTGAAATATGAAATAAAATTTTCAAAAAATCTAAAATACTAACAATAAATAACAGAAAAACCACTCAAATGAAAACAATAATTACATGCTATAGTTATATTTAAAACATACCCTAACCCAACATCACAGCATTGTTACTATTATCACAAAAGATCACATTAATAAATAAATAAATTCCTACATAGATATAAGCTTGACTGAACTGAGTACTTTGATAAATTTTCCTCAGGCAGCAGCACGTCATAAAATAAAATAACTAAAGTAGTAATCAATAAATTAAGAATAAAATGTAGCTCCTTTAATAGCTTCAAAAAATTCATCAAACGTATAGGGAGCAAGTTCGCGCAAGAAAAGACCATTTTCTGCTTGTATTTATTTTTTTCAAATCCTTTTAGTTCATTCGGGATGACATTAAAAAATTTAATCCCCCACCATCTGGTAGCGTTTCTTGAACAATTCAACCTGGTAAACGGAACTGTCTAAGCTAGAGCATTCCTAGTACCATAGTTGTGAGATGCAGTGTGAAACTTATCAATATTTGAGTGTATGTAGACAACGCATTCCAGAATGTAAATAGCAGGGATTGTCAAAACTTTTAAACTAATGAAGGCCTCTCTCCAGTCAGCTCTGTAACTGAGTCCCGAAGCAACTCGGAGTGCTCTTCTCTGACATCCAAAAATAATTTTAGCTAACGGACAATGACCCCAGCAAACAATAGTATAGGAAGCTTTGCTAAGAAAGACTGCATGGAATGCAGCAAGGACTGCTTTTCCTGACAATTTATCAGCAAGTCTACGGATCAGAAATGTGGAGCTATTCAAAACGTTTGCCAAGCTCAAGCAGTGCGCGTTCCAATTAAGCTTTCGGTCCACTTGAACTCCCAGAATTTCAACTTGCTGCGTATTATTTTCAAAGAAAGACAGGCTCCTCGAACCAAAGAAAATATTTTTAGTTTTAGCCTCATTTACGGCCAAGCCATTCATCCGAAAGCGATCACATCAGATTTTCCTTGGGCAGAATAAAATATGTAAGTAGTGAATTGTCTATAAGCGATACTTGGTAATTTTTAAGGGGCCACCAGAGATTATTGATTTGGTAGAAGAGATCTCAAAGGCTGGTTCTCAAAACCTGCGCCAAAGGAGAGAGAATTCTGGATTTCAGGAAGTAACCCAACAATATGACTTTGACCTTGGAATCCTTGGATGGATCTCGAGAGCATCTGCAGGGTGTAAAACGTTAACCCTAGAGTAGTAGACTTCCCAGACACACAGTTATTAGTAGACTACGTAAAAATGACATGTGAAACTGAAAACAAATTTTCAACACAAAATGGTCATATATTTTTCATTTATCCAACAAAAAACGAACATAAACTCATTCTTCTTAGTATTTACCTTCATATGTTGAGTACCTATATAAAATAATGTTTTCTAAAGAGAAGCTATGAATACCTGAATTATATCACATAAATGTTCTAATATCACATCCAAAACTCGATTTTTACTCTCGATAATACATTATACTCGATAAAATAAATGTTTTGAAATGAATATATTATGCTTGAAATATTTTGAAAGAGACAATGAATAAAAATTTGAGAAAAAAGAGAAATCTCTTGCTATTTTGAGATGTGGAGAAAAGGTGTGCTTCATTCTCGAATTTTTCACAATATAAATGTTATAGAAAAAACGCTGCAAATTATTTCACGAAGGTTTATGTTTTCCTGTATAGATCACCCTTCTGTTGGGAGGGATCTCCCTGCCAACCATAAGTACCTACTACCTACTAGGGAATTTTTGAAAATTTCAACCCCAACAACTAACCAAAGGGAAACGAAGGGTTGACGTTTTCAAAAATACTTTAGTAGGTAGTAGGTACCTAGGTACTAGGTTGGTAGGGAGGGACTCCAAATAATTTTCAACAAATAGTAGACTACGTATCTTTGACGTGAGGGCGTTATGGAAAACCAAGATCCTGACGGGAAGAAGTCGAGATGAGGTCTTGACACCACAAAGGTCATTTCACTGCTAGGTACCGATAGCACTGGAGGAGGCCCAGTTAAGAAGGCCGAGAGGGGGGATTGTAGGGGTCTCATTTCCCCACTCATTACGTAATTTTTACGTAATCTATCACTCTAGGGTTAAGGGGGTCTCAGTCGGTCGCCAATCCTTCCACGTTCCGGGTTAGTCTAATCTCTTTCGAACAGTCTCTCAAAGTTGTAACTAAATTTGAAATTTTAAAGAATTTTTGAAATTCATTTGAGCATCGACCTAGGGAATTGAAAAACTGAGATTGCCGCTGGAATCATCAAAACCAAACAATAATTTAATTTCCCTAGAAAATAGGGAAACCCCGATTATTCACTGAATTAATAAAAGTCGTTGCAAATTATTCTTAGAATCTCTATCACTGAGTTTGGATCATTACTTTTCTGGAATACCCCAGATAGGGTACCTTCACCCTGTATGTAGCTTACATCAAAGTTGATAGCAAGATGTTGTAAAATGGTAGACATGTAGACATGTTTGTTTGTTGTAGCAAAGATGAAAGTGGTCCAGACAATCGTAATTTCATGGTTTTCTGAACAAAACTCGACTCTATTTTTCATTGGTTTGACAACTAAACATGTCATTGCTTCCTTTTATGCTGAAGAAACAACCCTTCACCTTGTATTTCGTAGGCGAATCTACCCGTTAGTTGCAATAGCTCTCTATTGGCTTTGGGCTCTCTCGGTTTCAAAATTCTCTGGATTAAGTAGACTTTAGGAGTCCACTAACTGAAACAGGACTGACTCGTGAAGATAAATCGTGCTCGTGACAGACATTTTTGTATTATTTACCTGCGAATTCAAATCAATGAATTCGTACGTAAATACTTACTCGAAATATCTTGGCAAATACTATTCATCATATCAAATGAGTACCAACTTTTAAATGGGTTAACCCATTTCCGGCCACTGATGCGTTTTCGCATCGTCATATTTTATTTTTTTTTTTTTAAATATTGAAAATAGTAGAAAATCTTTGCAGAAGAAGTTTTTCTCGTTCATGATGTTCCTAAAATTTTCAGAAAAAATTTTCTTTCACGTTGGGGAGGTGAATGCGATTTTGGAAATTTTTTGAAAATGAGGCCTTTTGGCCAAAGGCATGATTATGGTGGCTCAAATTCGATTCTGGGCCATGAGTTGAAAGAGATTCCGATCCTCAGACTTTTACATTCTACCAAAAACAATGAACTCATGAATCATATCGCTTTGGAAAACTCTCAAATCTCATTAAAAATTAAAATTCATAAAATATCGAGTATTTTTGCTGAGCAAATGACGCTTTATTTCGGCTGGCATTCTATAAAACAGTTCATCCTCCTCTCCTCATTCTTCTTCTTCTTCTTCTGGCGCTACAGCCCAGTGTGAGCCTTGGCCTCCCGAACAATCCCTCTCCATCGTACTCGATCCTCCGCCGCCCTTCTCCAGTTCCGTACCTGCATGGTCCGCAAGTCGTCTTCGACATCGCATAGCCAGCGTCCTCTAGGTCTTCCCCGTCTCCTCCTTCCATCCATTCTTTGGTTCATCACCTTCTTAGGAATCCGGTTTTCAGGCATCCGTTGCACATGACCAATCCACCTTAGTCTTTGTGCCTTTACGAACCTCACCAAATTTTCCCCCTCTATCAGTTGATCTAGTTCAGCGTTGTTACGAATCTTCCAAACTCCATTTATACATCTGGCTCCGAAGATTCGTCTCATAATTTTCCGTTCGAAAACTAGAAGAGCATTTTCGTCCTTGGTGGTTAGCGTCCAAGCTTCGCAACCATAGGTTACTATAGGACGTATCAGGGAGCGATAGAGTTTAAGCTTGGTTCTCCTGGACAAGAGACGGGACCTGAACAGTTTTATAGAAGCAAAGTAAGCCTTCCCTCCTGCGACCATCCGCTTTTGAATGTCCTCGCTTATTCTGTTTTCGTTGGTCAAGAGCGTACCCAAGTACTTGAATTCCTTAACACATTCAAAAGTGGTTCCATTCAGGGTAATATCGGTTTCTCTCTGATTTCTAGTGGATATTTGCATATACTTGGTCTTATTAGTGCTTACTGCCATGCCAAGCCTTTCAGTCTCTATTTCCAGCCCAGATAGCAGTTCTTCCAAGGCGCCGATGCTCCTGGTTATAATGGCTACGTCATCTGCATACCCACAAAGTTGCGCTGACTTACCAAAGATCGTGCCACCAGGATCCACATTGGATAGAGCGCAGTGGAGAGCCAGATTAAACAGGATGGCCGAAAGTCCATCGCCCTGTCTAACTCCCTTCGTTACTTCAAAGGAATCACTCGCTCTACCACCTACCAAGACCCTTGCTCTGGACTCGAGTAACGTCATGGAAACCAAATTTGTTATTTTCCGGGGCATGCCCAGCTTCAGCAATGCTTGAATTAGCGCCTTTCTTGACAGACTGTCAAAAGCCTGGACGAAATCTATAAAAAGCACGTGGAGATCTATCCCATACTCATAAAACTTCTCAAAGATCTGTCTCACAGGGAAAATCTGGTCCATTGTCCCTCTGTTGGGTCTAAAACCAGCCTGGTATTCTCCCAGAATGCCTTCAGAGTAAGCACTCAACCTTTTCAATATTACCCCTGATAGCAATTTGTATGCAACACCGAGAAGAGTTATACCACGGTAGTTGCTGCACAGCAATTTGTCTCCTTTTTTGAAGATAGGGACGATCAAACCAGTCCTCCATTCCTCCTCTCCTCATTATTCAGTTATTTCCACCTTTGGCTTGAAATGGGTTAAACCTTGCGATTGGAATGTGTATCGCACATTAGATACATACGTAACTACATAACTTCTTTTGAATTCACTGGAAACTCATTGAACGACTTCAGAGCACTAAAAAAACATGTTTACCTATTTCATGTCATGTTTTTTCTTGATTAGGCACTTCGTTACTTTGTTTTATAAGTCACATTTCGGAAGCAACTAGTTTGTTTGTCATCAAATGAACACTACACAAAAAACGTCGAAATCGCTAGATCAAACTTGCATACGAGTCTGCAGTTTAGATAAGTAGGTTAATCTTTACTTCGACTTCGGCTTTTCGATTTTATCATCAACAGTAGAAATGATCAAAAACTAGCCACGTTGACGTAGGGAACAACTAATTTGCTGACGTAGGACGTCATAAGTACGCTATTCAGTTCTATGTGCCAAAGTAAACACATAAAAGGTCAAAATATGAACGAACGTCATGAGGCAGTACAGCAATAATAATATGAATAAGTAGCAGTTTTACTAGGACCAGCTTACTGAAACTGAACTCCGGTAGAGTAGACATCGTGCAGTTACGCTGAAACCTACTTATGAAGAGGCACGAATGGGCTTCCTAGTATCTTAAGTAGATACATTTCTCACATCTATTAAAATACTAAGTAATACAAGTAATCAAGTACCTCTTCAACTTACTTCCATCGGGTGTTTCATCTACACAAACGCCAAACCCAATGTCATCACGAATTCACAACCAAACGCTTATAAGCGTGATAAATTTCTGAGAAGGCAAATGAAAAGTTGTTAGATTACACTATAAGACCGTTTGTAGATTGAATTTGGCACTAGAAAGTAATTTTTTCAATCCAAAATGAATCTATCATCTAAAACTCAACTTTGTTGTGGAAGTTTCGTTTTCAGAAAACGCGAAAATCAACCAAGTGATAAGAATTGATAAAACGTTGTTGTTGCTTTGATTTGTTTCATCGGTAGGTGCCTCGTGTAGCCATAAGTTTGTTGCGTTCCCAATTCTCCCAATGAACCTCATTACAGCAATATTATCCCTTCTTCTTTTCAAACCCTCTAAAATGTCATCTATCCTTTTGAGCTCGGGAGTTACGAACCTAATTTTAGTGCTTGATTCGGCAACCTTCAGCAAAAAATTACCCAAATAATACAGCAGAAGATGGTTTGATTGGTACAACTTAGGTACTACCACGCCTTTTTGCTTCCGAGTCTACCAAGGTAGTGGAAGCTTTGATTTCACTTTTCAAGGTTGAAAAAAAAAGTTTTCCAAAATCGAAATTTCCACTCGCGTTTTACGTTTCAGACCTCACCTTTCTGAACAATTTTGGTTACGTTCTGTGTGTCAGTCTGTATGTGTGTCTGTCTGTCATGAAATCCTTGCCGCAGCAATAACTTCTACATTTCTCACCCGATTTCAATGAAATTTTCAGGGATTGCGCGGGTTGGTGTGTAGATGATAGGTACCCTATGAAAATAATCACCCCCGGACTGATAGTAGCCGCTGCGCATGCGCAAACGTGAAATCCTTGCCTCGCCCATCACTTCTACCTATCTCATCCGATTTCAATGAAATTTTCAGGGCTTATGCGGATCAGGTTGTAGATGGTCCCCTATGAGAATCATCACCGCCGGACTGATAGTAGCCACTGCGCATGCGCAATCGTGAATCCCTTATAACAGCCGTAACTTCCACATTTTTCATCCGAATTTGATGAAATTTTCTAGGATTGTTCAGATTGGCGTGTAGATGAAAATCATCCCTATGAAAATCATCTCCCCCAGAGTAATAGCTATTAGTAGCTACTATAGTAGTTGCTGTGCATGCGCAAACGTTTTCCACCGATTTCGACGAAATTTCTCAGGATTGTCCAGATTAGCGTGTAGATGGTCCTCTATGAGGGTAGTGAAAGGTACTTAGAGATTGTTGTTTTGAGATCAACTACTATGCATCGGATCATCTATACAATCGGTTATAGATGCGAGGAAGCTATGTGCCACACCCACTTGGCAGACGTTTTTCATACCTGTCATCAAATTATCAACTCTACCTAAATTATTATAAACTATACATTAGGCTGTCTTGTTGCTATGCTGTATGTACTGTGTATATCCTACCATCTACCAATAATTTTATTTCAAACAAGTTACATTTTCGACATTCTTACGGATAATGAAGAACCACCAGGATTTCGCTCATTTGGAAAAAACTATTCCGAGAAAGCTGGATGTTCCTAAAATTACAGGAGCGATGAAAAGCCAGTCTAGCTTTCTACATTCTAAAATGTCCAACAACTCTCAAATTGAGGGAACTCCTATAGAAGTTGCCGTACGTTGTCGTACAGGGACAAAAGGTAAGTATGAAAACTACATAAATGTCTAAATTTATACTTCTATTTTTTACCCGACTTTGAGGGAGAGTGTTTTGCTTCCGAGTCTACCAAGGTAGCAGAAGCTTTGTTTTCACTTTTCAAGGTTGAAAAAAAGTTCTCGAAAATCAAAATTTCCTCTTGCATTTTACGTTTCACACCTTCCTGAACAATTTTAGTTCCGTGTCTGTCTGTCATTAAATCCTTGCCACAGCCATAACTTCTACAATTCTCACCCGATTTCAATGAAATTTTCAGAGATCATGCTGATTGGGTTGTAGATGGTCCCCTATGAAAAGCATTGCCCCCCCCGACTGATAGTAGCCACTGCGCATGCGCAAACTTGTATTTCCTTGTAACCGCCATAACTCCTACATTTCCCGTCTGATTTCAATGAAAATCTTGGGGGATTATGCGGGTTGGGGATGGTGCCCTATAAAAATCATGGCTCCCAAATTGAAAGTATTTTGGGCGGATGAGCAAACGAGAAATCATGTTAACAGTTATAACTTCTTCATTTTCCATCCGATTTCGAAGAAATATTCAAAGATTGGGCGGGCTGATGGGTAGAGTCCCTTACAAAGGTAGTGCAAGGTACTTAGAGATTGATATTTTGAGATCAACTACTATGCATCGGATCATCTATACAATCGGGTTACGGATACGATGAAGCTATGTGCCACACCCACATGGCAGACTTTTTTTACTTGTTTAATGTTTTAGTTTTTGGAAATTTAATGTTTTCATTTATAGAGCATGGAATTAGTAAAGAGGTTAGACGAATTGATAGACTCTCACCAATAATAACTAATAATAGTAGGGTGTCTACAGAAATCCTGGGGTCGATTCTACAACTAAATTGTTAGTTGTTATGCATAGTATTGAAGGAATGTCTGGGTGTATCAATTTGATAGATCGGTTGCTTACCTTCTTTACAGGTGAAAAAACTTGATTTTTTTCTCGCATATTTCTATTCAAATCTCAGAGGGTATCTTCTTTTCATTGGCGTAAACCTTGCTTCTGCAGGAATGTAGTCGTCGGGCTCATCTCAACAGATGAGCTGATTTACTGGGGTTTTTGGGTAAATACCGATTTGGGTGTGAAAAGAGCGGTTATACAAAACGTAACTTGAGTTGACATAATTGTCACCTATATCAACAAATTGATAATAAAATTTGTTTGAAAGTTCTCATTAGCAGTGGCCATGATTTTGGGTTTCAATCGGGGAGATGTCGCTCCTCCCCCTCCCATAGAAACCAAAACCTGGCTAAGGCCCTGGTTGAATACAGGGTGTCTACACTAGGGCTGCGAAAGAATCTTGGGGTAGATCATATAACTAATTTGCAATATTTTGTTTTCCTTACTTTTATCCCTTTTAAAGTACTACTTTTTGTTTTTTTATTTTCAAGACATTTTTTTACCCCCCCCCCCCTCAAAATTTGATGGTTTACGTTTCAAGGTACGTAGAATCCGAAATTCGAATAACTTTCCTTAGTTCCCATGGACAAATTATGATGAAATTTGGTTTATGGCCTCCATTCGGGATCTAGTTGTGCCCCGAAGCTATTGGTTGATGTAGGTCACTTCGATGGGGGTGAAAATTATGGTTTGACATTTTCAAAACGCCCTAGCTCAAAAAAAGGATATTAAGGTATTATTTTTTCTTCACTTTAAAATAGTATTGAATTTTTAGAATCGGATGAGACCACTCAGAGCTCTGTAGGACCAACCGTTCGCTCCCTATAAAAAGTTAAGAGTTGGTATTACGATAAATCAGAAACACGAGTGTGAATCGCATAGAGGCCTAATATCCTTTCAAATTTTAGCTGACCAAAATACGTCCGTTGTTTGTATCTTCGAGTTGCCTTCAGTTTTGCGTCCTTTACAACCAGTAATCAAGTTTCCTATTGAAGACACCCACAACTCTTCATTTCTTCGAATCGAGTATGAAGTGATTATTTCTTCGAAATAAACTTGATTGTGAAGTAGGTATGAGATGGTGACATCATTCTTTGCAGACGAGTGATCTATATAGACCTAATAAACCTTTGTGTAATAATTTGCAGCGTTCTTAGTTTTACGATTTTTTTTTCTCGTGTTTTGATCTTCCCTCAGTAAAAAGGCTGGAACTCCCGTAGCTTAAAAACTCAAATATAAGGAAAATGAACTCAAATATGGGATCACCGTACTCCAATGGGGAGTATCGAAAGAGAGTTAAATTGTCTACCCGTTTAGAGGGAAATGCAATTTATTGGAGCAATTCGGAGGAGTAAAGAAATTGGACACTCAAAGTTTTGAAATTTGTTTGAAAAAGCCTATTTTTCAGAATTATTTGCCAGTAATGAATAGAGCTATCGTCGAGCACTCAACAGGAAAAACTAGCTCAAGAACTCGGCTTTCCAGCGGTTGAGTCAGTTTTTATTTTTTAGAGGGAACTTTGTTTGAGAAAACTAATTTTTTATGCATTACAAAGTGTGCAAAAAGAAGAATAAGTAGTCTCTTAGATTAACTGACTTTAATGCATTTTAAAAGCGTTTTGCACCGATAGAAAGATGTCAGAAACAACTGGCATTTTTTACATGGAGCATTCAAGCTCATACCTTCAGTACCCACAAGAATTCTTTCGTTTGAGTCGCCTAGAAACAGTACATACAACATCGTCCACAATGGGGTGTGCGCATGGGTCGGAAAACCTGTTTATTGTTATTTTTAATCTAAAATAGACCTCACTCTGAGAATTTTGACACCAACCGCGACCTTCTAGCGTGAGAAGACCTTTTTCTATGATTTTTCAAAGTTTCGAATGTTTATGACGTCACAGTGGGCTGGTGGGTCCCGCCCTGGCGGGAGGGGCGCGTGACGTCATAAACATTCGAAACTTTGAAAAATCAAAGAAAAAGATCTACTCATCCAAAAAGAGAACGGCTGGTGTCAAAATTGTCAGGATAATGTCTACTTTCGATTACAAATTTTAAAAAATCAAGTTTACCCCCTCCCCCCCATTATAGCTGGTGGGTACCTAGTATAGCATTATCAAACTGAATTAAACCTTTAGCAAACTGCATTAAACTTTTCGCGATTTGATTTAAACTTTTTGCAAAATGAATTAAACCTTTCACAATTAGAATTAAACTTTTCTCAAACTGAATTAACCCTTTCACAATTGGAATTAAACCTTTCGCAAACTGAATTAAACCTTTCCCAATTACAAGTGAACCTTTCATAAAATTAATTCCCTGCACCAAACATGACCAGAGGACATAAGAGTGAGTGAAGTCCCCAAAACAATACCTTATCTGTGGACGGTCAATATCTTCCCTGTGGATGGTCAATATCTTCCCTATGGACTGGCAAACTTTCATTGACCTTCACTGTGTAGAGTCACCCTTCCCTTCCCGTCAACATTCTCGTCATAAAAGTGTTCGTAGGTTTTTTATGTTCTTTTTTGGTTTTGTGAGGAACATTGTTGTGATGAGCGACAGCGATTCAAATATTATTTCAGTGAGTATTGCTGAATATTGCTGAGTATTGTGAGTATTGCTGAACGCTCGAAGGAGGGACGGTCGAATTCCTTGAAAATCCCGTTGAAAATGGACATGTATCTCGTACTTCCTGCTGCAGCTACAGGCCAACCCCTCCACTGACCTTCCTCTTTCTTGAAAAATCGGACTATTCATGTGACAGTTTACTTTAGAACATTGACTTATATATGGATAGTTCAACGTGTTTATTTATTAGTATTTTTGTTTATTAAAAATTTATTAAATTGTTTGTTTATTGCGAAAAGTTTAATTCAGTATGCGAAAGGTTTAATTCTATTTGTGAAAGGGTTAATTCTAGTTGCGAAAGGTTTAATTCAGTTTGCGAAGAGTTTAAATCAAATTGCATAAAGTTTAATTCAGTTTGCGAAAGGATTAATCATTTTGTGAAAAGATTAATTCAGTTTGCTAAAGGTTTAATTCAGTTTGTTAAAGGTTTAATTCAGTTTGTTTATGGTTTAATTCAGTTTGCTAATGCTATATATGAAGGTATAAGGCATTATTATTCAGCACTTGAATCCGAAGTGCTGAAGAAAAATTTACTTGATAAAATGGTAAAAATAAAATTTAAAAAACTATTAAAAAAATATATAAAATTTACTTGATTTATGGTTCCTTCAATATCTACTCCGATTTTAGATTCTAAAATACTGATTATAATAAACTATCGGAAGAAGAATTCAATTCATTTCCTGGGGGGGGGGAGGGGGAGTCCCCCAGCGGGGAGGAGCGGGCAAGGGAATGCAAAACCAGCAAAACCGAGCGGTCTTGAAGGTGGGGTAGGTCTTTGCGCCGTGTGATCCCACTCAACCCAATGTTTCGAGCAAAATTAATTTTTTCGGGCTACGGCGAAGTAGCCAGTAGAGGGTTTCTACGAGTTCATTTGACACACCAATTGGAAGAAGATGTATTGCTTCCGAGTCTACCGAGGTAGCGGAAGTTTTGTTTTCACTTTTCAAGGTTGAAAAAAAAATGTTCTCCAAAATCTAAATTTCCACTCGCGTTTTACGATTCTGACCTCCCTGAACAATTTTGGTTCTGTCTCTATCTGTCTGTCTGTCTGTCATGAAATCCTTGCCACAGCCTTCTTCATTTCCCCTTGCCACAGCCACAACTTCTTCATTTCCCATCCGATTTCGATGCAATTTTCAGGAATCATGCGAGTTGAGGTGGCCACCTATGAAAATCAAGGCCCCCAAATTGAGAGTATTTTGTCCGCGTGAGCAAACGTGAAATCCTTGTAACACGTTGGACGCGGATCGCGTCACGCAAATCCCGGGGTCCCTGTGGCTGGCCGCGTTTATGTCACGCAAACACCTCTCGCAAAACAGGTTCAAGAATATCTGCTCCTGTTCTTTCGTTCTCAGTTTCCGCTCTTTTCTAGCTTTTTTTCGTTATAGATGAACATATTGTGAGTCGAACGGTTCAATCTGGAGCTGAATCGGTCGAGGTTGAAGGTAATTGAGCAGTTTTTACATTTTTCATCCATTTTCACGGAGTGATTCACTTTTTTAAAGGTTGATCGACATTGTTTAATTGTTGTTTGTGTCAATAATCAGCTCAATCCTCTCATAAGTTTCATACTTTCAGTTCTTTATCGTAAGAAAGACCCAGTGGTTCGACTCCGATTTTTTTTGTGTTTGACTCGGTTTTTCTGTTTGGAATCTTTGCCAGACAACTCTACAAAGATCCAAAAAAGAGAAGAGTCGTTCTCTTTCCGGTATGGAATAACTAGGTATTATATTGTCGTACATGATTGATTCCTACCTATTTCTATGCACCATCAACCTATCTCCCTTGCAAAGGCCGCCAGAATTCGCGTCCAGTGGACGGGCGGCCTGAGCCAACCCACTCACATAGGGGTTGATTTCCCATTCAAACTGGAGCAACTTTACACTGCCGCTGGCCGCGTCACGTTGACGCCGAGAATAAATTCTCAGAATTCTCAAATTTTTGTTATGTCAAAATTTTTGGAAAAATATACTTTTTAATATATGTTGCTGCTATAGCGTTTTGGCGAAAAAAAAATGTCTCCGCCTCAGGGGACCAACGCGTTTTTTTTCCCCGCGTTCAACGTGTTAACACAGAATTAAAGGGCAATACCTCCTATTTGTTGGTCATGGCGAGGGGGGGGGGTGAAGATTCCCTTTCACTGGCCGACCAGAGTCGGACAAAGGCGTTTCCGCTCTACCTTCTACTGTTCGCAGATAGAAACAATGCGGCTGGCCAATTTCCCGAAGGGTGTAATTGCTAACATAGACTACTTACTACCTGTTCCAAAATCGTAGGTAGCCTGTTGAGTCAGGCTGGGGAAAGGGCCGAGCCTCAGTAATCTTAATCCAGGCATCGAGCAACTCGAGTCATAATGAGGTAGAGACCCAATTGTTAGGAAGGATTTTTATCACGAATGTGAGTTCACTTGCCCTTCTGTTTACCCTTCAGTCGCCTTTGTAATTTGACAGAAGCAACATCCTTTACTGGAAGTGTGATTTTATTCTTGAAGGAATGAATGTATATTCTCTATTTGATAAGACATTCTCTAGGGTAAGGAACCTGTTTTATTTTTTATTAGTGTTCTGTATTTGTTTTGTTTTGCCTGTAATAAATCATTCCTTTCACTTCATCAACGGTCGGTAGTCAACAACCCTCGGTCTCATTTTTCCTAGCTTGAGTGGCAGTTAGAAGAAGGACGATGTTTTTGGGATTGTAATACACATGGACACCTCACCAAACCATCCGCATTCTTTCAATCTGCAAGCAGTACCTTTATGGTATTCCAAGCAATTTAAGTTCCAAGTTTTTTAATTCCATGAGAGCTCTTGCAAAGATTTCGTAACCGGATAGCACTCAATTATCAAAATTTGATTTCAGATAATACCGATTCAGGCAGTTTCGTGAAGGCAACAGCCCAGTGCCACGTTCCAAATGGAGATTTCGGTAATTTCAACGTCAACGACGTGAAGAATTGGGGAGAGGCTTTACCTTTATTCGATGACGACGATCCGGCGGAAGGAACCGACGATTTCGACGAGATCGTTTATTCTCGACTTGCGAAGTTGAACAAGATGCAAAAAACCCAAAAATCCGATGAAAAATTGCACCAAACCCGAAAATTTATTTCTGAACGAAATTTCATTTCGTTTGAAGGTTTCCTGAAGTTATTTTTCAACCTCGTCCTCCTAGGCCTGTTCTGCAGCATTCTATTTTCTGTGTTTCGTAATTGATTTTAATGTCGTGCTTTATTCATGTTTCTAAAAAATATATACGTATTGTCAATTGATTTCAAAAGATGTACGATGTACCTATACCTTTTTCGTGTCACTGCAGCTTGTAATTGTATCATGATCAAATAGATGAGCAATCGTTGCAAACTGAAACTCAAGTAGATCGTGAGGAAGAAAAATCTCAGTTGTGTGTTAGCAGACGTTGAAATCGGTACGATGAGGAATGAATTCATAAGGACCACCGGGCAAAACAGCTTCTTCAAAATCTGTCCCTGATTTCTTGTTATGCCCAGGACGAGGCAAACGACATACTAAGCACTCAAAGCCAGAAACAAGTTTTCTTAAAGCTTCTAAACCGAAAATTCGAATTCCACCAATTTCGTTATTGATGTGTTGATCGAGTACAAAGTTACCTGTAGTAGTTAGGAATCAAAATAACGTATTTTGGTTGAAATTTCGCTTATTTAGAATTTATTTACAGCCCCTCAGCAAAAGTGTCGTTTATTGGTCAGCGCAAAAACATCCCAAACTCCCAAAAATGTATAAAGGGAAGCTGGTATAAACGGATAGTCGGGAAACAGGTCGAACAATTTCAGATACTCAATTGTTACTGTAGAGGATATCGATCCACAGACATCATGGAAACTCATCTAGTACAGTAGAAAAACCGAAACACATCAAAACACCTTGGGGAAATAACATATACAGTTGAGAAATTGATCCAAATACTGTAGCGGAACTGGTCTAAGTAGACAGATGCAAGGACAGTAGAAAAACGCTGCAAATTATTACACAATGGTTTATTATTTTTCTATGGATCACTCGTCTGCAAAGCCACCAACCATCCAACTTGAAGAAAAACATCGATCGTATTTCGGTCAGCTAAAATTTGAACGGAGATTAGGCCTCTATTGCGATTCACACTCGTGTTTCTGATTTATCGTGCGTAAAACACTTAAATTCTCGTAGCGAGCGAACGGTTTGTCCTACAGAGCTCCGCGTGGTCTCAAAAAATTCTAAAAATTCTATAGAATCCTAAATTGAAGGAAAAACAATACCTTTATATCAAAATGTTTTGAGTTAGGGCGTTTTCAAAATTTCAAAATTGATTTTGGAACCCTTAGAAGTGACCTACATCAACCAAAATCTTCGGGGCACAACTAGACCCAAGAAGGAACCTAAGTACCAAATTTCATCAAAATCGGTCAATGCTAAGTGGCAAAAGTGCCGCGTACGGCGGACGGCGTACGGCGGACGGCGGACGGACGGCCAAATTTTTATTCGATTTTTGGATTCTGCGTACCTTGAAACGTAAACCATCAAATTTTGAGGGGGTGTTAAAATTTTTTTTTTCTTGGTCGATTCCAAAGGTTCATTATTGAAAATAATAAACCAAAACCGAAGTAAAAGTAGTTGGGAAAATAATCTAAGGACAGTGGGAAACAGATCCAAAAACCTTAGGAAATCTGATAGACTGCGCATTGACTGATCCAAGGGCGACAAAGAAACTGATTTCAAGGCAGTAGGGGAACAGATCAAAAGGCAGTAGGGATACTGATCGAAAGACATTTAAGAAACTGATCCAAATATTGCAGGGGAACTTGTCCAAATACAGTAGTGACAGGTCTAAGGGCAATAGGGAAACTGATCGAAAGAAAGTTGAAAAACTGATCCAAGGGAAGTGGAAAAACTGACCCGAAGGCAGTAGGGAAACTGATCAAAGACAATTAAGAAACTCATCCAAGGACAGCAGAAAGGCTGATCCAAAGGCAGTAGGGAAACTGATCGAAAGACAGAGGGAAAACTCATCCAAAACCTTTAGGAATCTGAGAAGGCAGAGAAAATGATAAACATACCTACTGTACGAGAACTGGTCCAAATACCAATTAAAAACTGAGTAAAGAAGAACGTTGTCTATTTCTACGAAACTAATGAGTTACGAAGTTAATCGACTTCGGCGGTTAGGTCATCATCAGTAACAAACGATAACCGAAGGTAGCTACATAGCAGAGAGCACAACTTACATAGTCACAGCTTGAATCCCATGGGTCGAGAAAGTGAAAGTCATGCCCAATCAGATTGAAGCAGATATAAGTGAAAGGAGAACTTGAATCCTATTTGTACAAATATAGTACAGTGACTGACCAAATGCAGAAGAAAAACTGACCTTATGACATTTGAGAAACAGATCCTGATACTGAAGAGTGACTGACCAAAGGTAGTAGGAGAACTGATCTTAGGACATTTGGGAAACTGATCCAGACACTGTAGTGACTGACTAAAGGGAGTAGGGGAATGATCCAAAGGTAGTAGGGGAACTGATCCATGGACGGTTGGGAAACTGATCCAGAGACAGTAGGGAAACAGATCCAAGGATAGTAAAAACAGTGATAGTGAAGAAGCTTATCCCAGTACGAATTAGTGTGTTGACAGTTAGATGATGGAGCTTTCCGAGAACGTCTCTTTTGGTTTATTATTTTCAATGATGAACCTTTGGAATCGACCAAAAAAAAAAAATTTTACACCCCCTCAAAATTTGATGGTTTACGTTTCATGGTACGTAGAATCCAAAAATCGAATAAAAATTTGGCCGTCCTACGCCGTACGCGGCACTTTTGCCACTTAGCATTGACCGATTTTGATGAAATTTGGTACGTAGGCTCCATTTGGGGTCTAGTTATGCCCCGAAGATTTTGGTTGATGTAGGTCACTTCTAAGGGTTCCAAAATCAATTTTGGAAACGCCACAATTCAAAAAATTTTGATATAAAGGTATTGTTTTTCCTTCAATTTAAGATTCTATAGAATTTTTAGAATTTTTTGAGACCACCCGGAGCTCTGTAGGACAAACCGTTCGCTCACTATGAGAATTTAAAGTTTGGACGTACGATAAATCAGAAACACGAGCGTGAATCGCAAAAGGGGCCTAATCTCCATTCAAATTGAAGCTGACCGAAATTCGATCGATGTTTTTCTTCATGTTGGATGGTTGGTGGCTTTGCAGACGAGTGATCTATATAGAAAAATAAAAAATAATAAACCATTGTGTTATAATTTATTGTGTAAAATAAATTGTAATTTAATTTGTGATCCAGATAGTGAAGAAGCTTATCCCAGTACGAATTAGTGTGTTGACAGGTAGATGATGGAGCTTTCCGAGAACGTCTCTTTTTCACTCCAGGGTTCTTAGGTAAATATAAAGACACCTATTGATAAATTATAACTTTATTCAAAAGTTGGCGTTTGATAAAAATTTAGTTATAATAGTTTATCCCTTTGGAGAGCCAGGTCGTCACATGATGGGGGATGTAGAAGGAGAGCACGCTTTACGTGCCGACGATGTTGATGGAGCAATTTATAAGTCGCAAGCTGTCCACGAACTGCATGTCTCCTAACAGCTCGCAGGTTTTCTTCAATGTTTCCATTAGATCGATGTCTCCCAGTTCTTCTTCCACGGAGTGCAACATGTCTTTTTGTTCCACGGTAAGCTCCTGCGACAAAAAATTGTTTTATTGCAATTCAATTTGTATTGAAGGTAATTGGAATTGGCTTGTTAAAATTGTTAAAATACGCTCGCTTGCTCGCACGTTCGCAAAAAAAAGAAAACCCTTTGGCATAAATCAATTTGAATTTTTGGCAAACTTTTGGCATAGGTACCATTTTGAACTTTTGACAACTCAATTTGAACTTTCGGCAAATCCATTACATTTCGACAACTACTGGAGTCCTTGTCCACCTTCATTCCTTCTACAATGTTCTATAAAGTGTTTTTTCTCTCTTTCATAAAAAAAATAAAAAAAGCTTGTTAAAATTAGTCATGTGGGAGACGTACTTTGGTTTTTAAATTTTTTTATTAACATATTAGTGTTTATTGTTACCTGACAAAAAACAGCTTTGAACGGTATTCTTCCTCTCGTCTTAACCCCTTTACTGTTGGTGTATATGACGTTGACTGATGGATCTGATGACAGGTGGGCGATTGGGAAATGGACGCCTGAGGTGACTTCTCCTTTCGTGTTTCGGGCTAGAAGAGACCTGGATAAAAATGAAAAAACTTAATCATTAACTTATCATTTAATCTCAAGATACATTCATAACCATATTTCTGGATTGTGTCCACCATTAGGTCTTCACGTGATTACAATAAAACTGCTTCGATCATATTAATGTCCCTAAAGTGGAAACAAAACATATAGCAAGCTGACGTACAATAATCTTGAACATTGGGAAGAGATCCGGCATTTTCTTATCAGCTTATCAACTACGTCATAAGATTTTTCTGCGGAAAAGGAGGACATTTTGGAGGACCACCTTTTCCTTCATTCAGGATGAATCCAACTTGTAAGAACTCAATGGTTTCAACTATTATTGCATTTCTCAATTGAATTAATATTTCTCCCAATAGGTACAGTTGAACACCAAATACGTAGATCGACTCAACAAAACACACCACGTAAACTGATTGTGACTGGAGTCCACTGGAATAAACTACTTCTTTGCAGAGCTTTCGGTATATTTATTACCATCTTCAGGGCTCGAAGGACGTGTTACTCAGTGAGCATACCACGAGTCAAAAAATGAGCTGGTGGAGATGTCACTGTAATTATTGAAAGTTAAATTTTACGGCAAGAAATTGAGAAAAAATAAATACAACATCAGCTCTCAGGAAAATTTTATGTCAGAACAATTAAATAAATAAAAAAATCTATTCACGGCTTGGAGAGAATAATACTGTAATAGTAATAATAACTATAATAGTAAAAATAATAATAATAACTCGGATAACAACTTGTTACCTATTATATGATCTTGTGTTATCTAAGTTATTCTAAGTTATACCTAATTATTCTCTCCAAGCCGTGGATAGATTGTTTCATTTGTTCAGTAGTTCTGACTGGAAATTATCCTGAGAGCTGATGTTGTGCTTATTGGTTTATTATGTTCAATAATAAGCCATTAGAATCAAGCAAGAAAAAATTTTTAACCCCCTCAAAATTTGAAGTATTACGTTTCAAGGTACGTAGAATCCGAAAATCGAATAAAAAATTTTCCGTCCGTCCGCCGTCCGCCGCACTTTTCTCAGCATTGACCGATTTTGATGAAATTTGGTATGTGGCTCCATTTGGGGTCTAGTTATGCCCCAAAGATTTTGGTTGATGTAGGTCACTTCTAAGGGTTGAAATTTTGAAAACGCCCTAACTCAAAAATTTTGATATGAAAGTATTGTTTTTCCATCAATTTAAGATAGTATAGAATTTTTAGAATCTTTGGAGACCACGAGGAGCTCTGTAGGACAAACCGTTTGCTCCCTACAAGAACTTAAGGGTTGGACTTACGATAAATCAGAAACACGAGTGTTAATCGCAGAAGAGGCCTAATCTCCGTTCGAATTTAAGCTGACCGAAATGCGATCGATGTTTTCCTTCATGTTGGATGGCGGTAACAATGGCAAAGCCATGTTCTTTGCAGACGAGTGATCTATATAGAAAAACAATATGGTTTATAATAATTTGCAGCGTTTTTTGATTATTGTATGCTCACTGAGTAACACGTCCTTCGAGCCTTCAAGAAGGTAATAAATATACCAAAAGCTCGGCAAAGAAAGAGTTTATTCCGGAGGACCCCATTGCCAATCAGTTGACATTGTAAGGTACAATTGATTTACTATTCATACTATAATTATAATATTTCATACTATTCATATTATAAAGTTTTCCATTCACTATGAACAAAAGAAAATGGAGTTTATAGTTGACGGGATGTAAATTCAGTAGCGGAAATTGAATGAACATTAATAGTCTGTTTCCAACAAACCCGGTGAGTTGAGTTGACACTAACCTGTAAATGTACACGAAATTTCTCTTTTCCGTGACAGCAATAGCTGAATGATAGTGTGAACCCACGAAAACGGCGTTCACGGTCACCTGAGGCGTCTTATTAGGTCTCGTTTCTTTGATTTCCCAAAGCACGTAGTCAGAAGTAGATTCCGGAAATCGATAGCAATAGTCCCTTTTCACCCACGTCTCTTCCGTATGTCGGAACCAACCTGGAAACAAGAAATCATTCATTAGAGAGATATTCAGTCCTTAACATGACGTGTTGTGGAGTTACTCGATTAATTAACGAAGTTATAAATTTTCGAACATATTTCTAAATGTCTCATTCTATTACGTGTTTTCAATCAAAATTTTCTGTCTTGAAAAGGCGTACCTACCGTTTATTTAACCCATTTCCGGCCACTGATGCATTTTTGCATCATAAGAATGATTTTTTTAAATATTCAAATAGTAGAAAATCTTTGTAGAAGAATTTTTCTCGTTCATTCTGTTCCTGAACTTTAAAAAAAAATTTTCCTCAACATTCGGGAGTTCGATGAGATTTGGGAATATCGATTAAAAAAGAAGCCTTTTGGCCGAAAACGTGTTTATGGAGGCTCAAATTCGATCCTGGACGAGTGAGCGTTCTGGGGCATGAGTCGAAACAGATTTCGGCCCATAAATAGATTTTTACATTCTTAACGATGCAATGGATAAATCAGATGAACTTGGAAAACTGAGGCCTCTAAAATCCCATAAAATGCTAAATTCATAAAATTTTGAGCATTTTTGCTCTCGATTGGTGGGCAAATGATGCCTTTTTTCGGCCTTCATTCTGTAAAATAGTTCATCCTCCTCCTCCCATTACTCTGTTATTTCTACCCTCGGCGTGAAATGAGTTAAGTACTTATTTCTACCTGGTTCTCTCAGTATAATAGATGGCGTCCCAAGTTATTAGGGCTAGATCGTTATTAGGTTCTGTTATAATACAAGTGGATACGACTGAGCTTTCCAATGGTGCCCTCAAATTTGCTATTATTTCAAATTTGACTGAATTATTGCGTCTAGAACGAAAAAAGGGGGACCTGCTTCAATTAAACATGGCTTGAGCAGCAGGAAGAAAGTATCGCGACAGGAGCCCTGGGATGGACGACTTAACTTTCATCAGCCGGTTATTGAAGTACTCTTCAGTTACTTGAAGAAGCTCACGTTTTTTCACATTCTAGACGCAATAACTATCAAATTTGAACACAATAGCGAATTTCGGGGCACCATTGGATAGCTCAGTCGTATCTGCCTTGTATTACAACAGAACCTGATGGAAAGCTGATGAAATTTCACAGTTTTTGGGTAGATTTGACGACTTGCAGGATTTCTTTAGCAAAACTGGTGAAATTTCAAAGTTTCCCAAAACTTGACTGCTTTGTCTGGGAAAATAAAAAACTTAAAATTGTCTGAGCTGTTATTATACTTCGCACTCGGTACTTCTCAACAAGGATGGTACACTCGTACAGAAAATGTAGGTAATGCTGATTTTAAAAATGAAGGGTCACGGGGAAAAAGGATCAAACTCCATTTTTTGACCGAATTGAGATAAGCACGCCATCGTGTAGCTTGGGAGGAGTAGAACTGAAGGGTTGTTTCACTTTTTGGAAGAATCGGATGGATCGCATTCGTTCTTTTTAAAGCTAAAATAAAATTTGTTTTAGCTATTTAATACGGGGCTCCGGGGAAAAAAGATCAGATTCCGTGAAGAAAGATCAGTGTCCGATTTAAAGACCCCTTCCCTCGCCTTTGCATGAGTTGTACCGCATCACACCAAAGATTCATCAAGCACAAACGCTCCTACTTCTGAAGATACCAGACAGTGTTCACAACCCCTTCTACCTCGAAGAAGAAGACTTCAGTACCAAAAGCAGCTGTAACATTGGGGAACCTTCACAACGGCCCCATATCCATCAAACCAGCAAAATCAAAGGATTTAAAACACTTGTGTCAGTTTCTCGTCAACCCCGATGCTAACATTAAATGTTAGCATTTTAAAATTTTTAAATAGCATAGAAAAATTTCCTGAGTCACTGTCCAGCGGGTTGGGAAATGTAGGAGATGATGAAGCCACTTCATACTGCGACGATCCTTTAGTTGAATGATTTATTTATTGATTTTTTTGCCTTTTTGCAATTAATGATTGTTACAAAACTTTACTTACCTAATTTGGAAAATGAAGCCACTTTTTCCCAACATTTTTCTGGAGGTGACAGTAAGGTACCTAAAAACCCTAGTAAATTTACTGAAGTGAATTACGAGATTTGAATAAACAACAGGTAACATGGTGATATAATTTTAGGTATTATGGTGACCGAAACGCGGATATTTGTGGGGGAAAAAGATCAAAGTCCATACCTTGTTTGAAATTTCTAATTATTTCTGGAAATTATCTTCGACCTGCTTAATTTTCTTACTTGTCTCTTAAAAATAATTAAATTCCAGGTCAAGTGGCCCTTACAGTTCACCTTTTTTATGCATAGCGTCTGTCTGGGACGACTTCAAACATTGTTTATCGATTTTCTCGGAATTAGGAAAAGAGGAGTTTGATCCTTTTCCCCCGTGACCCTTCAAATGAGATCGACAGTTGAAAAAAGTTGTTTTAAAGAGGAGAACTTTGGGTCAATGGGGAAATGCACGGTTTTCTATGAAAAGAAGAAGTTGAAAAATCATGTAGCAACAGCAGTGGCAGTTGGAGGTATTCTGCTCCACTTCCTACGTATAACTGCACCTAATTTTTGTTGTCACACTCAGTCGTATCCACCTTGTATAAATAATGGTAATTGGCTCATATGGGAACAGTAAGTCAGAGAAGGTGACAACAAATACGAGTAATTAATAGCAGTAAGTACTTCTGAAGGCACCTACTACCTACCTTTATAGTAAGCCTCCAAGTTTACCGCAAAGTTACGTAACCCTGGTAAAAAAATTGCTTTCAAAAAACTTGTAGAATCGATTATTTTTCGAGACAATTGAAAAGTTTGCCAGGGTTACGTAACCCTAGAGAGGACTGGGGTTGGTTATCTGCTCGGAATAGAGGAAATTATTGGCGGCTCGTGGATTGTGTTAGGATTTCGCCTTGTATCCACGATTTAATAAGTTATCAGAACCTATTAATTAGCCATAATTAGCACGTCCTACTTGGGTATTTTTACAACATTCGCATTATAATATATAGTTAGTACATCACATCTACTTTTCATTAAAACCTAAAAAATGTTGAGGAATTCACTCCATTAGTGATTTAAAATTTTCTTTCTATCGAATAGGCAAAGTAAAACTACCTGTGTGGGGGTAGCTGCTGTCACTCATCACAGTAATGACTCTTGCAACATGATATCCGGGGTCAAGCAGAAACACACCTTCCCTTTTTCCAACTCTGATTCTGCAGGCCACTAACACATGTTCCTGAAAACAAAAAATATGATTGGGTACTGTTGAGCCAATATAGGTAAGTTTCCTCTTACAAAACTTTGATACCCCTGCTTACTTCATCAAAATGATAAACATGGAGTTTGATAACATATGAAATGTTTAGCTTAAGTCCTAAGGTTGGAGAGCTTACTTTCAAAAGGTATCCACGATACAAAATTTCTTTGGAAACTTCAAAAACCTTAACTTGCCTGAAAAAACTGTCTCATATTTCAAGGGTAGGTAGGTATGTCTACCATCTTTAACTCTTCGTTTGGCTAAGTATCTTACAAGTATCCAAATACTACAAATACACAAATTTTCAAATTTAAATAGCTTATAGATTCTGTTGGCTAATTGTTTTTGGCTTTTTGTTTTATGTTGAATGAATGAATGAATGAAACAACCTTTATTATTAATATTAAATAATACAAGTTGCATGATATTTTTTTGTATTTTTTCTATGTAGAGAATCTCTATTGAAGTACGTATCTGCAAATAAAACTCCCAGAAACGCTTCCTAAAAATTTAGAGATTTTTTCAAAGAACGGGATTCTCGGCCAACCTTGAATATATACTTGCAACCTTAATACATAGATAACAATTAATATCAATCGATCAAATCAAACAAGTCACCTACATAAATCCATATTCAATCATGGTTTTGTGCCTTAGTTGCAATACCTAATCAAACTAACATTCCCAGACTTAATAATCCCCAAATACTCATCCCAGCCAAGTTCTGCCCTACCCAGGTATCGCCGTCTCAAGGTAACCAGAGCCGAACATTTTCCAATGAAATGAAAAGCATTCTCAACTTCGCCACTGCTACACAATTCACAAGTCTGATTATTTGACCCATACGACCTACACTTCAACGCTAAAAGGTCACCCCTGATCTTGAAAACCCACCTACATTGTTGAAACTCCTCAAACTTGCTTAATGGTACCGTGAACTGGGGTGATACTGATATGCTGGGGTGATACTGATCAACACGCCTTTTTTCATATGCATGCGATTGCAGAACTCCACACAGTCCTAAATTTGAAAGTTAGGTCGTGTTATGTGTTCGTAACAATGTCTTCTCTGGGGGGATATCGTTCCCGCCCGATAGTCTAGGTTACCATGGTAGCTGATAAGGAAATAAAAAAACTCAAAATCGGGCCCAGCTGAAATTGTGATTGTAACTTCTGTTGTGCCGGTGTCGGGTGTTGTGTGTAGGGATGGGTATCGTTATAAAAGTATCGATATTTTGTATCGATACTGTATCGTATCCGAGTATCGATATCCCAAGTATCGTTGGGCATGAGTATCGATATTTTAAAATATCGAGTATCGATACTTTAGTGTCGCAAACTATCAATATCATACATTTTTCTCAAGAAAAATAATTTTTTCAACTACTTTTATTCATTTTTTACTATTAAGAGTCCAAGCAGAGTGAGTTTTTAGGACGTCCCACAGTAAGACTTGGGCGTCCTTATGCAATCGATCTGGGATGAAGGAGGACAACACTCAACAGAAAAAAAAAATAACCACGCAGTAATCCGTTTTAGACCATTCTGAATCCAAATCCACGAAAAAAACCATAGGTGTATGTCTGTGTGTGTGTGTATGTGTGTGTGTATGTGTGTGTGTGTGTAACAAAATCTTGTGTACTCTGCCCAGGCCTTAGTTCTCAACCGATTTTCCTGGTTCTTTTTTTGTTCGTCGCGGAAAACTATCTAGTTGTGCACTACGTCGCCGGAATTTCGAATTTTGCCTTTTAAGGGGGGGAAAGGGGGGGTTAATGCTCAAAAAACGTGCGTTTTTGGGCAAAATCTTGTGTACTCTGCACAGCCCTTAGTTCTCAACCGATTTTTGTGGTTCTTTTTTTCATCGACGCGGAAAACTATCTAATTGTGCACTACGGCGCCGGAATTTTGAATTTTTGCTTTTTAAGGGGGGGAAAGGGGGGGGTTAATGCTTAAAAAACGTGCGTTTGCGGGCGTAATCTTGTAAACTCTGCCCTGGCCTCAATTTCCAACCGATTTGCGTGTTTCTTTTTTTGTTTGACTCAAATAACTTCCGAGTTGTACATAATTTCACCCGAGTACCAAAATTCGCAAGGGGAGGGGGTGAGAGGGGGGATGATATTCACAAAATATCCGATTTTTCAATATTTCGGTTCCTTTACTGCTTACTAATTGTACCCAAGCTTTGAAATTGAGGAAAAATTCTCATTATACCTCCGGATTTTCATGAATTATTGTCTGTACCACCATGAAACTATTAGTGGTGCCACCATGGTGCCAGGACACCATAAACCGCATATTTCGTGTTTTTTTTTTGTGTGTTTCACCTTGAATACGGATGTGAACTTCGACGGACTGCCTACTAAAACTAACAGATGAAAGTTCAATCTTACGACGTATTTCCGCTTTGGTGCCAGACCGGCACCATTGGTGTTGGGGGGGGGGGGGGTGAACTCGAATTCGCATGTTGGGTGTCGTAGATCATGGATTTTAAAATGCTCTTCAGATTCGAGGCTCCCATGCCGCTAGAAATGTTAAGGTGGATAATGGTGGGGGGGGGGGGGTCACTATTTCTTGCCTAAAGTAATAAATAAATTACATCGAGTGAAACAGTTTTATCACTTAACAACTGGTTAAACTGATCCAATGCTTATCCAATGGGACGTCCCCTGGAATGCATGCATTACTAAACAATATGTTTCCATGATATAAACGTTATTTGTGCAACCAAAGAGTAATGACCCAAAAGCCTCTCTATCTTCTTCATTTTTTAGCCATTATGTTGAATTTTCCGCGAGAAGAGTATCGATATTCGATATTTAGAAATATCGGATCCAAAGTATCGATATCCAAAAATATCGGATAGTGCAGTATCGATACTAAAATATCGAGTATCGGTACGAAAGTATCGATATTTTGAAATATCGAGTATCGATACCCATCCCTAGTTGTGTGGTGAAGTTCTAGCGAAAAGATTTTGTTCCTACTAGAGGTAAGCATGAAATATCTGCAATTAGTTTGTTTTTTCCGTGTTACTACAGTTGGTTTTCTGTTAAAAACAAAAACAAATCATTTACAGGGGGTGATAGTGATCACGGCCGAAATGCCCCGAAACTATCAAAACGTGATTGGTCCATCATTATTTTTGGTAACAAGTGCTTTAAAATTAGTTGTTTCTTGTCAGTTACCAATCATGTGCCACGAATGGTCTTATTATAATAATAAATACTGAAGGGGTTATTACGAGTCTTGAATTTTGGCTTGATTCTGATTTTTATAAGTAAAGAGTTGGTTTTCATTAGTTTTTCAATAAAAATTGTTCTGAAATGAGTTGCTAGTGGTTTTTTTTACCTCAGGGTACTAAAAAAAACAATTTTTAATTGTTTTAATTAAGTTCGATTTTAAATTAGTGATCACTATCACCCCCTATGTGGGGGGTGATACTGATCAATTTAATTTTTTTTAAATGAGCTTAATTCAACAAAATTTCAAAGTTTGATATAGGATACTGTTCGTAAGATGTGGGAGAATATAAACTATTTTTTTCAGATTTTTTTGAATTATTACACTGGTAGTTTTCAAGGAAAAACTGTAGAAATTGATCACTATCACCCCAGTCTACGGCACTATGTCACTCTCACATCTAAGGGCCACGTACTGAGGGTGATTTCGAGAGCTAAGCACCTCTTCCTCACATTCGGAGTACATTGTTTTGGCTATTAACTCAAGACTTTTATCGACTAGCGTTTTCCATTCACTGAGGTCCACATTCGTTTGTTTTATGTTATGTAGAGCTAATTGAACTATAATTTTTCTTAAACAAATTCAATAACTCATCCTTGCCAAACTAAGGTTAAAGAATTAGTTCTATTAGTGAGAACTGAGAATAATTCTTCGAATTCAAACTTGTTTCCTTTTTGAAAGTGCTCGTATCTCACTTGAATTCCATATCTAGTTACCTACCTTTTCAGTCACGTCGTGGGGGTCCCAAGGCGGGCGGGCAAGATACAACGGTATCTCTTCGATAGCTTCTTCAGATGATGCAATGAAGAACTTGCCCGCCAAGTTGGGGTAGAGGGAGTTCAGTCTAGCCAGCAGCTTGAGGCCCAAACCGACACAAGTGTGCTGACCTTGAGTGAGGGTGGCGTTGTGTTTTTTGAAAAAGGTAGTCAGGGGTTCTCCGCTGCTTTTGTAGGCTTTGTAGAACCTAGTTTTGGAAAATAAAAAGTGTAAATTTCATTATCAAAGCTACTTACTTAGTTTCGCAAAATTATAAAATAGTTTTGAATATCATTAATCATAAGAAAACCTCATAAATTGAGGTAGTAGGGTGTGCAGTTCATCAAGTAATAAATTGTGAGAAAAAGCAACTGTCCAACCAGGCACTTGTTTTCATTATTTCATTATAATTGTCAACCAATTACTTTGGTGGGTATATGGAGTGACCATATTGATGATAACGGGTGGAGTCTCTTTTTTAACGCTTTATTACCTCAATGGTACATGTTTCGGCGAAACTTCGTCGCCTTCATCAGCCTTTGAACATCATTCTGGGGATATAACCTGTTGCATCTATAATACCTCGTCATTCAGGGAGGGCACCCTCACCAGTTCTTCAACCCTTCTTGTTTTTTGAATATTCATTTCATGCCCCTCTCCCTTTACTCCACTAGCCACGCTAATTGTGTTGTACCACAACAGTTGTAGAGTAATCGGTGAATAAAAGTTGATTATATTGAAAAATGTCGAGTACTGGATCACCAGTTTAATGGTTTGGAATAACTAAAACTATAACTTTTTAGTTATCCCAAACCATTAGACTGGTGATCCAGTACTCCACATTTTTCAATATAAATTAACTTTTATTCATGAAATGAATATTCAAAAAACGAGAAGGGTTGAAGAACCGGTGATGGTGCCCTCCATGAATGACAATGGACGAGGTATTATAGATGCAACAGGTTATATCCCCAGAATGATGTTCAAAGGCTGATGAAGGCGACGAAGTTTCGCCGAAACATGTACCGTTGAGGTAATAAACCGTTAAAAAAGAGACTCCACCCGTAATCAACAAATTACCGTGTTTGTTTTAACTTGCAAGGCACCTACCTGTGTATTACGTTCAAACATAAAGTACCTACATCAACCACATTTTGGTAATATTTGATTTTGTTTGAATTTAGGCCTATTTCAAGTACAACACAAAACGTTTACTTGGGCGTGGTGTAATTTAAGAGAAAATACAGCATACCGAAATTACTTGCTTCCAGTATATTATAAGTTATTGCAAAGGTTTTTAATGACAGTCAATTGGTGATCTCAAACATGGTGACATCAATTTAGTTCGTAAAATGATAGAGAGGCTCAGGGTGTGTTTTAGTAAGCGAAATCAAGGAATTGAGGATCTAAAGATGTGAGTGCCATGCTCATGGCCTTCTCTCGGATGGGCCTGGGCGATTGGGCAACAGGTGCTTCCGACGGCCCAGTTGCCCACCACGAAAAGCGCTGAGTGACAAATACATCCTGAAATAAATATACATTCACATCAGTAGTTAGAGAACGTATTTCCTTTATTAGTATGTTAGGTGATGTAATAGAAGTGTTCAAAGTCAAAATATGAAGAATTTGAATTTTTAACGGTAATAAATAATGAAATGTGGCTGTCAATCAAAATCATACCTCAGAAGGTTACCGACAGTGTTGTATGGATGTTCTGCCAATAGTTTTTGCACCACCATTTCCACGCCAACAGCAAGAGCCTGCAAATAATTATTTATGCGTAAATATTAAGATAAAATAAAGTGAAATGTGTCTATTAAATTATTAACTAATTTTCTGATAAAATCTCTCTATCAGGTGTTAAATAAATTGGCTCGAATAGTTGGGTGAGAGATGATGATTTAGCTGAGAAAACGAAAGCAATATTACATTCAATAACTAACACCAGATGCCCTATTATAGCATTAGCAAACTGAATAAAACCTTTAGCAAACTGAATTAATCCTTTCACAAATAGAATTAAAACTTTCGCATACTGAATTAAACTTTTCGCAATAAACAAACAATTTAATAAATTTTTAATAAACAAAAATACTAATAAATAAACACGTTGAACTATCCATATATAAGTCAATGTTCTAAAGTAAACTATCACATGAATAGTTCGATTTTTCAAAAAAGGGGAAGGTCAGTGGAGGGGTTGGCCTGTAGCTGCAGCAGGAAGTACGAGATACATGTCCATTTTCAACGGGATTTTCAAGGAATTCGACCGTCCCTCCTTCGAGCGTTCAGCAATACTCACGATACTCAGCAATATTCAGCAATACTCACTGAACTAATATTTGAATCGCTGTCGCTCATCACCACAACAATGTTCCTCACAAAACCAAAAAAAAAAAAAAAAAAAAAAATAGAAAAAACCTACGAACACTTCTATGACGAGAATGTTGACGGGAAGGAAAGGGTGACTCTACACAGTGAAGGTCAATGAAAGTTTGCCAGTCCATAGGGGAGTAATTGACCATCCATAGGGAAGATATTGACCGTCCACAGGTAAGGTATTGTTTCGGGGACTTCACTCACTCTTATGTCCTCTGGTCATGTTTGGTGCAGAGGAGTAATTTTATGAAAGGTTCACTTGTAATTGGGAAAGGTTTAATTCAGTTTGCAAAAAGTTTAAATCAAATTGCGAAAAGTTTAATTCAGTTTGCTAAAGGTTTAATTCAATTTGATAATGGTATATACACGATTTTTTGAAAAATCTTGAAATGATCTTTCAAATGCATGAAACCAAAAATCACCGACTGGAAAGCGGGTGGTTTTGTTTGATGCAGAATGCCTTATAATGATTAACCCAAGGTATGTTTATTGCAATTAAAATAAGGGTTTGGGTAATTTGAAACGATTAAAACAATTCAAAAACCAGTATTTTGCATTCAGATACCCTTAATTGTCCTTGTGCGGTTAAATTTGGTACTCAGCCTCTTGGGCACCACTCACTGGGAGGGGGTTAGAGATCATTTATGAGACCAAAGCCATCTTTCCTCATACTTATCACAGAGCGTCAGAATTTGTACACAGCCTCTTGAAAAACACAGATTGTGAGGAATTATTGAGGAGGATTATATTGAGATCTAGAAAACCTCAATTTCTTTTGCTAGTGGTGGTATCTTCTTCTTAATTCGCCGTCTCCAATCGAAGGTTGGCGATCCATGTGGGTAGCTCCAACTTATTGGTAGCAACTCTAAACACCTCAACTGAGGTACACCCATACCATCTCCTAAGGTCCTTCAACCAAGAATTCTTCCTACTTCCAACCGAGCGCCTCCCCTCAATTTTTCCCTCAATGATTAGCCGAAGAAGTTCGTAGCGATCGCCTCGCATGACATGCCCAATGTACTGAGTCTTCCTTTCCTGAACTGTGAGCAATAGCTCTGGCGACTTTCCTACTCTTCTAAGGACTTCTACGTTGGTCACCCGGTCAATCCATGAAATTCTCAGAATTCGGCGATAAATATACATCTAAAAGGCCTCCAACTTCCTCTCCATCGCCGGATCAAGAGTCCATGAGGACTGAAAAAACATAACAGCGCACCATTCGCATGCGCAGATCCAGTGGCAGATCCCGGCGTACTAAGTATAGAGAAGGTGCGCATCTGAAAGAAAGTGCTTCGTACCATCTCAATCCGAGCCCTGATTTCTTAACCAAAATCACACTCCTCATTGACGAGGGCTCCAAGGTACCCGAAAGAAGAGATCTGCTCTACTCGTGCCCCATAAATTCTTAGATCAACATCAATTCTACGCTTGGAAAACACGAGGACCTTGGTCTTGGAGATGTTCAGGCTCAGTCCGCTCAGTGGTGGTATGTGATCAGCTAATTATCGTACGGTACTATGTGAAGATAATATTCTTAAATGCTAAATTATCGATTTACCTCATATTCCGCCACGCTGTTGAAAGTAACGAAATCCGGTTTAGTCTGACTCCACCGCGGAGGCTGTATGTACCGCTCGATCACAGGCTGTCCAGAGATATCCGTGTCTTCATCGCTGCTCTCTTCCGATGGGCTGAGACCTAGATGTTAAAAATTACAATTTTGAACGGATTTAAACAAATTAAATTTGACCTGTATTGTTGTAAAATGTTGATGATTCTACGAAACGTTAAAAGCTATTTGGAATTTTGAATTTTTCTTGTACCTAGTATTGCATTTTAATAAGACTCACCTTGTGCCAAATCCTCTCCTTCGTCTGAGCTGATGCTGCCGTCCGAGCTGGAGCTGTCCTCGTGGCGCTTGCTCGAGTCATCGTCGTCCTCTTCAGAACTGCTGTCTCCGTCTGAGGAAGCGACCGAACTGCTCGGCGCGTTTGTTTGGAGCCACGTGGCTCCAATTACATTTTCCCGGGCATTGGCAGCAAGGCATTTCTCCTTCCCATCTCCCCCTAAGATGGATATGAAATGGAAAATTAAATGACAGTAACATTTTTCATTAAGAAGAGTGCCACGGTGACAGTAGCACCCTGTTCTGTGGTAACTTAGAGAAGGTTGATGGACCAGGTGTTCTAAGCTTTCTAAAATCGAGAACATAGACCAGCAAAACCATCGTAGTAAAGGTCACTTGACTGAACCTGAGAGATCAATTCCTACAGCACTACCTTTGCCGGACTTTCTTCTTGTAAGTTCTACTTTTAAAATCTCTTATAGCAAGAGAACGTCTCGTTTAAGACTTTGATAATCCTTTGGAAGTACACCAGTTGTGGTGATTCTCCATCGTTTACATTTCCTTCGAATGAAGTCATTGATCCAGAATTACCATTGATCTCGGAGTTGCAAGGAGCTTTTGGAACAAATTTCAACGATAAAGAAAAAATCTGTATTTTAATTGAAGACCCGAACTGGAGGAAGAAACTCTTAAAATGTAAATACCCGAAAATAGGTATCTTGTACAATGCTGGTTTTGATGAAACAACTGGGAGTCCCTATTGAGTGGAGTTCTTAGCAGAACGGATAGTGAACAGCAAGTGGGCATTGAATTCCGAAGAGCTTGGAAGAGAAAGAAAGCTTAATTTTATAGATTTGAAGTGACACTGCATGAACCAATTAGATTCAGAGGTGTTAGATGGATTCAAAGCTACGAGTAATCGCAATAATCGGGTTTCAGTAGAAATAGTAGTTTTTAGCCCTATGGATTTCTCCTTACATATTATTAAATAGGATATTACAGCTATCTTTACTTGATCTCAACTCACTCAAGGCCACACGGTTCATTAAATAACACTTCTCCCTTCATTTTGTATTTAAGATCGTATCGTAGTTTCTGTTTGAAACAACGTTTCGTTTGAAAAATCTAATCAAGATTTCATTCCTATTTGTCGCGACAAGAACATCAAAGGTAGAATAACAGACAAAACCAAATAGCAGTTAAATACTCACTTGGTTGCTTGAGGAAAGTTTCGAGTCAACTAGGCCATTCGGAGTTCCAGAGCTCAGGTTTCTCACTGGCACCTTCATCTCTACCTTCGTCCCGCGTACTTAGCGGCACTTCTAACACCTTTTCTTTCCAATGCGCTGTAAAACGAAAATATTAATTTTTAAAATATAGGTAAGAATGATGAGGATGTAACTCAAGAATTATTATTACAGTAATTAGTAGGTAGCCTCGAGGATCAGGATACGGAAGTCTTGGACAGGTAGCAAGTTTACAGGAGTTTAATAGTTATACCTACCTAAATTTCTGGATAGTTCCGTTCGATTTTTCTTGTTAACCCATTCATTGTACGACGATCGAAAATGTTATTAAACTTTCTCATTTACTTCTTCCTACCTTCCTATACACCTTATAGGTCACCATCGCACTATTTATCTACCTGTACAATGAGATAGATCGATTAGATTTAAGAATGACGAATGTAAGTTGAGGTTTTTGAACTCCAATCGATTTCACTTCAACGGAACAATGCGATTTTTCCCCACATCAAGTGGAACCGAAATTATCCGGAGGTTATTCCACTGCGACATAGCAATTTCTAAAAGTTATGAGCCCATAATAATGGAATTGTCTAGGAAAGTTTTATAGACGAGCCCTATGACTTAAAAGGTGTTTTGTGTTGTTCTAGTGTTATATTGCGAGTACTATGCGATGTCACGTGATGTGGATGGCGCTATGACCTATGGAAGTATGAACTATTACGATAGTTTTTAACCATTCTGCCAACAAAAATAAACCAAAAGCGAATTGTTGGTTTAAATTAGTTATACAATGCTTATGATATATAAAAACCAAACTATCAATTGCGAGGAAAGAGCCGTTCTGCGTTCACATCGAATGAGGAAGAACGTTTCAGAGAGTCTACCGTACTTATGTCCAACTCAGGAACTTGCTGACCACATTGTGATCGCCCTCATTAAAATACCTACACAAAGCCGTTGAGATTTGTTGATATCATTTACGAGCACTTTTTTGCTTTGTAAACGCAAATATTTGTACATGTTTCAAAAGCAAACACCTACTGTAAAATACATACCTACCTCGACAAATATTCAAGGCCATTCTGGAAGTTTCCATCAAAACATTCCTCACGCGAATTTCATACACATTCACGATTTGTGAGAGAGGCACGCATTACAATTCACAATTTTTATGAGTCGATTGTGTGTTGTGTGAAAATGTATGCAACACCTAGGAAACCGGCTTATTTGAACCGATTAATGGGTTCAAATAAGAGTTGCGTAGAATCAGAAAGTATACGTACTTAATCCAATAAATTGTGAACACGAATTTCTCTTTTCTTTGTATTTGACAAATAGAGTCAGGCTAGATCAACCAACTATTGATAACGGTTGAATGGCCTATTGACAAGTTGATTCTGATTTGGTATGGAGATTATTGCTCCATTATGTAGACATGCGAGCTCCATTGAGTAGAGATTGAAGATACTTCTATAAAACGCTTCAACGATTGTATTGATATTTTTCGTCGGAAGGTAGGTTAATTGAAAATAATTTGTTGTTTGTTGATAGGTTGAATACACTTAAAGCCACCTCACCGCACGGAAAATAATATTGTTCAATTCCTTCTCTATGGGACGCCAAAGCGATCTCGACGATGTTCGATAATACTCGCGGTATGAAAACTCGATTCACTTTTGTGGATTGTGAATTGTCCTATATTTTAGTACATTTTGATTATTGATTTATTTATTATTCATAATTTCAGCCTATTTTATTGAGAAAACACATCGACGAAGTAGGAATCGAGGAGTTTAATTTTGTTTCAGGCATTTTGATTATTCACAAGGTGAGTGTATAGGTGAGTAATAAATTGGTCTCAGTAAAATTGATAATCCAAAACAAAATTCCACGGATTATAGTTTGTTTAGTTGTAGAAATACTTTCTGTCAGTAGGTTTATTTAAATTTTAACATAAATTCATACAAGGAATCGACAGTGCAATGAAGGCAGGAAAAGTTTGGTATTTGTCTCTCTTTTATCTCACGTAATTTCGTAGCAGCACCTATCTACGGCAATAATGACGATGTGCTAAATTATCTATCTCATACTCGAAGGCTGGTGTTTTGTTGCAAGTGATAACGGGGGTTGACAATTCGAAGATAAGCTGCAGGATGGTCGGCGAGCTTCCGAACTCGAGTGTGCGTGACCCGCAGCAAGCCCCTGACCTGAATTCGCCTATCTGTTTTACGTCAGCTGGAGTCGATCGTGAACTGGTATAAACCATCCGGGAACCGCACCCACGACCCTCGAGCACGAAACGCGAATGCACGAAGAATGTTTCGAAAGTTTAGAAATTATCGAAAGCTTTGCATAGATAAAACAGGTCAACAAATACGGTTCCTCCAAAATCATTCACTCGATTTCAATGCGTTTGGACCAGTATAGTACAAGAAAAGTTACAAAACATCCCTCTGAAATATGATCCGATTTTGATGATAACCTTAGAGGATGCCTGTGGAAGCTAGATTGTCCTATATAAATTTCATCCCCGTAGCGCAAATATCTTGATTTTCCTAAAACATTATTTTACGATGTAACCGCTCGATTTTACTCCAATTAGGAGGGAAGCTAGAAGTTGCTTATTTCGTTAAGACAATGTTTTCTTATTAAACTTTCGATGACTATCCATGGTTTGGCGCCACCAATGCGCTTTAACTCCATTATTTCAGTCTTGAAAACTAGGTACTGAGTGGAACGATCGAAACCCGATTCTTTTCCCCACAACTAATCAATTTTGAACGGTTGGTAGTGACGCGCAAAGGCCTCATTCATCCTTCCCTGTTGGATATTGCGTCAGAGCTCTACGAACTCTCCAGTGATCGTAAACGGTCGTCAAGGGGTTGGTTGGCTCAAGTTACGAAATACGAGCAGCTGGTACTAACTGGAAGGGTCAAGAACTCGCCACCCTCCCATTCAACAGGAACCCCTTTTACAAATGGATTGCAGCTTAGTCAAAATATTATTTTGGTTTTTCCTAAAGTAGTGGATGAGGACAGGAAGGTATGATTAGCACAACTTCTCTTCCATATTCCTTTTACGCACCGATTGTTTTTAAAGGGAAGTGAATCACGATGATAATCAACCTCCAAAATAACTAGCAAGCCTAAGGAAACCGCTCACCCAACGTGATGTAATGCGATTCGTTTTATCTGAAAGTTATCGCGGTGATGTCACGTGTTAAACTAGTCTGTATAACAATTGACGCCGCTCGAAAGGCAACTCACGAGGGATAAAAAAATCGTGCCTTTTGTCGACACTTGAATTAAACCTACTTGCGTAAACCTCTATATGTGAGGCGGAAAGCGAAAAGGGACCGGCAAAGCTGATTTCGAGGAGAAGGCTAAAAACTGGAAGAAGGTAGAAAGTATCGATTTTTCACTTTTTATCGATTATTGATCCTTAGACCCTCTAGAACCCAAGAGTATAGGCCTGAAAGATCAAATCGAATCGAAAGTAACCTAAATAAGAAAATATCGATTTAAGAAAAGTGACCTCTTTTCGGCCCCTTGGTAAAGTGGGGGTTACAAACCTTTCATTACCACCTAGATTTTTTGTTTACAACATGTTTCGTGCTTGCATGGTGATTGTTTGCGTCCTATCGTAAAGAAAGTTATTTTCCCTGCGAATATTTACAATGTCTGAGCACGTTGATGACGAAATACTTCGGGTTGTGAACGAAGTGTGTGGTGGAGGTAAAATCGGGGAAGATGTAGCAATATAGGTTGAATTTCAATTTGTACAACAAATTTGAAATACACCCAATTGCCCATATATGAGACAGAGGAGGGTGCGACGACCCTACCCCTTCAAACCAGTGTTTAGATTAATCATCCGGCCTGAAGAGGATATCGATTCATATCTCTATGAATCGGATATCCCTAAAGGCGTAGCTCCAACAAATCGGGAACAAACCAATTGGATTGTCCCTTATAAAAAACGCTGCAAATTATTACACAATGGTTTATTATTTTTCTATATAGATCACTCGTCTATAAAATCACCAACCATCCAATATGAAGAGAAGAAAAAAAAATCAAAAAAAAAAAAATATATAAAAAAATATAAAAAAAAAAAATCAAAAAAAAAAAAAAAAATCAAAATCACCAACCATCGATCGCATTTCGGTCAGCTCTAATTTGAACGGAGATTAGGCCTCTTTTGCGATTCACACTCGTGTTTTGATTTATATATATATATATTTCAATATAAACCCTTAAATTTTCGTAGGGAGCGAACGGTTAGTCCTACAGAGCTCCGCGTGGTCTCAAAAAATTCTAAAAATTCTATAGAATCTTAAATTGAAGGAAAAACAATACCTTTATATCAAAATGTTTTGAGTTAGGGCGTTTTCAAAATTTCAAAATTGATTTTGGAACCCTTAGAAGTGACCTACATCAACCAAAAGCTTCGGGGCACAACTAGACCCCAAATGGAGCCTACATACCAAATTTCATCAAAATCGGTCAATGCTAAGTGGCAAAAGTGCCGCGTACGGCGTACGGCGGACGGCGGACGGCGTACGGCGGACGGACGGCCAAATTTTTATTCGATTTTTGGATTCTACGTACCTTGAAACGTAAACCATCAAATTTTGAGGGGGTGTTAAAATTTTTTTTTTCTTGGTCGATTCCAAAGGTTCATTATTGAAAATAATAAACCAAAAGTAGGATCGTCACAAATAAGACTACGCAGTGTTTGCTGATTACTTCACCAATGACGAAGTAATCAGCATATGCATAAGGAAACTAACAGACGGAAGCAAAAACGCCAAACCTGAATTTTTGGTATTTTTTTTAGAATTTTAACTTTGATTATTCCGTTTTTTAAAATTGGATTTCATTTTTTCGTTATTGTAATTTTGTATTATTCCGCTTTTTTTTTCAATTGGATTACATACAGCATAATGTGAAGTGAATTTAGCAGTTTGAATCATTCCTTAACTCTGAGAAATGACAAGAAGGTAGCATTTTGAAGTGTATTGTCGTTTTTCTCAAAATCCATTTTTTCTGTTTTAAAACACTGAAATAATGCAGCTTCGTCATTTTTTGAGCTACAAGGATGCTTTTGGTCTTAAATTCTTCATAAATCTATACAGATTAAGAAAATAGCAATAACTCCATTTCGACGAACGCCGACAAGAGGTCCCTTTTCGCTTTCCGCCTCAGAATATTATTCTGAGTGTAATCACCCCTGTTACCATTGGAGTTTACTTTAAAAGTAATAAAATAGTGTGAATCCTTAAAAAAAAAGTCCCAAGCTGTAAAAAGTTCCAGATATGCAGTTTTTGAACGATTTTTCGTATTAGATAATGGTTGTATGAAAGCTACTAAATGCTTATTCAAAAATATTGGGCTATTCAAATGGGAAACTTTGTACTCATTTTGAATAAATTATAACGCTCTTCAAAGCAATTGCGATCTTTGTTTTCCTTTACAACTTCAAAAAAGCTATTTAATTCTTCAATTTTCATAATCGACTCCTAAAATTACGAAGTGTTGATGTCAAGGTTTGTTTTATTGTACCAGGATTGATTTCTTATAAAAATGAGTTGTTGAAGAAAGCTAGACAAAGAAATTAAATTTCCAGTGGCTAGTTTCCTCAGCCTCTTTCTGTTTTACTGCTGGTTTTATATTTCTCTGGAGACAGATAAGATTGAAAATTGTTCGTACCTCGAAATAGATGGAATTTTTACATTTCATCAAGTTTTTTACATTTTTCGCTTCCTCACTAACAAAATGGAGAAGCTTTCTGTATTTCGGTGGTCAAACCCTTGTCCCTGACACCCTAATTGGGTTTAGGGTTGTTGAGGGTTGGCCTCCAGACGGCCCTCTTTAAATCTCATCGTCAAAGACATCTCTAAAACTTGCTGGAAGTATTCAGATGTTTATCACACTCATTCTGTAGTGGGTTTTAAGAAAATATATTTCTCGATTGCAATACTTTCCTGCTCTCTTTTCAGGTGGGCGAAGAAAGTATAAATCGCGATTTAAACCTTAACGCGTCAGGTGCTTCCAAATCCTCCCACGCGCCAGGTGAGTATGGTATACTCACCCATCACGATTTTCGTAATTTCAAGCGTTTAAACCACTTTGCTGGAGTAAGAATAAAAAATATCTTGGCGAAAAAAATATTGAAGAATTCACAGCCTTGGCTAATTTTTGTAAACTCAAAGAGAAGACTAGTGTTATTTCTAACTGCAAGACTAGAAAACAAAAAAAAAAAAATTCTCGAAAAAAAGTTTTTTTTTTTATCAGTCTCGAAAGTTGCTGTACCTAGTAGGTACCTACCAGTCTTTATAACGTATAGTTTATAGGGAGTTACCTTGTTCCCTGTAAACAATTTATACATTTTTTTTCGAGAACACTGAAGACAAATAGGATTATTGCATTGTTCACACTTGTACTTGGTGTATGGACGCTTTTGGTAGGGACACAGTGAACAATATTTTTTCTTCTTGAGGTCTTCTCTAAGGTTCCCCTATAATTTTACATGACTCTTGGGTGCCACGTGAGTATGCCATACTCACTTTTCATACACCGCTCAGGTGCAGGTGAGTGTGGCATACTCATTAGGTTTCAGAAAAATGATACTTAAGGTGGGCAGGGACCATGCAGGGGGGTGGCTCTAGCGGCAGTTGACGTGGTACTAATCCTCCCTAATTTACATTGGGTCCTCAATCCCGACTATGGCGCAGGGCAGCCACCACAGCAGATCAAAAATCCTTAGTGAGTGTGACATACTCACCTGGCGCGTTAAGGGTTAATTTATGCATAGTTCATGCTTGTAAAACCATACAAACTTCTCTATGTTGAAGGTATTTTATTCCTCTTCATAAAAGCTCGCATTCATTTTATGGTTGATAAAGCATGATTTATAAGTAATTGACTTCCCGTCTCTTTTGTAGAGAAAACACGTGAACCTAAACGGTGGTTGGAATGTTGTTAATGACTACCAAGGAGAAAGGACTCTCCATATAGACATACAAGGTCAGTACCTACCTCAGTAGAAAGAATAACTGTAACTGGTGAAGTTAACCTTTTGACAGAAATGGTTGGCTACCTTGAGGTAGTCAAAATGCTGACTTGGGCTTATCTTGACATACAATGGGAGAGTGAGAGAGTTGCAATAGGATTATGTTTAACGACGCCCGGCAGTGGTTTAGCAGCTCGAACTTTCAAATTTATATTGTACATATTTCTTGTGTCATAATCGTACTAGTAAGTTTTCTAGGGCCAAAGATGGGTTAGGTACTAGTATCATTACTTAGAACCGCTTATCTTAGTACTTAGAACCGCATATGTTCTTTCAAGAATTCAACGTTAACATAATAGAGATTCATTCGGTGTGTTAAGTTATTGGTCTTCACGACCTGTTTCAATTTTGAATTGAAAACCTATTATGTTTTCATCAAATTTCAACGATCAGACCCAATAAATCCAATCTGTTCATAAAAATAATAATTCATACCACCATGATTTTTGGTGTAGCTGAATTAGTCGCAAACGTTCTACTTTTCTTATGAAACCCCATCAAGAAAAATTCTAGACGAAATAAAAAGTCCTCCAAATAGGGTGGGTAGTGTAGCTTCTCCACGAAGAACTACATGGACCGTGGAGTCTTACATAACTTGAATGTTCGCAAAAATGTATGTTGATCACTAACAGCTAAGTAATTAATTTATTTGAAATTCAAACATTCACATTTCCTACATCCAAAAACAACAATTTATGAACAAATTCAGAATATTATGAAATTTTATCATAATTTTCCTGCTGTTTGGATTGCAGTGAAATTCATCAGCAGGAATGAATGAATCGGAGCAAATTCGGGCGATTACGTCGTAATAAATTTATGTTTAAGAAAAACCAAGTTTGTAAGAAAATTTATATGATATTTATATGAGATTAATACAAGTAATGCCTAATTTTCATCAAAATCGAATTACTTTTCCGTGAAGTTTTGTCTGGGAAAAAGAATTCGACAATTCTGTAGCTCCTTCATACTGCAATTGTTTTTTAAATAAGCCAACAAATTGACCGTGGTTCTGCAACAGTGGGGAGAAATTGAAAAATTTACATAAAAAAGAGAGCAACTCAAATCTGTATGGCAAATAAAAAGTCCTCCAAATAGGGTGGGTAGTGTAGCTTCTCCACGAAGAACTACATGGACCGTGGAGTCTTACATAACTTGAATGTTCGCAAAAATGTATGTTGATCACCAACAGCTAAGTAATTAACTTATTTGAAATTCAAACATTCAAATTTCCTACATCCAAAAACAACAATTTATGAACAAATTCAGAACATTTTGAAATTTTATCATAATTTTCCTGCTGTTTGGATTGCAGTGAAATTAATCAGCAGAAATGAATGAATCGGAGCAAATTCGGGCGATTACGTCGTAATAAATTTATGTTTAAGAAAAACCAAGTTTGTATGAAAATGTATATGATATTTATATGAGATTAATACAAGTAATGCCTAATTTTCATCAAAATCGAACTACTTTTTCGTGTAATTTTGTCTGGGAAAAAGAATTCGAAAATTTTTCGCTTATTCTCGAATGCTGTAGCTTTTTCAAAATGCAATTGTTTTTTAACTAAGCCACAAATTTACCGTGGTTTCGCAATAGTGGGGAGAAATTGAAAAATTTACATAAAAAAGAAAGCAACTCTAATCTGTATGGCAAATATAAAGTCCTCCAAATAGGGTGGGTAGTGTAGCTTCTCCACAAAAAACTACATGGACCGTGGAGCCTTACAGAACTTGAATGTTCGCAAAAATGTGTATTGATTTTTAACAGCTAAGTAATTAATTTATTTGAAATTCAAACATTCACATTTCCTACATCCAAAAACAACAATTTATGAACAAATTCAGAACATTTTGAAATTTTATCATAATTTTCCTGCTGTTTGGATTGCAGTGAAATTCATCAGCAGAAATGAATGAATCGGAGCAAATTCGGGCGATTATGGCGTAATAAATTTATGTTTAAGAAAAACCAAGTTTTTTATGAAAATGTATATGATATTTATATGAGATTAATACAAGTAATGCCTAATTTTCATCAAAATCGAATTACTTTTCCGTGAAGTTTTGTCTGGGAAAAAGAATTCGACAATTCTGTAGCTCCTTCACAATGCAATTGTTTTTTAAATAAGCCAACAAATTGACCGTGGTTCTGCAACAGTGGGGAGAAATTGAAAAATTTACATAAAAAAGAGAGCAACTCAAATCTGTATGGCAAATAAAAAGTCCTCCAAATAGGGTGGGTAGTGTAGCTTCTCCACGAAGAACTACATGGACCGTGGAGTCTTACAGAACTTGAATGTTCGCAAAAATGTATGTTGATCACCAACAGCTAAGTAATTAACTTATTTGAAATTCAAACATTCAAATTTCCTACATCCAAAAACAACAATTTATGAACAAATTCAGAACATTTTGAAATTTTATCATAATTTTCCTGCTGTTTGGATTGCAGTGAAATTAATCAGCAGAAATGAATGAATCGGAGCAAATTCGGGCGATTACGTCGTAATAAATTTATGTTTAAGAAAAACCAAGTTTGTATGAAAATGTATATGATATTTATATGAGATTAATACAAGTAATGCCTAATTTTCATCAAAATTGAACTACTTCTTCGTGTAATTTTGTCTGGGAAAAAGAATTCGAAAATTTTTCGCTTATTCTCGAATGCTGTAGCTTTTTCAAAATGCAATTGTTTTTTAACTAAGCCACAAATTTACCGTGGTTTCGCAATAGTGGGGAGAAATTGAAAAATTTACATAAAAAAGAAAGCAACTCTAATCTGTATGGCAAATATAAAGTCCTCCAAATAGGGTGGGTAGTGTAGCTTCTCCACAAAAAACTACATGGACCGTGGAGTCTTACAGAACTAGGATGTTCGCAAAAATTTGTATTGATCACTAACAGCTAAGTAATTAATTAATTCGAAATTCAAACATTACAATTTCCTACATCCAAAAACAACAATTTATGAACAAATTCAGAATATTTTGAAATTTTATCATAATTTTCCTGCTGTTTGATTGCAGTGAAATTCATCAGCAGAAATGAATGAATCGGAGCAAATTCGGGCGATTACGTCGTAATAAATTTATGTTTAAGAAAAACCCAGTTTGTTATGAAAATGTATATGATATTTATATGAGATTAATACAAGTAATGCTTAATTTTCATCAAAATCGAATTACTTTTCCGTGAAGTTTTGTCTGGGGAAAAAGAATTCGACAATTCTGTAGCTCCTTCATAATGCAATTGTTTTAAAATAAGCCAACAAATTGACCGTGGTTTCGCAATAGTGGGGAGAAATTGAAAAATTTACATAAAAAAGAAAGTAACTCAAATCTGTATGGGCGGGTTCTCGAACCAACGGGACACCTACGTTTCCTCTCCCCAGTAGGAGAGGCAGACCGTTATAAACGGGTTTATTGCGACACCGCCGTTCCATTTTGTTATTGTCATAATTATCATCTTCGAGTAAATAAACATGGCAGGGCGAGAGCTACCGGAGCTCCCTGTTCGAGGTCTTTCGGGATCTGCGTTTTATCTCTTGATCAGGCAAAACTAATCACAAACATCCTGGGCGGTACGACTCGAGACCACAGTGTAAAGATTAGCTAACGCGTGTTTGAAATAATTGTCTGAAACTCAATAAAAATAATTCAGGGAAGATTTGGGTCGGTCATCCCTAGACAGTGAAGCTGGAATTATAGATTTTGAACACGCGTAAGAGATAGGTACCTGTTTCTACAAAAAAAGAGAGCAAATTTTCATGAAATGGTTTACTATTGCTCCCAATCTCAAAGTTGAGGAAGTCCAGAAATCTAGGTTCTCCAAAATCCACATTTTTCACTTGCATTTTACGTTCCAGAGAGTTTTGAACAAGTTTGTTCCGTGTCTGCGGTCAATCCTTGTCCTGGGCTTAACTACGCAAAATCATGGTCCTATTTTAATAGAAATTTCTGGGTTGAAGACGTTTCCCAATGAATTTTAGCAGTATAAGGCAAATGTGTCCGCGCTCAAACGTGATTTTCTTAAAACATCAATATAATTTTCGAAAGCTTGATTTTGCTCAAATTTGGAGGGAAGTTTCTGGCTGGGCCTGGATTTCATCACGATCCGATCAGTAAAAGCCAAAATACAAGCGAAGAAGTGAAAAAAACCATCAAAGTAATTGTGAACGATTATCAGCCGTGTTGCTGTTCCTTGTCACCGAAAAACCGGCAACATGATCGCAAAAATCATGCGTCGTGTTGGAAAATTTAGCAATGGTGCTGCTCAATAAAACAATGAAGGATTTTCTCACCGACCAATCCAATACATGTCCGAGTACCTGAGGAAGCTGTACTATCCACCCAACATGTGTTGTATCAATGAATAGGTGCTGTTGTGAAGCTCAAGCCATTGGGTTTTGATATCAGGTCACATTTTCTATCGTGGAATTACTGAAGTAGCTGTGTTTATTTTCACAGTGTCACGATTACCTGTATTCATCCCTCCTTGTGACTACATCATAAAAGTTCCAACCTTCATTCATTCGAACTCTATTCGTGAAAAGTAAATAAATGCAACAAATTGAATGTCGATGTAAAAAAACTTGACCAAACTTTTACTTTTGTCTGTAAGAAGATGAATATACAGGGTGTCACCCTTTCGGGCGCACCACTGGGCAGGGTTCGATTCTACTGCTAATTTACAACAAAAAATGTATCTTCGCAATTTTGTTTTAGAGGCTTCGTTTTTGAGTTATTTCACTTTTAAGATTTTTTTCGTGTTTTCGACCTTACATCACTAAAACGGCTATAACTCCCTTAATTGATGAAGTAAATTAAAATTTGATTATGTCATTGGATAGAGCGTCAAATTTCCTATCTCCCTGATGGGGTTGTAGATAATTTCAAATGAAACGAACGGGTGTAAAATAAGCTAAAAGTAAAAAATTGGTAAAATTTCGAAAATTTTCACTTTTTTCAAAGTTTGATTCTCGAAACGTCGTGAACGGAAATATCCATGCTGTAAGCCTAAAAGTTGCATGTGAATCCCAGCTTTCTAACGGTGTAGTCATTTTTTTTAAACACCTCTTATTCAGTTAGAAAATGACGTTTTTAGGGTAGAAATCGTTCATTTTCGGGTGTAAATCGGCGTTTTTCACCAGGAATGCTTTCCAACTTATTAAATCATTTGACATGAAATTTTACGTAGTTTTTGACGCTGAATCGAATCTTAACACTTTCCGATCTCCTCGACAAACAAATAGTACTTTTCAAGCCTTTTCCTTTGGGCGAAGGGCTCAATCTCTTTGTTCGTTTTATCCAAAATTGTTATTAATGACCCGCACTCCTTCCACTTTGTTGACTTACATAATTTTTGCCCTCTTTCTTGAAAATAACGTCCCGATCATTTGAGGAAAGCTTTATCTTTTCGATAGATAACAAGTTGGGAGTCGAGGACTCAGTTGTTGTACCCTGTTTGCTTGAAGGGCTTTAAAAGTACTATTTGTTTGTCGAGGAGATCGGAAAGTGTTACCATTCGATTCAGCGTCAAAAAGTACGTAAAATTTCATGTCAAATGATTTATTAAGTTGTGAAGCATTTCTGGTGAAAAACGCCGATTTACACCTGAAAATGAACGATTTCTGCCCTAAAAACGTCATTTTCTAACTGAATAAAAGGTGTTTTAAAAAAATTGACTACACCGTTAGAAACCTGGGATTCACATGCAACTTTTAGGCTTACAGCATGGATATTTCCGTTCACGACGTTTTGAGAATCAAACTTTGAAAAAAGTGAAAATTTTCGAAACTTTACCAATTTTTTACTTTTAGCTTATTTTACACCCGTTCGTTTCATTTGAAATTTTTTACAACCCCATCAGGGAGATAGGAAATTTGACGCTCTTTCCAATGACATAATCAAATTTTAATTTACTTCATTAATTAAGGGAGTTATAGCCGTTTTAGTGATGTAAGGTCGAAAACACGAAAAAAAATCTTAAAAGTGAAATAACTCAAAAACGAAGCCTCTAAAACAAAATTGATAAGAGACATTTTTTGTTGCAAATTAGTAGTAGAATCGAACCCTGCCCGGTGGTGCGCCCGTATGGGTTACACCCTGTATAACATAACCATACGATTATTTGAAATTCTGCCATTAATTTGTGGAATAAATATTAGTTTCTAGGTAGACTTGATGAACTAAAGAGCAGTCACAGCTTGTTGGTTACAAGAAAGTTTTGGAATACTAGATTATTTCTTCAAATGCTTAAATTTCCTAAAATAAAAACCTAAAACAGAGAAACTTGAAATCCAAGAATTACTATAACTTCTAAGACAAAATAGATACCTGGTTAAGGACAGGAAAATCGATACCTTAAAGAGCGCAATGTCCAAAAACAGAGTTTTGAGAAAAACGCAAAAGGAGTTTTACCAGTGCACAGTTCCTAAAATAATGGCTTATTCCTCTAAATTCTTTATTTCTTAAAAGCTGTAATATTAAAAAAGGTCTTCCAATAATAGTTTTGTTGAAGTTAATAGTTTTTTGTTAGTGTTGTTCCAATAATAGTTTGGTTTCCGTTTTCGGACATAGCGCCTTTGTGCTTTAAGGTGTCGAAATGATGTTGCCAATGGAAAATTTTGTCTTACGGTCTTATTCTGTTCTACGAGTAAAATTTGAAAATGGCTTTAATTTGAAAAAAAATTGTCTTTTATACTCGTCTGAAGTTTTCAAGCTGAGGGGCTTTTCAATAAAAATGTCATCTCCTACGTTGAGAATTTTAGTCCCAAATCGAATGCTGTCTATAATTGAGGTGAGTATGAGCTACTAGCTGAAAAGCCTGCTAAAAGCAGGCAAAAACAAATCGTAGATATGTGAAAAGAAAACCGTAATACATGACATAAAATGTCAATAACAAAATTAGGTATATAAACACGTAATTTATTAGAAAAAATGTTGATGTCACGGCCTGGAATCGAACTCGGGTTTCCCTGACGATAGGCTCTAGTTCAGTATGGTTGGGATTTTATGTAGCGAAAAATGCATATTTTAGCATGGAACATGCTTTAGCCATCACCTAACTGCGTAAAAACGTGACGAAACCGTGGAACGAAAGTAGCGCGGGATTTTGTAATGATTTTCACTTACAACCGAACCGTTTCTAGGGAAATGTATCGCTGTTAGTTTTCATCCCACGAAAATCGTTCGCCACTCGATGAAAAGCCCTCAATTTATGCGTTAAGATATTTATAGAGGTATATAAAGAGATTACGTTATGAACCTTGGCTTTAAAGAGCTAAATTAAAACAACAGACAACAATTCCTAGTAAAAGGAAACAGCAAACAAACAAAACACGGCTAAAGCATGTTCCATGTTTCTTGAATTTTAGCCGAAGGCTCTAATCATTAACCTTCCTATTTTTGTACAAACGTATTTGAAAGATGTTCTTGTTCCTCATTTCATTTAGGTACTCAACCTATCGGTCTTCACACTTCACGTGGAACAACTCGATGTAATTGTTCACTATCTATATTAACAATGGCTGATATGATAGCGATGTGATCAAGTGTTTCAAGTCGCCAATTCGCGTAAAACCAAAAGGTATACAATAAAACTGTAGGTGAAAGAGTAGTTTGTATCGATCAATCAATTTCTAGTAAACATTGTGTTTGTATCGATCAAACGAAATGAGATTCATCAACCGACTGGTCCGATTATTGCTTTTGAATGTAGGACAAAGCTGACCCAAGAGGAAATAGCTGTTGAACCTATAGGCTTAAAAATAAAACGCAGGGAGACGACCAAGAGAGTTGTGGAGGGGGGGGGGGGACACTTAATAAAAGAAACAATGACGAGCCTCAATTCCGTGACGTCGCGAGATACAGTTCTGAGTTGAGTAAGTTATTCGCTGTCGTTTCCCATATTATAAAATACGGGGAAATAGGAGCTCGTAGGAAGGATGACTCAACGACTTCAAAATTGAAAGCGTTTATGAATGATAAAGTAGGAGTTGAGGTTCAGTCAGAAGAATGAAACACTCGTTTTAGGTATAAATAATAAATAATAATAATATAAAATATAATAAATAAATAATAAATCAATACATTATATATTAATATCTAATAAATGAATGAATTAATTCCCTGTATTTACAATGTTGTCTGCTGACTGGCTAAACCACTCTGGTTTATTGTTGAAGGGTGTTGAGTCGGATGATAAAGTATTGTTGGTGGTCGAAACGACTCTTCTTAGTGAAGAGTTTCTGTCTTCTTAGTGAATAAAAAGGGGGAAACGTTGATTTTTGGCGTTTAATTTTCATTTCTAGCTACAGTTTCGCTGGGGCGACTTGCCATCATCTTCAGGCTTATCAGTCTTATGTAGAATATACTTCTAGTCATTTGTTCATTACTTTCTCAATCTTTCTCAATTCATTCAAAATCAATAGATCCAAAAACGAAATTTGTTTGATGGTAACTTTTGACGATCAAAAGTTTCCTTTGTTTTCTGTGAGAAATCTCCTTTTTTCCGCAGTTATATTAAAGTAATACTAGATCTAAACTCTAATAATCAATGTTAAAGGAGGTATTATCAATGTAAAAGGAGGTATTGCTAATTTAACAATCAATGTTAAAGGAGGTATTACCGAACTTTTTTACCATCGAACAAGTTTCGTTTTTGGATCTATTGATTTTGAATGAATTGAGAAAGATTGAGAAAGGAATGAACAAATGACTAGAAGTATATTCTACATAAGACTGATAAGCCTGAAGATGATGGCAAGTTGCCCCAGCGAAACTGTAGCTAGAAATGAGAATTAAACACCAAAAATCAACGTTTCCCCCTTTTTATTCACAAAGAGGACCCAGAGTCGTTTCGACCACCAACAAGACTCTGGTTTATTGTTCTTTATAGCCCTGAAGATGGTATATAAATATACCGAAACGTCGGTCTAAAACGAGTGTTTTATTCTTCTGACTGAACCTCAACACCTCGTTTTGAATCAACCAGTCGAGAAAAATGAATCGTATTTACGAATGATAGCTGTGATGAAATTTCAATAGTTCTGAAGTCGATCAACTTTTTTGCTAATTTAACCCTAAACTGCCACCTCTACGTCGATCAGACCTGCAATTTACCTACGTTTCGACGTACGTAGAATCCAAAAATCGATTAAAAAATGTCAGCCCTTTTTCACATGGAACGATTTAAAAAAAAAATTGAAATTTCGTAGATATAAGAAGTTTATTTGGCGTCAAGTTTTGCCGCTAATTTTTTTGGTCAATTCAGTAACTTTTAAGGAGTAAAAAGTGAAGGATCGTCTCATGTTGCTAGAAATATAATTTTACTGTTCCAAATCTGAAAAGCGTGCTGATCTTATTTAAAGGAAGGGAGTTTATTTAACTGTATTGACCAATGGTAATCCTTGTTCTTTGTTGAAGGGTGATCTACGCAGAACAATATTAAACCGTTGTGTAATAAATAGCAGCTGTTTTTCGGTGATCCAGCAGTTCCTGCTAGGAGCTCCACAGCGGCTTGAGCCCTCAGTTAATAGAGCACATACTGCAAAACGAGCAAGTCGCTTTTATAAGAACCTTGAAGATTTTTTAAGCATGAAACATGCTTAAGCCTTGGACTAACTACCCGAAAATTGTTACACGAGGGGTGGGGGTTATTCCAAAACCCGACCACCCCATACGTACTCCGCTGAAAAGCGAGGCTAAAGCATGTTCCATGTTTCTTGAATTTTAGCCTAAGGTTCTAAGCAGTAAGGCGAGGCCCGAGTTTTTTCTTTCAAATTTGCATTTTTAAATTATATACTTTGAAAAGACCTGTAAGGTACGATCTGTCAAACCTTTTATACCTAAAGTTTCAGTATTGGCTGAGTTAACCCTTGATGGGCGTCGCCCGTCTGGGGAAATATACGGAGGGCCCCGTCGGGCCGCGTGCGCCCAACTAGGTAAACAGTGAACGGCACAAGCGGGTACACGGACTTTCTGCAGCCGACAGCCTAATCATGTTCACAACGTTCCAACTATTCAGTTCGTTCGTATAAACGGTGAGGGATGGACCTGCAAGTACAACAAAACTGAAACTGAAAAAAAAATGAAAACAAACGTGAATTCCTTATAACGGCCATAACTTCCACATTTTCAATCCGATTTCAATGAAAGTTTCAGGGATGTTACAGATAAGTATTTAGATGATCCCCTATGAAAATCACCACCTTGGGACTGATAGTAGCCATTGCGCATGCGCAAACGTGAATTTCCTTGTAACGGCCATAATTTCTACATTTTCCATCCGATTTCAATGAAATTTTCAGGGATGTTACAGATTAGTGTTTAGATGGTCTCCTATGAAAATCACAGAGAATTGTTTTCATAGAGGGATTCATTCATAGAGGGATGGTCTCCTGTGATCTATATAGTGATCTATATAGAAAAATAATAAACAATTGTTTATTCCGTTCAATCCGTTCAATTTTTTACACGTTGATTTCGAAAAGGTGGCTCATGTAGCAGTCTTGGAGGTTTTTCCAGGTTGTGTAATCTTTTTGTGTGTACTTTTTTGGAAGCAAGGCAGTGTCAATAAGCTGTAATCAGATTCTCTCTTATTTCTATTTCATTAATTCGTGGAAAATAAGCATTTTTGGGACCAGAGGAAGCTTTTACCCAGATGGGTCGTCGTTAGCTCGGGAAGGTGGCCCCAGTTAGGTCTATATTCTTTCCCCAGTTGGGCGGTAGTATGACTACGATTTACCCAGATGGGAGCCGCCCCCCTTGATGTCCTGAGGTATCTTTCTGGAAGTCCGATTTTCAAGCTTTCTCCAACACTGTTTATCTATTTTTTAGCATAAACCGATATTTTGTTGGCTACCTTGATAATGATTGTTTGGTCTGAGTGCCTTGCTATCTACCTTAATAACTACCTTCATATCGATTGTTTAAACCATCAAACGTTTGAAAAAACGTTGACTCCTGAGATAATACCTTCATAAGATCATCAAATGGGTATGTAATTTCTGTTCATTTTATCATGAATTCATTTTCCCAAGTTGTTTCTCCGATCCTTACGTATCTTTTTGGTAAATACCGACAACCACCCCCTCATGTAGAACCTCACAACAGACACCCTCTCCTGAAGTCGGTATCCAAATCCCCATCGAATTAAGAAAAATTTGTCAAAATACACCAAAGTTCAGAAAAAATCCGCAAAAACAAATATTTTGAGCAAGTGGGAAATCAAGGGTTAATAAGCAATAGGTAAATGGCACTAAGAGTCTTAGGAAGACCCCAGAGATAATATCTTAATAACATAATATGTTATTAAGACATAATATTATTATGTCTGTATAAGATTTGCCATTGGTACGAAAAGACTGGGGAATCGATATTCTATATGTTAACAAATGTTTCATATCCAATATGAAAATATTCTATTGTTCTCCAGATTCAGTTGACATTTTTAGCCGTGATTTTAGAGGTAATGAGTGGTAGAAGGCAGAGTCATAAATACGATTATGAATACAAATCATATCTGCGATCATAACTACGAAGTAATTTTACGTAGTGAAATTTTTTGTTTACTACAACTTTCACCGAACGTTCTTAACGCTAAAAACATGATTAAAAAAATTCAGTAGAAATTACGTCGTAGTTTCTATACGGTTGTTCGTTGCGACCTGGTATTGTTCTCATTCGATTCTGCGTGAAAAATCCTAAGAATTGGCGAGCGTATCGAATTTTGATAGATTATTTTGACAAAGTCAGGTCATAAATATGTCCAGAATTCGGGAGAAAATAAAAAAAAAGAAAAAAAGAAAAAAAGTATGATTTTCAGGGAAAATCGTAAAAAAATTTGATTTTTAGGGAAATCATAGAAAAAATCATAAAATCGTATTCAAAATACGAATACGGGGAAAATCATATTCAAAGTGTGAATACGATTGTATTCGTATTCATATTCATATTCATACCTGTATTCGTATTCATAATCATGAAATCGCAGATATGATTAAATCATATAAATGATTATGAATAAGAATTCGCCCATCTCTGGTAGAAGGCCAAGGTAAAATAATTAGGAGCTTGAGTCCATATGGGCGATAAAGATTAGACGAATTTCGAAGCTCAGCCAAAGGGTAGTGTCTTAAATAATACTATTCGGCCTGAAAGAATCAATCAATAAAAATGAACCAGAAGTGTCACGATTTGGTTCATTGCACGAAATAACGTGGATTCATTACTCTTCTCGCCTTGGTTAGGTAAAGGTGGAGAAATAAAGGCCCAAAACACGGAATGTCCTTTTCATTTATGCATGAATAAATATGAAAATTTCCGAAGAAACATTTCAATCGTTTCTAAGTGTTTTTGAACGATGCCAATACAGTTGTATCTCGAATTAAACCATAAAGTGCCTTAATGGCTCTTTTGAATGAAACAGATAAATACAGGGTTGTATTACAATCTCCTTTTGACGGATCGTCTTCCTCGGTAATTTAGTTTCAAGATTACTTGGTAACTTATCGACAGTTTGTTATCGACGACGTATTACGGAGAATAGAACCGAGTTCTAAGAAGGCTGACTCAACAGCGCTAAAAGAAGAAGAGGGTTAACGGATGACCGATGTGGGGAATTTCAGTCATTCTGACGTTCATCGACGTTTTACTAATTTAACGTCAATAATATCGAGGAAGCATTTTTTGGGGAGTAATACTTGGAAAAACTTAATTAATACAATTATTAGGTACTAGTAAACACGCAAAAATCAATATTTATTTTATGAATCAAATAGATGAAAACATATAAATCAAATAATAATTGTATGAATCAAAATGAATTAAATAATTTGATGAACTAATTAAATGAAAAAAATTATGAATCAAATTATAATTAGATTATTGAAAATGCGTTAGAAGTCAACAAATTAACAGCCAAAGTTGAAGTCGTTCAAAATTTTGACACTTCAAAAACAAAATTGGATTTTATCCTAGTAGGACACTCGTACATATTTCGACATTTTATAAGATAATGAACAGATATTTCAAAATATCCCGTTCTTTTGGATGTAAATCCAAATTTGGTCTATCCATCCAACATCCAAGTTTTTATTTCCTATCCATCAAGTTTTTATTTGAGTAAATTCTCCTCTCCTTCTTTCTTATTCCTGTATTCTTTTCTATTTTCTCCTCTCATTTCTTTTTTTTCTCAATTCTTTCTCATTTCTTCTTTTTCCAGTTGGGCATATAGAGATTGAGGTCGAATTTTTGGTGTATTACACCATCTTTTTAGTTTATCTGCTTTACTTTAAATACCTACCTTTATATTTTCTTCTTATTATACATTTTTATGTATTTTTATTTCCGTTCCATATTAAGTTACACAAGGAGGGACCTAAGTCCTACGTAACCTTTTTATATCAATAAACGTTTATTATTATTATTATTATTATTATTATTAAGAATTATTAGGGAGTAAGGGAACTTATACAACCATGGGGAGTTCTGTCTAGAGTCTGCTGGTAATTAGGTTCGGACAGTACGATTGTCTGCAGGTGAATACGATTTAGTACGTAGATTCTGAACGATCCTAGGATCTGTATTAATAATATTTGTAGGTACAGTTGACTACGAAATCCAGCGATAATACTCGGATTTAAGAAAATGAATGTATTAGAATGAGAATGAAAAATGATGATGATTTTGGTGTTTAGTCGAGATCGGGTTCATAATGTAATCCGATATTTCAGTTTTTCAATTCCCTAGGGCCGTGCACTAATGAATTTCTAAATTCCTTAAAAATTTCAAATTTAGTTACTTTTAAAGTTTTTTCCCTTCAATTTCGTGAAATACTGATCCGGAACGAGGAACGAACGACGACAGACTGAGACCCACTTAACATAATAATTTTTTTTCCAGGTAGAAAAATCATGTGATGATACATCCTCTCAGTTTCACTTATTTGTTGGATAATCTACAAACCTAATTGGTAATTTTTATAACCCAGATGTAGGAAAAAAGGGAACAAATTGAGGTCCTAGGTAGAATCAATGATCTCATCAGAGATCTGATGCATTCTAGGAGAAATTTTGCTTTCATAGTGACCTAAATACAGTGATTGAAGGTTAACTAAAAATGTAGTGGCAGTACCTAGGACCCAGACGTAAATATTACAAAAATATGGCTCTATGTGGAGAATTTTTTGTTTGTTCTAGAATGGAGTAAAATTAATGACGAGATGCAGTAGAAGATGTAAATAATTCAGTGGCTGTCTACTTCGAATCCAGATGTAGACGACACGAGAAATGAAGGCAAATGTAATGAAAAACATTCAGGAAAAATGTTGAGGCCTTCGTGTGTTTTGCATAGAATTCTGTAATGTTGAGATGGGATTCAGTACTTGGATACCTACGTACTTAAACTGTACTAAGGTCGTACACGTAGAAGGAATATAAATAACTCTGTGGCAGTACCTACTTCAAATCCAGATGTAGAAAATATAAGAAATAATAAAGGTGACATTTTGAGAATTTAGGTGTTCTGTATAGAATTCTATGTTGATGATGGGATTCAGTACTTAGATACCTACGTGTGTGTTGAAGGATAAGTCCTGACTGTACTTAGATCGTACACTGAGAAGGTATATAAATAACTCAGTGGCACTACCTACTTCAAATCCATGCGTGAAAAATATAAGAAATAAGGGGGAAATGTTGAGGATTTAGGTGTTCTGTATAGAATTCTAAGATGTTGAGACGGGATTCAGTACTTGGATACCTACGTACTTAAACTGTACTTAGTTCGTACACGTAGAAGGAATATAAATAACACTGTGGCAGTACCTACTTCAAATCCAGATGTAGAAAATATAAGAAATAATAAAGGTGACATTTTGAGAATTTAGGTGTTCTGTATAGAATTCTATGTTGATGATGGGATTCAGTACTTAGATACCTACGTGTGTGTTGAAGGATAAGTCCTGACTGTACTTAGATCGTACACTGAGAAGGTATATAAATAACTCAGTGGCACTACCTACTTCAAATCCATGCGTGAAAAATATAAGAAATAAGGGGGAAATGTTGAGGATTTAGGTGTTCTGTATAGAATTCTAAGATGTTGAGACGGGATTCAGTACTTGGATACCTACGTACTTAAACTGTACTTAGTTCGTACACGTAGAAGGAATATAAATAACACTGTGGCAGTACCTTCTTCAAATTCCGATGTAGAAAATACAAGAAATAATAAGAGTGAAATTTTGAGGATTTAGGTGTTCTGTATAGAATTTTATGATGAAGATGGGATTCAGTACTTGGATACCTACGAGTGTGTTGAAGGATAAGTCCAGACTGTACTAAGGTCGTACACTGAGAAGGTATATGAATAATTGAGATGTAGAAAATACAAGAAATAAAAGGACAATTTTGAGGATTTAGGTGTTCTGTATAGAATTCTATGTTGTTGAGATGGGATTCAGTACTTGGATACCTACGTGTCTGTTGAAGGATAAGTCCTGACTGTACTAAGGTCGTACACTGAGAAGGTATATAAATAATCCAGGTGTGGAAAATACAAAAAATAAGGGGACAATTTTTAGGATTTAGGTGTTCTGTATAGAATTCTATGTTGTTGAGATGGGATTCAGTACTTTGTCACATACTTGCTGACTGTAGAGTCCTGACTGTCCTACTAAGGTCGTACACAGAGAAGGTATATAAATAACTCTGTTGCAGTACCTACTTCAAATCCAGATGTAGAAAATACAAGAAATTATAAGGGAGAAATTTTGAGGATTTAGGTGTTCTGTATAGAATTCTATAATGTTGAGATGGGATTCAGTGCTTGGGTACCTACGTATTTATGTGTGTTGAAGGGTAAGTCCTGACTGTACTCAGGAGCTACACTGAGAAGGTATATAAATAATCCAGATCCAGGAAAATAGAAGAAATAAGAGGGAAATGTGGAGGATGGAGGAAGAGGTCATGTGGGTGATATGAAGCAGGAGGTTACGATATTGCTATAAATGATGACTCACCCATACAGCTGTGGGACCCTGGATGGGGGCGAGAGATCGACTCCACTTCCTAACAATTAACGTTTGTAACCAATGAAGATGATCCTTGACTTCAAGTTCTATATATACTATGGAGAGAACCTGGTGGTGCGGTCTAGTCAAAGATATCCCCCCCTCCCCGCCACTGCTAACCCCACAGAGCACAGGCCACTTCTCACTGTAACGCGTTTCGTGTCCACTCGACCATGTTGAAAGCCGATTGTCGGGGATCCCCACTCCAACGTCAGGATCGTCCCCACTCGCCGCCGATGGGCTTCCGCTGCTCACTGAAGACGACGAGCTCGCGGCGACGGGTTTCCCATGCGCCCTTTTTTTTCACCTCTTCTTGAATCGGGACGTCCGTACGCCGACGCGACGGGTCGATATCCGCCCCGTACGGCCGCCGAACTCACTGGAGGCGGTCTATGAACGGCAGAGATGGGCGAATTCTTATTCATAAATACGATTATCAATACAAATCATATCTGCGATTTTATGATTACGAATACGAATACAATCGTATTCACACTTTGAATACGATTTTCCCCCGTATTCGTATTTTGAATACGAATTCATAATTTTGGTTTATTATTTTCAATAATGAACCTTTGGAATCGACCAAGAAAAAAAAAATTTTAACACCCCCTCAAAATTTGATGGTTTACGTTTCAAGGTACGTAGAATCCAAAACGCTGCAAATTATTACACAACGGTTTATTATTTTTATATAGATCACTCGTCTACAAAATCACCAACCATCCAATATGAAGAGAAAAATCAAAAAAAAAAAAAAAATCAAAATCATCAACCATTGATCGCATTTCGGTCAGCTCTAATTTGAACGGAGATTAGGCCTCTTTTGCGATTCACACTCGTGTTTGGATTTATATATATATATATTTCAATATAAACCAATAAATTTTCGTAGGGAGCGAACGGTTTGTCTTACAGAGCTCCGCGTGGTCTCAAAAAATTCTAAAAATTCTATACAATCTTAATTTGAAGAAAAAACTATACCTTTATATCAAAATTTTTTGAGTTAGGGCGTTTTCAAAATTTCAAAATTGATTTTGGAACCCTTAGGAGTGACCTACATCAACCAAAAGCTTCGGGGCACAACTAGACACCAAATGGAGCCTACATACCAAATTTCATCAAAATCGGTCAATGCTAAGTGGCAAAAGTGCCGCGTACGGCGGACGGACGGCCAAATTTTTATTCGATTTTTGGATTCTACGTACCTTGAAACGTAAACCATCAAATTTTGAGGGGGTGTTAAAATTTTTTTTTTCTTGGTCGATTCCAAAGGTTCATTATTAAACCAAAATCGAATAAAAATTTGGCCGTCCGTCCGCCGTACGCGGCACTTTTGCCACTTAGCGTTGACCGATTTTGATGAAATTTGGTATGTAGGGTCCATTTGGGGTCTAGTTGTGCCCCGAAGATTTTGGTTGATGTAGGTCACTTCTAAGGGTTCCAAAATTAATTTTGAAATTTTGAAAACGCCCTAACTCAAAACATTTTAATATATTTTGACAAATATATATTTTGATATATTTTGACTCAAAATATATTTTGAGTTCGCTCACTACGAGAATTTAAAGTTTGGACGTACGATAAATCAGAAACACGAGTGTGAATCGCAAAAGAGGCCTAATCTCCGTTCAAATTATAGCTGACCGAAATGCGATCGTATTTTTCTTCATGTTGGATGGTTGGTGGCTTTACAGACGAGTGATCTATATAGAAAAATAAAAAATAATAAACCATTGTGTAATATTTTGCAGCGTTTTTCCTTGATTTCGAAGGTTCATTTTTGAAAACAATGGGTAAATAAATAAAAAAAATGAAAATGAGACTTTTCTTCACTCAACCAAAAACTTTTTTGATGAAATTTGGTATGTAGGCTCCATTTGGGGTCTAGTTGTGCCCCGAAGATTTTGGTTGATGTAGGTCACTCCTAAGGGTTCCAAAATGAATTTTGAAATTTTGAAAGCGCCCTAACTCAAAAAATTTCGATGAAAGGTATTGTTTTTCCTTCAATTTAAGATTCTATAGAGTTTTTAGAATTTTTTGAGACCACGCGGAGCTCTGTAGGACAAACCGTTCGCTCCCTATGTGAATTTAAGGGTTGGACGTACGATAAATCAGAAACACGAGCGTGAATCGCAAAAGAGGCCTAATCTCCGTTCAAATTTTAGGTGACCGAAATGCGATCGATGTTTTTCTTCATCTTGGATGGTTGGTGGCTTTGCAGACGAGTGATCTATATAGAAAAATAAAAAATAATAAACCGATGTGTAATAATTTGCAGCGTTTTTTCATGATTTTCTCCCGAACAATGAACGTATTTATGGCCTAACATAGTCAAAATAATCAATCAAAATTCGAAACGCTCATCAATTCTTATAGGATTTTTCACGCAGAATCGAATGAGACCAACCGAATAGGTACTGCGACGTAATTTCTGCTGACTTTTTTGTAATCATGATTATCGCTGAAAGATTTTGTTTTTACTACAACTTTCACCGAACGTTCTTGAAGCTAAAAACGATTACAAAAAGTCAGTAGAAATTATGTCGTAGTTTCTATACGATTAGTCGTAGGGATTTTGCGTGAAAAATCCTATAAGAATTGGTAAGCGTTTCGAATTTTCATTGATTATGTTTTTATCGTCAATAACGTTCGGTGAAAGTTGTAGTAAAACAAAAACTTTCATCGAAAATCATGATTACAAAAAATTTAGTAGAAATTACGTCGCAGTATCTATTCGGTTGGTCGTAGTGACCTGGGGTTGGTCTCATTCGATTCTGCGTGGAAAATCCTATAAGAATTGGTGAGCGTTTCGAATTTTGATTGATTATTTTGACAATGTTAGGTCATAAATAGATCCATTGTTCGGGAGAAAATCATTTTTAAAAATAGTATGATTTTCAGAGAAAATCGTAGACAAATTCGATTTTTAGGGAAATTATAGAAAAAAATCATCAAATCGTATTTAAAATACGAATACGGGGGAAAATCGTATTCAAAGTGTGAGTATGATTGTATTCGTATTCATAATCATAAAATCGCAGATATGATTTGTATTCATAACCGTATTTATGAATAAGAATTCGCCTATCTCTGATGAACGGGATGCTCATACTCACCAGCCATGGTTGAACCACACGTCCAGATTTCATGGCAAAACAAGCATCCAGGACAACAAATTTACAAAAAAAGTTTGCCAAGTGGGTGTGGCACATAGCTTCCTCGTATCCATAACCGATTGTATAGATGATCCGATGCATAGTAGTTAATCTCAAAACACCAATCTCTAAGTACCTTCCACTATCTGTCGCGAAAACAAGATTCATTTATTGATTATGATTTCATTTGGCATCAAAATATAATGTTTCAGGTTTTAATTTCGTCATGTGATATTTTGGCCCTAAATTAGTGTTCATGTGAAGAGGTATGTTTTGAGATGGTTGTATAGTTTCAATTGTAAAAAAAAGTTTACTGAGCTTAATAAAAGCAAAAAAAGTTAACGAGAGAAGAAAAGTGTTTTCTATTGTAAATATACAATAGAAAAAGTGGTAGCAGAGCGTGGTTTTGATCCGTGGAAGAAAAACGAGAACGTATACGGGCAATTATGAACATATTCTATCATCCAGTTCTTGAGAGTCGGTAGGGTTGATTAATATTAGTCAATTTTCGCCTTTGATTAATATTAGTCAATTTTCGCCAATCAACCCTACCGACTCTCAAGAACTGGATTATAGAATATCTTCGATTCAGCGGTAACCACAAATCCTACTGCAATTATGAACATTTACAGTGTACTGGTGCAAATAAGGACTCGATCCATCGAATTTCTCGAAACACTGGTGGATGAGTATGAACAAAATTTGAACAACGAGTTTTTGAATTCGATAGTGCTTGAATATGAACAAATCATCAAACGCAAATTTGTCGAAAGAAAGCGAGCGGAATTACGGAATAAAAAGGAAGCACTTCAAAAGTTAATTGCTAGAGAACAGCAGATATGGCGTCAGGAGTGTGAAGGTTTGGACTTGTGGAGTGAAGGAGGAGATTAGCGCGCTATTTCAGGAAGGAGAACCGGAAAGACCATTGAAGGAATCGAAGAAATTAGGACCCAAAAGTAGCATTGCAATTAAACCATTGCTGACATCTCTAAGGGGTACGATATTAGAAAGCGGGAAACAAGATCAAATTCAAACAACAAATTACTTGAAATTAACACTACAAAAAATGAACAAGGAATTATTGAAATGATGAGAGTTAAGATTGTTAACTTTGGAAAAACAGCCATCACTCGTACAACTGAGGAGTGTTTTTTCAAAAGAGAACAAATCCACTTTTTTTGATAAACTTTTTTGGTTTATTATTTTCAATAATAAGCCTTTGGAATCGAGCAAGAAAAAAAAAATTTTAACCCCCCCTCAAAATTTGATGTTTTACGTTTCAAGGTACGTAGAATCCGAAAATCGAATAAAAAATTTTCCGTCCGTCCGCCGTACGCCGTACGCGGCACTTTTCTTAGCAACACTGGACCGATTTGGTTCAAATTTGGTATATGGGCTCCATTTGGGGTCTAGTTGTGCCGCGAAGCTTTTGGTTGGTGTAGGTCACTTCTAAGGGGTGAAAATTAAGGGTTGAAATTTTCAAGAGTGCCCTAGCTCGAAAACTCTCGAAATAAAGGTATCGTTTTTTCACCAATTTTAAATAGTACAGAATTTTTAAAAATTTTTGAGACCACCCGGAGCTCTGTAGGACAAACCGTTCGGTCCCTACGAGTATTTGAAGGTTTTCCTTCGATAAAACAGAATCATGAGTGTGAATCACAAAAGAGGTCTAATCGCCGTTCAAATTTTATCTGACTAAAATGCGATCGCTGTTCATTTCTTCGATTTGTATACAGTTTTGCCTTCTGCGTAACCAGTAATCAAATTTCCATATTTAGCTTTCTATTTTTCGAATCGAGTGTGAAGCGTTTAGTTCTTTCTAATAAACTTGATTGTGAAGGTGTGAAGCCATTATAGTGTGGTAGGTAGTACCTACCAATAGTTGGTAGGTAAAACAATGTTTGTAGGTAAAAAACGCTGCAAATCATTGCTCACTGATCAGATCACTGATCAGCTGAGTGAGCTCCGAAGCCATTTTCAATGCTATTGAATGGAAGTGCTCTTCCAGGCGTCTCCAGCATTCGAGGATATCTTCTTCACTCCTCACATCACTGATCAGCTGAGTGAGCTCCGAAGCCATTTTCAATCCTATTGAATGGAAGTGCTCTTCCAGGCGTCTCCAGCATTTGAGGAGATCTTCTTCACTCTTCAGATCACTGATCAGCTGAGTGAGCTCCGAAGCCATTTTCAATCCTATTGAACGCAGGAGCTGAAATTTGAGAGGGAAGGTCAAGGGAGAATACAGATGGTGTTAGGTGCTATTGATGGAGAACCAGTGATCTATACAGAAGGATGATCTATACAGAAAATAATAAACCTTTGAGCAATGATTTGCAGCGTTTTTTTCGCATCTTTAGGATAAGCCCCATCGAACTCTGCTGGCTGTAGCATCCCAAACGAAACATAACCCTGTCCATTTAATAGGCCAAAATGGGGTTTCTACCAAAAGGTGAGAAATCCGTTCCTTTTAATTTTTCCCCCCCATCATATCCCTCAAAAAGGAACATAACTATGCCTCACACTATGAATCGAAACTCAGTTTTTTCAAAAGGGCACATATTGACAGCACTAAGAGTCCAATCGTCTTGTAGTACTAGTAATTGGTTGATTGAAACTTCATCCTATAGATGACGTATGAGATACCTTACGTTTCGGAGACGGTATAACTTTCATCATCGAGAGCACACTCTGTTTCAATCAAAAGGACACAATAATATTTTTCGTTCAAAACGGCACATCCAAAATTAAAATGGCGATTTCTCCTCCATTTTTGAATGGATTTTTGTATTATTTTTAATCTAAACTATACTCCATTATGAGAGTTTTGACACCAACCGCGACCTTCTAGCGTGAGAAGACTTTTTTCTATGATTTTTCCAATTTCTAATATTTATGACGTCACAGATGGCTGGGGGGTCCCGCCCAGGCGGGAGGGACGCGTGACGTCATAAACATTCGAAACTTTGAATAATCAAAGGAAAATATCTACTCATCCAAAAAGAAAACGGCTGGTATAAAAATTCTCATGAGGAGGTCTACTTTCGATCAAATTTTTTTTTAAATCAGGCGCACCCCCGTTTAAGCCGTACATATTTTGGCTTGATATACTCTATTCTTGATTGTACAATACTACGCTTTGAAACCCCGAAAAAAATTAATCTGCCTGTGCAATAGTTTTTCCCCTTCTTGCCGTATTTTGGAAACGGATATGTTCCCTTTTGATAAAACACCCCTCAACTGATATCGGCAAGAAATTAACAAACACACATAATACTGACTTAAGAACTCAAACCAATCCAAACTCTTTCACAAACGGCAACAGAACCAGCACTTTCACCAAAGAATCTCTTATACTATTGAAACAAGAAATGAGTTTTTGCCCAGGCAGGTGGAAGATCCCTAACAAGTCAACGAATATCCAAAATATACATGTTTATTGGAAGAGGCGAAAAATGAAGAAAACGAGTTCTCCCTCATACTCAATCGTGGGATGCAGCAATCGAGAAATCAGGATAAGGGAAATTATATTGTGTTTTCTATTGTAAATATACAATACTTTCCTCACAGGGGACTCCACACATCAACCGGCCCAATCTCTGAATATTGTTGAAAAATGTAGAAGTTATTGCTGTGACGAGGAAATATGCTTTTGCACATGCGCAGCAGCTACTTTCAGTCTGGGGGCGATGATTTTCATAGGGGACCATCTACACGCCAACCCGCACAATCCCTGAAAATTTCATCGTAATCGGATGAGAATTGTAGAAGTTGTGGCTGTGGCGAGGATTTCATGACAGACAGACAGACACGGAACCAAAATTGTTCAGAAAGGTCTGAAACGTAAAACGCGAGTGGAAATTTCGATTTTTAAGAAATTTTATTTTTCAACCTTGAAAAGTGAAAACGAAGCCTCCGCTACCTTGGTAGACTCGGAAGCAAAAATCTGCCAAATAGGGGTTATAGCTCCCTCGTAGTATGCTAGAAGCTATTAACCAGCGTAACCATATAGGGTGCCTACCATTTGGATGGACCAATGGATCCATTCTACGACTAATTTACAACAAAAAATGTCTTTTAGCAATTTTTTAAACCCCCTCAAAATTCTTATTTTCCACTTAGTTTTTAATCGTATTTTTGAACTTGCAGCACTTGGATGGTCATGCCTCCCTTATTGCTTCCGAGTCTACCAAGGTAGCGGAAGCTTTGTTTTCACTTTTCAAGAATGAAAAAAAATATCTCCAAAATCAAAATTTTCACTCGCATTTTGCGTTTCAGACCTTTCTGAACAATTTTGGTTCCGTGTCTGTGTGTCTGTGTCAGCCAAACTGAGAAATTTTTTGATCCAATCACTACTCACTTACATTTTTCATCCGAATGAAATTCTCAGGGATTACGCGGATTAGGTTGCAGATGGTCCCCAATGAAAATCAAGGTCTTACAATTTACAGAAGCCTCTGTGCGTGCGCAAACGTAAAATCCTAACTGTTTTGTGGGAAACCCAACTTATTAAAACCATTCGTAAAACTAAAAAAATAGTCAAAGTCAACATGAATCATCTTTTTCGAAATTCTCCATTTTCCAGACTAACGATTTTCCCGTAAAAAATAGCGCTATCGTGGAGCACTTAACGGGAAATGAGCACCCCGAGATCTCACCTTTCCAACGGTATGTCAGTTTTAAGGTGTTTGAAGAAAGTTTCCTAAAAACATTGAGTTTTTGCGAAAAAATGTTATGTTTTCGAAAAAAGGAAAAAACTTGTTTGCCTGTAATAAGAAACGCTATCGTGGTGCACTCAAAGGGAAAACTACCCCAGGATCACATCTATCCTACGGTAATAATCGGTTTTTCGTTTAATTAGAATGAACATAATTGAATTGACGTTTTGTAGCAGAAGAATAAATATTTTCATCAACAATCATACTTTTTGGTTTATTATTTTCAATAATAAGCCTTTGGAATCGAGCAAGAAAAAAAAAATTTTAACCCCCCCTCAAAATTTGATGTTTTACGTTTCAAGGTACGTAGAATCCGAAAATCGAATAAAACTCGGCGCTTTGCGCCTCGGCGGGGGGCTCCGCCCCCCTGCACCCCCGGTTTATTTCTTTTTCCATACTCTGTATGAAATCATAGGAACACAGAATAAATTTTTGCGATACTAGTCATCCGTTAAATAAAAAACAACAATAATAAATGTGGAGTTGACATTAACATGACAACCAATAAACATATCACCAGATGTTTTTTCTGTCGCTTTTTCGTGACGATTTTTTTTCGGTAGGTCATCGCAAAAACACATTCTGTGTTAAAAATTTCCGTCCGTCCGCCGTACGCGGCTCTTTTTTTAGCAACACTGGACCGATTTGGTTCAAATTTGGTATATGGGCTCCATTTGGGGTCTAGTTGTGCCGCGAAGCTTTTGGTTGATGTAGGTCACTTCTAAGGGGTGAAAATTAAGGTTTGAAATTATCAAGAGTGCCCTTGCTCGAAAACTCTCGAAATAAAGGTATCGTTTTTTCACCAATTTTAAATAGTATTGAATTTTTTAAAAATTTTGAGACCACCCGGAGCTCTGTAGGACAAACCGTTCGGTCCCTACGAGTACTTGAAAGGTTTTCCTTCGATAAAACAGAATCATGAGTGTGAATCGAAAAAGAGGTCTAATCTCCATTCAAATTTTATCGGACTAAAATGCGATCGCTGTTCATTTCTTCGATTTGTATACAGTTTTGCCTTCTGCGTAACCAGTAATCAAATTTTCATATGAAGCTTTCTATTTTGGTCAGTGGCGTCGCGTGATAATATTCGTCAGGCAAACAGCTAGGCTGCAAATTATTACACAAAGGTTCATTTTTTTCTGTATTGATCACGTGCCAGCAAAGAACTCAGCTTTGTCATTGTCACCACCTACCAACCATGTTTTACCTTCACAATCAAGTTTATTTGGAAGAATTAAACGCTCCACACTCCACTGGAAGAAATAAAGAATTCCTTCGTTTAGAAATTTGATCACTGGTTGCTAAGGAAGCAAAACCGAGTACATCCCAAAGAAACGATCGGCGAAAGCATTTTGGTTAACTAAAATTTGAAGGGCGATCACGCCTCTTTTGCGATTCATACTCGTTTTTATAACTTCTCGTAGGGAGCGAACAGTTTGTCCTACAAAGCTATGGGTAGTCTCATTCGATTCCGAAAATTCAATGGTACAATCTTAAATTTCTGATAAAACAATACCTTTATATCGAGAGTTTTCGAGAGAGGGTGCCTTTGGAAGTTTCAGCCCTTCCGTTTCACCGCTTACATCAACTTACATCAACTCCTACATCAACCAAAAGCTTTGCGGCACAACTAGACCCCAAATGGAGCCCACATACCAAATTTCATCATAATCGGTCCATGATAATTAAGGAAAGATCCGCGGACGGACGGATTTTTTTTTTATATTCGATTTTCAAAATCTACACGTACTTACCTACTTACCACAAACGTAAACCATCAAATTTGAGGGTGGTCAAACTTTTTTCTTGAAAATAAGTAACCAAAAAGGGAGACTCTGAATTTAGACCTAATAAGATGTGAAACCTTCATTCTACAATGTTTTGCAATTATTTCCTAGTGTCTATCAACAAGAAAAACGATTAGGTACAGTGAAATACAGTAAAATCGGGAACGGGACACCAGTCAACGTCATACAGCTGATATTTGCGGCGGCGAAAAAACGAACTGCTTTCCTTCTTTGAGATAATGTGGGTGGATGGATATGTTGTCTTCATGCGTGGGCTAATTAGTACCCATGTCTCATCTTCCAAGTATTCAAGGTCAAGAAACAGTTTTCCGTCTGTTTGCAACAGCTGATAGTGAGGTAGTGGGGGTATGGTAATACTGGACCCTGCGCTGACCCCCCGCCACCCCGCCGATCGTCGCCTCTCACTCTAAACAGTCCCGAAAAATTCATTTTTTTGAACTGTTTGCCTTGCATCCAGCGATGCAAGGAGGACCAGCCCCCGCGCTAGTTCGCTTATCATCCGCAACATCTACATTACCGACCTCTCCAAGTCTCTGGAGTGTTGCGGGCTAGTATCCAAGGCAAAATACGTACTTTCTTATTCCATTCTCTTATTTAATCTAAATTCCTTGATAATAATGAAATAGTCCCTAAATATTATAAAAGTTTTCCAAAATCAGCTAAATATTACTTACAAAAATGGAAATATAGGAAAATCTCAACAAAAATTTATTTATTTATTTTGCATATTTGTAGTAAGGCAAACAGTGTTTGCTATGTTTGCCTGGAGGAGACGCCACTGATTTTGGTTTATTATTTTCAATAATAAGCCTTTGGAATCGAGCAAGAAAAAAAAATTTTAACCCCCCCTCAAAATTTGATGTTTTACGTTTCAAGGTAGGTAGAATACGAAAATCGAATAAAAACTCGGCGCTTTGCGCCTCGGCGGGGGGCTCCGCCCCCCTGCACCCCCCGGTTTATTTCTTTTTCCATACTCTGTATGAAATCATAGGAACACAGAATGTGTTTTTGCGATACTAGTCATCCGTTAAATAAAAAACAACAATAATAAATGTGGAGTTGACATTAACATGACAACCAATAAACATATCACCAGATGTTTTTTCTGTCGCTTTTTCGTGACGATTTTTTTTCGGTAGGTCATCGCAAAAACACATTCTGTGTTAAAATTTCCGTCCGTCCGCCGTACGCGGCACTTTTCTTAGCTTTTCAATCGAGTGTGAAGCGTTTAGTTCTTTCTAATAATCTTGATTGTGAAGGTGTGAAGCCAGGCAGTATTGTGTGGTAGGTAGTACCTAGCTGGTAGGTAAAAAAAAGTTGGTGGGTAAAAACCGCTGCAAATCATTGCTCAAAGGCCTCTTCACTCTTCAGATCACTGATCAGCTGAGTGAGCTCCGAAGCCATTTTCAATCCTACTGAATGGAAGTGCTCTTCCAGGCGTCTCCAGCATTCGAAGAGATCTTCTTCACTCTTCAGATCACTGATCAGCTGAGTGAGCTCCGAAACCATTTTTACTCCTATTGAATGGAAGTGCTCTTCCAGGCGTCTCCAGCATTCGAGGAGATCTTCCTCACTCTTCAGATCACTGATCAGCTGAGTGAGCTCCAAAACCATTTTTACTCCTATTGAATGGAAGTGCTCTTCCAGGCGTCTCCTGCATTCGAGGAGATCTTCTTCACTCTTCAGATCACTGATCAGCTGAGTGAGCTCCAAAACCATTTTTACTCCTATTGAATGGAAGTGCTCTTCCAGGCGTCTCCAGCATTCGAGGAGATCTTCCTCACTCTTCAGATCACTGATCAGCTGAGTGAGCTCCAAAGCCATTTTTACTCCTATTGAATAGAAGTGCTCTTCCAGGCGTCTCCTGCATTCGAGAAGATCTTCTTCACTCTTCAGATCACTGATCAGCTGAGTGAGCTCCAAAACCATTTTTACTCCTATTGAATGGAAGTGCTCTTCCAGGCGTCTCCTGCATTCGAGAAGATCTTCTTCACTCTTCAGATCACTGATCAGCTGAGTGAGCTCCGAAGCCATTTTCAATCCTATTGAACGCAGGAAGCTGAAATTTGAGAGGGAAGGTCATGGGAGAATACAGATGGTGGTAGGTGCTATTGATGGAGAACCAGTGATCTATACAGAAGGGTGATCTATACAGAAAATAATAAACCTTTGAGCAATGATTTGCAGCGTTTTCCACAACGATTGAGTTTCCACTCCGCTAATGAGTGTCCTCCAACTAACACTCTCTGGTATTAGTAATGGTACATACGTTACAATGACAATTTTTCTACTTAGTGTTCTTTTAATTTTATTTTAGTTCCATTTAAAAAACATATTGTTTAGTAATGCATGCATTCCAGGGGACGTCCCATTGGATAAGTATTGGACCAGTTTAACCAGTTGGTAAGCAATAAAACTGTTTCACTCGATGTAATTTATTTATTACTTTAGGCAAGAAATACTGACCCCTCCCCCCATCATTATCCACCTTAACATTTCTAGCGGCATGCGAGCCTCGAATCTGAAGAGCATTTTAAAATCCATGATCTACGACACCCAACATGCGAATTTGAGTTCACCCCCCCCCCCCCCCCCCCCACCAACCCCAATGGTGCCAGTCTGGCACCAAAGCGGAAATACGTCGAAACATTGAACTTTCATCTATTAGTTTTAGTAGGCAGTCCGAAGAAGTTCACATCCGTATTCAAGGTGAAACACACAAAAAAAAAAAACACGAAATATGCGGTTTATGGTGACCTGGCACCATGGTGGCACCACTATTAGTTCCATGGTGGTACAGAGAATAATTCATGAAAATCCGGAGGTATAATGAGAATTTTTCCTCAATTTCAAAGCTTGGGTACAATTAGTAAGCAGTAAAGGAACCGAAATATTGAAAAATCGGATATTTTGTGAATATTATCCCCCCTCTCACCCCCTCCCCTTGCGAATTTTGGTACTCTGGTGAAATCAAGTACAACTCGGAAGTTATTTGAGTCAAACAAAAAAAGAAACACGCAAATCGGTTGGAAATTGAGGCCTGGGCAGTGTTTACAAGATTACGCCCGCAAACGCACGTTTTTTAAGCATTAACCCCCCCTTTCCCCCCCTTAAAAAGCAAAATTCAAAATTCCGGCGCCGTAGTGCACAACTAGATAGTTTTCCGCGACGAACAAAATAATAAATCATTGCTCAAAGGTTTATTATTTTCTGTACAGATCACCCTTCTGTATAGATCACTGGTTCTCCATCAATAGCACCTACCACCACCTTCTCCCTTGACCTTCCCTCTAAAATTTCAGCTTCCTGCGTTCAACAGGAGAGAAAATGGCCTTGGAGCTCACTCAGCTGATCAGTGACCACTCATGCGCCTCCAGCATTCTCCATTGACCCGCCCTCTCAAATTTCAGGTTCCTGCGTTCAACAGGAGAGGAAATGGCCTTGGAGCTCACTCAGCTGATCAGTGACCACTCAGGCGCCTTCAGCATTCTCCATTGACCCGCCCTCTCAAATTTCAGGTTCCTGCGTTCAACAGGAGAGGAAATGGCCTTGGATCTCACTCAGCTGATCAGTGACCACTCAGGCGCCTTCAGCATTCTCCCTTGACCTTCCCTCTCAAATTTCAGCTTCCTGCGTTCAACAGGAGAGGAAATGGCCTTGGAGCTCACTCAGCTGATCAGTGACCACTCAGGCACCTTCAGCATTCTCCATTGACCCGCCCTCTAAAATTTCAGCTTCCTGCGTTCAACAGGAGAGGAAATGGCCTTGGAGCTCACTCAGCTGATCAGTGACCACTCAGGCGCCTTCAGCATTCTCTATTGACCCGCCCTCTCAAATTTCAGGGTTCCTGCGTTCAACAGGAGAGAAAATGGCCTTGGAGCTCACTCAGCTGATCAGTGACCACTCAGGTGCCATCAGCATTCTCCTTTGACCCGCCCTCTCAAATTTCAGGTTCCTGCGTTCAACAGGAGAGAAAATGGCCTTGGAGCTCACTCAGCTGATCAGTGACCACTCAGGCGCCTTCAGCATTCTCCTTTGACCCTGCCTCTCAAATTTCAGGTTCCTGCGTTCAACAGGAGAGGAAATGACCTTGGAGCTCACTCAGCTGATCAGTGACCACTCAGGCGCCTTCAGCATTCTCAATTGACCAGCCCTCTCAAATTTCAGGTTCCTGCGTTCAACAGGAGAGGAAATGGCCTTGGAGCTCACTCAGCTGATCAGTGACCACTCAGGCGCCTTCAGTATTCTCCAGTGACTTTTGATTATGGAAATTTGATTACTGGTTACGCAGAAGGCAAAACTGTATACAAATCGAAGAAATGAACAGCGATCGCATTTTAGTCAGAAAAAATTTCAACGGAGATTAGACCTCTTTTGCGATTCACACTCATGATTCTGTTTTATCGAAGCAAAACCTTCAAGTACTCGTAGGGACCGAACGGTTTGCCCTACAGAGCTCCGGGTGGTCTCAAAAATTTTCAAAAATTCAGTACTATTTAAAATTAGTGAAAAAACGATACCTTTATTTCGAGAGTTTTCGAGCTAGGGCACTCTTGAAAATTTCAACCCTTAATTTCCACCCCTTAGAAGTGACCTACATCAACCAAAAGCTTCGCGGCACAACTAGACCCCAAATGGAGCCCATATACCAAATTTCATCGAAATCGGTCCATGGTAACTAAGAAAAGTGCCGCGTACGGCGTACGGCGTACGGCGTACGGCGTACGGCGGACGGACGGAAATTTTTTTATTCGATTTTCGTATTCTACGTACCTTGAAACGTAAAACATCAAATTTTGAGGGGGGGTTAAAATTTTTTTTTTCTTGCTCGATTCCAAAGGCTTATTATTGAAAATAATAAACCAAAAGAACCATGAATATCTGTTGAGAACTAAGGCCTGGGCAGAGTACACAAGATTATGCCCAAAAACGCACGTTTTTCGAGCATTAACCCCCCCTTTCCCCTCCTTAAAAGGCAAAATTCGAAATTCCGGCGCCGTAGTGCACAACTAGATAGTTTTCCGCGACGAACAAAAAAAGAACCACGAAAATCGGTTGAGAACTAAGGCCTGGGGAGAGTACACAAGATTTTGTTACACACACACATACACCTATACACACATACACACACACACACAGACATACACCTATAGTTTTTTTCACGGATTTGGATTCAGAATGGTCTAAAACGGATTACTGTGTGGTTATTTTTTTTTTCTGTTGAGTGTTGTTCAACTTTACCCCAGATCGATCGCATAAGGACGCCCAAGTCTTACTGTGGGACGTCCTAAAAATGAACGGGTTTTCCGTTGAGTGCCCCAGGATAATACAACTGATTACCGGCAAACAATGAACCTAAAAAATGACAATTTTCAATAAAATTTAGATTTTTAGAATTTAATTTTAATAATTCAAAACTTTGACTTTGATTTTCATAGAGAACTGAAAATGTCATCAAAATCGAACAGAAACTTCGTATTACTTTTGCCTTCTACAAGGACTTGCAGGCGAACAGACCGACTGTCAAGACAGACAGACACTGAAGCAAAATTATTTAGGAAGGTCTAAAACGTAAAATGCGAGTGGAAATTTGATCTTGGAGGACTTTTTATTGAAATACTTAAAAAGTGGAAGCAACAATACTCGGTCGACTCTGTGACAAAATATGTCTCTAAGGAAATCTTTCCCCAAAAGTCCTTTTTTTCCCGGAGAAAATATTTCATTTTCCACTCATTTCCTCCACTAGGAAATCACCCAGCGCGGATCATTACGGTTCAGATGAATCATGCATATTAAATTAATATATTAAATTCACTGGTAGACCGCAATGACGTTCTTTTGTGGGTTGGATTCCCCTGTTTTGTTGACTGAATAATAAAAATGAATGATTCGACAGAAATTGAACAATATTGAGAAACATTCGTTGTGGCTGCTCGATTGAATTCTGACTAGTCGTGTTTGAATTAATATTTTGTGGTGTCATTAGGGCGTCACAATATTCTGACATGGCATCAAACATCATAGAGACGAGAGAGCATTTTAAATCAAGGGAACAAATGATCATAAATTTATTTGAAGACTTGCTCATGAAACCGTCAATAAAGAGTGTCTACCGTTGAGGTGGATCAAACTTCAAGAATTGATTCTACAGTATTCCCAACAAAAAATGACTCCTATAAATTTTGTTTAACCCCATGTTTTTCCAATTTTTTTTCAATTTTCAATATTTAGTGTGCTTTCGACATTTTGTCATTAAAATGTCGTAACTCCTGTTACCAAGTATATTCGAGTTTGAGGATATTGTTGAGAAAAGCGATAAATTTCCAAACCACTTAGTGCAAAGCGAGAATCGTTTAAACATAGCAAATAAAAAACTTTTACAATTTTTTTGAAATCTGACTCTGTGTAATCTATGTTTCTACTCTGAATCGCAGCTCATTTCGGAAAAACTTGGCCTAATTGTCAGCTTACCAACAGTCTAGGTATAATTTTGGTTTATTATTTTCAATAATAAGCCTTTGGAATCGAGCAAGAAAAAAAAATTTTAACCCCCCCTCAAAATTTGATGTTTTACGTTTCAAGGTACGTAGAATACGAAAATCGAATAAAAAAATTTCCGTCCGTCCGCCGTACGCCGTACGCGGCACTTTTCTTAGCAACACTGGACCGATTTGGTTCAAATTTGGTATATGGGCTCCATTTGGGGTCTAGTTGTGCCGCGAAGCTTTTGGTTGATGTAGGTCACTTCTAAGGGGTGAAAATTAAGGGTTGAAATTTTCAAGAGTGCCCTAGCTCGAAAACTATCGAAATAAAGGTATCGTTTTTTCACCAATTTTAAATAGTATTGAATTTTTTAAAATTTTTGAGACCACCCGGAGCTCTGTAGGACAAACCGTTCGGTCCCTACGAGTATTTGAAGATTTTCCTTCGATAAAACAGAATCATGAGTGTGAATCGCAAAAGAGGTCTAATCTCCATTCAATTTTTATCGGACTAAAATGCGATCGCTGTTCATTTCTTCGATTTGTATACAGTTTTGCCTTCTGCGTAACCAGTAATCAAATTTCCATGTGAAGCTTTCTATTTTTCCAATCGAGTGTGAAGCGTTTAATTCTTTCTAATAAACTTGATTGTGAAGGTGTGAAGCCAGTATGGTGTGGTAGGTAGTACCTAGCTGGTAGGTAAAAAAAAGTTGGTAGGTAAAAAAAATTTTGGTGGGTAAAAAACGCTGCAAATCATTGCTCAAAGGCTTCTTCACTCTTCAGATCACTGATCAGCTGAGTGAGCTCCGAAGCCATTTTCAATCCTATTGAATGGAAGTGGTCTTCCAGGCGTCTCCAGCATTCGAGGAGATCTTCTTCACTCCTCAGATCACTGTTCAGCTGTGTGAGCTCCAAAGCCAATTTCAATCCTATTGAATGGAAGTGCTCTTCCAGGCGTCTCCAGCATTCGTGGAGATCTTCTTCACACCTCAGATCACTGTTCAGCTGAGTGAGCTCCGAACCCATTTTCAATCCTATTGAATGGAAGTGCTCTTCCAGGCGTCTCCAGCATTCGAGGAGATCTTCTTCACTCCTCAGATCACTGATCAGCTGAGTGAGCTCCGAAGCCATTTTCAATCCTATTGAATGGAAGTGCTCTTCCAGGCGTCTTCAGCATTCGAGGAGATCTTCTTCACTCTTCAGATCACTGATCAGCTGAGTGAGCTCCGAAGCCATTTTCAATCCTATTGAATGGAAGTGCTCTTCCAGGCGTCTCCTGCATTCGAGAAGATCTTCTTCACTCCTCAGATCACTGATCAGCTGAGTGAGCTCCGAAGCCATTTTCAATCCTATTGAATGGAAGTGCTCTTCCAGGCGTCTCCTGCATTCGAGAAGATCTTCTTCACTCTTCAGATCACTGATCAGCTGAGTGAGCTCCGAAGTCATTTTCAATCCTATTGAACGCAGGAAGCTGAAATTTGAGAGGGGAGGTCAAGGGAGAATACAGATGGTGGTAGGTGCTATTGATGGAGAACCAGTGATCTATACAGAAGGGTGATCTATACAGAAAATAATAAACCTTTGAGCAATGATTTGCAGCGTTTTTAGGTTTATGATGAAATTTGAGGAAGGAAATCGTGTTTCCAAAAAAATGGGTTGTCTCAGCGAAAAGTGAGGGTTTTTTCACCTTTCAAGAGTTGTAGATGGATTGCTATACATTACCGTTGGAGGTTTTCTATTAATTTAAACAACCTTTACATCAACATTTTTAGAGCCAAAGCGTTTTGAAAATGTCAACTCCTCTCCTTCAATAATAAACCTTTGGAATCGTCCAAGAAATTTTTTAACCCCCCCCCCCCCCCCTAAATTTGTTTGTATACGTTTCTAGGTAACGTAGAATCCGAAAATCGAATAAGTTGCTGTCGGCGGCACTTCCCTTAGTTACCATGGACCGATTTTAATGGCATTTTAGGTGTATGAGCTCCATTTGGGACTAGTTGTGCCACAAAGCTTTTGGTTGATGTCAGTCACTTTCAAGGATTGAAAAATAAGGGTTGACTAAGTGTTAAAATGCCCTAGCTCAAAATATTTCAATATAAAGGTAAGACCTATCGTTTTTTTTTATTAATTTAAATTAGCATTGAATTTTAAAAATCGAATGGGACAACCCAGAGCTCTGTAGGACCGAACGTTTGCTCCTCTTGAGAACTTGAGTGTTGGACTTATGATAAATCAGAAACACGAGTGTGATTCGCGAGAGGCATAATCTTCGTTCAAATTTTAGCTGACCAAAATGCGACCGTTGTTCGTATCTTCAAGTGTACTCAGTTTCGTCCTTAGCAATCAGTATTCAAATTTCCTAATGAAGGAAACCACAACTCATCATTTTTTCTCCTAATTGAGTGTGAAGCGTTTATTTATTCAAAATCAACTTGAATGTGAAGCAAAAGTATGGTTGGAAGGTTGTGACAACGTCAAAGCTGTGTTCTTTGGGGTAGAGTGATCTATAAAGAAAAATCATAAACCTTTGTGTAATAATTTTCAGCATGTTTATGAAGCTACTGACAATAATCAAAAGCTCGGGAGCACATGACTCCAAACACACCATTTTGCCAGGTTTTTTCCGATTGATTTCTGCTGAAAAAATGCGATATTTCGCAGAGGGGTGATCTTGACAAGAAAATAATAAACTGTTTATTCCCCATCCAATACAGGGATGAAGAGGACAGCCTATTGCCGAAACCATAGTCAACACCATAGTCCTCAACCGAGCTTTGTCCATCGATGCCAAAAAACTTCTTCGGCGCCACCCAAGGACAGTTTTGTGGAATTATCCGTTCCATCTCTTGAGAGACAAAAAAGTCTGCCAAGTGGGTGTGGCACATAGCTTCCTCGTATCCATAACCCGATTATATAGATGATCCGATGCATAGTAGGTTCTCTCAAAATCTAAATTTCTAAGTACCTTCCACTACCCTCATAGCGAACCATCTACACGCTAATCTGAACAATCCTGAGAAATTTCGTCGAAATCGGATGGAACATGTAGAAGTTATGGCTGTTATAAGGAATTCACGTTGGCGCATGCGCAGCAACTACTATTAGTCTGGGGGAGATGATTTTCATAGGGGACCATCTACACGCCGATCTGAACAATTCTAGAAAATTTCATCAAATTCGGATGAAAAATGTAAGTATTATGGCTGTTACAAGGATTTTACGTTTGCGCATGCGCAGAGGCTGCTGTCAATTTTAAGGCCTTTATTTTCATAGGGCACTGTCTACAATATAATCTGCGTAGTCCCGGAAAATTTCATCGAAATCGGATGAAAAATGTGAAAGTTATCGCTGTTACACGGAATTCACGTTTGCGCATGCGCAGCGGCTACTATCAGTCCGGTCGTGATGATTTTGTTAAGGGACCATTTTTCAACCTGATCCACATAATCCCTGAAATATTCATCGAAATCGGATGAGATATGTGGAAGTTATGGCTGTGGCAAGGATTACACGTTTGCGCATGCGCAGCGGTTACTTTCAGACCGGGGGTGATGATTTTCATAGGGGACAATCTTCACGCCAACCCGCACTCTCCTTGAAAATTTCATCGAAATCGGATGAAAAATGTGAAAGTTATCGCTGTTACACGGAATTCACGTTTGCGCATGCGCAGCGGCTACTATCAGTCCGGTCGTGATGATTTTGTTAAGGGACCATTTTTCAACCTGATCCACATAATCCCTGAAAATTTCATCAAAATCGGATGAGATATGTGGAAGTTATGGCTGTGGCAAGGAGTACACGTTTGCGCATGCGCAGCGGTTACTTTCAGACCGGGGGTGATGATTTTCACAGGGGACCGTCTACACACCAAACCGCACTCTCCTTGAAAATTTCATCGAAATCGGATTGGAAATGTAGAAGTTATGGCTGTGGCGAGGAATTTATGACAGACACTCAGACAGACAGACAGACACGAGACCAAAATTGTTCGGGAAGGTCTAAAACGTAAAACGCGAGTGGAAATTTCGATTTTGAAGAACTTTATTTCAACCTTGAAAAGTGAAAACATAGCTTCTGCTACCTTGGTTGACTCGGAAATAATAAATCATAATTATTGTTGAAAAAAAGACTATTTTGTCAGTGAAAGTTTCCAACCGTAAAAGAAACCTGGTCAAAAATATAAATGATTACAAAAGGATCACTTACTCTATAAACTCGCAAATTTGACCTGTATTCGTTCCGTAATTTTACGGACTGAAAAAGAAAATTGCCCCAAAATCAATATTTCCACACAACCTTGAAGATTAGACCTTTCTGAACACTAAGTAACTCGCAAAGCTGCAAGAGAAATTCGAAGAATTGCAGAGATTGTACGAGTTGGGTCCTAGGTAGTCCCATAGATCCCCGATCTGTTTCGGATCAATGATAGCCTCTACGCATGCGCAAACGTCGAATCCTCGAATGAGCAAAATGGTTTTCAGTTTACATTTAATTTGATGGCATTTTCACAGATTACATGTATCCAGAATCCTTTGCGCACCACTTGTTTTTTTTTACCTAGTTAGTAAATCCCTTTTCGTTGTAACAAGATTTACTGGATAAGTCGAGTGGTGATGACTCATCCGATTGACGTAATGAATTCCTCTCGCGGATTTGTGGCATTGTTTTACTCGGAACAAAAAGAGCGATCAACAGGTGTTCGTTGGCTGATTTATTACACAACCACATCGTTTTATGTGAGAAAGGATAAATTAAGGAGCTGTCGGGATTTTTTTTTGTAATTTATAAAACTTCAACATTGTTGATCAGCTTTGCTATGTCATTGATTTGTGCTTTGGTAAATCATATCCCCCAAGGGTAATTACTCCCTAGCAAGTGTATTTTTTACGTAAAAACAATTTAAAAATAAAATCGATTAAAAACGCTGCAAATCGTTGCCCAAAGGTTTATTATTTTCTGTATAGATCACCCTTCTGTATAGATCCCTCCCTACCAACCATAGGTACCTATTATCTACTAGGGAATTTTTGAAAATTTCAACCCCAACCACCAATCAAATGGAAATGAAGGGTTGAAATTTTCAAAAATGCCCTAGTAGATAGTAGGTACCTACGGTTGGTAGGGAGGGATCTATACAGAAGGGTGATCTATACAGAAAATAATAAACCTTTGGGCAATGATTTGGGTGATGATTTTTTTACCTACCAACTTTTTTTACCAATTTTTTTTACCTACCAACCGTTGGTAGGTACTACCTACCACACCATACTGCCTTCACACCTTCACAATCAAGTTTATTAGAAAGAACTAAACGCTTCACACTCGATTCGAAAAATAGTGAGCTTCATATGGAAATTTAATTACTGGTTGCTCAGAAAACAAAACTGAATACAAATCGATGAAATGAACAACGATCGCATATTAGTCAGATAAAATTTGAACGGAGATTAGACCTCTTTTGTGATTCACACTCGTGATTCTGTTTCATCGAAGGAAAACCCTTAAGTACTCGTAGGAACCGAACGGATTGTCCTACAAAACTCCGGGTGGTCTCAAAATTTTTTAAAAATTCAATACTATTTAAAATTGGTGAAAAAACAATGCCTTTATTTCGAGAGTTTTCGACTCTTGAAAATTTCAACCCTCAATTTTCACCCGAAGAAGAAGTGACCGACATCAACCGAAAGCTTCGCGGCACAACTAGACCCCAAATGGAGCCCATATACCAAATTTTAACCAAATCGGTCCAGTGTTGCTAAGAAAAGTGCCGCGTACGGCGGACGGACGGAAAATTTGTTATTCGATTTTCGGATTCTACGTACCTTGAAACGTAAAATATGAAATTTTTAGGGGGGGTTAACATTTTTTTCTTGCTCGATTCCTAAGGCTTATTATTGAAAGTAATAAACCAAATGAGTTTTGCAAAAACATCTGATTTGAGGCTTTGTACTACATTTTTCCACTACAAAAAGTTTTGTACGGTTTAACGCTCATATCGGTTATTTATCGGTATCTTTAGTTATCAAGATCCAACATAGATGTGTTTTTGGCAGCGGGTCAGTTCAAGATTCGCATAACTGGTTTTTTAAGACCAATCATCCGATAAGAAGTAAGAAGTAATTACCTAGAAACTAGAAAAGAAAATAAAAAACTTTTTTGATGGTTTACAGTGTCGTTGATAGGACCAGTTGGATTCTCTCCTCCCATCCCACAACACACGATAACAGTGCCCAAAAATGTATCCAAGATTTAACGTTTGAAGTGGACATAATTTAGTTCTGATAATTCACGTAATCTTAAGTTTGGGCACGTTTAGTTGACTTAAGGCTGTTTTAAACCACACGGCGTATCACGTAGAAACATACCTTATCATCACAATATTAATCTTGAGAACGGTTTCTAAACTTTCAGAGAGGACTAAATAGACTTGAGTTATAATTCTATAATTATTCCCCCTCACCAGGAATTTCTCGTAATTTTGTGATTTTTCAAGTGTTACGATTTGCATAGAGAAGCTTTTTAAACTAAAAACGGAGTTAAGTAGAACGTTGTCTATTTCCACGAAAATAATGAGTTACAAGTTAAATCGATTTCTACGGTTAGGTCATCATCAGTAACAAACAATAACTGTTATTATTTAGACAACGTTCTTAGTTCTTCTAGTTTTCCACAATCTCATCGCGAGTGATTTCATTCGTAACTTTATAAACTGCTAAAAACGACAGTTTTAAACAAATGTTACTCAATTGCCTTGGTTTTTTCTTTTTTACAAAATAACTGACCTGAAAAATGCTTGATCAAATCGGAATTACTAACAATTTTTAAACGGACCAATGGAGGCCACCACACATTTGTACATGTACGAAATTTCAGAAAATTATTTGTACAAAAGTTTAGACATTTAAACAGTCACTGACCTGATCTGGTTTTATGAGTAATGAGCAGAGACCTTCAAAATGTGGCACTTATTTTTATAAAATGTGGCACTATAAAATGTGGCAATATGGCACTTATTGTGGCCAAATGTGGAATTTATTTTAGCTGATGTGGTATTAATTTTTTTCAACTTTCCACCCCCTCCCCACCATAAAAGGGATGTTAAACCATTAAATCTTGAAACTTGAAAGCATATCAACTACTGTATTATGTATATCAACTATTTACATGTATTTCCAACAAATTTACATGTATTTACAACATGTTAAATTCAATTATAAAACAATTTTAAGTGGTCGGCTATGTTATCTATGGATAAATTGAGACGACGGTCGCTCAGGATATATTTCAATTTAGAGAATTATCTCTCTACATCGGCAGAAGTCGCGGGCGCGTACTTCATTGCAAGGACGTCTTCAGCGTCCCACTCTTCCCTGAGAGAAGATTCCTTCCCTTCGAGATTCGCAGCTATACTTTTCATTTCTTCCCAGCCGCAATTGCTGTCCAGAACGGCCTGAACCTTGGCGTTAATCCTCAATCCAATGGTTCCTGGGTAGGAACGGACATGAGACCCTAACAACAGCCGAAGACCCACGTTGACCTGTGATTATAAGTTAATCTTAACTGGTTTTAGCAAACATCCATTCGTCATATTTTTCTCGGCGTTCTCGGGCGTTAGTAAAAATAAGTATTAGTAAAATAAGGCGAAATGTGGCACAAAATGTGGCATTTTCAAAGAAATCAACGAAATATGGCATTTTACCGAAAAATGGGCCGAATGTGGCATTTTAGTGTGGCGCCATGGCAATGTGGCATTTGAAGGTCTCTGGTAATGAGGTGTTCCGGAAAACCGGTTTTCTTAACACATATAGTAGTAAGTAAAGTTAGTAAGTTAGTAAGTAAAGTAAAGTAAACAACCATTTCAGGCTGGATTTGACTGTCATTCATGGCGTCGCGGACGTCATCAGCTGTCTTTCAAAGGGAAGATCATTGCTTCCGAGTCTACCAAGGTAGCGAAAGCTTTGTTTTAACTTTTCAAGGACGAAAAAAGAAGTTCTCCAAAATCAAAATTTTCACTCGCGTTTTAGACCTTTCTGAACAATTTTGGTTCCGGGTCTGTCTGTCATGGATTCCTTGTAACGCGCATAACAATACAAAGTTATTGTCCGATTTCTATGAAATTTTCAGGGATTGTGCGGGTTGGTGTGTAGACGGTCCCCTATGAAAATCATCATCCCCGGACTGATAGAAGCAACTGCGCATGCGCAAACGTGAATTACTTGTAACGGTCATAAGTTCTACATTTTCCATCTGATTTCAATGAAATTTTCAGGAATTATTCGGATTAGGTTGTAGATGGTCTCCAATGAAGATCAGGACTGATAGTAGCCGCTGCGCATGCGCAAACGTGAATTCCTTGTAACAGCCATAACTTCTACATTTTCCATCCGATTTCAATGAAATTTCCAGGGATGTTACTGAGTAGTGTTTAGATGGTACCCTATGAAAATCATAGAGAATGGTTTTTCATAGAGGGATTCATTCATAGAGGGATGGTCCCCTGTGAGAATCTCAAATCCTATTCATTGCATCACCAGGCCTCAATAGTCAGAGGTAGAGCATAGAATTATCCCCCAGGGGTCGCGGGTTCGAATCCCAGCCGTGGCTAAGCATTTTTTTGATCCAATCACATACATCTACTCACTTACATTTTTCATCCGAATTTGATGAAATTTTCAAGGATTGTCCAGATTAGCGTGTAGATGGTCCCCTATGAGGGTAGTGAAAGGTACTAAGAAATTGATGTTTTGAGATTAACTATTATGCATCGAATCATCTATACATTCGGGTTATGGACACGAGGAAGCTATGTGCCACACCCACTTGGCAGGCTTTTTTTTGTTCTGATGATTTCGATCATGGCTTCCCATTGCCTCACCGCCCTGAGTTGGGACGAAGGGGACGATGAGTCCCGGACGCACTACCTACCTCGGCGGCGAGATTCAAACCCACAACTCCCCGCAGTAGTCGATTAGTGTCTCGCCACCAAAGAACGCGCGCCCGAGCGACCCCGGCTATACCGCATCCCTGCACAAATAGTAAACCGGAACTGTCTACTATAGTAAAATGAACACTTTCTTGCAGAAGGATCTGTTGGGAAGATGTACAAATGATTTGATAGCTCTCTAGTGTACTTCGTTGATGGTTGAGCATAATGAGGCAAAAATAGCGTCAATTCCGTCACTGTTATCGAAAAATTAATATCCACACTCAGGTTTGCCAACTAAGTTATTTCTGCTATGCATTGTTGTTGATGGCACGCATAAAATGAAAATGAATAGAAAATAAATAGTTCGCTACTTTTGCTTGTTGCCGAAGTAGGCAGCCAAATTTCGATTTTATTGTTGAAGGTAGTTGCCAAGTTGGACTTAGTTGTGAACTCAACTGCGCACTCGGGAGACAAAAGGGACCTGATTGTCTCGTCTCACGGTGGAGGTTTGGATCGGGAAACCAGCCAAATTGGAACTACTTATTAGTATTTCCGCTACTTTTATTTTACCTTCATAAAATTAAATTTATTTATGGATGTCATGATGTGTGTGTCCCAACTGTGTTTCATAACTGGGTGTCCCACGTGAAAGACCGGAAAACTTTGGGAGTCGATTCTAAAACTAATTTATGTGAGAAAATTTCTCCCATCAATTTTTTTTTAACCCCTTGTTTTTCCCATATTAAGATTTGTTTTGTATTTTCGACTGTATGTCACTAAAATTGCCATAACTACCTAAATTAACGGTGAAATTGTAAAAATAAGGACACCATTGGAAAGGAAATTAAATTTCCCATCTTTCTAATGCTTACAAAACAATTTTTGGGGTCCATATGGGTGAAAAACGCTGCAAATTATTACACAATGGTTAATTATTTTTCTATAGATCACTCGTCTGCGAAGCCACCAACCATCCAACATGAAGAAAAACATCGATCGTATTTCGGTCAGCTTTAATTTGAACGGAGATTAGGCCTCTTTTGCGATTCACACTCGTGTTTCTGATTTATCGTACGTCCAAACTTTAAATTCTCGTAGTGAGCGAACGGTTTGTCCTACAGAGCTCCGGTGGTCTCAAAAAATTCTAAAAATTCTATAGAATCTTAAATTGAAGGAAAAACAATACCTTTATATCGAATTTTTTTGAGTTAGGGCGTTTTCAAAATTTTAAAATTCATTTTTGAACCCTTAGAAGTGACCTATATCAACCAAAATCTTTGAGGCACAACTAGACCCCAAATGGAGCCTACATACCAAATTTCATCAAAATCGGTCAATGCTAAGTGGCAAATGTGCCGCGTACGGCGGACGGACGGCCACATTTTTATTCGATTTTTGGATTCCACGTACCTTGAAACGTAAACCATCAAATTTTGAGGGGGTGTTGAAAAAATCTTTTTTCTTGTTCGATTCCAAAGGTTCATTATTGAAAATAATAAACCAAAATCAAGTCTTAGAGTAATTTTTGTCAAATTGGTCAAATTTTTGTTGTTGCTTTTTTGGTTGTTAGGGTTTTCTTTCCCCATGGTTTTTCACGTACCTCAACATCAAAAACTGCGCAATGATATCAGCTTTCCAATGGTATAATTAAAAATTATTTTACAATCGAATTAAGGAGACTTGGGGTTAAATGTAGACTTGGTAAGATACATTTTCTTGCTTGAATTAGTTGTCAAATTGACTCCCGAAATTTCCGGTCCTTAACGTGGGACACCCTGTATACCTTGAAGATCAGGTGATCTTTTAATTGTGTAGAAAAAAGTCAAGGAATTTTGACGTGTAATGAAGCAACTTCCTCGCTAACCTGCCTCACCAGTTCACAAACGCAATCTGTACCAACATGAAACTGTACCAGAGAAGCCCGTTTCCACTGGTGTGATTAATTTACTTCATCTAAATGAATTAAAACATATTGTTTAGTAATGCATGCATTCCAGGGGACGTCCCATTGGATAAGCATTAGATCAGTTTAACCAGTTGTTAAGTGATAAAACTGTTTCTCTCGATGTAATTTATTTATTACTTTAGGCAAGAAATACTGACCCCCCACCATTATCCACCTTAACATTTCTAGCGGCATGGGAGCCTCGAATCTGAAGAGCATTTTAAAATCCATGATCTAGGTACGACACCCAACATGCAAATTTGAGTTCACCCCATCCCCCACCACCACCCCAACGCCAACAATGGTGCCAGTCTGGCACCAAAGCGGAAATACGTCGTAACATTGAACTTTCATCTGTTAGTTTTGGTAGGCAGTCCGTCGAAGTTCACATCCGTATTCATGGTGAAACAAAAAAAAAAAAAAAAAAAAAAAAAAAAAAACACGAAATAAGCGGTTTATGGCATCATGGCACCATGGTGGCACCACTATTAGTTCCATGGTGGTACAGAGAATAATTCATGAAAATCCGGAGGTATAATGAGAATTTTTCCAAAATTTCAAAGCTTGGGTACAATTAGTAAGCAGTAAAGGAACCGAGATATTGAAAAATAGGATATTTTGTGAATATTATCCCCCCACTCACCCCCTCCCCTTGCGAATTGTGGTACTCTAGTAAAATCATGTACAACTCGGAAGTTATTTGAGTCAAACAAAAAAAGAAACACGCAAATCGGTTGGAAATTGAGGCCTGGGCAGAGTTTACAAGATTATGCACGCAAAAGCACGTTTTTTAAGCATTAACCCCCCCTTTCCCCCTCTTGAAAAGCAAAATCCAAAATTCCGGTGCCGTAGTGCACAACTAGATAGTATTCCGCGTCAAAAGAAAAAAGAACCACGAAAATTGTTTGAGAACTAAGGCCTGGGCAGAGTACACAAGATTATGCCCAAAAACGCACGTTTTTCGAGCATTAACCCCCCCTTTCCTCCCCTTAAAAGGCAAAATTCGAAATTCCGGCGACGTAGTGCACAACTAGATAGTTTTCCGCGACGAACAAAAAAAGAACCAGGAAAATCGGTTGAGAACTAAGGCCTGTGCAGAGTACACAAGATTTTGTTACGCACACACACACACACACACACACACACATACACACACACACACACACAGACATACACCTATGGTTTTTTTCACGGATTTGGATTCAGAATGGTCTAAAACGGATTACTGTGTGGTTATTTTTTTTTCTGTTGAGTGTTGTCCAACTTCACCCCAGATCGATCGCATAAGGACGCCCAAGTCTTATTGTGGGACGTCCTAAAAACTGTTGAGATTGATTTTGTAACAGAATAGTTCATGTTAATGCGAAGAGCTCCAGCTGATGACTTGTTTGCAATAGTTCAACAACAGTACCTATTTAAAATTCGGCTATTCTACTGCAGATCATCACCGTCTGGTAAACCAGTGTAAGCTTTTGGGGGTAGTGACCTAATAACAGTTCTTTTCTAAATATAAAGGGGGTTATGAAGATATATGGGAAGGGGGTCGACACTGTAACAAAGCAAAATATCGGAATCTTAGATGAATGAGTGAAATGGATACTTAACTGGTCGACTGGTAGGTAGCTGTCTCCCGAGCGGCTTGGAGATGAGGCGTAGCGTTCCAGGCGATACACTTTGTTATATTTAATACTGTTATACCTGAAGGGTTTGTCACCTGAAGGGTGTTTTCTTTGTATCGATGTATGTTTTGAATAAATGACGTTACGTTACGGATGTTCCTTATTTCAAGCAAGTTCCTAATCGATACAGTTGAATCAGAATACTGAGAACCTGGGATGCGGGTCGTTTTAAAGGAGAAATGCAAGGTTAAACAAATACTTAGGTTTAATGACCAGAAGTTGAATTGGCGATACAGGGATCTGACTCGAGTGGTTTCTCCAAATGAGAACGAAGCCGGAAGGGCGTTACTGAGACTCGAAAAAGGTAAGTATGAAATGTTTTAGTTATAGTTATTTAAGCAACAAAATTCTTAGTCAATATGTCTTAAGATACGGTCGATACAGGTTCGATCCTACTGGTTCCTATTAGACTTATACCTCTTAAGTTCACTGAGTTCACGTTACCTTCTACCTAATTGGCCAATTGAGAGTAGAATTTAAGTTAATTACGCACTCACGTTCCAGGTTACCGGGGCGAGTCTGGGTCGCGGTGCGGCGTGGTTTGATGGGGGAGAGCTGGGACAGGGCTGGTCCTCGTGGTCCTCGATCCTTTCTTGATCCGGGCGACGGCGGAGGTTCCAGGGGAGGCGGGACGGTACAAGAACACTGGTTACTTTGCACTTCGTAAAACCTAGTGACTTGGGGGAGGCAGGAGGGTATATCGGGCTGTATCGGTATATCGCGATACAGGGGGAGAGCACTTCAGAGACGGGGGTGAGAGCTTCGAGACAGCTGGCAAGGCTTTAACTTCAGGACTCACTGTTCTTTTCCAATACAATAGTTTAAGAGGGCTTCTCCAGCCATCAGTGTTGCCCCTCCCTTCTGTGGTTGGTGGTCTTCTCTTGCTTCGGTTGGACAGGTTGCTCATATGGAAGTTTTGGATGGACTTCTCAGGTGATCTTGTATGGAAGTTGCCCTCCTGCTCCATGGTTGATTATTGCTCTTGTAGATAGTTGTTTTGTTTTGTGTTCGTGAGGTGTTAGGTGAACACGGTGGTGGGAGGTCACGCCCGTTGGTGATGGTGACCTCTTTCGGGCTTCTGGTCCCGAAGGGGTATCAGGACTTACGGACAGGCAGTGCCTGTGAGGGGAAATAGTGAGCAACTTGGCGGTTGCTCACATTCCCCGCCCCTTCGGGAGCCAGGGTCATCCACGATGACACTGGGTACTGGAACAGGGTCATCGGGGTACGCCTGCCTCAAGGCTACCTCGTACTGGTGTCGCCTGCATCCGGGGCAACTCGCGGGTTGTCGGCGCTCCTGGTGTTCTGGAGGACATGTCGGCAATTGCTTTCCCTCGGCGTGAGCTCTCCGCAGTCGTTGCCAGAAGGTTTTGCAAGCAGTACATCTGAATTTCAAGATGTACTGACATGCTTGCCTGCACACGGGGCATTCCCTGGACCCTTTGCGGACCGACGACCTTTCAGGTCGGAGGGTCGCAGGGGTGACTGCGGGGGAAGTCTTGCAGCGTCGCAGCCTGAGCTTGGGTATTGGCGTGGACACCCAAGCGTCGTTATTCGGAGTCCCGGAAGTGCGTGGAGACTCTAGGATGGTCGCGGTATCCACGTCGGTTACGATCCGGATCGGGGATGACTCGGGCACGTTCGCGGATATGCTGCGTCCGGGTGTTGGCGGCGGCGACTCGTACTGACGGACTTGTTCTGGGATCGGTTCGGAGTCAGAACTGGAAGATATCGGCAGCTGGCTTCCTGTTGTTGCAGTTCTCCCACTGGTACTCGCCGCGGGTGGCTCCTCGGGAGGTGGTGCGGGCACTGCACCGGGCTGTGATGTTCGGTGCCGTGTCCTCAACAGGTCGCGATTTGCTCGTTCCAGGATCCTCTGTTGTCGTAGGAGTTCACTCCGTTCCTCCAGCAGCATATCCCGTTCCTTTGCGATCCTCTGGTAGGTAGGTAACCAGGATGCAATTTGTCCGATGGATACCATGCACACATCTCCCAGAGCAGCTCGGGCCTCGTAATTATCCGACTTTATCATGGTCCTCACGTAGATGGCCAGGGCCTCCATTTTTGTCGCGGGACAACACGTCGGCTCGGTGGTATTCGCGAATGTTTTGGGGAGTTTCGCGAGTTCGCGGATTTGATTCGCGATTTCGCGGTTTAGCGCGACAATACTTTCGTCCGGCGGTGGTGGGTGTTCCCAGGCCTCGGGAGTACCCAAGTGCTGCTGCGTCATCCTAAAATTAAATTTTAAACTTTGCTAATTTGTTGTTTTTTACAATTGGAATAATTGAACATTTTGTTTTGGCTTTCAGGCTGACGGTTGCGGTGGTCTCAGATCCAGGTAAGCTATCTTAATCTATAAGAGGTAAGTTATTGTAATTTATATTGTTTTCAGGTTTATGTGGTCGCGTTATATAAGGTAAGTTACTTTAAGTTTTACATGGTAAGTTTTTAGATTATAATAAATTTCGAGTTGACCTGATGGGTTCTGGTTCTTTCACCGGGAACCTTCGAGTCGTATCCCATGCCATTAATTCTGGTTCATACTAATAGAAAAATGAAAAATTATTATTTTTTTTTTTTTTTTAAACAAATTTAACTAAAATGTGAACTTTTATGTATGTGTATCTACACTGTATATTTGTGCGTGTAACTGTTGTGTCTGTCTGTATTTAGTGTTTCTAGTAGTCAGTTAGTTAGTCGAGCCTCGTCCTGTGTGAAGGTTACGGTAGTCCACTGGTACTCTCCGACGGAAAGTGTACCTTGGTGTATTTTCCGTTTGGGTTTCGTCGGTGGTCTCCACTTCACTCACAGGGGCGTCTTGTTCCTGTCTTGGAGTGTCGGTGTTGTCTTCATCAGAAGATGTTTCAGGTGGGCTGGTAGTCTGGTCCCACAATGGGTCTACATGAGGTGTGGTTGGGTTCGATGGGGTCACTGGACCATCGACGGTTCCTTGTTGTGAGGAACCGGATTGGTTCGGTTTCCCTTGTTCATTCGTTGGAGTTACTGGGTACAGTTTGATGGGTTTCTCATCAGCTGAGGCCCAGTCTTCGACCAATAGCTTTTCCACCAGGGTTGGTTCAGGCTGTGTTACGGGTGTAACATCCGTCTTCGTTGGTTCCACTTCTTGATCAGTGAAGGACTCGTCGGGGATTCCATTAGCGAAAGCTGGCTTTAGTCGGTTCACGTGGACTGTTTGTCGTTTCAGGCTCGCGAGGTCGCGAATTTCGTACGTTACCTCCGTATATTTTGCTGTTACAATCCACGGTCCAGACCAGGGACTCCACAGCTTCCTGGCGGCTCCCGCCGGAGGCTGTACTTCCCTAAGATACACGCGATCATCCAACTGGAACGATCGGCTCTTCAGGCGTCGATTTATTACCTCGCTTCGTTTCTTCCAAGCGTCGTGAAGGCAAGTTATGGCTGCGTTACGGGCGATCCTCAGTCGTCTTAGGTTTGAGTCATCGGGTTCCGAGTGCACGTTCTGGAACGTCTCGTTTGGCAACCTGATCTCTCGACCGAAAGTTAAGTAGTTGGGCGTAAAGCCAGTACTTTTATGTGGAGTCGCTCTGTATGCAGCCAGTGCTATCGGCAGAACGACTTCCCAGGCGGTGGTCTTCTTCACGATTTTCGACAAAATGTTTGCTAGTGTCCTGTGAAACCTCTCACATACACCATTACCCTCCGGGTGGTACGCTGTCGTGAACACTTGCTTTATTCCCCATTTCAAACAGAGTTCTCGGGTCGATTTTGCAGTGAATCCCGTTCCTCTATCTGAGACTAATCTCTCGGGGACACCATGAGTAGGGATATACTTAGTGGCCAAAATACGTGCTACGGTTTCTGCAGTGCAATCACCAACCACGTACGCTTCGGCGTATTTGGTAAAATGGTCGATGGCTGTTAGGATGTATTTAGGGGTTGATCCGGATGTGATCGGTCCTACGAAATCAACTCCTATAATTTGTCCTGGTTTTTCCGGTAGCAGGGGTTTTTGTATGGGGTGTCGCAATCCGTTGGGTGTGTTTCGCTTCTGGCAAGCGACGCATTGGCGGACGTAGTTCTTCACATCCTTTGCAAGACTTGGCCAATACCCGAGTCTTCTTATAATTTTCTCCATCGCTTCTGCTCCAGGATGGCCAGCCAAAGCGTTCTGATGACATCGTTCGAGTAGCCAATCCCTCAAGGAAACAGGCATCAAGGGAACCCACTGTTCTCTTCCATCGAGCTTGATCTTGATTTCTCCTACTCCATTGACTTTCCTAGATTCACCCCCCATTTTGAAACGGAGTGTCGACTGGACCCACGGGTCGATGTTTTGGGCGGCGATGATGAGGCTTCGGGGAAACTCGAGAGTTATCGCGCCGATGTCCATCCGGCTCAGCCCATCCGCGTGAGCCATCTGCGATCCAGGTCTGTATCTGGGTACGAAGTTGTACTCGGCCAATCGGAGCGTCCACCTTCCTATCCTGGACGTCGGATCTTTGAGGCGCATGGCCGCGGTGAGGGCCATGTGATCTGTCTGCAGCTCAAAGGATCGACCCAGTAAATACTCTTGGAAGTGTCTCACTGCCCATACGACAGCGAGCAGCTCCCTTTCAGTTACCGAATAACGCGTTTTGGCCAGATTTAACTTTCGGCTGGCGTATGCCACGGGTCTCTCTTGTCCATCGTATTCTTGTGACAGTACTGCGCCCAACGCTGAGTTCGAGGCGTCTGTGGCCAGGATGAAGGTCTTGTCGAGGTCCGGATACACCAAAACCGGTTCTCCTGTCAGCTGGGCTTTCAAGTCGTCGAACGCCTTCTGCTGGAGCTCTGTCCATTCAAACGGTACACCCTTCCTGGTTAGGTTCGTCAACGGTGTCACGATTTCGGCGAAGTTGGGGATAAAACGGCGATAAAATCCCGCCAACCCAAGGAAGGATTGCAGTTTCAGCACGGATGTGGGTACAGGGAAATCCCTAACTGCCCGTGTCTTTTCGGGTTCTGTGTGTATTCCCGTGGATGTTACCCTATGTCCAAGGAATCGTACCTCTTGCTGTAAAAACTCGCACTTCCCAAGGTTCACCTTCAGTCCAGCATCGCGAAATCTGTCGAACACCTGTCTGAGCTTCAAGAGGTGCTCCTCTGCAGTTGGTGAGAAAATAATTACGTCGTCCAAGTACACTAGACATTGATCTCCAAGGAGTCCATCCAATACGTTATTCATGACGCGTTGGAACGTCGCCGGCGCATTCCTTAGACCGAATGGCATTTTATCGTATTCGAAGTGTCTGCCAAGTACGGAAAATGCGGTCTTCTCTTTCGTTTCGGGATGTACTGGGATTTGGTGGTATCCTGAAATCAAATCGATGGTAGTGAAGTACTTGCACCCTCCCAGCATGGATAAGGTCTCCTGGAGTCGCGGGATGGGGTAGGCATCCCCTTTGGTTATTTTGTTGAGTTGCCTAAAGTCTGTACAAAACCGCCATTTCTGTGGTTCTCCGGGAGGCGTCTTCTTTTTCACCATCAACACCGGCGCGCACCATGGGCTTGTCGAACTGCTTATCACTCCAGATGCTAGCATGTCCTTCAACTGCTTTTCCACCACGTCGCGGAGAGCGTGGGGGATTGGGTACGGTTTCTGGCTAGTCACCTCTGGTTGTGTTGTAGTTATTTCATGGGCTACCTGGAGACTGCATCCTTCCCCAGAGGGTGGTTGAAACAGGTCCCAGTAGAAAAGGAGGGTGTTCCTAGCCATTGTCTGCGGTGCGTCGGTGAGATGGGAAATTTTGTCTTCGATCACCGCCTCGGTGTCCGGTTGCGGGTCGTCCCATTGGTCGGTTGGTATTAGTTCCCATTCCTCGTCCTCGCATGTCCACTCGTCTGGTTTCACGTCTGTTGGTTCCATTTCTACCCTACACGTTTTTGTGATGGGTTTCTTTGTTGGAATTTCATGGACCCTTTTCAGTGTTCCTCGGATCACTGGAGAGGCGTCCAGTTCCAGATCCTCAGGACATGGTGTATCGGTGTCGCTCTCACATGGGGGCGATACACCTCTCGATACACCTGGTTCCCCTTCAGTTTCTTGTGTTATCATCAGTATCGATACACCCGGCGACACCATGGGCGATACCTCTGGTGTCTCTTTGTATTGCAGGGGCGATACGGTCTCCGATACACCCGGCGATACCCTGGGCGATACCCCCGGTGTTTCTTGGGTTTGCAGGGGCGATACGGTTTCCGATACACCCGGCGATACCCTGAGCGATACCTCCGGTGTTTCTTGGGTTTGCAGGGGCGATACGGTTTCCGATACACCCGGCGATACCCTGAGCGATACCTCCGGTGTTTCTTGGGTTTGCAGGGGCGATACGGTTTCCGATACACCCGGCGATACGGTGGGCGATACCACGGTCGATACCTCCGGTGTTCCTTTGTGTTGTTGGGATGTTACGGGATCCGATACACCCGGCGATACGGTGGGCGATACCACGGTCGATACCTCCGGTGTTCCTCTGTGTTGTTGGGATGTTACGGGATCCGATACACCCGGCGATACGGTGGGCGATACCATGGTCGATACCTCCGGTGTTCCTTTGTAGTGTTCCCATTCCTCTAGGTTCACAAGGGCAGCGGTTACCGAACGAGAGGTGCTGGGGAGGGCCGTATCCGCACCGTCCTGATAACTCGGGTACCGCAATACGGTGTCCTCCCTCCTCCCATCCGATATTACCACCCCTATGTTCCCGAGAGCACGAGACTCCATATCCCGTTCCTCCCCGATTGTTTCGGCGTCGGTCCTCAGTTCCATGTTCGGTCCCATCGTCAAGGTTAGCGGAATACGTCGCAGCACATCGAGACCCAGCAAGTTCAAGTCGGCACGTTTCCGCGCGAACACCGGGAAAGTGTGAGTAAAACGGTGTCGGCCAATACGGGTGTCAAGGACCTGTTCCCCCGCGAAGGGTAGTAGGGTTCCATCGGCTCCCCAGGCCACCATCTTGGTTGGCCGTAACGGTATTCCGACCACCGGGCTCGCTAATACGGAAAGCGCGGCTCCTGTGTCCACCAACATACTACGCGTCTCCGGTCCCAGACCCACTTCCATCCTAATGGTTCTTGCCATTGGGTGTCCTACCGCGGTTACACATAGTTTATTGTCCTCGGTCCCCTTGTAGAGGGTTATTTCCTTCACGTGACTCGGTTCCGCGGGAGGCTGAGATACGGGAAGCAACTTCTTCTTCTGAGGGCAGTCGGGTTCGAGGTGTTCCCGACATCCGCAGAAATTGCAAAAGATAGTCTTTTGCGGACTTCTGGGACAATCCACCGGAAAATGTTCCTTTGACGCGCAAAACATGCACGGGTATCGGGGCATGGGCTTGTCTTCGGTTAGTCTGTTACGGGGGTCATTGTTCCACCGATCTCCTCTGTCCCCGTTCCATCGGTTCTGTTGGTCACTGTTCCACCGGTTCGGTTGGTCACCGGTCCAGGCATTTCGTTGGTCGCCGTTCCACCGGTTCGGTTGTTCGTTGTTCCACCGGTTCTGTTGTTCGCGTCGTGGTACGGGTTGATCTCGACGCGGGCATCGGGCGGCAAAGTGGTTTGTTCCACCACAATTATAACATCTTTGTTCCGCCGATACCGCCGCGAGTTCCCAATGTTCGTCAGTATCTTCCGTTTCCGCCAAAGTTTCTTCCAATTCTTCGGCCTTCTGTAGAGCGATACGTATGGTTGTAGGTCGATCCATCACTAGGAAAGCGCTTAGTTTCTTCCCGACACCTTTAATAAAAGCGCTGAGGGTCTTCCGTTCCACCCATTCCTGACGATCATGTCGATCCAGGTGGGCTCCCTCTTCCGATACGGCGCATTGTGCCAACCCTCGTATGCGATCCGCAAATTGACGTAGGGTTTCCGAGGCGTTCCGCTTCGCCGTCCAAAGTGATGCGGCGGCATGTTGCGGGTTCTGTCGTCGGAACCACGACAACATTTCGTCCCTGATCATGTGATAGGCGTTGTCACAGTCAAGTATATCGTTCCTGTCAATGAGAAACTGTTTCGCGATCCCTCTCGCCTTGATCCTGAGGAGTTTCAGTTTCTGTTCCTGTGCCAGTCCCTCGGTTACTGCGTCGAAGTTCGTAAAGAACGAGCTAACACTCAGCGATCCGGTTGCGTCGGGGTCCCATGGTTCCACTTCTAAGAGCAAGGAACGTGGAATACCGTTCCCGCTCTCGTCACGGCCCGACTCATTGTACTTTGACAATAAAGCATTCATCTGCTTCATTGTTTCGGTAAGTAAGTCGACCGGACCCTTTTGTTGGAATGGGTCGGGATCCACAAAGTCCTCTGGTTCTCCCAACGACATTGTCACTGTCTATTCAAGCAATACCGGGAAACACAATCACAATCACTTGTCACAGGGTCGGCTCGGAACGGTTCAGTCAAGTTTCGGTCTGTAACGGGTGGTTCTGTGTGACGACACAGGTGTTTTTTTGTGTGGTACAGGTGTGCAAATAATGTGTAAAAGTTCACTTTTCTTACTATATACAATTCTTATGCGATACACCACGACACCCTGGTTCTGATTATTCGATTCCGATATGACTCTACTGAAAAGAACCTGTTATTAGGCACTGAGCTACAAACGGAACTGGGTTCGTGCGGGGCGCACCACACGCAAGTCCGGGCGATATACCGACCCGACACACAAGTTATCGAGTGCGATACGGCGCTTCGGAATTACGATTCGCAATAATCCCACCGCGGGCCAACAATTTGTAAGCTTTTGGGGGTAGTGACCTAATAACAGTTCTTTTCTAAATATAAAGGGGGTTATGAAGATATATGGGAAGGGGGTCGACACTGTAACAAAGCAAAATATCGGAATCTTAGATGAATGAGTGAAATGGATACTTAACTGGTCGACTGGTAGGTAGCTGTCTCCCGAGCGGCTTGGAGATGAGGCGTAGCGTTCCAGGCGATACACTTTGTTATATTTAATACTGTTATACCTGAAGGGTTTGTCACCTGAAGGGTGTTTTCTTTGTATCGATGTATGTTTTGAATAAATGACGTTACGTTACGGATGTTCCTTATTTCAAGCAAGTTCCTAATCGATACAGTTGAATCAGAATACTCAGAACCTGGGATGCGGGTCGTTTTAAAGGAGAAATGCAAGGTTAAACAAATACTTAGGTTTAATGACCAGAAGTTGAATTGGCGATACAGGGATCTGACTCGAGTGGTTTCTCCAAATGAGAACGAAGCCGGAAGGGCGTTACTGAGACTCGAAAAAGGCAAGTATGAAATGTTTTAGTTATAGTTATTTAAGCAACAAAATTCTTAGTCAATATGTCTTAAGATACGGTCGATACAGGTTCGATCCTACTGGTTCCTATTAGACTTATACCTCTTAAGTTCACTGAGTTCACGTTACCTTCTACCTAATTGGCCAATTGAGAGTAGAATTTAAGTTAATTACGCACTCACGTTCCAGGTTACCGGGGCGAGTCTGGGTCGCGGTGCGGCGTGGTTTGATGGGGGAGAGCCGGGACAGGGCTGGTCCTCGTGGTCCTCGATCCTTTCTTGATCCGGGCGACGGCGGAGGTTCCAGGGGAGGCGGGACGGTACAAGAACACTGGTTACTTTGCACTTCGTAAAACCTAGTGACTTGGGGGAGGCAGGAGGGTATATCGGGCTGTATCGGTATATCGCGATACAGGGGGAGAGCGCTTCAGAGACGGGGGTGAGAGCTTCGAGACAGCTGGCAAGGCTTTAACTTCAGGACTCACTGTTCTTTTCCAATACAATAGTTTAAGAGGGCTTCTCCAGCCATCAGTGTTGCCCCTCCCTTCTGTGGTTGGTGGTCTTCTCTTGCTTCGGTTGGACAGGTTGCTCATATGGAAGTTTTGGATGGACTTCTCAGGTGATCTTGTATGGAAGTTGCCCTCCTGCTCCATGGTTGATTATTGCTCTTGTAGATAGTTGTTTTGTTTTGTGTTCGTGAGGTGTTAGGTGAACACGGTGGTGGGAGGTCACGCCCGTTGGTGATGGTGACCTCTTTCGGGCTTCTGGTCCCGAAGGGGTATCAGGACTTACGGACAGGCAGTGCCTGTGAGGGGAAATAGTGAGCAACTTGGCGGTTGCTCACACCAGTATTTATGCTTCCGTCTACCATGGTATTGTTTGCTCTTTTCAAGGATACAAAAAGTCCACCAAAATGGAAATTTCCACTCGCATTTAAAGTTTTAGACCTTCCAGAACAATTTCCGTACCGTGTCTGTCTGTGAGTCGTTTTGTGTGTTTCTCTCCTTGTTACGAAGATTTCTCCGATTTTGATGAAATTTTCAGAGATTGTATTGATTGGCGTATAGATGATCCCTATGAGAATCGTCGCCTCTAGATCGATCGCCTCTGCGCATGCACAAAAGTATAACCTTAATTCGATAACATTTTCAGGGATGTTCCCTTATGAAAATTATCGCCTCCAGATCGATAGTAGCTCATGAGCATATGCAGATGTAAAACCCTTGTAACAGCTTCAATTTCTACATTTTCGATCCGAATTTGATGAAATTTTCAGGGATCGAATTGATGAGAGTCTAAATGGTCCCCTATAAAACCCAAAGCGATCAGTTCAACGATAACACCGCGTATACGCAAATGTTGAATCTTTAGTAGGTATAACTTCTACAGTTGTTTCCATTCGATTTCGATGGGGTTTTCATGAGATCATCAAATTTGAGAGTTAATGAGCCAGGTTAATATTCTGCCAACCGGAATATTCGATGCCCTCAACTCAGACAGGGCCATCGAGCTGAAGTCTTGCAAATTTCGACTGTCAGCGTATGGTAATACTCGGATACCCACTCTTGGTGTTGCCTCAATGTCTCTCCAGTATAAAGACAGCTGCAGTAGTGTTGATTTCATCATAGTTGATACCAATGATAAGGCCATTCTTGGTCTGGCTACTTGTGAGAAATTTGGCATTATTAAAAGAGTGGATGTGGTATCTGAGTCCTCACCACAGTTCAGAAACAAAGAAGATGTCATCAGAGAGTACAGGGAAGTATTTCAGGGCATCGGGAGGTTTCCCGGTGAACCGTACAGTCTGAAGCTGAGAAATGATGCTGTACCCTCTCTTCACGCACCACGCCGAGTTCCAAAGCATCTTCGGGATCGGCTTGTGAATAAATTGAATCAGCTGGAGAAGGAGGGCATTATAGAAAAATTGGATCAGCAAATGAGTGGATGCATCAACTTGTTATTGTGGAAACATATTGTTTAGTAATGCATGCATTCCAGGGGACGTCCCATTGGATAAGCATTAGATCAGTTAAACCAGTTGGAAAGCGATAAAACTGTTTCACTCGATGTAATTTATTCATTACTTTAGGCAAGAAATACTGACCCCCCCCCACCACCATTATCCACCTTAACATTTCTAGCGGCATGGGAGCCTCGAATCTGAAGAGCATTTTAAAATCCATGATCTACGATACCCAACATGCGAATTCGAGTTACCCCCCCCCCCCCCCCAATGGTGCCAGTCTGGCACCAAAGCGGAAATACGTCGTAACATTGAACTTTCATTTGTTAGTTTTGGTAGGCAGTCCGTCGAAGTTCACATCCGTATTCAAGGTGAAACACAAAAAATAAATAAACCACGAAATAAGCGGTTTATGGCATCATGGCACCATGGTGGCACCACTATTAGTTCCATGGTGGTACAGAGAATAATTCATGAAAATTCGGAGGTATAATGAGAATTTTTCCTCAATTTCAAAGCTTGGGTACAATTAGTAAGTAGTAAAGGAACCAAAATATTGAAAAATCGGATATTTTGTGAATATTATCCCCCCACTCACCCCCTCCCCTTGCGAATTTTGGTACTCTGGTAAAATCATGTACAACTCGGAAGTTATTTGAGTCAAACAAAAAAAGAAACACGCAAATCGGTTGGAAATTGAGGCCTGGGCAGAGTTTACAAGATTATGCACGCAAACGCACGTTTTTTAAGCATTAACCCCCCCTTTCCCCCTCTTAAAAAGCAAAATCCAAAATTCCGGCGCCGTAGTGCACAACTAGATAGTATTACGCGTCAAACGAAAAAAAACCACGAAAATCGTTTGAGAACTAAGGCCTGGGCAGAGTACACAAGATTATGCCCAAAAACGCACGTTTTTCGAGCATTAACCCCCCCTTTCCCCCCCTTAAAAGGCAAAATTCGAAATTCCGGCGACGTAGTGCACAACTAGATAGTTTTCCGCGACGAACAAAAAAAGAACCAGGAAAATCGGTTGAGAACTAAGGCCTGTGCAGAGTACACAAGATTTTGTTACACACACACATACACACACACACACACACAGACATACACCTATGGTTTTTTTCGCGGATTTGAATTCAGAATGGTCTAAAACGGATTACTGTGTGGTTATTTTTTTTTTCTGTTGAGTGTTGTCTTCCTTCACCCCAGATCGATCGCATAAGGACGCCCAAGTCTTACTGTGGGACGTCCTAAAAACCCAACAAAACGCTGCGTTTGTGCTTAGATCCAATGGATCTCAACAGTCAACTTGTTGACAACAAATACCAAATTCCCACCCAAGATGAGATCCTCGGAGATATAAATGGTAACTCAATCTTTTCAACTCTAGATCTTCGTGAAAGCTTTTACCAAGTCGAGCTTGACAGGAAATCGTCTGACATATGCTGTTTTGGGACTCATGTTGGGAATTATGTTTTTAGGCGTCTTCCATTTGGGATTAAAACCGCCTCAGAAATCTTTCAGAGAAAAAACACTGAGCTCTTCGGTCACATTCCTGGTGTAAAAATTTACATAGATGATGTTGTAATTTATGCAAATCCCAGCAGGCACATGATGAGATACTCAGGGACGTTCTGGAGACTGCAAAGAAAAGTGGGATCACCTTCAATCCAGACAAGTTCCGGTTCAGAGAGGATCGTTTGAAGATTCTGGGTCACATCATCTCAAAAGATGGATTGGAAATAGACCCGGATCGGATTCGTGGGATCACTGACATGCCTACACCATGTGACAAGAAATCCCTTATGCGTTTCTTGGGTGTAATGAAGTATGTTGGGAAGTTTGTTCCTAATTTGTCTGAGGTTTCTACACCGTTGAGGGATCTTACTCGGGATGATGTGCCGTGGGTGTGGACAGACCAACATGACAAATGCATGTCCACTCTCAAGAACATGGTTGCAGCTAATCCTGTCCTGGCTCATTATGATGATGGGAAGCCATTAGTTTTGCAGTGTGACGCTTCGTTTTATGGGATTGGATGTGCTCTATTGCAAGATGGTCGACCTATAGCTTATTCATCTCGTGCACTCACTCAGACTGAGGTGCGATATGCTATTATAGAAAAAGAGATGCTGGCTATTTGCCATGGTTTGGAGCATTTCCATTACTATACGTATGGACGAGAGGTGCTTGTGAACACTGATCATAAGCCTCTTATCAGTATTCTCAAGAAACATATCGATAAGATCCCCATTCGACTGCAGCGAATGGTGCTCAAAGTCATCAAATATACCTACAAAGTTGATTATGTGCCTGGTAGTCAGATGATTCTGGCTGACACACTGTCTCGTGCCACAGCGAGTGGTGATGTACCTGATGATGAGGAGCTCTCCTTTGTCATACACAGCCTTGTTCAGCATTTGATGTCTGACAACAAATTCAAAGATTTTGTAGATGCTACTAGAGCTGATCCTGTATTGTCCAAGGTTGTTAAGTTCATCTCACATGAGTGGCCAACTAAGCCTGAAAATGACATGAAGGTATGGTTCCATATGAAGGATGAGCTGAGTCTACATGATGGTGTTGTACTGTTTCGTGACAGAATAGTGGTCCCTAAAACTCTGCAGCGACAGACCATGAAAAATCTCCATGAGGGTCACTTGGGAATAAACAAGACTATTCTCCTTGCTAAACGAAGCCTGTTCTGGCATGGCATGAGCTCCGACATTGATAATTACATAAATTCCTGTGTCGTTTGCCTTGAGAGTCGTCCGCTGAATTCCCGAGAACCAATGATTCCCTCAGTTATCCCCAAACGACCATGGTCACAACTTGCCATGGATATTCTGGAATTTTATGGGTCCTACTATTTGATCACTGAAGACTATTTCAGCAAATGGATTGATATGAGCCAATTAAAGGGAAAAGGAACTTCGGATGTACTAAAAGCTTGCCGCCAATTGTTTGCAACTCATGGTTACCCTGACGCTGTAATATGTGACAACAACCCGTTTGGCTCTCGGGAGTTTCGAGACTACTTGGCTTCTGTCAACTGCCAACTTGTTACGAGCAGTCCCAATTACCCTAGGGGCCATGGGATGGCTGAGGCTGCCGTGAAGATTTGTGAGAACATCCTTCAGAAATGTTTACGAACTGGACAGGACCCACACGACCTCCTTTTGTTCTACAGAAATGCTGAAATTCCAGCTCTCAGGTATTCGCCAAGTCAGCTGTTGTTTGGCAGGGTCCTGAAAGACAAGATCATCTGGAATGAGGAGGTGTTGCTTCCCAAGTGCCCGGATATTGATGTGGTTACAAAAAGGCTCAATGACCTGCAGTTGCAACAGAAATGCCAGTATGATAAGGGTTGTAAAACGCTAACAGATCTGAAGGGCAACGACCGTGTACTTTTTCGGCTAGCTGACTCATGGCAGCACGGTTATGTTAGTGGTCCTGCAAACACTCCAAGATCATATTGGATTGAAGGTGAGAATGGAAAAACCTATCGCCGGAATCTTCAACACCTTATCCGAATCAAGGGGAGCTCGCGACTTAATCGAGCTGCTCAACCCTCCACTGAAGACTGCGGGACACAGCCCACTGTACAAAACCTAAATGACTGTGGGGGTGATGAGTTGATAGAAGAAGCGTCAACAATGAAAGAAGACTACTTCACAAATGATGAAGAGCATTTGCCTCAAGAAGACGTACCATTCAACCGGCAAAATGCTTCAAAGGACTCTACTCATTCACGTTATGGACTCAGGGATAGGAGTAACATAAGAATACCACCTCGCTTTAAGGATTGATTATTCTCATTTAGTAAATTATTGTGCTCTTAATTGAAATTTTGAACTGTATTCATATTTGACAAATTGGCTTAGTACTTGAGCATTTTATTCGTATTGTGATCTCATTTGACATTGGCTTAGTACTTTCGTTAGTTCTTCAAAATGACTTTTGCTTTGTGAGGTACTTCGAAGTTTGTGAGTTTTTGTTTTTTGGTTTTTACTTACATTTATTTTCTTTTGTTGAAAGGGAAAGATGTTGGATAGGTGGCAACACTGGGGGTTATCTGTTAAGGCGATGGGAGAGATAAGACCAGAAAAGAGGGAACGACGAGTGTCGGTTACATTTGATGATTTCAATATAGATTTTAATTACAACAATTAATTACTGCCCGTAATTACTGTGAATCCTCTTCACCAAACAGAGATTATCTACTTGACGTCTGATAATTTATTTGATTGATTTAGTTGATACGAGGAAGCTATAGCCACATACAGTTGGCTGACGTTTTTGCACGCGAAGGTGGCATCAGTGGCGGAGAAAGGCAACTAAAACTTTGTGGAGACGATGATTGCAAGATTGGACCGTGGTCAGTTTTCACTTTCACGAAAGACGATCTTCACATTCATCTTATCTAAGAAAATAAATACAATACTTTATTTACTATATCTTACCTACAATAAGCTCTGTGCATACTTATTTTTTAGTTACCAGTTTGAAAGGTATCAGTATGAGCTTTTGAATAAATGCAAAATGAAGGCAGCAGGCAGCGCCTAGAACGCCACAAATAACAGCCTCTCTTCCCATGAAATCGAAAGTATCCACTTTTTCCAGCCTATAGTTTAGACACGGAACACACTTTTCCAGTCTCCTTTATTCAACTTTCTTCATTTCTCATTTTATTTATAATTTCTTTTATTCAGTTTCATAACTTTGGTGTATATGTTCGAACGATCTTCACTACATTCCTGGTGGGGTACAAGGAATTGACCATTTTAGAGATGTAAGGACATGTAAATAAGTGGTTTCCGCGAGATATATTGAATATAGCTTTAAAATATTAAAGGCTGGATGAAAGTTGAGATATCAGGGACTTGGGTTTTATCTGGACAATATGGGTGCTTCATTCACTTCTGCCGTTTTTACAAGAACTGTGTCCACCAACGAATAGAATGATTCATTCGTAAAATCAGGAAAATAAAGTAGACTGCTTGAAGTTACTACATTGGTTAATGATCAAGCCTTACAAATAAAAAAGGCCTTTCTGATCTCAGCAGTTTATCCGGTGGCATGATGTAGTGATAGAAAACAGAAAGCAGGTCACAACGAGCTGAAATCGGAAGAAGTGAGTACCGCCTCATGGCAGGCACGAAGTCAGTTATGTTAACAGTGTGAAGTCACCCGATAAACAGATCTAATTTTCCATCCCATTCGATCATCGGAACCCCTTCGTGAGTAAGCACGATTTGAAGAGCTTTCAAACAGATATATACCTCACTTGATCGAATATAAAGACGAGGAGTGGCCCATTATTAGAAGTCTCAAGAGTATTCGAAAGATATCTTCTACCGGTAAATTTCCACGGATGCGAAAACCATGCTAAAAAAATCACATAGCGCACATCTTATTGCTCAATATTGACATCGTCGATGTTGACCTTGATGTCGAACGGTATTATTTACAAACTACCTATTGTTTGTTTCCTTATCTCACTCAATTTTCTATGGAAAGAAATGATAACTAAACACGAGCGTAAACATGTGATTGGTTCACAAGAGGTTTATGTAATTGCCAGACTGCAAATCTAATTCCTGCAAAAAGCAATATATTTTAATTAAATTGTTTAAAAAAATCACAGTTTACAGTCAATACTTACAAAGAAAAAAAATCCTCAAAAACATCTATTATTTCAATTATTATTTTCAATGATGGATCTCAAGGGTCAGTGACTGGAAAACATAACAAAACAAACGAAAGGAAGTTTTTGATTTGAAGGTGTCAAATGTAAACACAAACTTCCTGAGATTACTTGTTGAAATTTCAAACGGATACCTATAAAGGTAGGTACCGTGGAGGATTTAGAAAGTTGTGCATCGGATTTCATTAAATTCAGGTGTGCAATTACCTTACCAAACACACTTATTTTTAAATAAGTTATCTATAAGAACCCATTCGAATCAACGATCCTTCGCCAGTGATCGATAAAATGCGGATACCAAGAGTCTCATTCGATAAATAAAACTTTTTTGTTAAACAATTATATCATTAAATGATTATATTATTAAATGATTATTACATTAAATGAGTTTTATTATTATTATCATTAAATGATTATATTATCAAATGATTATTATATTATATGATTAAATTATATCATTAAATTTTCTCCCGATGCTGGTAGGTAGGTACCTCCTGGAATGATCCTTACTGAAATGGGCATTGTGAAAGGAAAGCATTGAAAGAAAAGTCTCAATACAAAAAAATCAGGACTACCTAATTACCGAACTTTAGAAAAAAAGCCCTTTGGGCCTCGCCAGGTGGCAAGCCCCCTGGACTCCCGGATGGTTACTGCTTAGAGCCTTCGGCTAAAATTCAAGAAACATGAAACATGCTTTGGCCGTGTTTTGTTTGTTAGCTGTTTCCTTTTTCTATGAATTTGTTGTCTGTTGTATTAATGTAGCTCTTTATGGGCCTGCTTTTCAAATTGCTCGTCATTTCATTCACCTCTTGATGTTCCAAAGGTATTGTTATAATTAAGAAATCAAAAACATCTAAAACGTCGAAGAAAACATCGCAACTAAAAGCCTAGGTTTCAAGGTCCTTTGATTAAGTTAAAATGATAAAGTTGATTTGGCTGTATATAATTTACGCATAAATTGAGGGCTTTTCAACGAGTGGCGAACGATTTTCGTGGGATGAAAACTAACGGTGATACATTTCCCTAGAAACGGGTCGGTTGTAAGTGAAAATCATTACAAAATCCCGCGCTACTTTCGTTCCACGGGTTCGTCACGTTTTTATCCAGTTAGGTGATGGCTAAAGTATGTTCCATGCTAAATTGTCCTCTCTCTATGCCAATTTACCATTACTATTTGATGTAAATTCAACAAAACTCAACTTCAAGTCAGAGAAGTTGAAAAAGGCAAGGTAAAATATTATAGATGGCCGTAAATTTGAACGTCCCTTGCCCTACAGCCAGAGATCGGGTATCTTGCCCACAAATCCTAGAAAAGAGAAGCCGTCGGCTATGATCAAGTTGAAAAAATGCTGAAGACAGATTTGTAATCTTAGAAGCACTTTCTAATCCAAATGGCCATAAGGCCGCTTTTTTTAAATATTCAAATTTTTAACATTTTTTGGAACGCTATGCAAAAAAATTTGCCCTTTTTTTGTACCAATTACCGTCAATTCTAAGTAAATCTGGAAGAGAAATTTGTTTGTAGAATTAAAATCTCTCCGTTCTCAATAAATAATGAAAACTAAAGTCCCTTAGGAGCTGCCATCTCTTACCTCAGAATCTCTAACTACGTGAAATTTAGTCGATTTATGACAACCTGTCTCGTAAATCGCAAATTTAGATCAAAAAGTACATAAAACGCTGCAAATTATTACACAATGGTTTATTATTTTCTATGTAGATCACTCGTCTGCAAAGCTCCAACTTGAAGAAAAACATCAATCGCATTTCGGTCAGCTTTAATTTGAACGGGGATTAGACCTCTTTTGCGATTCACACTCGTGTTTCTGATTTATCGTACGTAAAACCCTTAAATTCTCTAGCGAGCGAACGGTTTGTCCTACAGAGCTCCGCGTGGTCTCAAAAATTTCTAAAAATTCTATAGAATCTTAAATTGAAGGAAAAACAATACCTTTATATCAAAATTTTTTGAGTTAGGGCGTTTTCAAAATTTCAAAATTCATTTTTGAACCTTTAGAAGTGACCTACATCAACCAAAGTCTTCGGGGCACAACTAGACCCCGAATGGAGCCTACATACCTAATTACATCAAAATCGGTCAATGCTAAGTGGCAAAAGTGCCGCGTACGGCGTACGGCGGACGGACGGCCAAATTTTTATTCGATTTTTGGATTCTACGTACCTTGAAACGTAAACCATCAAATTTTGAGGGGGTGTTAAAAAAAAATTTTTCTTGGTCGATTCAATATTGGTAGTCAATGTGGCCTGATACAGTATAAGTAATCAAGTTTTAAACTCCATCGGTTTTTCTTCGTGCACGTTTCTCTAGCAGGCAACCTTAAGTTTTACCCACCTTCATATAATAGGACTCAAAATTCCTTTATTTAATTGAGTAAGCGGATCCCACCTTCATATAATAGGACTCAAAATTCCTTTATTTAATTGAGTAAGCGGATAAGAATAGGAACATCAGTCAATTTTATTGATGCGACGTGATTTTAGCGGATCACTTCCGAGTGCAGTAAGCAGGCAGACATTTGGGCTGGGGTGGGCCGGGGATGAGGTGCGGTGGCGGAGGTTTGAGTCCGGGGTATCCGTTGTAAATTTTATGGAGATTGTGGATGAGCCAACACAACCGGTGATAGTCCAATTCCAGCACTGGACCCACGAGCTTTCCGACGCCTCTGAACAGAATGTCGACGTCACGGTCATCCAGGTAGTTCCTGATTCCACCGCCCAGCGTTGATATCACCTGCCAGAAGTTATCTTTGGGGATCGTTCCGCGTTTTGCTTTGTCATAAGCCTGTAATTAGTTTGATCAAACGATTGGGTTGATTAAATGATTTGATTATAAGCCAGTCACGGGACTGCAGACAGAGAAAACGTGAGGATGTTTTGAAGGAGGCCAAGGACTAGCCAGGGCTGTAAAGCCAAGAAGGAAAAAGATTTCACTTTTCATTTTACCCGTTGGCGATGCTTAATTAAACGAGTGTAAAGTGTCCATGAGGTCAAAAGAATTTGGGCCTTCCAAATCAAAATATCGATACCTTAAAGCACAAAGGGGCTATGTCCAAAAACGGAGTTTGAGAAAACGCAAAAGAATTTATCACCAGTGCACAATTCCTAAAATAATGGCTTATTACATCAAACTCTTCAATTTCTTCAAGAAATTTTCGAGCTATAATCGTCAAAAAGGTCAATAATAGTTCTGATAAATTTGAGTTTTTCTGAAGTTGAAAAAAATTTAAAAAGTGGAAGATGGATGGACATAGCCCCTTTGTGCTTTAAGGCATCGATATGCTCCCCCGTTATGGGTTTCAGCTCCCTAAATTTTTTCGGTTCTGTGTCTATCAGTTGGCCTGTCTGTGGTTAATTCATTCTACTGTGCAAAGGAAGGAGTTGCGGGAATGGTTCCTTGCCATCGGGTTTGCGCACGTGACTGTTAATCTATCTCTCATTACACAATGATTTCATTCAGATTCGAATAAGATCGCGAAGAACACCATTTCACGAATATCTATCAAATATAAGCACCAACTTGATATTCAAAATGTAGGTACCTACATTAGTCAAGTGTGAGGTTCTTAGTCTTCCTAATCTGGCAAATAGTTATATGTAGGTAGCAATTATGTACTAACTTTGAAAAAGTCCAATTCAAAGAAATCGGCTTTTTCGGACAATGAGTACAGAATTCTTCGCAGTTCTTGTCTCTCCTCCACCTGAAGGAAGTTGTGGCGAGCATCCTCAATTGGTATACTTTTGATCGGAACGACGAGAGGATCGAGTTCAAGATTCTTCCTGTAGTTGCTCATTTCGAGAGCATCGACGAACCTTGTATACTCGAAACAGTCTGAAGCGAACGGTCTTGTGAACCTAAAGAATAAATACGTACATCAAAGAATGTCTTGAGTTGCTTGCAAAAGAAATATACAGGGGTCCCATATGTTATCCACCAAATTTTGGGAGTCGATTTTAAAACTAATTTGCAACAAAAAATGTCTCCTAGCAATTTTTTTCAACCCCCTTAAAATCTGACTTTTTTGACTTTTGAGATTTTTTCCGTTTTCGACCTTACACCATTAAACCGGTCATAACTCCCTTAAATTGCAATCAAAAATTAAAAATAAGGATACCGTTGGAAATAGCGTAAAATTTCACAATAGATGAGCTGTTGATAAATTGAGAAAAACTGAATGCTAGAGTAGTTTTTATACCTCAAACTTTTAAATTTGTCAATTTCTGTTTTTTTTTCAAAAATTTTGATGATTTTTCCCCATGGAAACAAGGTATTTGCCAGAGGGGTTCAAAAGCTTAAAAACTGCTCCATTTCATCAGCTTTCCAACGGTCACCCAATGTTTAGTTTTACTGTGGAATTAGAGGGAGAAAATGGTGTTTCAATGCGAAAAAACTTGCATATTTTTCAACGAAATTGACGGTTGGACGGGAGGAATCCGGGGTCTGCTCCGCCACTCCTCCTCCAATGCACCACGTCAAACCGTCGATTTCGTTGAAAAAAATACACGTTTTTTCTCATTGAAACACCATTTTTTCCCTCTAATTCCACAGTAAAACTAAAAATTTGGTGACCGTTGGAAAGCTGATGAAATGGAGCAGTTTTTAAGCTGTTGACCCCCTCTGGCAAATACCTTGTTTCAATGAGGAAAAATCATCAACATTTTCACCAAAAACAGAAATTGACTATTTTTCAAGTTTGAGGTAAAAATACTACTCTAGCATTTCGTTTTTCTCGACTGGTCAACAACTCATGCATTGAAAAATTTTACGCTCTTTCCAACGATATCCTTATTTTTAATTTTTGAGTCTAATTTAAGGGAGTTACGACCGTTTGAATGGTGTAAGGTCGAAAACACAAAAAAATCTTAAAAGTCAAAAAAGTCGGATTTTAAGGGGGTTAAAAGAAAATTGATGAGACACTTTTTGTTGCAAATTAGCTGTAGAAACTACTCCCGAAGTTTGGTGGATAACATATGGGACACCCTGTATACAGGTATATATAATTTTAAAAATTCGTTAAATAGTAAAATACATACGCTTGAATAATTATTTCGAGGTCTTCAGGAGGAATGTCTCTGATGCCAGCAGACGATAAAGCCCTCCTAAATTGCTCATGAGTAATGTAGAGTGTGTGCAAAGGATCGTACTGTTCAAAGAACTGTTGTAAATCCATTCTTTCTGAATGCACCTATGACATAAAGAAGAATTCAATTGATTGTGAGACTGGCTCATGGAGTTACACCTCTCTCAAGAGCAAGCAGTAGTGTAGATAAGGGGTACTTGCCTACCCCTGCAGAGCTAATGCAGGTAAGTTTATATGACTAGATGTGTCTCAGCCACTTAAATCATTGATAACGTACCTTATTGGAGAATCCGTCATAACAATATGACTATGAAAGACTACATAAAAACAATATTGTTTTCTTATAACCAGAGGGACTAACCCCATACATTTAATACCTCCCATTTTAACATTATCCAAATCCAATTCATAATGTAAAGATTTTTGAAATTTAGGGTTATTTTAGTGTTCGGAAAAAGACTTATTCTATTTTTTTTTTAATTCCTACATAATAGTTTTTATGAATAACTACGTGCGTGTTTTCCATTTTGGGCCCCTTCAATCTATAATTTTGGTTTATTATTTTCAATAATGAACCTTTGGAATCGACCAAGAAAAATTCTCTTTTAACATTTAAGGTTCAAAAATGAATTTTGAAATTTTGAAAACGCACTAACTCAAAAAAATTTGATATAAACGTATTGTTTTTCCTTCAATTTAAGATTCTATAGAATTTTTAAAATTTTTTGAGACCACCTTGAGCTCTGTAGGACAAACCGTTCGCTCCCTACGAGAATTTAAGGTTTCTACGTACGATAAATCAGAAACACGAGTGTGAATCGCAAAAGAGGCCTAATCTCCGTTCAAATTTTAGGTGACCGAAATGCGATCGATGTTTTTCTTCATGTTGGATAGTTGGTGGCTTTGCAGACGAGTGATCTATATAAAAAAATAATAAACCATTGTGTAATAATTAGCAGCGTTTACAATAAGGATGGAAATTAACTCCTGAAAGAGTTATTGTAAAGGTTTATTTGTGTATAAGATTACGAAATGGGTTCCACAGTCCGTTTCTTTCAAAACAGAGATGATTGCTTTACGGTTTTGATATTTTCCTTATAAGCTTTTCAGTTCCTTGTTATAAGTGATAAAAGATCAGATTATTTTATTTAGTTACTGGTTGGTATCCAATTTTAGTTGCAAATCGGTCAGGTTTTTCAATACAATCCTTTAGGTGGTTTCAAACCAATTTTATACCCTTAAAATGTGCTGAATGTCAGATTTTGATTGAATTTTATCTATAATCTATGAATTAGAACGATAAAATTCACAAACTTGGCAACCAAATATTAATTTCTGATTGTTTTTGTGTTTATAGCTTGATGTCTCAGTAACTTTACCTGTAAGAATTCATTCCGTTTTGAACAAACAATTTATAAACAACCTATGTATTTAAATATTTATCCTAAATTTCGTGAACAGCTCCAATTTTCCACAATTCATAGTGCCAGTAATATGATAGCATGATCGGTCATGTACATCAACCAACCGTGAAGCTAGTTGGTGTCCGTTGTCGTTTCCAAAAATAACCTGTTATTCATCTTTTAGCAAAGTGTGACTCGTTTCGAGTATTCCTTTTCCATGGAACATAACAACGTAAATTACCACCAGGCGTTTATAGACTACTCAAATTAGCGACTATTGTCTCTGTAACAAATTTTGGGGAACTTGGTCATTGAATAACTGAGCAAGGTTGGAAGAACTTCATCAGTTCTTTTTGCGCCGTATGCCATTTTTCTCGGGAGCTGTGTCTTCAAGAAGACAAAACTTATTAGTATTGTAACGCAAAGCATTTTTTCCAATTATTCATGTTCCTCAGTTGCCCTTCTATATTGAAAAAAACAACGTCGTCCGTTGGAATAAGAACGTCTCCTCACATTTTGTTTTGCAAAATTTCCAGAAAGAGAAAAATTAACGGGAAAAAACTTTCGGCATGATACCATTACCTACCAACACCGATCTTCTCTGCTTTGCTAATAAAAAGTGGTGTTCAGTAAACCCCGTGGGCTAACATAGCCTGGAGGCACCCCACAATAGACCTCGTTAGTTCTCAGCGGAAGGAGTTTGTAGATCAACTCATTAAAGACCTCCTACTTAAAAAAAAAACTACCAACCTACCTTATTTACTTGCAACTTGTTGATTGCCTCCAACAATCGCAGAATTTGAACATTGTGGGTATAACTATTGGTTTCTGGCTAGTGATTTACTATTTTTGATGTCACAATGTTGATCGTAGTGTTCATTACCGTGTCATGAAATATTAAATATTTGTGGCTGTAAATTTGGTTTGCTTTAATACTCAGGAGGTTCCAAGGAGTTCAAAAACGCTCAAGAAGGGAGTAGGGTGCCAGGGATAGTGCTACATGAATTTTGCAGGTTAGATATTTCTGACCTAGGATTTTACAATGCTGATTAGTTATGGGAATGCCAGATATCGACGCTATCGCCACAACATGTCATATGAAGTTTGGGGCAACTTCTTAGGAGAGGCAAAAAACTCATAAAACCTTTAATTTTCATAAAAATTTCAATAATGATACGCGCTGCGCAACGCATAGGTATATTTTCCTTCCGAATTTACCAAAGATGGCAATGATATTGTTTTAACTAATGGGAGGTACACAAAAATGTCGTTCTTTATAAAATTTCTTCTCCCATTTCACGGTTTAGACATTTTAGTTGAATTTTGGTTCTGTTCGTCAACCCGAGTTTCCCACAAACCTTTCAATAACGGGCAATTACTGTCACATTTCGATGAAATATTCTTTTCGTACGCGCATCATTTCTTCGCTAGTTATTAGTTCTCTGAAAATTGTTGGCAGTTGGTAATCGACGTTCTGGTTTTCTTTAAAGAATTTCATTGTGAATGGCTCTAAAATCCGTTTAAACTTACTTTCTCTTCTTCTTCTTCTTCACTTCAAGGAGTAGGCTTGCAGCCTGTTCCGTCTTCACAATGAATACCTAACAAACAATAACAAACCAAACCTATACCCATCTTTGTCTTGGTCGGCCTCTATCCCGGTACCCTCGTGGTCTATACTGGAGCACCTGTTTGACCAACCGGGAGTCATCCATCCGGTCGATGTGTTGCAACCACTTTTCCCTGCCTTCCGCAATCTTTTCATTCACCGAATAGACTCCCAGCTCCTCCCTAATATATTCATTGCGTATTTGGTCTCGCAGAGTGCAACCCTTCACTCGCCGGAGAAACTTCATCTCTGCAGTCTGAATTTTCTGCTTGTCTCGCTGCGTAATCGTCCAGGATTCACTCCCATAGGACAAAACCGGGGTTGCCATCACTTTGTAAAATTTGAGTTCGGTTTCTTTCCTTACTTTTTTACCGAGAGTACTGTGAATGGTGCCGCACATACGCTGGTATCTTCCAATCTTATTGGCGATGTCATTCTCGCGTTCAAAACTCAGGTCACATCCCAAAAACGTAAAATGAGTTACTTGTTCCAGTATTTTATTGTCCACTACTATTTTTGACCGTACTGGGTATTTTCCATGAAAGGCCATTATTTTAGTTTTGCTGGGCGATATCTTCAGGTCATGTTGCCTACAAACTTGGGACAACAGAAATACGGACCGCTGCAGTTCGTCCTCAGTTACTTACTTTCTCATTAATGGAAAAATGTTGGACCTTTTTGATTTCTTCAAATTTTAGTTTAAACGGAGAGCTTTCAGAAACATGTTGTATGATGGGTCGGAAAAGGCAGGAAGTGGTGAAACGGGGAGGAAAGAGCAAGTGAAAACGAATTGACGTCAGAGCAGAACAATATATTCCTTCTCGTCCAAACGCGTGGGAAACGTGTGAGAGGAAGATTATTGAGCTGTGACGTCATTCCCTTTTACACGTGTCAAATCTCGCTAGTTTGTTCTAAATTATTCTGATTTCGGAGCTGAAAATTGAAGTAAAGGTTTTTTCGAGGGTGCTCAATCCGATTTTCTCAGAAACAACAAATTCCAACTCCTCTCAATAATTTTTTTCCATTGTATTCTTAAACTTTAGCGGTAGTTACGGTGAAAACTAACATTTCGACTATTCGCCCTGAATTTCATCGTGATCCGATCGTTGGTAGGTACTGCGCATGTACCAACATAAAATCCTTGTTCTATGACTAACTTCCAGAATTTTCATCTAAATTCGGAAGTACTGCGGAACACAAGAAATACATATAAATATAGTTTAGTCTCTACTTGTCCGATTTTTTGAAACTTAAGAGTGAAACTTGGAGATTAGTGTTGTTAAGATCATCTACCCAATCATGTTATGGACACCTGGGAGCAACGAGCCACACCCTATTGGAAACATTTTTTCTCGTTTTCCACCATCATAGCTCACATTGATTAATCAAACTAATGAGACCCACGAGTAATAACCTAGAAACCACGAAAGCATCAATAATTCCTTCGTGTCTAGACGTCACGGAGACTCCACCCAGTCGTAATGGCATGAAACTCCTCACTGTTCAACCAGTGAACCTACGCAGTTATAAACCATCACGTTTCGACCCCTTTCCCTCCACGTGAGTCGAACCCCAAAGGTCGAAATTGTTTGTAGCGCGTGATTATCGACTCACCTTGAGCCTTATCTTTTGGAACACTTCTCCCAGAGTGACGGGATCAGACGGGACATCCACCTTCTTGGTGATAGACGACAGGTGAGATGGGGCTTCGGGAATGTCCCACTGAGAACAATACAGAAATCATGTTAATATAATTTCAGATTAAACCCTTTATTGATACGTCGATAAATCCGTTAAAAAACAAGAAAAAATAATCATCATGGACATTTTTATCTCAAAATGTCGTATCTTCTAGCACACACAAGGAATTCTTCAAATATTTTATACGAGGAAACTGCAAATTGCTATCTTCACTGGACCCCCCTGAACCGAGGTTTTCGTTGCGTAATATAAAATGAATCGGTAATTTCCAAACGGACATAAAATTAATCCAGTTATAATCAACATCAAACTCATAGTCTTCATTAAAAATAATACATTTTTACAAATCTTTTCCAAAATAAAACATTTTACAATGTGATTACTCGTGGACCAACAAATCCTGATGTAAAACGGGGTATCTCTAGCCAGTTACCAAAAATATCGTACCCAAGCTAATAATAAATTCCCAAAATAAACATTAACATGTTGTAACATTTAGATATAAATATTACGCTAAATGAGGAAAATAGTTTTAAAAAGACAAAGATTTGTCATTTTTGAATTTAATTCCTCTCAAATGTAAGTAGGTACTGGATTTGAACAATGAAGTTTTCAAGGATAGTATACGACGCAGCAAATTATTACACAAATTTATTATTTTGCTTCCTCACTATCGAAGAAATGTGGGACGTCCAGAATCGGTATTTTCTCCTTTGCGTTTCAGAGATTTTTAAACAATTTTGGTTCCGTGCCAAAATGTAGTTTCCTTAATTTTGCTATTCCTTAAAAATAATACGTATTTTAATGAAAAATATTTCTTTTGTTGTTTAGAAAACAAATTGAATACGTAGGTATTGGCTGACGGGGGTTTCATAGGCGTAAATCAGATCAGAGATGGGCGAATTCTTATTCATAAATACGATTATAAATACAAATCATATCCGCGATTTTATGATTATGAATACTAATACAATCGTATTCACACATTGAATAAGATTTTCCCCCGTATTCGTATTTTGGATACGATTTTATAATTTTTTCTATAATTTTCCTAAAAATTGAATTTTTTTTTACGATTTTCCCAGAAGTTCATACTTTTTTAATGATTTTTTCCCGAACTTTCGACATATTTATGACCGAACATAGTCAAAATAATCAATCAATATTCGAAACGCTCACAATTTCTTATAGGATTTTTCACGCAGAATCGAATGAGACCAACACCAGGTCGCTAAGACCAACTGAATAGAAGTACGACGAAATTTCCGGTAAAAATCATAATTTTTTAATGATTTTTAGTGCAAATTGTTGAAAAAAAACGATTTTCAGCGGGAATGTCGTCGTATTTTCTATTCGGTTGGTTGTAGCGACCTGGGGTTGGTCTCATTCGATTCTGCGTGAAAAATCCGCTAAGAATTTGTGAGCTTTTCAAAGTTTGATTGATTATTTTGAAAATGTTAGATCATATCAGATAAAGAGGTCGGAAATGTTTTAAATTGTGCAACGCTGAGCTGGGATGGTGGAGAGGGAGGTTTCAATCTTTCAAGTAACACACGCAGTGAAACAAATTATAGTTTAGGATTGTAACCGCCAAGATATGAGGAATTTCAAGTGTATTTTTGCACGTGTAAAATCAGCACAGAGAAGGATTTAAAACTCACAGATTTAGACTCAACTTTAATATTCAACACTTTTCTGGTGGGTTACCCCGGACCCCTTGGGCCCCATTTCCCACTGCATTTCATACCTCCTCTAATATCCAGACGAGTAGGTACCTGTCGTCAACCAGGGCTTAACCCCTGGTGTGTATAAAGTGTCTGACAGACACGAGGGAAATTTCAATGAAGTATGTTGACAGCAGTGAGCATCTAGAATATCCCAGGCGCTCAGTAGGTACCATGTCCTCCCTTTATAAAAGGTTCCATTTCACACCTTCAGCTGTGATCTAACCGCCACGAAAAGTACTTTGTTCTCTAGTTTCTGGAATCCACCTTGTCCCTCAGACACTTTATACGCTGTCAGTTGAGCAAACCACCGTGTCCCTCAGACTCTTTATACGCAGGCAACCAAAAAACGTACGTTTTTGGGGATAATTTTTCCTCAATTTCCAACCGATTTGGAAAAGTCTTGTTCAGATGACTTCGAATATGACCAGAATATCGAAATTAGCTTGGGGATAATATTCACAAAATATCCGATTTTTCAATATTTTGGTTCCTTTGTTGCTTACTAATTGTACCTAACTATGAAATTGAGGGGACATTATCAACATAGCTCTCTATTTCATGAATTAAGTATTCTTTGTGCCACCATGGAAAAAATTAGTGGTGCCACCATGGTGCCAGGACTTCAGAAACCGCATATTTCGAGGGTTTTTTAGTGTTTCACCTTGAACATGGATGTGAACTTCTGTGGATTACCTAACTAGACTGGCACCGTAGCAGGAGCATGGCGGATGGGGGTGAACTCGAATTCGCATGTTGGGTATCGTAGATCATAATTTTTGAAATTCTGTTCAAATTAGACTCCTTGAGATCCCCATAGACTACTTGGGAGTAAGTCTAATTAATTCGTTTTAACTATTAGAATGTTGCTTTGACGAAAAATATATTAATTAACCAAGTATGTGTCTCAAAACCTTTTTTACAGTTGCTGCGTGTCTGTCAGACCTTTTATACACTGGGGGTCCATCAGATGGGTTTATACACACCAGGGGTTAAATATACGCCGTTCTAAAATGATATTCTTTCTGCGAGAAAGTCGGGAAATATTCATGCAGGAATTGGGAAATTTGAATCAAAAGAGGCCCTATGAGGTGACGACAACATAATGGTGACTAAATTGTAAATCTAGGGGTAAATACCTTCTGAGGAAAGAATTCTATATCCTCTTGCATGTCGAAAAGCATTTGTCGGTAGTTGAATCCTCTGTTGTCGTTATACCGAACGATTACTGATTTTATTTCATCAGGAGTCAGAAACGGAATTATCTTCGAAAAAACTTTGTAGAATGATAAAACTTCTGTATATCCGTCATTGATAACTCTGCAATGAATTGGTAATAAAAAGATGTATTCGCATTATTATTCCTTCTCTACTTATGATGTGGTGAAACTCTCAGACTGTGTGAACAGAATAATCTCTCACAATAATCATCATCATTTCAAGTTCGGATAACACGTACCTACCAGGTAAAACGATAAACTCCATTATTTTCGTACATAGCTGATATATTTACCTAAATTGTTTTGAAACAGGTAATTTCACGATAATTCCCGTATTGCCAAAACATTCATAAGAGGAATTCCTGTTTTCTCCATGTCATGTTGTGCTGAGAGGCACTCCCTATTGAAATTCTCCTGATTCTTTCAGTAAAAACTGGAATACCTTACTTCTATTACCATTCGGATTATATAAGTATTATTGAACAAATCATAATATTGGATTTACCCTGGAGATCGGTTGAATTCAGTGGCAAAATGGATTTTGAACGCTTCTTTATAGAAACGTATCTTCTGCATTGCTTCTTCAAAAACTTTTCTGGTTCTGGCAGAAGTAGTTTCCCACTCGTTTCCAGCCTTCCGCACGGAGCTCGCTATCGCTCCCCAGCTGTTCTGATCCAAAGTTCCGAAACTTTCAATCCCTCTTTTTTCCGAATTCGGCGGCAGTAGATAGACTAAGATTTTGGAACAAGTGAAAGGATGAAAATGGCGTCAAGTTTCAGGAATACTCGAAATTCCAAAATTTGAGAATCACTTGAAACATTTTTTCATAATATATATCTTCTTCCATATATTATATAGATTATTCAGTAATCGTGTGCAATCAAAGGGATCAAATTGTCGAAAATGGAGGTGAGAAATCCCTTGAAAAAGGCTTTTTTGGCGAAATAACAATCTTAAACGTGTGATGTATTATTCAGATGTGATGTATTATATTTAAACTTCTTATATGAACACCAAAAGAAGTGAAAATTTTTCAAAAATGGCTAAAAATCGGCTAAAATATTTTTTTAAACATTTTCTCATGAACTTGTGCAGTTTGGAATTTCTTGGTCGATCTTTAACCTTATTTTTCTAAATTGGACTCCAAGGAGTAGGTAGGTACTTCGAAAATTATGACTAACGAACTCCTCCTTGTTTGATTCCTCACAGCCGAAGACAGAAAAACTTTGTACTCGTGCCAAGTTAAACAAATTTGGATCTTTCATTTTGAGTTTCACAGTTTTATGAAAAACTTGAGTTTAATTTCCTCTCAACTTATCACTATGGCATTGATCTGTAAGCGGAATCTACTGACACACCCAAAAATTTCTCATCTTATGAATATATACAAGACTTCCGTTACTAACCGCCTTCGATATCTTTGGCGAACTCTTTCCACATGATCATGTTGGGATTACTGGGATCCCGGTAGATGTCGATGATGGTTTCCATCTCGTTGGGCTGGAGAGTGACGCGGTTGGGACCGTTCGTGCCGACGGACACGAAAGTCAATCCCCTCATGAAGTCATCAGGAGTCACCTTACCGGTTAATTTTGGGTCAAATGTCTGACGAAAGAAACACAGGTCAAGGATTATTTGTCAGTGAAGGTAAACTGTCGATTGAATAAGCATCTCAAATCTCAACGAATTTGTTTCGGATTCAACGGAAAGGAGTTGTAGTTTTACCCCAACGAAATCAATCATTTATACCATTCAAAACAAATCAGGACTGTTACCATCCTCACATTGATGAGCCGAATAATGTAGAGGTACTTAGTTTAAACACGGTTGAAAAAGTCGCTTCTTCTTTTTGCTAACGCTACCTAAATTTGCGAACCACCTTTTTATTTAAAACAATAATTTAAACACAAAACTGTACCACAATTGGTTGGTCAGGATGAAAACCTACATCAAGTAGGTATTGATGGACTACCTATCAATACCTACATCAGTAGGTGTATCAATACCTACATCAAGTAGGTATTGATAGTACATAAAAAGGATGGACCATTGCGTAGTAATGTGCACGTCAACTTGTGCTTTCACATTTCCATACCGAGAATAGAGATGGAATGGAAAGAAAAAAAATGGAATGGGTTGGTAATGGATAGAATGGTTTTCTTCTTGGTGCTGATGGATCCACTTTTACAAATTTGAAACAACATTACCAAGTTACCATTGCGTTGTCACTTTGCCATACCAAAAATACCTTCTTGGTGCTGTTAAATAAACGCTTAATAAAAAACAAGAGGCTGTCAATTTCTCCATTAGAGGGAAAAACAATAGATCATGGATATGTCCATTGTTGTAGGTGTAATTTGAAAATTAATAATTAAATGTCTACTGTATGTTGCCAAGCACCCCAACGAATTTTCAAAGCCATACACATACCTACCATACACGCCGTATTGACCTGCTTGCATTACCCTCATGCAGGCTTAATGTAGCCCGAAATTCGTGTTGGGTGTAGGTGCTGTAAATTTTATAATGTTCTCCCTATGAGGGCTAGAGAAGTAAGCACTAATTTCATACCTTTCAAAAGAATGTGCAAATCTATCCTCGTATCCAAGGCACCATTCGACTTTGATGAATATTTTTGTAAAATTAGTACCTTCTAAAAACTCGACTCGACGAGATATTATGTGGCATTCATTTGTAATTTTAGTATTAGCTATACGAGTGATATATATATTTTGCTTCCGAGTCTACCAAGATAGCGGAAGCTTTGTTTTCACTTTTCAAGGACGAAAAAAAGAAGTTCTCCAAAATCAAAATTTCCACTCGCGTTTTGCGTTTTAGACCTTTCTGAACAATTTTGGTTCCGTGTCTGTCTGTCTGTGTGTCTGTCTGTCTGTTTGTGTGTCTGTGTGTCGGTGTGTCTGTCATGAATTCCTTGTAACGCGCATAACTATACGAAGTTATTGTCCGATTTCTATGACATTTTCAGGGATTGTGCGGGTTAGTGTGTAGACGGTCCCCTATGAAAATCATCATCCCCGGAGTGATAGAAGCGACTGCGCATGCGCAAACGTGAATTCCTTGTAACGGCCATAACTTCTACATTTTCCATCCGATTTCAATGAAATTTTCAGGGATGTTACAGACTAGTATTTAGATGGTCCCCTATGAAAATCATCACCTTTGGACTGATAGTAGCCATTGCGCATGCGCAAACGTGAATTTCCTTGTAACGGCCATAACTTCCACATTTTCCACCCAATTTCGATGAAATTTTCAGGGATTATGTGGATTAGGTTGTAGATAGTCCCCTATGAAAAAAAACTTTTTAACAAAAAAACGGACCGACCTCAAAACTGATGATGGCATCCCACTAAAAAGGAAAAAATAATAACGACAACTTATTCAGATAGGTTGGTAGGTAGGTACGCATTGAAGTCGCCGCCGTGCCCATCTGCAGAAACAAACATACACAAGTAGATTCCACTTCCATCTGGTTAGTATTACAACATGGGTCGATAGTGCAATACAAAACAGGAATGAGAGTGGGTACCTATCATTGAGGTAATGCATGTGTTCCAAAACTATTAGGTAGTAGGTCACTGCTGTCATATGAAGGAGGATGAGAGAGTGGCAATACGTGTGAATCCCCGTACGAAATGTTGGGATTCGAACAAACCATCTTTTGATTAGATAGTATCGAATAGTTATTTATCTAATTATACGTGATCAATCTTTGATTACATAATATCTAATTAATCTTATATTCCATGTATCACATATTGAATGTAGCAGCAATTGTGTAGAATTGTCTAGATCATGATGTGGGTTTGTGATATGAGTTCATACTCAAATGAACCAGTTAGTGTTACAACATGCGTCGATAGTGCAATACAAAACAGGAGTAAGGGTAGGTAAGTAAGTAAACAACCTTCTCATGTTGAATTTTTATCCTACTGCCATTTTTGGTGACGCAGACGTCTTCAGCTTTTATCAAAGGAAATATTCTTACTGAGATTCATACTTATTGTCACTCTCTCATCCTCCTTCATACGACAGCAGTGACGTACTACCTAATAGTTTTGGAACACATGCATTACCTCAATGATAGGTACCCACTCTCATTCATGTTTTGTATTGCACTATCGACCCATGTTGTAATACTAACCAGATGGAAGTGGAATCTACTTGTGTATGTTTGTTTCTGCAGATGGGCACGGCGGCGACTTCAATGCGTACCTACCTACCAACCTATCTGAATAAGTTGTCGTTATTATTTTTTCCTTTTTAGTGGGATGCCATCATCAGTTTTGAGGTCGGTCCGTTTTTTTGTTAAAAAGTTTTTTTATTTTACAATTTTTGTATTTTCATTATTTTTTATTTTTTACTTTTTAGTGGTTTTTTAAATTTATTTTTAAAATTTAATTTTTTAAATCATTTGTTTTAATCTTTAACTTATTAATTTTTCGACTTTAATTATTTTAATTTTACATAACTTACCTACTACCAAGTACTTTTGTTTAAATTTTTAAATCATTCGTTTTAATTTTTAACTTATTAATTTTTTCGACTTTTATTATTTAAATTTTTTTAATTTTACATAATTTACCTTCTACCAAGTACTTTTGTTTAAAGTCGGTATTCTTTGAGTTACCGACCGTTAACCTTTTTTCGACATTTTTCGCTATTTTTCTTTTTTAAACTTTTTACTTGTATTTTTTAATTACTAATGATTTTTTAATGTGGAATTAATTATTACTTTTTGAGGTTTTTTTATGAAGGTAGTAGGTAACTTTATTGTTTAATTTTTACATTTTATTTTAGTACCTATACCTACAGTATTATTGTTTCAAGTAAGTAGTTATTAGTGAGTCCAAAAAATTGTTAAACTTATTGTTTAGTTGGATAAGCATTAAGTCAATTAGAACCTGTTGGTGAGCGAAAAAACACGCATTGTTATTTCCCTTCCTCCTGCACCAAACTGTTTCACTCAACGTAAATGACACGGGGGCGATGATATCCGTAGAGGAGTGTCTACACTCAAATCCGCGCAATCCCAGAAAATACCATCGAAATCAGATGGAAAATGTAGAAAGTATAGCTCTTACAGGGAATTCACGTTTGCGCATGCGCAGTGGCTATTATCAGTTCCTTGGCAATGCTTTTCATCGGGGACCATCTATATGCCAATTTGCATGATCTCTGAGAATTTTCTACAAATCGGATGGAAAATGTGGAAATGATGGCTGCTACAAGGAAATTATCGTTTGCACATGCGCAGCGGCTATCAGTCCGGGGGCGATGATTTTCATAGGGGACCATCTACACGCCAACTCGTACAATCTCTGAAAATTTCATCGGAATCGGACTAGAACTTCATATTTTAGCCCGCTGCAACATGTTTTGAATGATGAGAAGGCTATGTGCCAGACCCACTTGGTAGTCTACCGAAATTTGATGGTTATCGGAAACCCCCTCATAAAGCATCTCATTTTTTGTGAAGCTTAGAATCGGACCTAAAATTTGAATGTACACAAACATGTACAAAAAATGTACAATCAGTCGGGAAACTCGTCTTCCAATGAAATGTTAAAGTTATTTTCAAAATTGAGTTCAATATCATTTTTTGAAATTAAAATTTGCTTCATAATCAAGTTCATCTTGAAGAAATGAGCGTTTCACACTTAATGGGGAGGATGGTCCCCAATGAATGAGAGGGTGGTCCCCCTTGAATTTGTTGAGGGGCGGCAGGCGTCCGAGAATATGCCGGTGGGGACGGGCTGGTGGAGAAGGGCGGGGGGGTGGGTGGGACGAGCGGGTGGGTGGCTTCGAAGAGTCGGGCGGGGGGAGAGGATGCGGAACAATCTTCCCGAAAACCACGTTTTTTGAACTATATTCACAAAATTTGGATACTTTTAACAAAGTAAAATGAAATCTGATTGAAACGGGACCACTATGGATACTTGTAGAACACTTTTCAAAAAGAATCAGGCAGATTGGTGGCCGAATAAGAAACTGCTAGTGGTACAAACATACAGAAAAAAAAAAAAAAAAAAAAAATCGTCGTCCTATGACACACCGAACTGTATACCTCCTTCCTTCGGCGCGGCTTCGCCGCGCATGAAGTCGGTCAAAAATCATCATCCCCGGACTGATAGAAGCGACTACGCATGCGCAAACGTGAATTCCTTGTAACAGCCGTAACTTCAACTGTCCCCCAGGGGTCGCGGGTTCGAATCCCAGCCGAGGCTATGTATTTTTTTGATCCAATCATATACATCTACTCACTTAATTTTTCATCATTTTTGATGAAATTTTCTAGGATTGTCCAGATTAGCGTGTAGATGGTCCCCTATGAGGGTAGTGGAAGGTACTTAGAGATTGGTGTTATGAGATTAACAACAGTTGTTACTATGCATCGGATCATCTATATAATCGGGTTATGGATACGAGGAAGCTATGTGCCACACCCACTTGGCAGACGTTTTTTCTTTTGAGCCCGTTTAAAAGTACTCGCGCTCGTTCATGATTAAATTAGGCGGAACTCAGTGATGCAACTCTGTGATTAAATTGTTAAGTAAATACTCTGAGATATTGGTAAACAGTCCCCTTTTAATTCTTCTTCTAGTCATTCTTGTGTTGTGGTTTTAGACCTGGTCTGTTTTGTGTTGTATGTATGTTACTTATATGTAAGTGTATCTCCAGGCTAGGCCATTGTGACGTACGGGCTTGGGCTACGTCCGTTTTATTCATCTTCGCAGGGTTGCACTTTAGAGTACTTCACCTTAATATTATTACTAATATTCATTGTAATTTGTTATTTCAATTTATTTAGGTACTAATTTTGCTTCGTCTCACCAAAGTTGTATATTTAAGATTTTTTATTATTTTGACAATTGTCAATGCACAATGTGTACAACGACAAATAAATCTATTCCACATAAAATGATGAAATAAAATAGACGCAAGATATTTTATGAATAGTTTATTAGCATGAAGTAGATTGATACTTCATTTCAATTTTTGTGATCAACAACTTAGCATTTCTTCTAATAATATGTACCTACCTATTTACTTTTTCTATGAATAAACAGCATTTTTTTTCTTTAAAAAAACTCTCTTATTGCACGTAATATATCGCAGTATTCTAGAGAACCTTGCTTCATAGCTAATATTTTGTAGCTAATATTTCGTAGCTATGATTTTGTTTACCAGTATCGCGTTGCATTTCTTAAGGCAAGAAAAAATGTCGAGAAAAAATCCTTGACTCTCAGCCAAAAGACATATCAACACAAGGTCAAAACAAGGTGAACAGAAAACGATGTACCGATGAGGACCCGCGTCACCAATCTACCCTCTTCAGTCTACAGAAGGCTGGAGGGGGTAGATAAAGTCAGGATAAGGATGAAGAGGGTAGAAACTGTCGGAATGAGTTGCTTCATTTGTGCTTCCTTAGCAACCAAGAATCAAATTTCTCTATGAATATGAGGGCTGATGAAATGCGATCATCGTTCGTTTCCTTGAATGGAATTTCGTGTTGTACTCGGTTGTGCATCCTTAGCTAGCAAGAACCAAAATGTCTTAATGAAGGAACCCAGAACTCTCGGATTGCGATATTATTGCTAGTAAGTAGGTATGGGAAAGCCGCATTTTATACAGATGAGTGATCTACACAATAAAATAAACCATTGTTTGCAGCGTTTTGGTTTCTCGCCATAAAGTTTCTTACTGAGATATTTATTTTATTTTTTCGAGTCTAAAATGGCATATCTTTCTAGATCTGATGATTCGTGTAAGTTTTTAAGGGGACCATTAATTAAGAGATGTTTGGCGATATAGTTAAATAATGATATAGAGTTATTTACTCTTTACTACCTACACTCCTAGATATTCTGATAAAACCTATTCAATCTAAATCAAAACATCGAAAATATTAGCTGAAACTTACTTGAAACCATTCTTTAAACCTGATTCCCATATTCATGCAACTTTGTTGTATGTGACGTATAGTGTTGACGATATCGAAGCTTTTCTTGGTCGTCCTCATCACGTTGTGCCACGGCACTTGGTCGTCAAACTCTGCCTGCTGGGGTGCTAAATATCCAACTTTACTCGTGTCGTAGGCTGAGATTTTTCTATTGTTCGAATCATCCAGAAACTGAAGGCAATAAGTAGGTAGGTTGGATTTTTATAAAGATAAGGAAAAACGGTTGGTTTTTTTCACAAAATGAGTATTATGATCATGCATGGCAGGAATGTGGTATCTCAATCTCTTCGCTAGTGACCATTATTTTAGGAATTGTACTTTCCTACTGATCATTACCTTGTCCGCGACGCCAGGAATGGCAGTCGGACAAAAGTTCAACCTGAAATGGTTGTTAACTTTACTTTTTTTAGTTACTAATCATTAGTTGTAATATAATAATGTAGTAATACTAAATGTATTTTACAGTTAGTTTCCAATAAAGAAAGGCGTTTTTCTGCAGTGAATCCCTCTCACGAATGTTGTTTGAAAGACGAATTGAGGATCTGACCCACAATCCCTTCTATCCTTTTATTACGTTGATTTAAGTTAGTGACTACCCGTTTATTGTCTTTCATCGAGCGATAGGTGGAAGTTTCCATGGTGGCCGTTTATTGCAACATCAAAGGGAATGGATTCGATCATGAAAAATCAATTAATAATTATAAATAACTACCTGGTTTATATCCATCTTGCCATCCAGCATCTTACAGACCCTCTCCTCGACATCCCTGTAGAATGCAATGTAGTTAATAGTGTAATGGTGCCTCGCCAAACGTTTGACTATGATCCCAAAATCGTTTTCATCCATGAAGATGTTGAGAGCGTGGAGCAGTCTGGCAAAGTGTGAAATAGTTATGTGCCCCGTATTTTTCGAGATCTGAGAAATTAATACTTTATCAACTGTGTCCTTACTTTTAGCATTTATTTTTTACGCAAGTTCAAAGATACCTCTTTTATTTGCACCTATTCACTCAAAAAAGTTAGGCGGACAGTTCAGCTTCCTGACATGGAACAATAGTCGTATAGATTACACCATCAATATAAGTTGAAATATTTAACAGTACCACTGATAAATGTTTCATTATGAAACTCGATTTTCACGATCATGTTGACGCTAGAGTTTAAATTCGAGTTAAACACGATTGAAAAGTCATGATCGTGATGAAATCAAATCTGAGAACTCGGCGCTTTGCGTCTCGGCGGGGGGCTCCGCCCCCCTGCACCCCCCGGTTTGTTTCTTTTTCCATACTCTGTATGAAATCATAGGAACACAGAATGTGTTTTTGCGATGCTAGTCATCCGTTAAATAAAAAACAACAATAATAAATGTGGAGTCTTTGGCAATAATAAAATAAATAATTGTTAGACATTTAATTTGGTCTAAAACCCTATAAATGTTATATAAATAAATACGTAACTACAAGAAAAATACTATATAAATTGAGAGCTTTCCAACGAATGGTGAACAATTTCTGTGCAATGAACACTGCGGGAGTTCTATTTCCTTACCAACGGCTTGGTTGCACGTGAAATCATTATAAAAAGCGCGTAACGGTTTTTTCTGTCGCTTTTTCGTTACTTTTTTCGTGACGATTTTTTTTCGGTAGGTCATCGCAAAAACACATTCTGTGTTAAAAATCGGGTTATTAAATCAAGAGAGACCGAACAGACAGGCAGTCGGGCCTGTTTTTTTTAACTACGATGTTGATGAAATTCTTAGAGGACCGTCTCGAGGTTAGCTAAAAATTCCATTAAGATCGGACAATGATTTTCAAGCCCCAGGACTCAAGCTCAGAAATCTCGCAAAACGTAAGTAGAAATTTTGATTTTGGAGGACCCAATTTTTTGGAAATTCTGTACGAATATAAACCTTTTCCATGAAAGTGGTGAGAGAGTAGGTTACGCATTTGTACCACTTCTCGGGCGTAAACATCAGAAAACCTCATAAATGAAGACCACAGGGAAAGAATGGGGAATGTCACTTTTCCGAAAATGGGTTAAGGTTGGCAACAAACTCTCCCAAGAAGTAGTTTCATAATAAGAAATCAAAATGGGAAAAAAGGAGGAAGATCTGCGAGAAATACCTCTTGTTGGATCTGAAATTACTGGGATAGAAGGGGGAAGTTCCGAATAGAGGGAAATAAAGGGGAAGGTTTGAAAAAAACAGGGAAAGGAAGAGGAAGGTACTCCGTTGGCGCTACTGGTGATACCAAACTTGAGAGATGATGGTTACGCCTTAACTCTCGATACAAAGTACTGTTTTTTTCACCTATTTTAATGGTAATTGAATTTTTAGAATCGAATGAGACCGCAAAGAGCTCTGTAGGACAAACCGTTGGCTCCCTACGAGTACTTGAGGGTCGGACTTATGATAAATCAGAATCGCGAGTGTGAATCACCGAAGATGTCTAATCTCCGTTGAAAAATTTTAGCTAACTAAAATGCGATCGCCGTTTGTTTCTTCGAGTTGTTTTCGGTTTTGCTCTCTAGCAACCAGTAATCAAATGTTTTCCATAATATGAAAGACCCACAACTCCCTATTTCTCTTGAATCGAGTGTGAAGCGTTTATTTCTTCCAAATAAACTTGATTGTGAAGGTGTGAGAAGGCAATAATGTAGTAGGTAGGTAACAAATAAAAGTGACAATGGCAAAGCTGTGATCATTGCAGACGAGTGATCTATACCGGAAAATAATAAACCTTTGTGAAATAGTTTGCAGCGTTTTCTCTCACTCTCCCTCAACTTTCCCTGTTCTCTCTCTTACCCTCCCCCTTTCTTCCACTTTTTTTGAGTAAGGGTGGATTTTTTTTTTAATAAAACTTTTTACAAATTGTGGATGTTTATTAATTTATTTCTCTTTAGATGAAAGTTCAACTAATGAGGAAAAATAAAACGACCCTGCCTTTCATGAAGATGGATATAAGTAGAACGGGCCAAACTTTGAATTTCAGTTTTCTCAGAATGGAAAAATTCACACATTCCCCCTTCTTTCCCTGTAGTCTTCAAATGAGACATTCATAATATTGATGATTGACACCTACACCTTGGAGTGCCCACCCTACTCCTACCTTGGAGATACCTACTCCGAAATTTCCTGTAAGAAAACTTTTATCTATTTATCTATTATTGTATTATCTATATAAATTTATCATTTCGATACCTTAAAGCGCAAAGGCTGTCCAGTCCATCCATCTTCCACTTTTTTTTTTTAATTTCATAAGACTAAAATTCAACTTAACCATTATTGACCTTTTTGAAGATTATAGCTCAAACATTTTTTGGAGGAATTGAAGAGTTTATTATTTTAGGAACTGTGCACTGGTGAAAACTTCTTTTGCGTTTTTTTTTTCAAAACTCCGTTTTTGGACATAGCGCCTTTGTGCTTTAAGGTATCGATTAGAAATATTTTGGGTATAAACCTATTCTAAAGAACTTTAGGAGGTGATATTCCACTGTAGCAGCAGTCGAATGTATACAAAACATACGAGACGACGATAGAACCTATAAATAACTCCCTAGGTATGTACTCGTACATGTACTGACTTGACGCAAAAGTTCAATTCACCATTTCGTATTCGGTAAGGTGTGCTTTCAAACTTATATCATCATTGATAACCCGCGCAGAGATTTTGTTTAAAAGGAAGTCGTAACGTTCCATTTCAGTTGCCTCTAAAAAATGGTTTGCGGACTCCGAGTAGTCGGTAAATTCGAGACCGGTTGTTAATTTTTCACCAGCTCCATTATCTGAAATAGATTTCATTTTTTATTTATTTCAAGCTTTTAAAGAGTTTTTTCTAATATACAGGGTGTCTACACTTTCGATGGGCATAACTTCAGGGTTCGATTCTACAATGTATTCCCAACAAAAAAAGTCTCATAGCAAATTTCTCTTAATTCACTCAAAATTACTTTTTTTCACTTTAAAGTTTTTTTTTTTTTTTGCGTACGGCACTAATATGGTCATAACTTCCCTTATTTCTCCTGAAAATTCAAATCTGACTACACCGTTAGAAAGAGCGTCAAATTACCAAGCTACCTAGTGCAAAATAAAAATCTTTCAGCAATAAAATAGTTTCAAAAAATCAAGTCAAAAAGCGAACTTTAAAATTTTTTTGAAACTTGACTTTCTTCGACCAACGTTTTCACTCTAAATCCCTGCCCATTTCGATGGGCGCTCTTCGGAGAAAACATGCTAAAATTGTCAGCTTTCCAACGGTTTATCAATTTTTCTGTTCAACATTCAAAAAGAAAGAGTATGTAAATGAAGTTTGAATGTCAAAAAACGTGTGTTTTACAAGCAAATCCAGTGTTTCAAGCCGGTTTATGGTCCCCCTCGATCTCAAAATGGCTTGACGATTTTGGTATCATTTTCTATGTAATTATTTACGCTGAATCCTATAGTGATACTTCCGAATGATTCCGACTGCTAGAAAGTGGATTTTTCGAAGAAAACCCTCTGTTTTCGTACATAAAATACGAATTATTCGTAGATATGGAAGATATCATAAAGTAATACCTTTCTTCTCAACAAAAACTTCAATCAGCTAGAAATTCGGAGTTTTTATTGAGTAGAAAGGTGTTACTTTATGTACGATGCGAATTTTATGTACGAAAACCGAAGGTTTTCTTCGAAAAATCCACTTTCTAGCAGTCGGAATCATTAGAAAGTTATGACCATATTAGTGCCGTGAGGTCGAAAACGCAAAAAAAAAAACGTCTGCCAAGTGGGTGTGGCACATAGCTTCCTCGTATCCATAACCCGATTATATAGATGATCCGATATGATCCGATGCATGCATATGCATGCACTTCCTCGTATCCATAACCCGATTATATAGATGATCCGATGCATAGTAGCTAATCTCAAAACACCAATCTTAAAGTACCTTTCACTACCCTCATAGGGGACCATCTACACGCTAATATGGTCAATCCTAGAAAATTTCATCAAATTCGGATGAAAAATGTAAATGTTATGGCTGTTACAAGGATTTTACGTATGCGCATGCGCAGAGGCTTCCGTAAATTTTAAGGCCTTGATTTTCATTGGGGACCATCTACAACCTAATCCGCGTAATCCCTAAAAATGTCAACGAAATCGGGTAGAAAATGTGGAAGTTATGGCTGTTACGAGGAATTCACTTTTGCGCATGCGCAGTGGCTACTGTCAATACGAAGGTGGTGATTTTCATAGAGGACCATCTAAATACTAATCTGTAACATCCCTGAAAATTTCATTGAAATCGAACGGAAAATGTGGAAGTTATGGCTGTTACAAGGAATTCACGTTTGCGCATGCGCAGAGGCTACTATCAGTCCGGGGGTGATGATTTTTATAGGGGACCATCTACAACCCAATCTGCATAATCCCTGGAAATTTCATCGAAATCAGGTAGGAAATGTGGAAGTTATGGCCGTTACAAGGAAATTCACGTTTGCGCATGCGCAGTGGCTACTATCAGTCGGAAGGTGATGATTTTCATAGGGGACCATCTTAATACCAATCTGTAACATTCCTGAAAATTTCATCGAAATCGGATGGAGAATGTAGAAGTTATGGCCGTTACAAGGAATTCACGTTTGCGCATGCGCAGTCGCTTCTATCAGTCCAAGAATGATGATTTTCATAGGGGATCGTCTACACACCAACCCGCACCATCCCTGAAAATTTCATAGAAATCGGACAATAACTTCGTATAGTTATGCGCGTTACAAGGAATTCATGACAGACAGACAGACAGACAGACAGACAGACAGACAGACACACAGACACGGAACCAAAATTGTTCAGAAAGGTCTAAAACGCGAAACGCGAGTGGAAATTTTGATTTTGGAGAACTTTTTTTTTTCGTCCTTGAAAAGTGAAAACAAAGCTTCCGCTACCTTGGTAGACTCGGAAGCAATTAAAGTGAAAAAAAGGAATTTTGAGTGAATTAAGAGAAAATTGCTAAGAGACATTTTTTGTTGGAAATACATTGTAGAATCGAACCCTGAAGTTATGCCCATCAAAAGTGTAGACACCATGTATATAAAATTCACTCAACATTGAACTTTTGGCTGTGTTGAGTGAAGGTATGCTGACTCATTTGGACTTGAGCTGAACTACACACCTGATTTTGAGTCTTCAACTTATTTTGACATGATTAGGTTTTGTCAATGTTAAGAGAGCATTACTCACAAGGGGGGTCATTTTCTAAAAATTTGCAAAACTGCTCGTATAATATGCGGCCGTCTGGTACTCGAAAGTACTCCGCCACCTTCTTCATCTCTGCTTCGGATATGCCCAGGTATCTTTGATAGACGCTGCATAAAGCCATTAGAAAGTCGCTCTCTGTAACAGTCGGGAAACTCATTAGGACTAGGTATGTAGGACTATTATATAATGTTTTACTTCATATTTGTTTATTCTTGAAAATGTTGATTCAATGAGACCATTGTCACAACAAAAATGTGTTGTACGCCCAGATATTGTAAATCATCGTAACTCCACCATGGGGGTTGTAGTTAGTTGTCAACATCCACTAATGCACAATCCCATGTTTCCCAAATATAACAAGTGCTTTGCAGTGCAGGTGTTCACTCGGCCCACAGGTGTTAAGCTGGCCATTCACTAGCGCACCAAATAGCGTGGCAAGTCGTTCGCCGAGCCACCAGTGCTGATCTGACCGCCAAAGTATTACATACTGTGTAGTACTGTTGAACGTACGTATAATCTTATCATGGACGACGATAATCTCCTGTACTACACAGCTGTTTGCCTCTACATCAAGAAGAGAAAACCTAGAAGTAAATTGGTGAAACAGTGGCTTCTCAAGACAAGTTCACTCATGTGAGCTAATTGAATGACTTCTCGAACCTGCAGACTGGTAAATTATTTGAGAATGGATGAGGAGTCGTACCATCTCCTACTTCTTTTGGTATCACCACTGGTGAAAGATACGCTCATGAGGAAATTTATCATCCCTCAAGAGAGGGTTGCGGCCACCCTGAGATTATCAGCCACAGGGAACTATGATGAGCTGAAGTTTGCGTTTTGGTTTATTATTAAATGGCGCTAGTGAATGGCCTCCTTTACTTTCCAGGTCGGTCTCCTCGCCATAGTGACACCAGGTTGACGTTGGACATTCCTCTCCCAATCTAATGGGGTTAAGCATTTACGTTGATGGGTGAATGGAGTGATCATGTTGTTGATTGAGAGTTGGAGTCTATTTTTCAATTTGTTATTATTGGTACATGTTTCGGCATAACTTCGTTGGCTTTCTCAGCCTATAAAAACTGGCATGGCGAATCATCCCATGGGATGTTCCATTTACTTCATTATTAGTGCCAGTCATGGAGCAGACTATTATTTGTTCAGTTGTTATTAGTTCAGTGCACTTTCCTAAAATAATGGCTTATTCCACTAAACTCTTTAATTTCTTCAAGAAATTTTCATGCTATTATCTTCAAGAAGGTCAGCAATAGTGGGAAAAAATGTGGGAGATGGTTAAAGCATCTGTGTGCTTTAAGGTATCGAAATAATGGTCTGCTCCATGACTGGCACTAATAATGAAGTAAATGCAACAGCCCATGGGATGATCCCCAGGCCATTTTTTTAAGGCTGAGGAATCCAGCTCTAAATTAAGCATTTATAAGGACAGGCCCACCGGCATGCATTCTGAAATTTCAGACCGATTTGTACTTTTCTCCCAATCCTCCAGCACTCTCAAAGCAATTCATCAGGGACAGCTTCCTCCAGTACAGCTAATCATTGGGGATATCTCCCTATCCACTGGTAAACTGCTCGTACGTAGCCCAGAAAACATTTTCTCTCAACATCTACCTGCTCCGGTTAGCTGGTTTTGTATAGACCAAAGTCATCACCGTCCAATTTCACAAACACTCTCAGTTTGTACGTTACTTGGTTTCGTTTAGACCGTGAAGTTGACACCTCAAGTTCCGGTAAGCTGGTTTTGAGCAAACCAGAGTTTTTTGTGCAGATCTTTTTTTCCTTCTGAAGTCGAGTCAAATTCAAGTTGGAATTGGTGTACAGGTACTCACAATTTTGCCATTCTTGGAATAAATATTCTGATCCTTCAACTCACCATGAATGAGGTGTTCCTTGTGAGGGTCCAGTCTTCTGAGGAATCCAACAACGTCGAGTTGTGGCGATCTTTGAAGAACACTTTGGATCCTCGAAATGATGGTCCACACATCACCGAAAATTAGATTTGAAGTGTCACCCTGCAAGTTACCAAATTTGGAAGTTTAGTAGAAATGGACAACAATTATGTTGGTAAGTACCTACGAGCTAATCCAGTAGACTCCAACTTGAGTTCGAGTGGATCGGCCTGATCGGTGAAAATATAAGGGAAAAATGATGTTTTTCGAGTAATGTGGGCAGTAAAGAAGAAAAATTGCGTAGACAAAATAAGGTGACTATATTAATAATCTAATTCGGATAGAGAGAGAGAGAGCAAGTTAAACAGGAGCTTCTGTTGACTGACTGAGAATGTTCAGGTCAAATCAAATCAAATCAAAGAGTTTTTATTTGTAAAGAGCCTTCGTAGGCAATACAAACGTCACGTATTTTATGGTATTAAATTAAACGTTATTAAATTGTATTTGCAATAAAACTAAATAAAACATTTAAAAAATACAAAGATAGAAAAATAGAGAGATAATGTTGTTGAAGTTTTCACCAGTGAATAAGTTTAATATTTTTAGGAAATAGGTACTTTTTACGAACATAAGGACGAGCACATTAGCATGACAAGCGGTTTATTAATTTGTGAATTTGTAACCTCCCAGTCTAATCTTTAGTTCGGCTAAGTGCCGCTAGGATGCAAATATACATTTCTTCTTTGTGTACTTCCATCTCTTTACGATGGAAATGTACAATGTTCAACACACCTCCCTAATTGATACTCTATAAAAAATAGTTGAAAAACATTAATCATTTGAAAAAACATTATAAGATATCAGTCTAGTAGTTGTATCAATCCTGAACACATTCAAGTTTTATGAGTATCAATTACCTAACATTCTAGGCACAATTTTTAAATCACAGAAAATTATTATTTGAACACATTGCAGAAATTTACATCAATTTTAGAAATATAGAACGACATTACATCAATTAAAAAAAAAACAACATTGGTTTTTAAGAGATCATCATTCATTGATATTTGCACACATCAATATTTTATTGGTCACTTCACTAAACTTGATTTGAAGAATTCAAATTTCTCTCCCAATAAAGGTTTCGTCAGGATGTCGGCAATCTGTGTTTCTGTTGGGCAGTATTTTATTTGGATCAACCCTTCATCCACTTTTTCCTTTATATAGTGATATCTGACGTCTATGTGTTTAGATCGTCTATTCAGAACACCATTATTAATGAGATCCATGGCACTCTGATTGTCGATGTTCAGTTCAGTAAGAACCTTTCTTCCAGACAGTTCTTCAAGAAAGTTTTTCATATAAATCAGCGTTCTTGCACACTCAGCTGCACTTATGTATTCACTTTCAGTGGAGCTGGTAGCCACAATTGACAGTTTTCTCGAGGTCCAACTCACTGGTCCGTCACTGTAGAAAATCACAAATCCTGTAGTGCTTTTTCTACTCAGTTCATCCCCTGCAAAATCGGCGTCGCAGTAAGCTACAAGCTTTTCTGGGGAATCATTGTTGATAACATAGTTCACTCCAAGATCAGCTGTTCCTTTGACGTACTTCAGGGTTCTCTTGATATTTTGCACATCAGTTTGACGAGGATTTTCGACGTGTCTTCCACAGTAACCAACTGCTAAAGCAATATCGGGTCTGGTCTTCGTAGATAAATATAGGAGACTTCCTACTGCTTCTCTATAAGGAAAAGCAATTTTCTGGGTTTCGTTGTCTTGTTGAGGTTTCTTCTGTTGGGCTATCGGCGTAAGAGCAGTTTTTGCATCTTCCATGCGATATTTTCTTACAACAGCATCAGCGTAGCCTTTTTGTGACAGTTTAAGGTAAGTATCGGTTTTACAAATGTCTAATCCCAGGTAAGTACTAGGATTTTCGAAAGCGACAACTTTGAACTCTTTTTCAAGGGTACTCACTACTTCACGTAGCTTCTCCCAGCTTTTTCCAGCAATAATGCCATCGTCAACATGCACTGCTAAAAACATGGTGTGATCAGAATTGACAAACACACATTGTTCTGTCTTCAATGGATTGAGACCCATTCTTTGAAGTGTAGTGGTTAGTCTCTTGTTCCAGCAGGCAGGTGCTTGGCGGAGTCCATACAGGGCTTTTTCCAATCTACAAATTTTAGTCTTATCGGAGTAACCATCTGGCATCTCCATGTAGAGTTCTTCTTTTATTGTACCATATAAGAACGCCGTTTTTACGTCGAATTTCATGAGATGATATCCCTGTTTTGCACTATGTGCCAACATGACTCTTAGTGCATCACCACCAACGACTGGACTGAAAACTTCGTCGAAGTCTATACCTTCTCGCTGCTGACAGCCTCTTACTACTAGTCTAGCACGGTAGCGTCCATCGTCTTTAACTTTAAATACCCAACGACTAGTCAAGACCTTCTTATTTCTTGCTTCCTCTCTGTTCACCAATTTCCAGGTATTATTAAGTGCTAGTGCTTCTTTTTCTTCATTTATTGCATTAATCCATTTGGCTTTGTCCTCAGAATTTACAGCTTCATGATATGACATCATAACAAAATCTTTTAATTTTTCAGGTAGCTTCTTGATTCGCATTCCACGTCCCAGGTTTTCTTCTTCAGCTTCAGATTCTTCGGGAGTAACGAATTCTCCTGTTTCATCATTAGTATCTTGATTTTCTATGTTTCCAGCTTCTTCATTGTCAGTGTTTCCTTCATTTTCTTGGTTTTCAGGATTTTCTTCATCTTCAACTCTGAGAGAAGAATTGTCTTGGCTGTATTCTACCTCATTGTTGACCACAATCAGATCAATCGGTCTGGTGTCATTTTTACGAATTACAGGGCCTTCAGAAATGTCGAAACGAACATTTCTCGATTCTACAATGGTTTTCTTGAAAGGATCCCAAATCCTATATCCATAGGGACAATATCCAACAAGGATACCTTTCTTGCAACGACTATCCAGTTTCTTAAGGCGGTTCAGGCCTTTGAAATAGGCAGTTGCCCCAAAGACTTGAAGATTTTTCAAATTTGGCTTTTTTCCAAACCATTTTTCCGCTGGAGTCGTGCCAATCAGCGCTCTTGTAGGGCTTCTATTCAACAGATATGTTGATGTGAGAAGTGCCTCACCCCAGAAGCTTTTATCCATGCCAGAGTCAAACAGAACAGCTCTGGTTTTATTCATCAAGGTCTGATTCAATCGTTCAGCCCGGCCATTTAACTCTGGTTCTTTCACATTGGTATAGTCAATTTTTATGCCCTTCATTCCACACCAATTTTTGAAATCATTTGAGCTATACTCGCCACCATGATCGCATCTGATCTTATGAACGCGGGAATCCCACTTAGATTCAATTTCCTCAACGTAGATCTTCAGGAAGTCAAAAACTTCACTCTTCTTTTCAAGTAGATACGTCACTGCAAAATGGGTATAGTCATCAAGACATGTCAGGTACCATTTTTTATTATCCCAGGTGCGCTGCTCTACCTCACCAACATCTGTGTGAATAATTTCAATAGGCCTTGTAGCACGGGAACGTTCATTCTGGTACGGTTTCTTGACTTGTTTCGACTTCTGACACACTTCGCAGACATCATTAAGAGTTTTTAGATCGTTGAGTTCCATTCCGATGGTTAGATCAGGAAGTTTCTTCATGTTTTCAGGACTTAGATGCGCGAGTTTTCGATGCCATAATAAAGCTGGAGATGACTGGTTTTCCGCAACAAAGGCGTTTTGTGAGTCCATATCGATATTGTATAAACCAGACTCATCTTTGTGACCCTCCAATATCACTTCACCATTCTTCAAAATTTCAACTTTGTCATCGAAAAATGTTATTTCACCACCGTTTTTAGTGATAGCGTTTACACTTAGGAGGTTTTTAGACAATTTCGGAACATGCAGGACGTCATTCAGCACACATTTGTTCGTTTCCACAGTCCCAACATGGTAAGAATTCAAGTATTCTCCCTGCTTGGCCGTTTGTATGGCTGTAGAGGACGGGATTTTATTTTTCAAAACTTCATCTGATGACGTCATGTGGCTGCTTGATCCAGAGTCAAGAACCCATAGATTTCCAGGTTTTTCATTTTTTGATTGAGCTTCCAGACAAAACTGAGTCAAAAAAGCGGTTTTTGGTTTATTCTGCTTGTCCGAATTGTTTTTGTTTTTATTTTCTTTAAACTTTTTAAAGAAACAATCTTCTTCCAAGTGATTGGTTTTTTTACAGGTCGCACAGGGTGGATATTCGTTTTTAGTCGTGTTTTTAGTTTTACAGAAACGAGCTTTATGTGGTCCCTTACACTTGTAACATTGAATGGTTTTAGCCTGAAAAGCAACGTCAACAGTTTGTCCCTTTGTGGTATTGGGCAAACGATCAGCTTCTCTAATCAATCTTGAGATCAGATTTTCAATGGTCTTTTTATCATCGCTAGTACCATCCCACGAGCTCTTGAACGAGTTATACGATGCAGGAAGTATGGTTAGTATTTTAGCTGTGAGCATTTCGTCCGTTATCTTATTATTATCCATGGAGTTTATGCGGTAAACCATGTTTTGTAAACGACTCAAATTTGAGGCCATGTCCATTCCACTATCATAGGTGAAACCGAAAAAATCGTTCATCAAAGCACATTTTTGTTCGCCGGAATTTTGTTCAAAAATGCTTATCAGTTTTGCATACATTGCGGCAGCAGTAACACAGTTCATGATATGAACCTTGGTTTTTCGATCAACAGTTAAAACTATTATCTTTTGGGCTTTGGCATCCTTCTTTTGCCACTGAGCTTTTTCATCTGCCGAATCTTCTTCTTTCACGACGGTAGAACCAGTCGCGATTTCGTATAGGCCAGCTGCCTTCAGCAACACCGTGACATCGAATTTCCAACTTGGAAACGACGATCTGCCTGTCAGTTTTTCAACACGGGACAGTTCCGAAGATAAATCGTCCGTCATGGTTTTAGTTTTACTTGGAAATGAATACGAAAGGACTTACCACCAATTTGGAGTAGAGGAACTTCGCAAATTCAAGACCGGTTTTTTACTTTCACTGTTATCACTGAATTACAACTTATTCCACTGGTTTTTTACGCGTATCTGGCGCCCATCACCTGTTGAAGTTTTCACCAGTGAATAAGTTTAATATTTTTAGGAAATAGGTACTTTTTACGAACATAAGGACGAGCACATTAGCATGACAAGCGGTTTATTAATTTGTGAATTTGTAACCTCCCAGTCTAATCTTTAGTTCGGCTAAGTGCCGCTAGGATGCAAATATACATTTCTTCTTTGTGTACTTCCATCTCTTTACGATGGAAATGTACAATGTTCAACAAATGTAAGTCAACAAAAAACAGTCTAAGTTTGAATTTTTGGTATAAGATCAGCTATCATTGATAGCTGATGTCGAAAAACTGATCCACTCTATACAGTTCTCTGTCAACCAAAGATCGTTTCACGACCGTCTTGAATTGAGCTAAGGGCAGCTCTCTCGTCGCTGGATTCAGGTGGTTGAAGAGTCGACATCCAAATTGGCATGGGCTCGTATTAAGCGATGAAGTCAACCTGGCTTGAGAAGGACAGAGATCGGTTCCTCTGCGCAGGATATTTAAGTTAGTTTTCGCAAATGTGAGGCACTGGAAAACGTACAGGCTAGGGAGCGTCAGGATTCCGAGCTCGCGAAGATGCCCCTTACAGCTCTCGCTTCAACCCAGCTTTAGAGTAGTACGTACGGCTTTTTTTGGATTTTGAATATGCTGTTAGCGTGACAAGAGTTTCCCCATAAGACCACACAGTACATTAATCGACTGGCAAAACAAGCATGGTATACCATGAGCAAAACCTCAGATGAAACAGAATGAACAAGTCGTCGAAGCAGAAAGTTGCAGCTGGCCAGCTTAGAAGACAGCATCTCTGTGTGGCTTTGCCAGGATAGTCGGTTATCGACCAATAATCCCAGAACGCAAACAGAATTTTCGAGACGACCATTTAATTTGAACTTTAGGTATTGGGTTTTTTCAGTATTCATGAGGAGAGCATCAGCCGAGCACCACTCCCTGACAATTGATTCAGAGCGTACTAAACTATTCTGGAGTATCTCATTAGTCGAACCAGCAGAAACCAACGAAATGTCATCGGCAAACAAAACCATGCGACCACGATCTAGTGGCTGGTAAGCGAGATAGTTCATGAACAAAATGAACAGACAGGGTCCCAGAACTGAACCTTGCTTTATTCCTTTATTAATGAGGATTACTTGAGGATGCTTTGCACATTACAACATTTTCTGCTAGGGAAAAAACAAAAAAGTTTTGTTTCATCTTATTACAATTCTTATGAAAGTAGGAGAAGTGCCATTTCAAACGGAGTAAAACAGTAAACCAAAAGTGCTTTGGGAAAATAGGGTGTGCGCCTGGGTAAAAAAAAACTGTTTATTGTTATTTTTAATCTAAGGTAGACCTCATTCTGAGAATTTTGGTACCAACTGCGACCTTCTAGCGTGTGTAAATCTTTTCCTACGAATTTTTAAAGTTTCGACCGTTTATGACGTCACAGTAGGCTGGGGGGTTCTGCCCAGTAGTCATAAATGGTCGAAATTTTTGAAAAATCATAGAAACAGGTCTACTCACGCTAGAAGGTCGCGGGTGGAGCCAAAATTCTCAGGATGTAGTTTACTTTCGATTAAAAATCTTAAAAAAATCAAGATGCACCCCCATTGTTGCAAAATTAGTTGCCGAATGGATATCCTCTACAGTCCCGAGCTTGCAGTGATAATGTTTTTTCAAATTTTTTAAGTTTTTCTGGCTTTTTGGGGCTCAAATAACTCAAAAAATATCAAAGTTTGGAAAAAATTTATTTCGCATAGGAATTACAGAATGTCCATTTAAATGGACACCAGGACTCTATCGACCCCCCCATTCTAAGAAAAAAATCACAGTTTAGTAAATGTATTTCGTCGTTATTAATTAAAAAATTGCATATTTTGATTGATTAAAGGATTAAACAACTTAAAATTAATATTATCTCGACTTGGCTTGGCTTTTAGTTTAGTTTGGTCAGTCAATTGCAGTTTCTTGAAAGTAAAAAATACCAAAAAATCGGAAAATGAACTAAAAATTATCACAAAACAAACTTTCTTCTTAATTTTAAAATACCATCTCGATAAAACATTAAATGACAATCTTATCTCTTACATAGAATGAACGCTCAAATGAATTTTAAATATTAACAACCCAATTTTCGACTAATTCAGACCAGAAAAAGCTGAAGTCACAGCCTTTCATGGTAACTCACTTTCGTCACTCAGAGTTACTTCGAACATTTTTTACAGACAAATTTGATATTTGATATTGATATGAATCTGGTAACTTGGATCGTGCTGCATTCTTCATTTCATCAAAAGCTGTAAGATGCATAGCCTCGAGTTTCATCGAGGTACGAGCCTTGCTTCCCCCCTACTTCTTGGAGTTCCAGAACGAAGAGTTGATGGTTTTTCATCGTCGACAATCCCCTTTTCGTCGCAAATGGATAGGAAATGGTCTGCCACCAACATTTTGAAATCTAAGTAGCTGAGGATGTCATTCCTTATATTTTTGAGGGCAATTTGGTCTTGCCTGTACAGGATCCAGGCGTTAGCCAAAGCCAAGTCTACGAAATGATGGATGGTCAAGACCGTCCTTTCCAACAGGTTAACTTGTGGATCCACGTCGACAACCTCCAGATCGTCCAAATTGAGGTCTTCATCAATATCTCCCCCTCCAAAGCTGTATTCTGAAACTTTATCCGCCAGCAAAGCATCAGCGACAGCATCCACAGTTGTGATCCTTTTTGATCCTTTTGACATTTTTGACAATTTCTGGAAGAAAGGGAGGGTGACTAGACTCAAATTTCAGAATAGGTTCAAAGAAATACTGCCAATAACCACCTAATAAGAATTCAAATTGTGGATAATGCAAGAACATCATCACATTCATCTTCGCCAACTTTAAAACTAGGTAGTCTTTTAGAGTCTAAGTACTCAGCTATTTTTCTAAAAAAAACTTTTCAGCAATGACGCTTGATGAATATAAAGTTAACTCCAACATTAATTTGGGTGAAGAATCATGATATTTAAATTAAAAGAATGAAATAAAAACAAATCTCGCTGGTGTCAATCATTGTTTTGAAAAAAGTTTGTGATTGAGTCCTGACTTGTCCAATATTTTGGACGTCCCTCTGATTAGGAGATAGACCGGGCGTCCAATTAAATGGACGCCACAAGTTGCATTGCTATGACGTTAGTAAAATCCGAATCTTTCAAACTATTAGTGAAAAACCACCATTAGATTCCTGGGAACAAGATTCAATAAGAAATTTTTCGGAAATTAAGGATTTAATCACTAAAACTTACCATGAAACGAGTGCTTCGTTTTCGGGTCCATTTCTCCGCCAATTTCGAAGGTAAATCAAAGATAACCGTCTTATCTGCAGTGTTGCCATAATTCTCCACAATTTGGACAACACGAAGGAAAAAAAAAGTTTGGGATAGCTTCGATACACTGTTTAGGAGGGAACTTCAAACTTGTGTCCAATTAAATGGACGCTCGGTCTGTAGAGGATATGGATCCCTGAAGAATTGTTAATAGTTTCGGGACTCCTTGTATTATATACCTCTACACCAACTACTCACCATAATCCTATAGTTACTGTTCCCACCAGTTCTTAATTTCAAATACTCATCAACACTACTTGATCCAAATGAACCCTAAAACTCAAAATACTATCTAAAATTATGTGTTTTCAAAAACCCTACTAAATAAAATCAAATTGTTGATGAAAAATTGTCTTGGAGAAAAATGATTTGATAAATTCCAGTGTTATTCATGGGTTCTTACTGAAGCATTTTTGTTTGAATTGAAAAATTACCCACCAGCAAGAATAACTTTTTGCGAATTGCTTTGCAAATTGAATTGGATTTGAATACAATACAGGTTGATTCCCGCCAAATAACACACTCTCGAGATCTTTCATGTAACTAACTAGTTTAGTCAATATTCAAGAGAGTGCGTTTAACTGCTGTTGCGTTGAATCATGGATGTGTTGACCGCATCTATGGATGGTGTAAAATTACCACGAGAGAAACAAAGACGGATTATTCGCTATAATACAGGCAAAAAATGTTGAAATTAAATTATGTTATCAAGTACATGAATAAATGATACGGTTTTAGTTTATAATCTTCAGTTCCAGGTTCAGAGTGCAGGTTTATTCTGTTGGTTGCACTGGGCAGTGTCAAAATGGCCACCTGTCAGTGTTATCAAATAAGATTTCTGTAGGTACATTCTTTGTTTTAGTTTTTTAAAATGTTGACTTTTCCTTACAAATTATCTCGAGTTTCAATTTCTAATGTGTTTTATTAAGACTAGTTAACTTCATCAGTGAAATCGCGCGGTTTCGTGTGTGGAGTTTGTAGATTTTCAAGGCTCACTTTCTGTCATGTCGCTATCACAATGAATCCAGATTACACTTTCAGAGGCCCGTTATTCAACTATGAGGTATGAATATCTTTTTGTATTAGTGTTTAATTACTAAGTTCTAGAATTCGTATTCAATTTGGGATGACTTGAAAGAGGTTCTATGGAGTCAGAAGTCTGAAGATTGCGACTTTCTGTTGGCCTACATTGCCACCCCGAAGCTGCCTGCTCGGACTCTGATTCACCTGCAAAATATTTCTATCTAGTATTTGAGTTCATGTAGTGGACAAATAATGTCTTATAACGAGGGTTTCTTGGAAATTCCATCATTATCTGTAGTCTTCAACACTTCTTGCTAGACGTGTCATTCGATGAGACATCAACCCCGTCATCTCTGACGGCCATCTTTCAATGGTGTTGTTCCTGTTGCCCACGGACACTATCCAACTCCTTTACTTATGATGTTATTGAATCATCGTTCTTCTAACATTCCTTATTTACTTGATAGATTGTAGTAACCACGTCCTTGTCAGTTGGTTGATTCCTCCTACCCGCCCTTTCTATCGAATCCATGTTCTGTTTTCTAGTGAATTGTGTTTTTCTGAACTCTTGTCTCTCAACGTGAGACCGTCCTTAGTGACGTTCTTTGAATGCTCCTTCCTGAGCTGTGGTCCAAACCTACTCAAATTCACGTTGTTACTGACATGATCTTCTGTAGACCTACATTTTATTCCAACGTATGATTGAGGATCTCTTGCGGAGTGTAGTAGTACCCAACTTAGTTGTATAGTCGTACGTGATTTTGTTTAATAACATCACTTAGTATAATTGTTGGGTAGGTACAACTGTTTGTATTTATTAACTTCGTATGAGAGATCTGCGTGATACCTACGTGCCTATCTACGTATTCGAGGCTGAATTGGTACTACAGGCGAATAACCTGTAACAATAACCTTGAAACCGACCAAGAATATCACTCAATAATACATTTTAACCCTTTAGCTTTCCTTGGTACAACTGTTGTAGCAAGGTAGAAGCAGTTTGAATTCTGGGTGCAGCATCATGGGAAAAATGGTAGCATCTCTTAGCTCCGCCTATATGTCGAGATATTGCAAAAGTGGGTGTTTTGCGGTACTACTGTTGTACCAAGGAACGCTAACGACGAAGTTTTTTTGCTGTTGGTTTTTATTCAAACCAAAACATTACGCGGTGATGTCCACACGGATGAATTTCGTCTTCTATTCGAGGAACGTAATTTTTCTATAGCTATTCAAGTATCCATAATGAAAGCATAACACTGGAATCGTGTACTCGCAACGATGTTATTGAAGTTTTTCGGGGCGTGCGCCCCATGATTTCTCACTGGAGATTGGAAACGTCGCATACCTACCAACGCGACAAGTCCTATTGAAATTTTGTTTGCTGTCAAATTTGTCATCTGTTTTATATTGATTGAAAGTAAGATCATCCAGAATAAACTCAAATTACGATCATTTCCTGATTACCTTTTACTGGTACAAATGTTGTACCAAGGAACATCATGGCCGAAAAGTGCACCTGGTGGTCCTTGGTACCTACACATGCTATACCATTCCATTTTATGGCACGTGAACCATTTTTTTTCGCAAAAAAGGCTGAAATATTGTTGATAGAACCATAAAGACCCGACTAGATCGGAAAAAAAATTTCCCATGACGCCCGAGTTTTGCCCGCTAAAGGGTTAAAAATAAAAACGCGATATTTTTCTTCAGAAGTGAACCAAGCTGCTGTGATCAGCAAGCAATCAAGTATCTATGAACTCCTCTTGTACCTTTTTACTTATATGTATATAAGGTATATCAGGTATACCTGATAAGTTGAAGGTAGCGAATTTGTACTCTTATCACTGTGTAGCTAGTGTATTCCTGGTAGTTAATACTGCTAGTTAATACTGCTTTTGTCTTCAAAAGTTACCCTAAAATCTGCACTTGTAGAAATAGGCTGCCCCAGTAATGGCTGCAATTTTTCTACTATATCGGCATCTTATTGTATTTTAAATAATTATTTCTGAAGGGGTTGAATAATTTGAAGTGTAGTTCATAAGACGTACCTACATCAAACTTAAAATGATTTTTCCCCCCATTTTTTGTTCTATATTCTTATAGAAGTAATTGTTCCCAGAATAAAATGGAGTCTTCATTGACAAAAATGAGACAAAGGACCATCTTCAATATTACAGAAATTTCAGTCTTTCAAAAGGCACATGGTCAATACGATTGAATAATATTATTTTACGAAGTAATCAACCACAATTGTGATAAAAACATTTCCATTCGTGCAACATGAGTGGCTGATTTTTAAAGAAATATTCCAACTGGTTTTCAATCATTTTTAACTTTTTTTAAAAAGATTGTTGAGTAAACCTCCCAGTCTCACTTTCGTCTTCCTGTTTTGCAATTTCCTGCCCCAAAGTTAGTTTTTCCTTAGGTATTTGTTATTTGAAAAACACGTACAATGTGGGGCGAATTACGAGTGAATCAGTTTCTGGAGACTTCCTGAATCCTGACTTGCTATAGAACTGGTTTTAATAAGAACGTTGTATATTTCCACGAAAATAATGAGTTACAAGTTAAATCGATTTCGACGGTAACAAACAGTAACAATAATAAGTTATTGTTTGTTACTGATGATGACCTAACCGTCGAAATCGATTTAACTTGTAACTCATTACTTATTTTCGTGGAAATAGACAACGTTCTACTCAACTCCGCTTTTGACATTTTATGTCTTTACTATGGCACATAAATGAAAAATCGTCACGCGGGGATCGTCACGCGGGGAGCGTTATGAGGGGAGCGTTACGCGGAAATTTCTGATGATTTTCACGTACAACCAATCGTTCCTAGGGAAAACTAACTTCCTCATTTTCCACCCCACAAAAATCGTTCACCACTCATTGGAAAGCTCTCAATTTATTAAACATAAGACATAAAATGTCTCTCGTGGTTGCGTACTTGTACGCACCGTTTGTGTTTAGATTGAATTAATGATCTCTCGTTGTTGCTGGGGTATAGTTAAATTGCAATTTAAAACTAGTTAATCTAGAAACACCTTGGGATTTAAGTAAGCGCGTAAGTCCAAAAAATACATTATTAAAATGGTTTTCCACAATCTCATTGCGATTGATTGTATTCGTGTAGAACTGGTTTGTGAACTGAGGTTCACATGTTTTAAAATCGAAATCGTAGGGTCCAAAATTGAATTTTCTCCATGTTTATAATTGTTAGCGAAAGAACGTAAGTATTTCCTTCTTGAAGCCTTTTCCCGCTTGAATGACTCTTCAAAGTTGCCAACTTGATAGATCTGGCCTTGAACATCTTATCAATACCTTTCATGTAGTAATTAAACGAAAAATAAACCAGGATCAAAGTGAGAAATCATGCGAGCTAAAGTTCTCATGAGGTGAAGGGTCAAGATAATGGTTCTTGGTTTTGACGAAAGGTTGCCTAATACTGGTGCAATTGACTTTGAGTCGCATTCGATCAAAATATGTTGGGAGAAATCCTCCAAAAGTTCATATTTAGCTCAGTATCATGATATTGTTAGGTAATTATTGCTAAACGCGTCTTATGTCAACTAACTGTTGATTACCTATCTTCTGAAATTCATGAGTATGGTTTGGCTTTGTAAAGCTTGGTATCTATGTACAAAATTAGCCCTCCACTTCCTGAAGGACGGGTATGTAGTTATCAGGGTGGCTCCTTATTATTCCTTTTGGATGAAGGGGCTGGGGGACTTATTTTTTTTTTATTAGAGAGCTGTCTGTTTAGACATTATATGAGGTTGTTGTTGTTGGAACTTCATGGTGCAGTAGTATTCCCAATCCAGCGGGTACAAAACTTTATAAACGTCGGTTTGAAAGAGGTAGTTGTGAATAACTTGAAGTTATGAGTCTGACAATTTCTACTTGTAGGTCTGACTGTACCCTCTCTCTCCTCCTCAAAGCTGCAGATGTAGAATACTTGTAAAATCATGTATATACGTCCTTCGTTCGAGTATTGTTAACTTCTTGTCTGTTTCAACTCTGAACTTTAAATTTAAAGTGCCGCTTACTGTCAAATGTGACCAAGCTTGCGGCTGTTGCCTCTGTGAATACAGATGGTTGGTATCAACTCCCTCCCTCTCCTCTACATTTGCCAATGAAATGAACGACCTCTTGCCACGAAGGCAGATATGAGTCATAGAATTCCCTCCAGCTGCTCTGCTCCCTCGCCCTTTCTGAAAGCCCAAAGAACTTTTTATGAGCTCAGTGGGTTTGAAAAATTTGCTTTGAATTTTACGATGCTTATTGAAAATCTCTGGATGAATGATTCTGTTGAAGGTGGATTTATTTTTACTCTATGAACGATGGTTTGAGGTTCCGAATTATGTTTGTGCCAGCTGATTGATTGTTCCACTCGAGTGTTAGTGGCGGTCACTGTGAACTTTAGCTCAAATTTGGTGGCCCAGTAACACAACTTTTGAATTTTTATGTCTTGCTTATTGTAAGCGAAACTACGGTAAAATGTGTCAACGATGTACCGAGCTGTCATCACATCGGCCTATTGATAAGTGTGATAACGTAGGTTTTGAGTTCCGGAAGGTTCATCTAATCGTCGCCAGGCAGCGCTGATGCCGTCCCACCAACCTTTCATCCTAGATGCTCCTGCTTACAATAACTTTTATTTTTGTTTAAAGGTTTCCAAAGTAGATTCTCGCATTTCAAGTAGGCTTCCATTTTGGTTTGTGTCAGTCTGTATGTACGCTAGTCAATGCAAACATCACTTCCGAAGACAACGACACATTTAATTTCATTTTAATCGGATCAACAGTGCCTTTAGCCAACGTGAAATCGTTACGACACTTGGCGTGCATAATTTTCGATTCCTTTTTTCCGTGAGTTTTTTTCAAGTATTGCGATGATTTCCTGGAGAAAACTGTGTCACCTCAATCTAGTAGCCGTTTGTTTTATGCCTTGATCTTTCATACCTTGGCTCGTTGATGCCTTCGTTCGGCAACATGCTTTGGTTATATTCAGCTTCAATTTGAGGAGTTTGATTCCAAAAGGTACCTACTATATCTATTTCGGTCAAAAAAAAAAAAAACATATTGTTTAGTAATGCATGCATTCCAGGGGACGTCCCATTGGATAAGCATTAGATCAGTTTAACCAGTTGTTAAGTGATAAAACTGCTTCACTCGATGTAATTTATTTATTAGTTTAGGCAAGAAATACTGACCCCCCCCCCCATTATCCACCTTAACATTTCTAGCGGCATGCGAGCCTCGAATCTGAAGAGCATTTTAAAATCCATGATCTACGATACCCAACATGCGAATTCGAGTTCACCCCCCCCCCCCCCCCCACCCCAACGCCAACAATGGTGCCAGTCTGGCACCAAAGCGGAAATACGTTGTAACTTTCATCTGTTTTTTTTGGTAGGCAGTCCGTCGAAGTTCACATCCGTATTCAAGGTGAAACACAAAAAAAAAAAAAAAAAAACACGAAATAAGCGGTTTATGGCATCATGGCACCATGTCCTGGCAGCATGGTGGCACCACTATTAGTTCCATGGTGGTACAGAGAATAATTCATGAAAATCCGGAGGTATAATGAGAATTTTTCCTCAATTTCGAAGCTTGGGTACAATTAGTAAGCAGTAAAGGAGCCGAAATATTGAAAAATCGGATATTTTGTGAATATTATCCCCCCACTCACCCCCTCCCCTTGCGAATTTTGGTACTCTGGTGAAATCATATACAACTCGGAAGTTATTTTAGTCAAACAAAAAAAGAAACACGCAAATCGGTTGGAAATTGAGGCCTGGGCAGATTTTACAAGATTATTCACGCAAACGCACGTTTTTTAAGCATTAACCCCCCCTTTCCCCCTCTTAAAAAGCAAAATCCAAAGTTCCGGCGCCGTAGTGCACAACTAGATAGTATTCCGCGTCAAACGAAAAAAGAACCACGAAAATCGTTTGAGAACTAAGGCCTGTGCAGACGACACAAGATAATGCCCAAAAACGCACGTTTTTCAAGCATTAACCCCCCCTTTCCCCCCCTTAAAAGGCAAAATTCGAAATTCCGGCGACGTAGTGCACAACTAGATAGTTTTCCGCGACGAACAAAAAAAGAACCAGGAAAATCGGTTGAGAACTAAGGCCTGTGCAGAGTAGATTTTGTTACACACACACACACATACACACACACATACACACACACACACACAGACATACACCTATGGTTTTTTTCGCGGATTTGGATTCAGAATGGTCTAAAACGGATTACTGTGTGGTTATTTTTTTTTTCTGTTGAGTGTTGTCCAACTTCACCCCAGATCGATCGCATAAGGACGCCCAAGTCTTACTGTGGGACGTCCTAAAAATGGGCAAAAACCCATAGCGACCTGAAAAACGTGCTATAAACCAATGATGTTATTAAAAAATGTATGTTTCTGAATTATAATAAATATTTTTGGAAAAAAAGGTAAATTAATTCAAAGTTTAAAATCATTTTGGACGAGATTTACCTAGTACTTTTTGAAACAAAACATGTTGTTTAGTACTTTTTGGAATCAAAAGAAGTGGATATAGTACTTTTTGAAACAAAACGAATAAGAGACCGCCATTGTGCTGGATATATACTTTTTGAAATTAAACGGAATATTCTCCCTCGTTTTTCAATGGAATAGATTATCTTTTTCTCCAAAACGATCGCATTTTTGTGAAGAACTACCCCCCCTAAAACCCTGGGAAAGTGTTAACTCAATTTCGATAAAAATGGTCTTTAGTACCTATCTTTTGGAATCGAACTCCTCAATTATAATTTGATCTTTCCATACACCATCTTATTATTCACAATTTTCACGTAACCTTCAATTTCAACGAGTTGAGAAACAACAAAAAAGAATACCGTACCGCAAGGATCATTACTCGGAAGAGAACTTCGTGGAAAGTTCAATCGCGGAGGCACTTGGGATCCGCGTAACCATCTTTGAAGGGAGTCCATGCAGAAACACAATGCATACGTGTAGAAGAGTACATTCCTTCAAAGCAGGGGTAGCTCCAAGCGGAAATGATACACGTTATCGCTTGGAGCGGAAATTGAGTTTCTTGTTGCCAACACCAAGCTCGCGAGGTTCTTTCCAAATCGAATAATAATAACAGTTAATTCATGACGAAACCTTGAGCCCCAGAACTCTCATAAAACAGCAATATTTTTGTTCCTTTTGAGAGAAAAGGAGGTTTTACTAACGTATTCATCATGAACAGAACTTATCAAGTTATGTCATTCACCTTTTCTACATAATAAGTTGGTATATCTACTTGAATAGAAATATAACACATGTATAATTGAGGTAATTCGAACCTGGGCATTCAATATTTATCAGACAAATTCACTGTCTTAGGTGCTAAAGAAACTATTTCAAGAAAGTATGGACCTTCTAAAGGCGTTTTTTTAAAAATTGCCGGAACTGACTTAGCTCTGTTTTTTGCTTGGTAGTTACCATGGAAGCTGCTGAATGTGTAACTTCCCTAGGGATGGAGTTGATTTAAATCGAAGTTAAATGATGGTAGGGGTCCTTTGTTACGGCGAAGGAGTTCAATCTCAAGCCATTGACGGCTCATATTGCAACCTTTCAGTACCTTTTTTCAATTATGGCAATATTTTTAAATATTTATAATATATTTATGACAAGCACATCTAGTAACTTTTATCTGATACGAGTATATCAGCACTGGAAGGCCGAAGAACGGGTACAGAGCCCTCAAAACGCCCGCATCCGGTTGCCTTGTTCAACGGTGTATCCTTATCAATGAAACTTGGCTGATAACTGGTGCTAGGTCGCCAGTGGTCGTTCCCTGAGTGACCAGTTGCTGAAATACTGTTTTCCGCCAGAATTACCACAACGTCTGTGTTGGACATCTTGAATTTCGCTCTCATTATGACAGCGACGTTCTTATATCTGAGCCTCTCAGGTGGGAAATACCGACGAAAAACTCGGCGCTTTGCGCCTCGGCGGGGGGCTCCGCCCCCCTGCACCCCCCGGTTTATTTCTTTTTCCATACTCTGTATGAAATCATAGGAACACAGAATGTGTTTTTGCGATGCTAGTCATCCGTTAAATAAAAAACAACAATAATAAATGTGGAGTCTTTGGCAATAATAAAATAAATAATTGTTAGACATTTAATTTGGTCTAAATAAATGTTATATAAATAAATATGTAACTACAAGAAAAATACTATATAAATTGAGAGCTTTCCAACGAATGGTGAACAATTTCTGTGCAATGAACACTGCGGGAGTTCTATTTCCTTACCAACGGCTTGGTTGCACGTGAAAATCATTATAAAAGGCGCGTAACGGTTTTTTCTGTCGCTTTTTCGTGACGATTTTTTTTCGGTAGGTCATCGCAAAAACACATTCTGTGTTAATAACTGTTGAATCTGGTTTTAGTTCCACTATTGCACTTTAATGTGCACGTTTAATATACAAGCTAACAGACGGCAGAGCAAAAGAAATAAAAAAGAACTGTCGTGGGGAATATTTGGCAAGCTGTTTTGGCATAACAACTGCCCATGGCCACAGATAAGGTTATATTCTTAATTAATTTATGATTGGTCTTGAAGGGAGCTCTCGAACAACCTGATAAGCAGAAGTTCCCAAATACTGACGAGGTTCATATTATTGTTCTCTCACTCACACCAGCATGAAAAAATGAGATAAGAAGTAGTTTATGACTGATGGTAACATTATTAAAATATTTAATTGACTTGACGGTCAAAACACACCGTTTTTGGACCGTATAGTTGGAATTTGAGTACTTACTCCGGACATGAGTTCAGATTGATCAAATTCTTTGACTGAAATACCTCACGTCAACTCTTGTCTATGTGTTTAGTTCTCGGACACATTCTCAATAGCAAGCGCTGATGGATGGAGGGAGACCTGACCTTTTCATGTAAATGTGGCGAAGGTGCTTGGAACGGTCGATCTCACTACCTATCAGCTTCTTTGTCGTTTCCATCACAATCTCAGATCACTTCACTCTTCTTAGGCCCGTAATCTCCCAAGTGCATCCAGGAAAGACTCCAAGAGGGTGGAGGAGGATGTGGACCCGGCCTCTTGACCCAGTGACAGACTCTGGGGGAGATCTATAGTTAGTCAGACCGGTCCTCCACCAGGTCGCTTCGCCAGGCCCTCCAGGGGTAGAAGATAAGACGGCTCTGCCAGGGGAAGGATAACAGCAGAGTATCTTTGCCTGCGGGGTATAGAAACTGAGCGTGAGTCAAAAGCGAAAATACTGCCACAATAATACGCTAATGAAGGAAGGTTAAGAAGAGAGATTTCACTTGTTTGGATAAGGTATTATCTCCGCAGTTTCTACTCTGTGGGCAGGTATATAATCAACCTCGCCATCCTTCATCCCCAATTTCGATCATGCATCCACGGTTTGCATATCTCCGAACGTCTAATGAAAATCAACTGGCTCCTTTCCGAGACGGCTCCCGTAGGAGACTCGGCCTTCGAATAATACCTTAAGAATAAATCAAGGTAAACCAGTGCACAATCAAATCACTGAAAGAAGAATTTACCTAATTACCTTGATTTGTATATCATTTTATAACACTTTACTTTATTTTCAAGTATTTTTTATTTGACGTGATTAAAATATCTGAGGTAATTTACTTGTAAACAATACAACTCAGTAAAATTTTCTTTGAGCACAGCGGTAATATTTTGCAATGACGTCCACCTGGATATATTTTTGAACTTACAGGTTTATGGTTTCGTCGAGAAGTTTGAATCGTTGTAATTGCTTAAGATGAGGGAAAGGAGCTACTTGTCGGAGTTGGGAATTCGTTTTAATTTTTCCTCTTCAGCGAGTTGAGGTTTTTATTTTTATAGGTTCTCTCATTCATTACAAAAGTTATCCTGTCCATTACATAGGGGTAAGATTTGTTGCTCTTAATACTCCTCAAAGGCATTGAGAAAAAATCTGTTCAGCTGTGTGAGCTATCTTCACTCAAATGTTTATCCTAGAGCGCGGGGATTCGGTGTACAACCTCTTGGGGCACTGACAGTATTGAAAATAAGTCAAGAAATGAAACCCATTTTTTTCAAGTTCATCAGAGGGATTTGGTAAACGTATGAAGCGATTGGGAGAAAGGCCTAATCAAGGTTTTGGTGTGGAATCAACCTTAAAGTTAGAAATTTGGTATACCGTTTACCCTAACGAAGCCAGATTAGCTGTTTGACTGGGATAATTTCCTTCTATATTGCCATTGGTACGCTTGGGAACATTGAAAGTCGGATCAGCTAGTAACTGTTGACCTCTCGTTCTTCCCTGACGATAGAAACAGTCTAGATATGATTATTGCAGTAATCTAACCTTCAAGTCACATAATACATGTGACTTGACATGTGTGTGCTCTGCCTAGTCCTAGAACCTTCATCATCGTTCCTGTTTCCCCGGTAACCGACATTTTTTGGGATCACGGAAAATTACCAGGTTATTCCGAACATCCCCACTGTTTTATAACATCCCTCTCTTCATTGTTACCCATCGCCTGAACCGAGAATACTATTAGAAAGAAAAAATACCGGAGTGGGGATTAGATTAAGGTAGGTACGTCGGCGGAATCACGCTCGAGGGGCGTACGCCCTTCCACCCGTGAAACTATGGGTTACATACCGCGGCCGCATCGCTGAACCTTCAACGTAGACGTCATTAGGTGTTCCCCCTGTATTAATTTTATGGTCAACCTGTAAGAAACTCAGCTGTTTTCATTTTGAAATTTAACGCAAGAATAATTGGTGGCCACCTTGCATGTTTAAAAGTCCCTCGCCCTACCCTCCACGTCAGCTCGTCTTCTTTAGCAACAAAAACTCCGTTGGTTCATCAGTTGTACACTTAAGGTCCTGTTCAAGAACTTACAATTATTTTCTTCAGCGTTTGCCGTTTTTTCCAGGCTCTCATAACAAGGAAAACGCTGTAATGAGAAACTTCTTTTGCTGGATGATGAGTTCGCTGGGAAGAACAATTGAGGGCCTTTGCTCCGCTCTTGATCTTGGCTTGTCTGTGTCTAGGCATAATTTTATTTTACTCCTCTATTGTCTCACAATCCTCAGTGAGTCAAAATTCTTGAATCATAGGAACTCGTCTGACAAATAGTAAAAAATAATTGAGTTCGAGCTGTAAGCAGTAAACAAATTGTTGATTTTTTGAGATCAGAAATTGGGTTTCCTGATGATGAAGAAATTGAGATCCGTGACTGCCTGCAATCGTTTTCTTGTCACAGAGAGTTCGACATGGAACAAAAAAATGCGTCAGACTCAGTCGAGGTATATTGACTCAGGATTGCTGACGTAGGTTCCTCACATCCATTCGTTTGGCTGCTGCTCTTCATTCTGTATTGTATTGCATACGGAAGCTGTGCTCGGTTTAGAACAGCTTTTTGTTTACTCCTCTAGGGTATGAGGTTCAGGTTAAGACTCTAGATTTATTCCGCCTCCAATACGGGTCGTTTTCAAGGAATCAACCTGTATTCATGATATCTCTATTTGTCGATTGTGATATTTCTCATCAACATCTGCTTATGTGCTTCTGTCTCTCATTGAACCAAACCCAGGTTTTTTGTGAACAGGAAGCGACTGAGAGATGTTCCCTCAGCACAAAGCATGCTGGAGCAGTGGCTGACCTAGCCTAACTATCAAGAACTGTTACATGTTCTGGACTAATCCTTTTCCTGGAGAATCAGATGTAGTACTAAGTATACCATTTACTTGATAAATTTATCCCCATATTGGGATTGCTGATAAAATCTCATACTACGGCCGAACTACGCCTGCTTAACTCGCCCACTAGACTAACGAATAACCAATCTGTTGGAGAATTCAAGAGATGAATGCGTCCACGTTCCTGGGTTTCTATTTCGGAGATCTTCACTGAATTGACAAACATAAACTTTTTTTACCAAAACCTTAGTCCTTAAACTTTTTCGCTAAAATAAAACATCATTCATGACTGTATCATTCCAACTCAGCACCTATGTTATTGGTTCATAAACATTTTGCTTCCAAATCTACCAAGGTAGCGGAAGCGTTGTTTTCACTCTTCTAAAATAGTGTTAGAGTATTTTGATATTTGGAAGAAGTCTGGATAGTGTTTTTAAAACCAAACTTGTTGAGTTAAATGACTTGAAAACCTATTTTTCCTAAATTAGAATTTTCGAACCGACTAAAAACCTCGGTTTTCAGAGGTTGGTTACGTAAAAATATTGAGTCCACGGTCAGGATGCTGACCCTTTAACACAGTATTCTGTATGACACGTTCGTGAAACACTATTATTCCCTTCATATTTGGCATATAGATTCCCTTGCATAACCCATAGTGAAGCACACGAGCACCAGTGGTGGTCAGTCACATTATCTAACTCATCCCGTTTACCTAACCGCACCTTGGAACGTCCCAATCACGAATCATACTGAAATCCCAAATATTAACCACTGAAGTACCCAACCTCGTAATACAGGTAATGAAGGGGTTTCGAAAACGTCAAACGAATTATAACTTCAGTTCACTGGTGAAGAGGCGCCAGAAGGTTGAAAAGAGAACAATATGAGTTTGTTGAATCTTTGGGTTCATATCATTTATAAATCTGTTACTACAATGGTACTATGTTGCACCAGAGTACAAAATTATCATAATTTCGTGTTGCTTCCAAATTCTCCAACATTTTGAGAATCACTGTTTATTTTGTGGAAGTTAACAAAAACACGCCTACGAAGTATACCTTTTCCATTCGCATTTCATGTTTTGAACTAAGAAGTACAATTTGGGTTTCGAACAGGTTCCAAAAAAATCGTGTGTGCGCTGTCCTGGCCTTATTTTCCAATCGACGTGTGTGGTTATTCTTTCGTTCGATTCAGACATTGAAAATAGTTGTGTACTAAGTCACTGGAATGTTAGGATTTCCATTTCAATTGATGGGATCCGAGAAAATGTTTCAGAATCTGATAAAATTTTAGGTGTCCAAATGCCTATATTCTCAAGCGATTTTAGTTCATTATTTTCAATAATGAACCTTTGGAATCGACCAAGAAAAAAAATGTTTAACACCCCCTCAAAATTTGATGGTTTACGTTTCAAGGTGCGTAGAATCCAAAAATCGAATAAAAATTTGGCCGTCCTTCCTCCGTACGCCGTAGTTCCCCACTTAGCATTGACCGATTTTGATGAAATTTGGTATGTAGGCTCCATTTGGGGTGTAGTTGTGCCCCGAAGATGTTGGTTGATGTAGGTCACTTCTAAGGGTTGAAAAATTTTGAAATTTCGAAAACGCCCTAACTCAAAAAATTGTAATATGAAGGTATTGTTTTCCCATCAATTTAAGATAGTATAGAATTTTTTGAGACCACGGGGAGCCCTGTAGGAAAACCCGTTCGCTCCCGACGAGAATTTAAGGGTTGGACGTACGATAAATCAGAAACACGAGTGTGAATCGCAAAAGAGGCCTAATCTCCGTTCAAATTATAGCTGACTGAAATGCGATCGATGTTTTTCTCATGTTGGATGGTTGGTGGCTTTGTAGACGAGTGATCTATATAGAAAAATAATAAACCATTGTGTAATAATTTGCAGCGTTTTGTGTCAGATGTCATCATTGGTTTAGGATAGATATTCTCTGTTCTGTTTCGAGTTTCTCTTAGGATGTAGGGTTCTTGGTGCTTCCCTCAAGGACTCTGCTATTTATTTGAACTATTTTGGGGTGTTGTAATTTCCTAAAATAATGTGATGAAGCATGTTTGGTTGGAAGTACCTAATCTTTTTAGTTGCTATCTGGGATCATCTTTCTGCATTACCTACTGAACAAGTTCAAGAGGCTCCAGCATACTAGACACTTCGCCTTGCCGTTTCGTCCTGTCGTAATGAACTGAGGTCACAACCCTCAGCTTGTTCAACCTCGTTGATGGGCGCTGAAAACCGGGCCAAGCAAAGAAATGAATAGCCGTCCAAAGTAGCGGATCCGTAAACAAAGAACAAAAAGTAAAACGGACTTTTGAAACGGTCTCCGACTAGCGGCCTGCAACGGAGCTAAAAACAACGTTTAGACGGCAGCCGTGATCAGACGTGGTCATTCACTCCGTCGCTGGAGATCGCCATCTGATGACGAACTTCCGCGGAAATCACGGGTGGATTTCTCAACTGGAGACATCAGGATCTCACGACTTCAGAGACACCCGAAGAGTCTTGAAGGGCGTTTTCACTTCAAAAGTGATTCGGATAATAGACTTCTGGCTTTAACTCCGTCAATACGCCATTTGGTGGTTGTCTGGACGCACAAGACCTACCAAGTGCACCAATTTTTCATCTAAGTGCTTCCTTAAGAGACTAGAAAACCTTTCTAGTCTGTTCAGTGCTTCCGTATCTGCGAAGTGAAAATGGGTTGTTACTCAGCGATTGAGCATCAGTATTATTAGAAAACAGAGCAATTTATCTTTCAACTTGTTCCTCTTGGTTCGTGATAAACTAGTAAAAACTGATAAAGTTCACATAGATGCCTATCACTTCAGAAAATTGTACTCCTCCTTTCATGCTAGATCTTTCAGCTACACGTGATTCTGTGTAAAACAACCTGGAGTTATCAGATATGTATCTCTCAGACACATACTCCCTACTTATTATCTTCGATAAGGCCTCATATAGAAGGTTTGGCCTGGCGGAGCGGCTATCAACTATCGAAACTTGTCTAGCAGAACGCTGATAGAATAGATATTTTATCCGAAATGTCTGCCAAAGTGGGTGGGTAGTATAGCTACCTCACACATTACATAACTCGGTCATAAGTATAGAAGATTTTAAAATCCCAATTATACAATATGATAATCATGGTGATATTCGAATCATCGACACTATAGGGTTGTTGTTTCCGATTATATTTCACTTTTCTTCTGTAGTACCTACCGTCAATCTGAGGGTGAGGAAACTAGTCCCAAAACTAACTTCCAATTTTGAAAGAAGATGTTTTCATCATATTTAAGAGATTTATTTGGTTTCATCTTGAGAGCAGCAAAAACCCTGAAAAAGTCGTCAAAACTGAACCGTTATTTCTTATGGTTATGCTTAGAGCAAGGAATTTACCTCAGACAATTACTGATTTGAAATTGTCCAAGAATCATAGAAATGTAAAATGCAAATATCAATTTGGAGGACCCACATTTTGTTGATCTGCTGCACAAATACAAAGCTTCTCTACATTCGTTAATGGAGAAGCACAATTTTAAAATCACAATACTTATTTTGGCAGAATTGAAAGGCAAACAGTGTAAGGTATACCGGATGTGATGGCTTTCCTTGTATAGTTATAGTGTTGAAGAATGACTAATTTATTTACAATGAAAAATCATCCTGCCACCCCTATGTGATTCACAGAAGATCATGTCCGTATTTTTCATTCTCAGAGTCCCTCTGCACAAGATGTAAATGAGAAGCTAGATCACTATTCATAATAAATTAATCATTAAGTACTTTGTAAGTACTTCTACTCTTATTCAGTTAAATTTGAAAGTGGGCTACCCGTTGTTCATTCAACCCTAAAATGTGATGAGGTCAGTTTTCTGGTACGAAAGAATGATAAGTATTCTTCGAAGACGTTCCAGAAAAACATCAATTTACTTACTTTACAATTAATTCTTAGGTTACTGAAAGAAAAGGATTTAAGGTTAAGGAAATATTGTTGAAAAAGATTTAAATTCCATTAGATATTTCCCAAAGTGTATCGCAAAAGGACTTTTGGACTGTGAAGTGTCTTTGATTTTGAAAGGCCGTAGATGGGTTTAAACTGTCTAATTTAGGGTCTCTTGTCTTATTTTGGGAATTAGGAGTCGTCTGGGTGAGATGATTTTCATAGAGTACCATCAACACGCCAATCTGAACAATCCTTGAAAATTTTATCAAATTCGGATGAAAATTGTAAGTGTTATGGCTTTTACAAGGTTTTACGTATGCGCATGCGCAGAGGCTACTGTAAATTTCAAGGCCTTGATTTTCATTGGGGACCATCTACAACCTAATCTGCATAGTTCCTGAAAATTTCATCGAAATCGGATAGAAAATGTGGAAATTATGGCTGTTACAAGGAATTCACGTTCGCGCATGCGCAGCGGCTACTATCAGTCGGGGGGTGATGATTTTCATAGGGAACCATCTACACACCAACCCGCACAATCCCTGAAAATTTCATTGAAATCGGACAGTAACTTCGTATAGTTATGTCGTTTACAAGGATTTCATGACAGACACACAGACAGACAGACAGACACGGAATCAGAAAGGTCTGAAACGTAAAACGCTAGTAGAAATTTCGATTTTGGAGAATTTTTATTTCAGCCTTGAAAAGTAAAACCAAAGCTTCCGCTACCTTGGTAGATTCGGAAGCAACGATCCCTGTACATCGAAAAGTTTCGAGATTTTCGCCCACTAACGCACAAATTTTCCCACCGATATCGCTCAGAAACTCCAGATCTGCCGCCGATATCTGTGGAGTTTTCTTTCAAACGGGCTTATATCAACTTGAAATGTTTTGTGGGAAATTGAGAAAAAATAATTTCATGGTGAAGGAAGTGGTCTAGGGTTCCCAAATTTTCCAAATTATTTGTTCATAGAACTTGAGACCGAATTTCGAAATGTTGGCATGCGTTTTGAGGGAGACACGGTCATTTCTTATTCGGATATGAACCCATTTGATAAAAAACGATGTAGGTATATGAGCCACTTAGAAAAAAAGCGAGTTTTTGGTTGAGTGAAGAAAAGTCTCACTTTCATTTTCTTTTATTTGTTTACCCATTGTTTTCAAAAATGAACACTCGGAATCGAGCAAGAAAAAATATTCTAACCCCCCTTAAAATTTGATAGTTTACGTTTCAAGGTATGAAAAACCAGAAAACCGAATAAATAAAATTTAAGAAGTGTAAATTGAAAACAATGGGATGGATATTAGCGGGTTTTTTGGCAAACCCGATTTTGGTTTATTATTTTCAAAGATGAACCTTTGGAATCGACCTTTGGAATCGAACAAGAAAAAAAAATTTTTAACACCCCTCAAAATTTGATGGTTACGTAGAATCCAAAAATCGAAAAAAAATGTGGCCGTCCGTCCGCCGTACGGTCTAGTTGTGCCCTGAAGATTTTGATTGATGTAGTTCACTTCTATGGGTTCAAAAATGAATTTTTAAAATTTGAAAACGCCCTAACTCAAAACATTTTGACATAAAGGTATTGTTTTTCCTTCAATTTAAGATTCTATAGAATTTTTAGAATTTTTTGAGACCACGCGGAGCTCTGTAGGACAAACCGTTCGCTCCCTACGAGAATTTGAGGGTTTTTTACGTACGATAAATCAGAAACACGAGTGTGAATCGCAAAAGAAGCTTAATCTCCGTTCAAATTGTAGCTGACCGAAATACGATCGATGTTTTTCTTCATGTTGGATGGTTGGTGGCTTTGCAGACGAGTGATCAATACAGAAAAATAATAAACCATTGTGTAATAATTCGCAGCGTTTCAGCAAGCTTTTAAAGCGGGATACAACCCGTTTTGGAAGGAATTCAATTTGTTGGGTGATAGGCCTTATCCCAAAGATTCAGAATTCGTGAAAAAACAAAAAGTGTAAAAAATGGATATAAGCCCTTTTGAAACAAAACTCTTCATCTGCTCGTGTATGGCTAACTTGTTACTAGTCTTGGCCTACATCTTGTTGAAGGCTTCGATTATATTTCCCAATCCGGGAAGCTACTGGTTTCTATATTTGGTGGCGAGATCACCACTCTCCCAGTCGGATGGAGGCAACGATCGCCACTTGAAATGATAGTCCCTCGATTTACACTGCTGAGCCCTGTCGGCGCTTTGTGGCTACTATTAGTTGCGTTATGTTCTCGAATCTTTTATTAGCAACCGGGATGTTTTGTTCCGGCAGAGGGCTTCCAGAGTGATAGGAAGGCTTTATCATCCCGCTGATAGGAAACAGAGAGATGGTTTGCAGCGATTGGGGCGGATGGAAAATCGCGGGTTTATGAGCTTGCCAACTCAACGAGAAGGCGATGGACAACTTTCCCCACTAACTTGAGCTCTGGAGAATCATGTTCCGGTGGTTGAGCAGACGGGCCCTCCCTCCATCAGTGAAAGTGTTGAGGTCGGAATATTGTGTGGACCGGACCGCTGTGGGGGGCTTCTCCCCTCCTGTTTTTCTGTCACTGCCCCCGAGCTCTCGATTTGTCTCAACCGGATTTTTTTTATTGACTCCCAGAAGTTTTCTGCACGTCTGAAATGTTCTGTTTCAAACCCTTTCTCTCTTGTTTCTGGAACTGAAAGGAGTTCAAATGCTAAAATATACTAATCAATAGCAACTGTATGTTAGAATTTTGCCTTGATTTGAACTTACTTCCACTCTAAGTGAGTTCTTAGGAACATGGATAAGGGTGATTCCTAAACTACGGGCATCCACTAGGCTAACAACGTAGATTCAATGCTCTCTAGAAGAATGTTAACCCGCACCGCGTTAATTTCTCAACTCTGATTATGGTTACCTAATTTTCTCGAGTAAACCAACAAGTTTCTAAGATTTCAACGTTCATTCTCGACTATTTCGAACGATCGAAGATGAAAACAAGCCTTGGAAGTGGTCGTTCCTCTCGAGTAAACCCACAAGTTTCGAAGATTTCAACGTTCATTCTCGACTATTTCGAACAATCGAAGTTGAAAACTAGCCTTTGAAGTGGTCATTTCTCTCGAGTAAACCCACGAGTTTCGATGGTTTCAACGTTCAGTCTCGACTTTTTCGAACAATCGAAGGTGAAAACAAGCCTTTGAAGTGGTAATTTAAGTGGATTATTCAGGGGAATGACAAAACGCAGTTTTTCCCTAGAGAGGGACTATTTAAAATGCATAAAATTATTACTGACAGTTCAGCAACTGATCCAAACAATGGCGCAAGAAGAAAAGTTATACTCGATGAAACAATTAAGTTATGGACTACAGGGAAATGACATACAATAAAAATACGCATCAAGAATCTGATCGACGTTTCACATCACGAACTGTTCTTGGGTCGAATTTGATTTAAGTTCATGAGTAGCAGAGCCATGAGTGCCATGTTCATGAGTTCTTTTTTTCAAATGCCTTTCACAGTAGTACTTTCCGCTCTACTGGAATTGCAAGATTTTACTGGGGATTTGACTCAAAAACTGTGAGACACATTATTGATGCATAATTTCATGAAATATGGACCTAAAATTTAGGGGAAAAAGGTGTCCATAGCAGATTAGTTCTTGAACCTTTGTAGTTTTCTGGAATCTGAAACTGAACGACTGTGGTTACTTGGAGAAGTAGTGCACCTAGGGAAGTGGACAGGCCTGGGAATGACATTTAAGCTATGTTGCTATTTTCCCTGAACTTGCTAATCGTCTTTTTCGAAAATTAAAAATTGGATAGTTTGGGGAAGATGGTTCTCTATTCAATGTTTTTTCCCCGTGCAATACTAATAATAACCTTCAAGAAAAATAAAAAATACACAATTTCGCCACTTTTATTGGAATTATCCAGATACCTTGTAGAATCCCTCAAGAAGATACCTTGTAGGATCCCTCAAGCTTGGTGAGTCGATTCTGATACACCTTGTACATCAGGGGATTCTGGAGGTATAGATAAGTTTGTGTGTGCAATAAATATCATTCAATAAAAACATACAGTTATAATGTAATTTCAGGTAAATCGCTTTCATATTTCATCTTCATACATTCAAACCATGATGTACATACTCTCAACATGTCAAATTACATAAGCCTAGGAGCTCAAAAGTTAAGCCTCTTTCTTCAGTATATTGCCTAAAGAGGGATAACATCTCTAAGATGTAAGAAGTACGCCAAAGGTTTCCCAATCTAGATCGGAGCGGATAGCGTAAGAGAGCTAGCAAGTCGTTGAATTGAATACATCGTTTTTAACTCTTCAGGCACTTCAAATAAATTTTCACGATTCAAATTATCCGCTGTGCATGAAATTCTGAACGAAATGCATGGTAAATTCAATATGCACGAAATCCGAAAGATTACCTGTCACCGAAAAGTTTAACTAATCAGGGTGTTTCGTTATTGTTGGATATAGCGACCTAATATGTTTTGGTGTGGAACCTGACCATCGCTCATTTTGAAAAAATGGGTCATAAAGATTCGGGTTCATAATGTGCGTCTACGCGCCGGTTCTTCGGAAGTCGTGTCCTCGTAACCGACTCCTAAAAACTACCCCATATTTTGAATAACTTACTCGCGAATTTCGACCCAGCAAGTGGAGTAGCAGGTAGGAATAGTGTTGCGTGGCGGAGAATCTGGGCTTCTGTGCTATTGACTAAGCATTCGTAACATCAAGACCTGTTTTCGCTTCCGCCAGAAGCTGCCCCATAATTTCAGCTCAAATGATGTCGTGCATAAGCTCAACATGCATTGTTAGGTATGTAAGCGTGCTTCATAGGCCTCAATTCGGTACCTATTTTCAACTTAGAACCTTTGGAATCGAGCAAGAAAATAATTTACCCCCCCTTCAAAATGTGATGGTTCACTTGTCGAGGTATTTGGAATCCGAATGTCGAATTAAAAAAATTATTTCGTCTGTCCGCTGTACGCCGCTCTTTCCTTGGAACCGATTTTTATGAAATTTAGTACATGGGCTCCATTTGGGGTGTCAGCCACTTTTAAGGGGTAAACATTAGGGATAGTATTCAAAACGCCCTATCTAGCTCGAGAACTCTGGATATAAAGTTTTTGGTTTTATCAATTTAAAATGTAATTGATTTTTAGAATCGAATGAGACCACCCAGAGCTCTGTTGGACAAATCGTTCGCTTTCCTTGAGCATTTGAGGGTTGAACTTACAATAAATCCGAAAAACGAGTGTGAATCGACGGAAATCGGCCTAATACCGTTCAAATTTCAGCTGATCAAATTCTTTGAATAGAGTAAAATTTACTATAGAGTAATATTTAATATTCTTTAAACAAGCCAGTTAAAACCGGTTCGTTTCTTTGAATAGAGTTTCATATCTCTCAGTTGGACTTAGTTTAGCAACCGAAAACGAAATTTCGTAATGTAGGCACCCACAGTTCTCGGATAGAGATGTTATTGCTAAAAAGATAGTATTCACGAAAAATCCGCATTTTACGCAGCCTACTGTGACCTATTCAGTTAAATAATGAAGTATTGTGTAATAATTTTGCAGTCTTTTTGTCCAATATCTATCTCCAAGTATAACTGTATCGCTATTGTAAAAATAACGTTATTGATGTTGATTGAAATATATTTTGATACACAGCTGTTAAATATATCTTACATTGCTGGAATTTCGAAATTTGCGAAATTGCTCGTCGATGCGACTAGAAACGTTTGTTATCTGTCGTGATTGCAGTGAAAGATGCAGCGCCACCCTCCACCTTGCAAGTGCCAAACAGCACCTGCCATGATAATTTACTAGTATTTCAACTAACTTATGCTCAACTTCATAGTAACTGTTTGTAACGTTTCGATAATGTCGGTTTTACGTTTTTAGGACGTCCCACAGTAAGACTTGGGCGTCCTTATGCGATCGATCTGGGGTGAAGTTGGACAACACTCAACAGAAAAAAAAATAACCACACAGTAATCCGTTTTAGACCATTCTGAATCCAAATCCGCGAAAAAAACCATAGGTGTATGTCTGTGTGTGTGTGTGTGTGTATGTGTGTGTGTGTGTGTGTGTGTGTGTGTGTGTGTGTGTGTGTGTGTGTGTGTGTGTGTGTGTGTGTGTGACAAAATCTTGTGTCGTCTGCACAGCCCTTAGTTCTCAACCGATTTTCCTGGTTCTTTTTTTGTTCGTCGCGGAAAACTATCTAGTTGTGCACTACGTCGCCGGAATTTCGAATTTTGCCTTTTAAGGAGGGGAAAGGGGGGGTTAATGCTCAAAAAACGTGCATTTTTGGGCATAATCTTGTGTCGTCTGCCCAGGCCTTAGTTCTCAACCGATTTTCGTGATTCTTTTCTTCTTCGACGCGAAAAACTATCTAGTTGTGCACTACGGCGTCGGAATTTTGAATTTTGCTTTTTAAGGGGGGGAAAGGGGGGTTAATGCTTAAAAAACGTGCGTTTGCAGGGGTAATCTTGTAAAATCTGCCCAGGCCTCAATTTCCAACCGATTTGCGTGTTTCTTTTTTGGTTTGACTCAAATAACTTCCGAGTAGTACATGATTTTACCAGAGTACCAAAATTTGCAAGGGGAGGGGATGGGTGGGGGTATAATATTCACAAAATATCAGATTTTTCAATATTTCGGTTCCTTTACTGCTTACTAATTGTAAACACCTTTGAACAACCTTTGAAACTGAGGAAAAATTCTCATTATACCTCTGGATTTTCATGAATTATTCTCTGTGCCACCATGGAACTAATAGTGGTGCCACCATGGTGCCAGGACACCATAAACCGCATATTTCGTGGGTTTTTTTTTTTGTGTTTCACCTTGAATACGGACGTTAACCTCGACGGACTGCCTATTAAAACTAATAGATGAAACTTCAATGTTACGACGCATTTCCGCTTTGGTGCCAGACTGGCACCATTGGTGAGTGGAAGGGGGGGGGGGGAGGTGAACTCGAATTCGCATGTTGGGTATCGTAGATCATGGATTTTAAAATTCTCTTCAGATTCGAGGCTCCTATGCCGCTAGAAATGTTATGGAGGATAAGGGTGAGGTGGGGGGGGGGGTCACTATTTCTTGTCTAAAGTAATAAATAAATTGCATCGAGTGAAACAGTTTTATCGCTTACCAACTGGTTAAACTGATCTAATGCTTATCCAATGGGACGTCCCCTGGAATGCATGCATTACTGAACAATATGTTTCACTGTGGCTCCTACTGGTCGTATCATTAGTCTAGTCCCAAACTTCCTTCAAATTTCAAATGTCGAACTTCTTCAAATTTAGTATTAGGTTCAAAAAATCAACTAAATAGGTTAGTATTAGATAGACGATTCGCCTTGATCATGATCATTTATTTCATACTAACCTTTGTTATTTTGTACTACGTACAATATGTTAAAGTGTGTAGGTAGGTTTCGGTTATTGCTTTAGGTTTATTATTTTCAATAATCAACCTTTGGAATCGACCAAGAATTTTTTTTTTAAACCCCCCCTCAAAATTTATTGGTTTAAGTTTCAAGGTACGTAGAATCCAAAAATCGAATACAAATTTGGCCGTCCGTCCGCCGTACGCGGCACTTTCCTCACTTAGCATTTTGATGAAATTTGGTATGTGGGCTTCATTTGGGGTCTAGTTGTGCCACGGGGCTTTTGGTTGATGTAAGTTACTTCTGAGGGTTGAAATTTTGAAACCGCCCTAACTCGAAAAATTTCGTTATAAAGGTATTGTTTTTCTATCAACTTGAGATGTTATTGAATTTTTAGAGACCACGCGGAGCCTTGTAGGACAAATCGTTCGCTTCCTACGCGAACTTGAGGGTTGGACTTAAGATAAATCAGAAACACGAGCGTGAATCGAAAAAAAGGCCTAATCTCCGTTCAAGTTTTAGCTGACCGAAATGCGATCGACGTTTTTCTTCATGTTGGTTGGTGGTAACAATGGCAAAGCCGTGTTATTTGCAGACGAGTGATCTATATAGAAAAATAATAAACCTTTGTGTAATAACTTGCAGCGTTGTCACCAGTTCTTACTATTTTATCATGATGCACACTACAAGCAATACAATTCAACGAAATCGAACTCCGATTTTTCTTCCAAAATTTGCTCGAAATCGGTCGTAAAATCCTTGCAATCTTGAAAACTGGAAGTTTTGGGTTCAACAAAACGTTTGAATTAATTGTTAATTGACTGATTAAGTCTTTTGTAATTATCGAGGCGCAAGTAATTCCCACAGCTTCATTACATTTTTTTGTTTGAAAATTATCTGTTCTTGAGCATTGTGAACGTGAGATTTGGGGATGTTCGGAGCATGCGCTTGAAGTAATCCCTTAATAATTCCTTATCGTCACGTTACATCTACGTTAACTGGGTTGAGTTACATCTACGAAGAGCTATCTTCGGAATTGCCTCAGTTCTCATTATACTCGTACGATAATGATCTCCAGTTCTCGTCAACGGTTTATATTTCGTCGATTCGTAGTCTGATGTGAAAGTTTCGAAGATATCATACATTCCTAAGTTGGTTCATGTACAATATATTTATATCTCATGTCTCGGTAATCGGAATTGTGCCATTTTCTAATGGTTATCCGAATTTTCACGAGAAGGTGAGTTGACGCTGAAAATTATTGTCCAGATTCGATGACATTTTCAGGGAATGCGTGGATAATACCCGGGACCTCTAGGTTTCACAACTGCATGACCAATGGCTGCATTTGCGCTTGAAATTACGATTTTTCAGTTCCTAATGTTCTAATCTCGCTAAATCGGATTTTCAAATTTAGGGTTCATAATTATTTTCTAAATGTCGCCAGAAGTCACCGCCGGCGCAAGGGAAATGCAGAAAAACGTTAAATTCCTTTTCTCGAGCAAAACTAAATGAAACAATAGACCGAATTCGATGATTTTCTTAGGTGTTACTCGTGTCAGGCGCTAAATGGTTCCCTGTGAATTTCATAGCTGTCACACCAAACTAATCTTGTTCCTACATTTTTTTTGGACTTGTTTTATTGCATCAACTTAAAACTTATAGGCAACATTTTTCTGATACATAGTGTACGTTAAGAAAACTAAGATACTTCACTTAGTTCTTATTGCCCTGAAATTCAAACTTCACGATGGTCACACTAAGTGGATTAGATCGTGTGGCTTGGTTCTCTTAAGTATACTAAGCAGATCATCTGTGCTGAGAAGCTGGATGACATCCTCATTTACATGATCTTGGAGCCTCAAAAGGTGATCCATGGCTTGGCTGCGAATGACCTCATTGACAGATTCAATCTTCAGCTCGTAGTGAAGTCTGTCACTTCTAAAGTATCTGTATGCATCAACGCAGCATCGCAGTACATTATTCTGGAAGCGCTGAATTATGTCTCGATTGCTCTGGGCTGTGCACCTTAAGTCCGGACAGGACTTTACTTGCTTAATCAGTATGAGCTTATTGTGGACAGACAATTTTGACCGTCGGCACATCTGCCAGTACATTTTCCTTAACTTAATGAAAAGCTCAGCTTCTTTCTTCTTGACGTGGAACTTCTAACTTAGTTCGGCAACAACGTCATTCCAAGATATTTCGCTTCATTAGCATACGGTATCACCTTGTTATCGAGAAAGGCTGACATAGTTGATCCTTTTTTGTTCCTACATGAACACCACTTTTTTCTCGATCTTAACGGCCGATATTGCTACCGAATTCCTGATTCCAGAATGGTTGCTTATGCATTTCGTGGAGATCAGATCAGCAGAAGCTACGGTACATAAATTCTAAAAAATGGGAGGAATTCTAAATTGCACTGATGTTATCAAATTTATAAAATTGTATATTTGGTCGTGAATCTCAATGTTTCATAATAGGATACAATTTGATCTCTGATTATGAATTCAACAACATCAACAGATTCTATTTTTCTGTGTTATTTTCACGAAGAAACTACTGCATTGACCACCCTACAGACTCAAGCTGAAACAAAATTTGTCTTTATTCAGCTCAACTCTCAATGGTTCAAAAGACTGGTTATTTACCCTTCGGAGCATCGTAATATAAAATTGTTCTTCTGGGCTGGACATTCTTCGATTCTCTAGGAGTCGAGGTCTCTCACACTGCTGGTAGGGGTCATCCTTTGGGTGGTCCGAGATGAGAACAAAAGCAGCTGCCTAAAGTAAAAATTCCAGTGTTATGAAAAGAATAACCTTTTCTTCACTTCCAGCGTTGAACCAACAACTTTTTTTCTGGTTTATTCGCTGCACGAGAAGTATCAACGATCGGAAAGTGGTGAAAAGACAACCTTGGGAATGGAAGCCTTAGACGGCGCTGGAGGGGTAGCTAACCTCATCAAAGGAAGGTTAACATCAGCAAGTTAACAAAGAAGACCCTCAGGTGCTAGCTAGGCCAGGCTCAACGTTAATAGCATAACGCTGTACGTCTCTTCCGAACGTGTATCATGACCGATGTCATGTGATCGTCTCGAGTGGGTACTTTGTGCTGAATCAACTATTTAGCCAGAATGAATGTATTGCATCTCCTAGGCTGGAGTTTTCACGTTATTCTGATCAGAGTATACCCATTCAGTACCTCTGAACGTTCTCCAGTACGACATTCAGAATTTCAAAACAATCATGTCGGTTCTGAAAATGTACTGCTCTAGGGGGTTGAGAAAAAACAGTAGACACCAGAAAAATTCATCTTATTCAGGCCACGATTTCGAAAATTTTTATTTTTGATCGAAATCTTATCTTTAGGCGTATAGAATTCGGTAGCTTATCAGCTAAATTGTGAGTCTGAGCTTTGACTTGAACTGATTTTATGGTTCTCACATGAATTCATTCACGTGTAAGGCATTGATGCGTTAGTTGTGAAGAACCAATACCTTTGTCAACAGTTTGTACATTGATAGAGGTTCCTATTGGTCGGTACTCATGAAATTCATGGGCTAATAGCAGGGGCGTCTGGTGAGAATATTCGTGAGGCAAACAGCTTGGCCAGTCACAGAGGAATAAACAATAATGAAAAACGCTACAAATTATTACACAAAGGTTTATTATTTTTCTGAAGATCAAGCATCAGCTATAAGCTTTACCCTCGTCACTACCTACCAATCATGTTTTCGCTTCAAAATGTTGTTTATTTAGATGAAATAAACCGTTCACTCTCCATTTGAAGAAATAAAGAATTCCTTGGTTTAGAAATTTGATGACAGGTTGATTAAGGAAGCAAAACATGTACAACCCAAAGAAACGAAGATCGATCGCATTTTGGTCAGCTAAAATTTTTAAGGTGATAAGGCCTCTTTTGCGATTCACACTCGTGTTTCTCATTTATCTTAAGTTCAACCTTCAAGTTCTCATGGAGAGCTAATAGTTTATCCTCTGGGTGGATTCATTCGATTCTAAAAATTCAATGGTACCTATCCCAAATTGGTGAAAAAAACAATACCTTCATAACGAGAGTTTTCGAGAGAGGGGGCCTTAAGAAGTAACAGCCCTAATGTTTCACCGCTCAGAAGTGACTGACAAAACCTTCGGGGCACAAGTAGAGCTCGCCAAATGGAGCTCTTATACCAAATTTCATTAAAATCGGTCCATGATAATTAAGGAAAGTTCCGCGGACGGACGGATTTTTTTATATTCGATTTTCAAAATATACGTAGTAGCTACCTACCTCAAACGTAAACCATCGGGGGGTTCAATATTATGCAATTATTTCCAAGTAGGTACCTATCAACAAGAAAAACGATTAGGTACAGTGAAATGTACATTAAAATCGGGAATGGGAACCAGTCCACCAGGTTGGATGGATATGTTATGTCTTGCCATGCATGGGTTAATTAGTATCCATGGCTCATCTTCCAAGTTTCTCTGCTTTCAAGGTCACGAAACAGTTCTCCGATTGTTTGCTACAGCTGATAGCGTGGTAGTGGGGGTATGGCAATACTTGAAACCGCGATGACCCCCCGCCGATCGTCGCCTCTCACTCTAAACAGTCCCGAAAAATTCTTTTTTTTTTTAACTGCTTGCCTTGCATCGCTTTGCCCCGCGCTAGTTCGCTTATCATCTGCAATCATCTACATTACCGACCTCTCCAAGTCTATGGTGTGTTGCGGGCTAGTATCCAAGGCAAAATACGTACTTTCTTATTCCATTCTCCTATTTCATCTAATTTACTTGGTAATAATGAAAAAGTACTACCTAAATTATGTTAAAATTCTCCAAAATTGGCTATTATATTACTTGCAAAAAATGGGAATATAGGAGAATCTCAACAAAAATTAATTTATTCATTTTGCTTATTTTTAGTAAGGCAAACAGTGTTTGCTATGTTTGCCTGGAGGAGGCGCCACTGGCTAATAGCTAGTGAAGTGTCGTCACTTGGAATTCAAGGGATGTGCAGTATGACAAACAATAGGGGACCTTGAAGTCGAAGCTCTGGAAAGCAATAAATATGTAATGAAAATGTATTGTGATTGTGGAGTATTCCGTGTTTTCAACTTCAAATGAGCCTGTAAAGTGCGCGCAGTAAGTTTCCCAAACATGTCAAGCGCGATAGGTGGAGAACCTACAGTGATGGGCATTGCCTGCTTTAAACATCCAGGTACTTGAACACGAACTACCCATGTATGGAAACGCATCCTGAACATTTCCGAAGAAATCTAACAGATGGTCAGTTGAAGAGAAAGGTTTTCGAAATACGATCCCACGTTTTGTGAACGCCTCGCAGTATCCATAAGATTTACCTACAACTCCCACGCCTCTTTTTTTTTCAGCTGCACTCTTCGACCGACCACATCTGTGAAATCGACCCCTCGGTTTGTCGGACATTGAGAGAAATGTATGGAGGAACTTTGCGGGGAGCCGGTATTTCGGAGGTGATGCAACACGTCCAGCGAGGAAGCAATATCCGATGAGAATTTGGAAATTACTCCTTTATTAGGCATTGTTTCGTCCGATCAGTGGATTACGACCGAAGTAGTACCTATTGGGATGAGATTGTATTTCAGCTTAGGGTGACCAGATTTCGGAGGTGATGTAATACTTTACAAGTAGTGCACAGTGTATGTAGGGACTTTCCAGGGAAAACTGTGTCATCAGAAATTGTGTCTTTTCTCTTTAGCAGTGGTGTCTACCTGCTAAATTAATTTTCCTATCGATTTAGTTGAGCCCTGTATGCTGTCAGAATAACAAAATTTCAGCTATAAGTGTTTGACTCTCATTTGAAATAGTTCCAAATTTATTGTAGTCGCGATTGGCAGGTGTTTATCATCCGTCTTTTCCCATCTAACATTCTTGTTGAGAGTTCGGCTCAAATTTACTCCAAATTCTGATCATCCATGATACAGTGGTTGATCGATGCTTTTTTCGACGAGGGTCCTACTGCAGGATCTATCATTATTGCACTAACATTATTCTCTGCCTTTCCCCATCATTGCAGCTTTGAGACCGGTACCAATGTGCGCCAATTTCTGTCCTCCAGATGATACTTTGCGACGGGCAAATTACCTCTGCGTTAACTCTCAGAAAAGAGGTTGAGTGAGCTTCACAACCCATTGAACCCTCACTCTTCGTCTACCTGAGATTTATCGCCGATTCCTTCTAGAAGACAAGGGCCGGGATCTTCACGCAATGCCACCTATCTGGGCCACGTTTAGCACGTTGGAGGAAAGAGATCCTCAGCGCCTCGGGAACTCTTCGTGACCCGAAGATGTTCCGTGTCAAAGGTCAGACAGATACGCGCGACACCGTACGACTGCTCTGACCGACATGAAAAAAGTTCCTATTCATAATGTATTACCTCTTCAGGCGAAGGCTTAACTGTTCCGGGTGAAACTGGTCCAAAAACGCTAAATTTTCGGGTTGGAATGCTCATCCTAATGACCAGTTTCTGACCTAAAGTTCATTTGTCCAGAAGGTACTCAATGAAGCAAAAAAATTTTCCGGATATAGTGGCTATTCTGATTGGACCAGTGAGGAAACTGGTCAGCACAAGAAGCAGAGGAACTGAACATTTAGTATTTAACCCTTGCTTTGGGTGAGATTCTTTGGCAACGGGTCCAAAATAGGATTGGTGCTTTAGGAATTTCATTGCACCAGAACGATGATGGATTCTGTTGCTCCTGTCTTCTTTATTGATGTTGGAGTTCTGTAATTAATGAACTTCCCATGAGAACACCATGTTATTCTGCACAAATCATCAAAATTCGCGGCGACAAGGGTTTTCTCTCCTTCAAGACTTGGAGGTCATGCGCTTTTTTGCCTATCCTGCCCCTCGACCCATCCCGCTATAGCAGAGATCGAGTTCACGATGACTGTTCTTATGAGTTATCACTCATTAAAGGGGTTCTTTGTGATTGACTTCAAAAGTGGAGAATGAGAGTCCCTTTGAGTTGAGTATTTACAACTTTTAGTCTTTTCGATATCAAATATATTTGTCTGGGCTTTGATTCTTCTATCATTTCTGCCTAGTATTTACCCACATCCATCAAGTATTATGAAGTTTCGAAATCGTTTTTCCATGAGTTACTATGATTGGTTCATAGTCGTATGTTTTTACTGACCGAAGACAAAATTGACTGGTCACATAAAATTAGTGTATATGAAAATGATGAAAAATGTCGCAAAACTGGAGAAACTGATTCCTTTCGGATTCGTTTTCTCCCTCAAATTCCCTGAGAGAAATGGCTCACGAGATCTACTTAGCAAATAGGACCAAACTCTTTTTTACCATGTGTCTGCAAATATTAGTGAACACTGCTAGTATTTTACAATAAATTTGTTCTAACCGAACGGCTACACCTCATTTGATTTTGCAGTAGTCGGTCATTCGTCTTAATTTTTATGCTGTTACATATTGATAGAAGTAGAAATCTGTAGAATGCACTCATCCATCAGAGTCAAGCGAAGAAATTTAAAGTGCTTTTATTTAATTTATAATTTAAGTGCCAAACTTTGTGGTTGTTTGTCTTTTATGAAATTAGTGCAACTCAGAAACTCGAATAACTTATTTGGGATGCGTTTTAATGGATCTGCAACCTTATCAGTTCTTGAGAGCTCTCGGTTGAGATGGTTAGTTATACGTTGTTATACTGCCGCAGAACCTATAGAACTACTTCATTCTTCTGCAGATGTTGTCAACTTAGTTCACCTTGGATTTAATTCCTGTCAACCGATCGTATTTCCGTGGTGGGAAATCATCCGCATGCGACCCCCCAATAACGGCAAGTCTTCCTCGGTGTCTGACTCTGCGGATTCCGAGGTTTCAGCCCCAGATGTTGGTCTTCCGACTCCGGTACCAGACACCGGGGGGAGGGCTTATCCGGTTTGCTGCATTTATGGATATTACTGGACGTATCGTCCTAAAGCATCCATGAGACGGTTGATGGTCGGTAGGGCCGAAGCTTCGCCGACTCCCAGACAGTAGCTGCCTCCCCCCAGCGCCACAGTAGTGGGGGCCGCCGTCCTCTGACATCGCGTCCAGTCATGTGCCGACTTTGAGTGCTCGAGGAACTTGTGACGTTTTTAGTGCGTTTGTGTTCTTTCTGTTGGATTTTTCGTTTTTTTTTCCTCCGAAGTTCTGAATTACATCTCCAGTGACGGCCCCTCAACCCATACGTATTAAGGTAAATACTTTCATATCGTGACCAGTAGAATCAAGGCTCTGTAGATAGGAATATTTTTTTCTTCATGTCGTGCCATTTGATAACGGTCATTATCAAAGTGGGGTAACGATTACGACGATACGATGTAAAACACGTTCCAGTCACGAATTATTTGACGTAGCCAGTCCATAGACCTCATTGTATTAGTTTAGTATGTCGTGTTGTATCGGATTCATGGAAGAAGGTACCTATCTCCTGATTACCTATCAAAAGGGAATGCATTGATGGTGAACAAATACGAAAGAAAAAAATTGTTGAGAAGAGAAAAGAAAGAAAAAAAAATTCAGTTTTCATTCATGATAATTGCTGGAAAGATTGTGTTTTTTATTATTCATTCGGTGGTAGTATAGAGCTGTATTTCACATCTTTCAGTGTAAAGATCCATTTGCAGAGTAGCGGGATCTTTATACGTAACCCTTTTATAGGGATTTTTATACGTTAACACTCCTACAAGGGTTAATTATAGTGTGAGTAGGACTTTTTGGAAAAACAAGAAGTCTTGTTCAGAAAAGTAGTTTTTGATTGATCGATCAGGTAAAGTTGACGATTATATTTCCTTTCTTCGAGAACAACTATGAAATCTTAGAAAGTCAAACAAAGAGGGTCCAGAATTGGTTTATGTAAAACCAATAATGAATCGAAAAATTAAACGAATAATGTGAAAATTTGAGCTGCCAATTTTTCATTTTTGTTTTGGTAAGTAATTTGTGAAAAATTGATAATTCCATTCAAAACCCGAATAAACACTTGTTTTAACTGTGTTAAACTTTTTTTTTTAAATGGCGCCTTAAAGTTGTCTACAAATGTTGACGAAAGAACTCAGTATTAATTTATTGCTTCCGAGTCTACCAAGTTATAAGAAGCATCGTTTTACATCTCAGGGTTGATAAAAATGTTCTCCAAATCAAAATTTCCACTCGCGATTACGTTTTGAACCTTCTTGAACAATTTCGTGTCTGTATGTCATGAATTCCTTGTAATGGGCGAAACTATATGAAGTTATTGTCCGATTACGATGAAATTTTCAAGGAATGTGCAGGTTGGCATGTAGATGAATATCATCGATAGTAGCCTCTTACATACGCAAACGTAAAAACCTTGTTACATCCATAACTTCTTCTTTTTCCACATGAATTCGATGAAATGTTTAGACATTGTGCTGTTGATGGTCCCCTTTGAGGGATGTGGAAAGTACTTGGAGATTGATGGATTAGCTACTATGCACCAGATCGTCTACATAGGTACAATCGGTTATGGATGCGAGGAAACTATGTGTCACACCCACTTGGCTAACGTTTTTTAAATTTCATTGACCTTTTAGCTCCAATATCTAGTTCCCAGGGTTAGTTATTGTCTGGAGTGTCACTTACTATGAAAGAATATCAAACTTCAAGAATCGTTTGAATATTTTCCGCAACTTTAGGTAATTTTAGTGAATTTTTAAGAAAATGAATCATTTTTTAAAAACTGTTTTCACATAAATCCGTTTTGTACATTCTAAAATGATTCCCGAAGTTCTTCCAAAAATAATGTTTATAATATTGTACGAGTTCATATAAACACATAATTCAACCACCTTCACTTCACACTTTTATTTTTTCTTCAAATTTCGTTGTATCTAAACTCTCGAGGACATCAAAAATGAACATACACACGATACCTTACAATACACAACAAATCAAATGTAATTCGCGATGGCTAAATAGCACGAAAAATATAAAATTTACTTCAAATACAAGCGCTATGTATGCAAACTAATGCATGAATTTTATGATCCGGTTCCCATGAGATCACCAAAGTTGTTGCCTGTCGGCCAGGGAGATTATCTGGATTGGTTACCACTCGAGGGTGGTATCGCAGGTCTCGATAATTTTCCGGGTTGAGCCGTTGGTGAACCCCTATCCAGTTGAGCTGGTGAGGACATAGGTAGTTATAATCAATTCCGATCTTCCCTCAGGAAGACAGCGGATGACGTCCATGACGCCAGGACAGCTGGACGAAAATTCAACCTGAGATAGTTGTTACCTTTACTCTTTTTAAACCCTTTGTATCCCTGAATACCTGTATCTGTGCTCACTGTTCATCTGAACTGTTGAACATCGTTTCTGTCCTTCACGTACGTATCCAAGTAAAGAATTTATTGGAAAGCTTCCGAATTGTGATACCTTCTATGTTCCATGGTTCTCTCTTACACTCTTGTTGCTGATCCTTAATTCATAATGATTGTAAATATGAGTTCTGAAACAATGGCGTTGTAGTTCGAACAGCATTAGTACCTAGTTCTGGAAACAATTGACTCAGGGGAATGGACTGCACCCACATCGCAGTCCTGCCTCTGATACTGGGGAAGTGGAGGGTTACAGCGGAAGTCATGGAAAATTAGGGTGCTCGGAGAGCGGAACTGGATTCGCGGATATGTAGTTCTACAACTGGTGAGCACAAACCATGAACACGACCGGAAATCCATCAGACAGGGCTTTGGAACTTTTAGCAATTTCTTCATGAAACTAGCTTGATCGGTTGTAAGGATTTTTTTTTCTACGGGAGTGAGGAAACTCTTCAAGAGCGAAGGGGAAGTTCACCCCAACAGTGTTGGACTCCCCAGCATTGGGCCTACCATCTAAAACCCCCCTCCCTCTGCTTAGGACTCCTGAACCACTTGTACAGTATTACTTCAGGGTGAGCCCTTTTTTGTGCCAAAAGGCTGCTCCTACTTCTGCTCTCCAGTCTGATCTCCCCATCAATTCTATTCCTCATCTTCTTCCTCCCATCTTGCATCCAGCTTTTTTGCTTTGAGGACTGCTGTGACAAATACTGCCATTGCGTCCCAGCTCGACTTGTTCTTAATCATCTCATGTATGATTGTCTGTGGACGCAAATCGTTTGTAAGGATGGGTTTACAACAGACTCCAACATAGATCTTCCTTCAGGATTTATGAGCAACAAGTAGGTAATTTTTCAAGCTAAACCTGGATTTATTCAAGTTCAATCGCAGGATGCTGTCGGTAATTAGTGATTTGTAGATAAATGTCGAGGCATCATATGACGAAACTCCCTCTCCGATTCTTTCACGTGCAAGCGTTTGTTCCTATCGCACTGTTTTGCAACGTGAGTTTGCCTGACCTTGTTGTCGTCACATAAATATACATGTTTCAACTCTAACTCGCTGAGAACCAATTATTATTGTTATGGTAATTGAAACAATTTTTACACCGGACGTGTAATTATCTCCATTACCATCCAAATTCTGGAAAATGTTCCATCATTCCTTGAGAATATGGTTAAACTACCGACAGTTGTATGGAATCGAGTTCAGAATTTATAATAATATAAACTCACTGCGAGTGGCTGCGAAAAATGTTCGTGAAATTCGATGACTTCTAACGAGAAAGTGATGAAATTGCTCCCATTGTTGTTGAAAACGAAATGTCTTTAGTTCTATAATATTAACTATGACTCTAAATCTGACTTTTGTTTGAAATTTCAGAACATTTTCAACTTGTTCTTGAATTTTCCAGATTCTTCCCAATCATGGTCGTTTTTCTAACTTTTCCAATTCCTCTACTTTTTTAATTTAATTTATGGAGGATAAATTGGAGTATGATTTTTCTGAGCGCTGTACATCCATCCGAGAACAATGTCATTTATGAGCAATTGTTTCGGAGCCTACACTCACCTCATCAGTATCTTGGCGATTTCGAACTGTTAAGTACTTACTGAAAAAAACCAAAGAAAGAATCACTTTCACGCATTTGCACATAAAAAACATATTTTTTTTTCTGATGGGTTTTACCTAAAAATAAGTTTCCCTAGGACTGTCAGGGATAGAACCAAAATTGTTTAGAAAGCACAATGCGAGTAACATTTTCCAAATTAGTTTGACTTAGCTTTCATATAATATTGAGTGTGGAGCCAAAATTACTTATAGTAGGAAAGTGCATCTGTAGTCAGAATGACTTGAACCTACATTTATTATTCCTACATACCTTATATAAGCTGGATTTTGATGGGAAGAACGATGGTGAAAAGTACGTCATTTGTATCATTTGAAGGTTATTGATAGAAACAATTAGAAAGCATCTTGAAACATCACTTATGCAGATATGTTTGCATCAGTGATGAAAAAAGGCACATCCAAGTTTAGTATGCACTTCGAAACACGGCGATAAAAATGTTCTTGCATCCCTACCCGACCATAATTTAATTTTCATTTTATTTTACGTCTTTCACTCTCAAAGGATGAAGTAAAACTTGTATGGGCTTTCTTTATTCATCACGATTTCTTATTTCAAGTACGTTTATTGGTTTTTAATGATCAATTATTGTACCATAGTTCCCTCTCTGTACTTATTTCAATGTATTCCTCGGCCCTACCCCGAAGCTGCGATGGAGGGGAAAACGATCAGAGCTGATCATCGACGAAGGTCGGGCGTTGACACATGGGTCACTCCTTCCCCAACGTTCTGGTCCTTTACTCGTTTGTTATTGTAGATTTTTATTCATATCTTTGAAGACTGTTTTAAAACCTCGTTGTTACCTCAATTTTGAGTCCTTGAAGCTCACTTGTTTCCACCTCGAATACTGTTGAAGCGAGAAACTGATGTGGCCTTGAGCTCACCTTGGCAGCTGCACAATAGCGCCGCTCCCCCGCATTTGTTTTCCGTAGGTGACCAAATTATTAGTTGATACATGCATCTTAAATTCAGATTGGTCGAAATAGGAGATTTTTCGTACATAACGCAGTTTTAGATAGTCCTTTAGCGAGTTACCTTTGATTTCCATTACTAACTTTGTGCGCATAGGTGAACGTGAATTCGTTTGAACTACAATTTTCTCGTTCCTACTCCTCCTAAATCGCTCAAAGTCTACTGGTTATATATTAAATTCCTTGTTCCAACCAAAATTCTTCGAAACCAAGTCCGATTTTGATGAAATTACGGAATTAGTCTCTGAGGGTCTAGGTTGTCTTAAAACTAAAAACGCTGCAAATTATTACACAATGGTTTATTATTTTTCTATATAGATCACTCGTCTGCAAAGCCACCAACCATCCAACATGAAGAAAAAACATCGATGGTATTTCGGTCAGCTATAATTTGAACGGAGATTAGGCCTCTTTTGCGATTCACACTCGTGTTTCTGATTTATCGTACGTCCAACCCCTTAAATTCTCGTAGGGAGCGAACGGTTTGTCCTACAAGGCTCCGCGTGGTCTCAAAAAATTCTAAAAATTGTATACTATCTTAAATTGATGGAAAAACAATACCTTTATATCAAAATGTTTTGAGTTAGGGCGTTTTCAAAATTCATTTTTAAACCCTTAGAAGTGACCTACATCAACCAAAATCTTCGGGGCACAACTTCCCCAAATGGAGCCTACACCAAATTTCATCAAAATCGGTCAATGCTAAGTGAGGGAAAATGCCGCGTACGGCGGACGGACGGCCAATTTTTTATTCGATTTTTGGATTCTACGTACCTCGAAACGTAAACCATCAAATTTTGAGGGGGTGTTAGAAATTTTTTTATCTTGGTCGATTCCAAAGGTTCATTATTGAAAATAATAAACCAAAAGCGATACAAATGGTAGCTAATTCGCAATCATCCCTGTTCTTTCGTAATGTGGGAAACTTGATAGTTTCTTGATCATGAAGTTTCATCTCTAAGAATTTCTATAGTAACCTCCTAATAAACTCAATCTTTTTCACCCAGCTCGGTGGACATTATTGAAGCTATAGTGTTGGATAGGTTATTGAAGCTATAGGTATAGAGACGCTTGGAATATTGCAGTTCAATTGAAGAAGAAGAAACAACCATTTCGTGTTGGATTTTCGTCTGACTGCCATTCCTGTCGTCACGGACGTCATCAGCTGTTCTGATGATATCGCTCATGGCTTCCCATTGCCTCGCCGCCGTGCGGCGGCAAGATGAGCGGGGAGGTGAGCCCCGATCGCACGAAAACGCGCCCCAGCACAGAGAATCGAAGCAGCAGTAGTCGGTTCTTGTCTCGCTACTAGGCTTAGAATTTAGCTTAGAATCGGGACTAATCTGAACTCTTTCGATATAAGGGTGTAGACGATAAGGTGCGCAGTACTTCATCCACGTAATCGACAACTAATTTACTACAAAAAGTGACTCGTAGAGTTTTTTTACTCAACTGAAATTCCGACTTGTTTCTCTATTATGATTTTTCATATTTTTGACCTTTCTTAAATTACTACTTAACTAAAATGACCATTAGGTACACTAATTAATGTTGACTCCTGACGTTTATTCGATTTTTCGGTTTAATTTGACCTACTGAGTAAACTTTTGATATCCGTGCGTTTAATATTCCATCCGAGTTCTTCTTCCTCCACATCCGAGTATACGTGCGTGACACTTCCCTACCTCCTTTCCTCGGGAAATCTGTCGTGTTCACGATATGCACAAACACACAAGGAGTTGAAGAAACAAAACATGGAATTATCACCTGGCGTCCTGGTTTCGTCGCATTAGTTCCGCGCGTTTGCTCGTATCGTGTTTTCTCTTGCGAGTTTTCTTTCTGGGGTTCCTAAGCGTATCCGCGGTTCCTGGTTTACCTTCAAATCATCGAACAAAAACGTTCTTTAGGAATTCGAATAAAAACAGCCTTGTATAGAGATGTTGATTTTATTCGGAAGTTGTTCGAATACCATTCTGCCGGAAAGTGAGGTAAACTGAAAAAAAAGATCCCTAATTACACTCGAGGAACACCTAATTTACAATTGTTTGTTTTATATTCATTCATGCTGGTGCGGAAACAAGCCCAGTTACAGAGGTTAGAAGAAATGTACATAAGTTGTAATAAAAAATTAAATGTCAGTTGTAATGTTTTTAATTATGGTAGAATAGCTATTAAATTACTTCCACGAAAATAATAAAATTTGATAATGAATGAAGACACCGCAGTATTATAAATTTGGTAGTAATTCAAACTAAGTAATGATTTAAATTAAATCATGAGTAATTTTGTATGGGATTTCCGGATGATTTTTTTATCGTCCCGATAGTTATCTAGTCAGTAGGAGCCATCCTCTATCAGAAGAGGGAAAAATGTAAATGTCAAGTTTGTTTGTAGAGAAAGCTTGCTTAAAGAATTGTTGTACTGCTGGTAAAAATGAAACAGACAAATCCAGGATTGTGAGTTATATATCTAAAAAATTAATCCGATGTATTTGGTATGAATTGAATGAAATCCCTATGGAACCATCCCGACTTAGTTGTGAAGTGAGGCGGTTCGCAGTAATAAAAGTTACTCGCAAACTACCTGAATTTTAAATTTTCTTGTTGGATTCAGTGATTTTGAAAATTAGGATAAGTCGGATGTTAGTACCAAAGCTAAAAGTCTGAGAATTTACAATTTCGTGTTGATGGGTAAATGAGTTTATCGCCGTCGATCTTGAATTGAAACATGGTCGCGCGACATGTGTATCTCTGAATTGGGAATGAGCTGGGTGCTCTCGCTGACGGGAAGAGACCGTGTCCTTGATACCCTTACAAACAAGACTTTAATGAGTCACAATCAGACTCATCTACGGGTGCGTGGGGGAGTATCTCTGCCTCTCAGTCGGGAGTGATGCGCACTACGCTGATTGGTAGGAAGTAGGATCTCTTCCTTCAACTTCATTCTCAAACACGTAACTACGAGTAATATAGGAGTATTTTAGTATTCTTCTATTGAATATACAATTTTATTGAATGGGTTCCATGACGATGTTTTTGAAATTGAAATTGGAAAATTTTTTGGAATTTGCTGTCAATATAGAGTGTAGCTACACTTCTACACTTCTGTGGAAGGTGTAGGATCTTCAGGGTGTCCAGCGACCTGGAAAACCTGGAATACTTGGGGAAATTTACTTTACTGGAAAACTCAGGGAATTTCAATTTTCTTCCCCAAAAACCTGGAAAAAGCCTGAGTGCCGAACATTTTTGTTAAAGTTCCGGCAGTCTGAGGGAGAAAAGTTCAAGTACGGTTTTAGTAGTAATTTCAATAATGGGTGTTCCAAATGTAGACAATTTTCTCAACACTTAATATTTCAAATATAGATTTATATTTTTTTGTAAACTTTTTTGCTAAATTGCTAAAAAGGGCAAATTTTCAGCTAATGAATGCCGCGTACCTGTTTCTCCTCAACTTTCTAGTCTGATTCTGGTTACCTTATTCATTTTCACAATGAGATTTTCCTTGTGAGTCTACCAAGGTAGCAAAAACCTTGTTTTCAGGTTCCATGGTTGAAAAAAAAAAGTTCCCCAAAATCAAATTTTCCATTTGCGTTTCAAGTTTCAGGCTTCCCTGAACTATTTTGGTTACTTCAACGGGCACAACTATACGATTTCGATGAAATTTTCAGGGATTGTGTGGGTTGACGTGCAGATGATATCCTATGAAAATCATCACCCCCGGATTGATAAAGCCATTGCGGATTCCGAGTAAATTCCTTGTAAATACCATAACTTCCACATTTTCCACTTGATTTCGAAGAAGTTTTCAGGAATTGAGCAGGTTGATGTGTAAACGGTCCCCTATGAGGTTAGTGCAAGTAGGTAGTTGTATGAGGCAGTTAGAGATTGGCAACGTATCATCTTATTGATGCAACAATCGGTTTATTGTTACGAGGAAGCTATGTGCCACACCCATTTGCCAGACTTTTTTAAGTGCATGTTCATTTCAAAAGGTCCTTGAAAACCTGAATTTTGAGAAATTATGATCTCATTTATTTGAATTTTAGTTTTTTATGGTAAAAGACGAATATTGACCCTGAAAAACTCAGAGATTTTTTTTTTCTTGGGGAATCGCTGGTCTCCCTGATCTTGCTTTGATTTTTGACCAAATGGGAACCACCTCATCACTTTTCCCAGTCATGATGCACCATTTTTGTACCCTGAATCGAGTGAGGACTCCCATCTTTGCAGGAACAAGGAAATCGAGGCTAATCTACTCATTTGCTACTGTCTCTGCTTATGAACTCTCTTCTATTTTAAATGCGTTCTTTCTTACTAAATCGCTAGTCATCAACTTACTACCTACAACCGTTTTTTCAATTGGATCACGACATTTATTTTTTTTTTAAACCGGTCAATTTCCAAACAAGGAATACGCTCAGGATATCTCATGAGGGGAACAAGGTGCGTGCCGGGAACACGCGTGTTTGTACATCCGTGGCCGAGAGTCACATGGCGCCCCGTCCTCAGGATTGAGTTCATCCGAGTGGGTGTCATGTGGAACCTGAGAGGGGAGTTTACGTGACTAAATACAAGGTTACCAACGACGTGTAGTAACTGTGATGGAAGGATTCCTCCTTAAAATGCTTCTTTTATATCTCCGTTGCACATCTGGCTTCAGTCAGTGCCATTTTCTTCCTTTCATTCAATCCCTGACAATTCCTAAACACAACAAAATTTTAAATATTCAGTTATCTACTGAATCAGTTGTATAATAAATGTCCGTTCTCAACTAATTTTGCTGCAGAAATGTAGTTATTGAGATACCGTATCGCTATCTGTTTGGAAATAAATGTTCTCTTCCTCATCTTAACCGTCTTCCCCTGGAATGCACTGATTACTAAACAGTATATTTATTTCAATCTGATAGGATCTTTAGACTGTCTTTTCCTTAGTAGATTCTTAAGCTGTTCTGGCAGTGTATTTGTAATTGCAAAATGAGGGCTATGTTTTGAGATTTTATCAATTTTCTTACTACTACTACTACTACTACTCGTAGATTGTGCCTTTGCCAAATTTCTTCAATGAAGATCTACACTTTTATTTGTGATCTTTACAATTATACTACAAACTGAATAACTCCTGTTCTTCAACTCCTGATAAGACGGGATTCCTTTTAGTGGATACGAATTGTTTGTACCTTTGTTAAATACTGTTCAGAGTGTACTGTCCATTCATAATTTGCACTGTTGTTGACTATTTTTCCAATCTTCCTACGAACCTCTCTTCCAGTAGTTATAATAATACTAGGTGAAAAGCCTGCTAAAAGCAGGCAAATCTAATCCGTAGGCATGTGAAAAGAATTCCGTAATACCGTGACGTAAAATGTTACAACAAAATTATATTATAAACACGTGATTCATCAAATTACAAAAAAAGTTGATGTCACGGCCTGGAATCGAACCCAGGTCTTCCACTTTTGGGTGACGTACACGTACCTACGGTTAGGATTTTGTGAATTAGAAAATATCATAATATGTTTCACATTATGCTGAGGACTTATTATTTCCTACACTTCCCCGCTTTATATTATACCGGTATTTAGCTCCAACGTATTGGAAAGAGCGCATTCTTCGGATGCCCCAAGTTCTACCAAGCGCATCTCTTGACTGGGAAGCTACTTTGTGGTCTATTTAAATAAATGCCTTCCTAATTCCACTCGCGAAGCGTAATTTGCTACGGTCTTCACCGGGCAGAAGCTTGTTGTGCCTGCAAGTAAACAACCCTTACGATACTTCGTCCGGCAAAAAGGCTACTAACCGAATTAGTTCGTCCCGTTTACTAATGAGCAGTGTTTCTCCTCCGGTTACCAAGAAAGTCATGGATCGCTCCGTTACACGCGGGTTCGCCGCAAGAAACGTCTATGAAAGCCATTGGTCCCGCAGTACGCGGAAGTTGTCGGAAAAGGCGGTGAAAATATCGTCCGAATGAAGGCTTCGTCGTGTAATCTTCTCCCCGGAATGGTATTTGGATGGTACAGCTCTGGAAGAGAGTGTGGTAGTGAAAGGGTTGGGTATCTCAGCTTGGAGCTTCACGGAACTTCGGAAAACCACATAATGAGATAGGTAGAAGTTCTTTTCCTAGCATCCATGCTCCAAACTCCAAGGCAATATGGCATAACCTCATCGGTTTTGGCTTGTAGTGTTGTGTCCAGAATGATGTAACGTTTAAAACTAGAGCTCCCAACGCCAAAACTAAACAATTTGATACCTCTTTATGTTCTACTTTTCGTTCTTCAAAAATGGCACGAAGAGTTCATTCCGAGATTCTGTGGAACTTGAAGTCGACGAAGCTTTGAAATTAAGAAGTCTAATCTGAATTCGAAGAGGACCAAATTTTGGTGCCAGAATGCTCATTTTCCATGCTTTCATACACTTATTTTTTCATTTCGATAACCTATACCTTTCCCATTTCAATTATTCTTTCGAGCAGAAAGAGATTTTATCTTAATGTTTTCCAGTAATTATCTCTTTGTATAAAATGATGAATGGTAGGTAGGAGGTGCTCTTCTAATTCTAAGTAAATTCAAAAATTCAATGAAGTTATCTGGCCTGGAGTTTGGATTTTCTTCTGTTTTCCTTGAAGTTGAGCAGTACCTACCTAATAGTTCAAATTTATCAAACAATGTTAGGTAGGTATGTTAAATGGAATTTAAATTTTTTTAAACATATTTTTAGTCAAGCGCACGGAGATTGATTTTCCAAGTTCTTCCCAATCATTTCAGCTCAAATCCTTCCAATACGTTCAATCTACCTGATCAACACAAGCAGTCGGATGTAATATTGTTTTCTGGTATACTGCCAACTCATGGAAAAATAATAAAGGGATCTACCTGATATGCTTAAAACTACTACTCATATTTTAGCGCGAGCGGCTTTTAATCATTGTTGATAATGTTTTGTACATTCAATAAAGGTCCCTACTCAAGTTTGGCTCCTTTTAATAGAGAAAAAATTGTGGCTTGATTATTTCTTTTTGCATTAATTAGGTATTTGCGGCATCGCTACTGTCACATTACAATGGGAAGCGTCATGAAAAAACATAATTATAGTAATAATTATAAAATTAAATAATATTAAATAATTGGTGTATTCGGATTCAGAACAAAATTTCTAAATAATGAAAAACTGCGTACATTGATTGTACCCGGAAATGCAATACCCGAGCATGAGACTAGTAAAATATGAATATGCACTCTTGACATCTTCAAAACATACGCTGTGTATACTGTATGTTGGTATGGTATAGGTACTTACTGAAAATCGAGAAAAAAAAATTTACATGTGGATACTCAATGAGTTCGGGTTCGCGAGGAGTGTATTTTTTAAGTTTTTTAAACTGAGGGGTTTACTTTGTGCTATGTGTCACACCCACAAAGCTGACTACTCTCTCGCATATAGCTAATATTTCGATTTTCCAAGCCATTGCTTTAAAAATGTCTTTGAAAATTCGCTCAATAATACAAGCTGCATGAATGAACTTTTCTGAATAATCTTATCTTACGTATTTAGTTCGTTATCGTAATTAATCTAATTCCCTGTGTTCTGCTTTTCAGGTGAGTAACCTAGCTGATAAGCATAACTCCTGAAATCTGATAATCAGTACAGTAAGTATTATCGTTTTATTTCTACACTGATAGAATTGTGGTGGAATCGATTTTTGTAAAAGTAGGTATACCTTATTACGGGGATTACGGTCAAACTGGTATCACATTCAGGGAAAGGATACCTACAAGGCGTGAACAGTATTTCAGGGATAACAAAGGTGATTCTGTTTTCACAACTCATCTGGGTGAATACGATCATAACCTTAGTTTTGATCTAAGAAAATCGTGCGTGGTTTGTGAAATTTCTCCAGTACTGTAAGGGAAAGGGAGGTATGCTGGATGTGCTTGAAACATTTGAAATAGTTAACAGTAGGTCTAATGAAGTAATTTCGGAACATATTTCACCATCAAGGGTTCATTCCTGCAATAGCTTGAGACTCTACTCTTCATAATGTTACCCTCACCTCTGTTCGAACCCTCTTTAACTTCGTATATCCTGAACTGATTGGCATCAGTATCGTTCCTGCCGACCCCGTTCATTTCTGTGAGCTCAGAGTGATTCAAGTTGATGTTTCATCTTCATGCAACTGATGGTGTGCTCTGAACAGATCACAAATTATTACACTTTCCTGACCATTCGGATTCAAGATTCCTTCTACCTGGGTCTGTAGTATCTGATGTACGTTCAGTTCTTGTTTCCTGCTGAGGATGGTCTAACCGTCAAAATCTATTTAACTTTGTATCTCTATTTCAATACACGCATCTCTTGTGAAAACCAACTTTTCTACAACTTGACAATATTTGTTCTTGTAGTAGAAATCATTCTTGTTTCACTTTCTGCAGTCTTGGGAAAAACATCTGCACCTCGTCTCCCGTTTTATTGTACGTGACTGATTGATGCGTTTTGTTCCACGTACGCCCACCCATGAGCCCTCAGCTTTCATTTCGTGCTGGGATAGATGAAGTTTTCACTTCACCTTCCTTTGTAAGAGTCAAATGTCACAAGAACCAATTATTCTCGACGTCTGTATTTACTTCCTCTCCCACCCGTATTATCGCATTTCAACTTTTGGGAAAACTTCCATTTTTGAGGTAATACGGCGAGTGATTATCTTATTACGGCTCCCCTCTGAGCAGCGAATTGGAGAAGATTTCGGGAGATGAGTGGGTGTAATTTGCAGTGTCTGGAAACGACCACCTGCGGTCTGGTGGAACCATTTCCAGGATCTGGTTCCGAGCTATTACTCCTTTTACGGATACAAAGTTCTGATATTGAAATTGAACTTCTGTCAAGGTACGAGTATGTTAGCAGTATTGCTTCCTAACTAATGTTAATACTGAATATCCATTCGACTGTAGTTGAAATAAAGTGATTCCCTAGTTATCTTCAAGATCACATATATGATGTAAGTGGGATATCAGCGTGCGATGTTCTTCTTTTTTTTCTGTTTATAACATTTTAAATTTATTTTCAACATCTTAGAAGGAAAAACAAAACAGGAGCCGAGTTTAGAATCCCTTTAAAAAAATTCTCTAATCAATTCATCTACAATTCTTGACTCTTATATGAAATAAATCTCTGTAAACTTTCGCCCCCACAGTTTGTTATCACTTATCAGATCACAACCTGTTGAATTATCATGGTTGTTCGTTATCTGTCCGGGTCTACTTTTCCAACTCATTCAGCGTAGTGCTTACTACATTTCATTCGGTTTTTCTTTCGTGAATGAACTTGGTAAATGTGTAGTTTTAATTAACATAAGTTACTACTTGCACACTTTTAGGTGCGCTTTGAGATGTAAAAAATAAAGTTTCACTAGATGCTCTCTGAAAAACAGTGTTTTAATTGCAGTTTACGGTGCCATCAAACAAAACTGTGTAGTACTCTGTATGTTGTCTTAGGAATATGATAGAAATTTTTCGATTTGCCGTATATGAATTTCTGATGGAGTCCTTAAACGATAAAGTCGTGACCAATCATCGCGGGTATTGTTCGTACTTGATAAATATGTGAATGTTGCCTGAAAGCTCTGATACGATTAGACACCCAGTTCCCTTCACTTGGCTCAATTCAGAGTGCCACCAATATTAATGATCTGCAAGGCTCACCTTGCCTCGAGGTCGCTGATCTTTTATGAGCCTTGGGCGCAACTGCATTCTTTTCTTTCACTGTCATTATCCCAACTTGTCCTTCATAATAATTACCGTAAAACCGTCAAACTTTACCCCACCAGGGGTAACTTTACCCCAGAAAGTGAGAATCTTCAATTGTGACGTAAGCGTGATAGAACTTAGATAAAAGTTAGCTATTGTGTTTTCGTTATTCTCCACATCCCAGAGAATTGATGCGGCTTGCGATGGCGACTTTATCCATGTTATCAGCTGTTATCAGTCATAGTTTCCTGTTCAGCTGTTTTTGTCCTGTTTCTCGTGCTCCAAAATTTCTTCCATATCAGGTGTTTGGAGTGGATTTACTAGGCAAGCCCTCATCATATCACTTTCAATATCTTATTTTGAACAAAATACACTAATCAAATTCTCAAAAAAGTGTTTTTTTAGTTATGCCTTTGTTTACCAAAAATTTGATGGTAACTTTACTCCAAAAACCGGGTATCTTTACTCCACTATAAAGGTTGGGATAAAGTTAGCCTCACTCATATTTTTCTTATTTAATCTCGAAAAACATTTGAGTTTTAAAATTAGAGATGGGGGAAAGAAATGAGAAAAAGCTTGGTACGCGCCCCTACCGCAACTTTACAACTGAACAGCTGCATTATGATATGAACATTAACGTGCTTTGGTCTCATAAGTTGAGATTTACAATATTATTTACTCGTGGGTTAACTTTTTTCAAATTTACCATTGCAATTCATTTGAAAGTTATCGAATGTGAAACAGACTTTTTCTGTGATTTTGTTAAGTCATTCGTTTATCGTTTATTGTCCTTTAACATTTCTTTACTTGTAGTCAGTTTTGCTCGATTACCTACATAAGTCTGTCTATACTGGAAGACCGAAATTGTGATCTCTTAACCAGAAATATTGCATTTCAAGCAAATTCGTTGAAAT